>CM072997.1:232487985-233096235 GCA_037038555.1 Rhynchonycteris naso | reverse complement strand
GAACATCTCTACTAGGGACCTGGGCATCACTGAGTCCCTCTGTGGTCACTGATGTCACATACATGGAAGGTGTAGATAGTGCCTTCCCCCTAGCAACTGCTCAATAATGCACTCAGAGAAGCGGGTTAATAGCAATTCAAGATAATTACATAACAGTTTAAGTGGATTTGCGCTAAATAACACAAGGACCGCCAGATTCTACAGAGAGACAAGGAGACATGGTTAGCGACACAGTGGTAATGGGGGATTCTAACGTACCACACTCAGCCCGGGACAGATCCAGTGAGTGTGAATGCAGTAACATCATCAGGTGAGGCAGGCAGTATGAAGAGAGATATCGATACTTATATAGATGTCTAAATTTATGCCACAATGACACAGGATGTACCTTCTTCTCAAGTACACCTGGGCCATTTACAAAAATTTATCATACGTTACGTTACAAAAAAGTTTAGTAAGTTCTATAAAGTAGAAATATTATAAACAATAGTCTGATCACAACATTGTGATCAGACATCCGTTAACAAAAACAAAAAGGAAATTTAAAAAATCTTTCTACTGAACACCACTTGGGTGAAAGGGGAAAAATGAACAAATTAAAAATGAAAAAGAAAGTGATAATGAAAATACCACCTCTCAGAATTTATGGAATATATTTAAATTAATGAGCAGAGGAAAATTTATATCCCTAAACACTTTTATCAATAAAAACAACAACAGAAAAGGAAAGTAAGTGAAGTAAATTTCCACCTCAGAAAGCTAGGAACAGAACCACAAAGTGAACTAAAAGACAGCACAAGGGAATAAAAAGGATAAAGCAGAAGATAACAGGGTAGAGAACAGAGGAATAACAGATCTAATTAATAAATAAAAAAATGAATCTTTATAAATAAAGTGGACAAAACACTTGTTAACAATAAAAATGTAGAGGAAACACAAATTCATAAAGAAGAAATGACAGGGGGAAACTAACTATTGAAATAAAAGAGATTGAATACACCATGAAACTATTTTGCAGACCTCTATAAAAATAAACATGAAACACTAGATCAAACACTGTACCAAAATTTGGCGTCATTTAATAGAGGAAGCTTAAATAGACCAATTTCCGCAAAAGAGCTATGGAGACTCATTAAAAAGCTCAGACACAAAGGGACACCAGGGCGAGATGCTTTCAAAGGCACTTCTAGCTTTCAAAAACCAGACAGCCTCCATGCTTTCTGAGCTGTTTCAGAGTATGGGAAATAAAGAAATACATTCTAATTCTTTTCTGAAAGAAGGTATATCATTGAGAACAAAATCTGAAAGTGCAGGGTAGAAGAAACATTACGTTACAAAACAATGTCACTTACAAATACTAAAGCAAAAGTACTATGCAAACTATTGGTAAACCAAATTTAACACAACAAGAGGAAATCAATGCGCTATGACCAAATGGTATTTCCCACCAGCCCCAGGAATGCAAGGTTGGTTCAACATGAGGCAATCTATAACATTGGAGAACAATTTTTTTTGTTTCCTGTTGCATGATGTTTTAGAACTGTTTCTATACACTTATGCATCACTGATTCCAAATCTGAAATTCGTTTTTGGGTGCATGCTCTAGTTTTTATGCAATTTTAATTTCTTTTTGTTACAGTTAATGGCATGCATTAGTTTTTAAATTGGAGTCAAAGGGCAGTGACTCTTGGATTGAACATAACCATAAGCCAATTAATGTTTTACAAACATCACTTTTACATAGTTGTAGTTGTTTTTAAGTGTAAAAAATTATTATCTGATAAAAACACCCTCTTATTTTGTTTTAAGATTGAATCATGACTTCTTTGAGTAGGTGTCAATGTAAGAATAGTCCTGACACCTTCTGTTATATATATGGCTGTTACACACTTTAACATCAAAGGCGCAATATTTCATCATTTGTGACACGTGCATATATTGCCTATTTTTAAGTTTCCCTTGGCAATCAAGACAAGAATTTGGCTCCTCATATTGTGTGTCATAATTATGAGTAAATGCTTCATGACTAGACAAAAGGAAAACGCAAAGGAATGCCTTTTTGTATTCCCATGGTTTGGCATGAACCTAAGGACCACAGCAGTGACTGTTCTTTCTGTCTGATCCATACAAAGGGCATCGGCAAGGAAAAATGGCATATGATCGCATATCCTAATATTCCTTCAGCAATATGACCTATCCCACACTCTGAGACACTTCTGATTCCAGTTTTCAGTGGTTTTAGTTCTTCTAAGGACAAAGAAAGTGAATATGGTGATCAAGTGTATTTTGATAAGATGCATGAGGAAATGGTTACAGAATCTGAAGGGTCTTCTTCTGATGCCAAGCAGTCATTAACCCCTCAGCAGTTTAGCCAACCCAAATTGAATGACTTAGTAAGAGATTTGAGCCTATCAAAGAAAGCAACTGAGTTATTAGCCTCTAGGCTTCAAGAAAAGAATGTACTTCACCAGTCAGCTAAAGTATCCCATTTCAGGAAGCGTGAAGTGTGAACAAATTTTTGTGGACGTTTTTTCCAAAGACAAACACTTTGTTTACTATCATGATATTAGTAGTCTTCTCAGCCAGCTAGGTGTTACCACTTACAGTCCAACAGAATGGCGGCTTTTCTTGACAGCTCTAAATGGAGTCTGAAATGTGTTTTCCTACACAACGGTAATTTTTATGCAGTGGTTCCAATTGGTTATTAAACTCACCTGTGAGAAAATTATAATGACAAAAATTGTCCTCGACTTTCTGAAGTATGAGGAGCATAACTGGATCAATTGTGTGAATCTTAAAACGGTAAATTTTCTGCTAGGACAACAGAGAGGTATCACAAAGTATCCTTGCTTTCTGTGTTTGTGTGACAGCCGAGCTCAGGAGAAACACTGGACACAGAAGGAGTGGCTGAAAGTGAAGCTCTGGAAGTAGGGATGCAAAATATTGTGAATGAACCTGTAGTTAATCGAGACAGGATCATTTTTTTCTCCACTTCACATCAAACTTGGGTTAATGAAGTAGTTTGTTCAGGCTTTGAATAAAGAAAGTGAATGCTTTCAACATATTATTTCTGCTTTTCCTGCCTTGTCTTTCAAGAAGATAAAAGCAGGTGTATTCGATGGACCTCAAATTCAAATCCTCATACATGAAGAAGAATTTGCCAGGAAGATGAATAAGGAGGAGAAAGCAGCATGGCAGTCTTTTGTGGCAGTTACAAAGAACTTTGTTGGCAACAAAAAAGCAGAAAATTATGAACTTCTGGTTCAAAGGATGCTGTTGGCTTTCTGTGACATTGGGTGTAACATGAGCATTAAGATTCACTTCCTGAACAGTTACCTTGATAAATTTCCCGAAAATCTTGAAGCTGTTAGTGATGAGCAAGGAGAACACTTTATCAAGATCTGAAGATGATGGAAGAGCGTTATCAGGGGCAATGGGACAGAAATATGATGGCAGACTACTGCTGGAGCATCAAACGAGATGGTCCTTAACAAGTACACAAACGCAAGAGCTACAAATGCAAATTTTTGCCTGAATAGAATTTAAATAAGTTTTGCACATATTTTATGATTAAAATAAGTATTTTAATATGTTCTATTTCGAAATTGTAGACAAATTCTGATGCAATCATATCTTTTAGTGTATTAGTGTATTTACTGCATTATATAAATTATTATATTTTCACAAAGATGATGCCCAAGAAGACATTCTACTTCATTATGTTAAACTAAATGTTGAAAATTTTACAATAAGATGAAAACCTAAAACCTTGAATTGCAAAGAAACTGTAGATTACAGAGAAAAACTAACATCAGATTTGAGATCAGCACACTTGAGTTAGGTAAGAACAAGTGTTTTTGTGGATGCAACAAAAATTTTTTTCCCCAGTGTAATCTATTGCTATCATTGTAGACTTAAAGAAAAAAAAATAAAAAAGCATGTTTACCTCCATAGATACTGAAAAGCCTTTTATAGACTTTGACACCCATCCCCAATATATTGGTTAAGAAAATAGAAATGGATGAGACGTGATAAAATATTTTATGTGCTTGAATCCTAAGGTTGACATCCTATTTGTTGGGGAAACCCTAGAGGCATTTTCACAAATGTCAGGATCAAATCAAAGATACCCAGTGTCTCCATGTTGATCCTGTAATTGTACTGTTGGTATTCACAATTAAGTCAAAGAAATATATTAGAAGTATGAGTACTAGAAAAGAAGATTCAAACTATCTCAATTTGTAGATGATAATGATAAGATACTGGGAAAACCGTGGAGTCTCTATGTTAAAAGTAAATCAAACAATAAAGGAAATCATTCATGAAGGGAGCAGGACAAAAAAATTAACGTACAGAATCAATAACTTTCTTGTATGTCAATAATAACCAGTGAGAGGACATAGAGCAACAAAGAAGATAAAATATTTTGGAATAAACTTAGCAAGAAACAGGCAAATCCTAAATGAGGAAAGTTTTAAATCTCTTCCAAAAGACACAAAAGCAGTCTCGAACACACAGAAAGTCATCTCTAGGTATTCGAAAGGAAGGCTTAACATCATAATTAAGCCAGTTTTTATTCCCCCAGTTTATTTGTGACTTTAACACAATCCCAGTGAACTTTTTTTTTTTTTTATGGAGTCAGACAACTGATATATATTTTAGTTCATATGAAGAAAACAAACATGTAATAACCATGAAAATCCTGACATAGAAAAGCTTCTAGGGGGAATAGCTCTAAAGCCTCTGGGATTCAACAGCATGGCCTGGGCGCAAGAAGAGACCAAGCGGCGGGATTGCACATGAATTTCAGACGCAGACCCGCATGCATGGGGATTTGGAATATGATGAAGGGGGACAACCAGGTGGCCCCGCGGACAAGAGAAAACTAGACGTCTATCTGACACTCTGCAAGAATGAATGCTCAATGGGTCTCAGACCTAAATATTAAAAAAAAAAATTAAATGACTATAAGAAAACATGAGTGAATTTTCCTGTAAGATGGAGATAGGGGAAGGTTTCCTATCATTTGAAATCCTGATGTAGTAAAAGATTGACAAGTTCGAGTCCGTAAAATAGAACCCTTCGCCACAGCAAAGTGAACAACCCCAAAGGCTCACCTGAAGCACAGGCAAAGTGTCAGTGATGAAGTGGGAGAAAACATTCGCAACATGCACGAGACGTGAAGGCTGAAATTAGCCTTACTATCTAAAGAACGGTTAAAACTGGGAGTGGAGTGGACTGAGAGAGAAGTGGGCCAAAGACGTAGAGAGATCATTTGCATAGAAGATAGACAAATGGCCTCTAAACATGTGAAAATATGTTCAGCTTCCCTTGTAATTAGAGAAATGCAAATTCAGATGACTCTGGGATATCATTTTCACCTGCGGAAATGAAGAGGTCAGCAACGGCAGCTGTCGGAGGGTTGGGAGGAACCGGGGTGCTCCCCCACTGCTGGTGGGGATGCAGATGGGTCCACCCTGGTGAAGGAGGGGCTTGGCCGTATTCATCACAACTGCCTGTGCGTTTACGTTTTAGCCCAGAAATTCCATTTCAGAGAGTTCATCCGAAAGACGTACTTAAAAAGTTTGAAAATACTCATGCACAAGATTATTTATCCCAGAATTATTTATAATTACGAAATATTGGAGGCAGCCTAATGAATACATTGCGGAGGTTGACTATCCACTGCACAGCCACACGACCTGAGTATTATGCAGCTGTAAAAAATACAGGGGAGAACGCTCTGAACTGACACAAGTGACTTCTAAGATATCCAGGCGAAGGTCACTCTGAACCAACATGGGGTGACTTCTAGGATATCCAGGGAAGATCTCTCTGAACTGACACAGGCTGACTTCTAGGATATACCGGGGAGCGGGGAGCGGCAAAGCAGAGTGCAGAGGGTTGACTTTATGAGGGGAGAAAGCAGGGCTGGTGTGAAGATGAGCATCACGGCACTTTGAGGGGGATCAGAGCGCTCCAAACTTGGGTGATGATGATCGTTAAACACCGTATACTTTTTAGTAAAATTCATCAGGCTGGCATTTTTATGAATTTTTATGAAATAAAAATATATGTAAACAAAACCATTAAAACATAAGAAATATTTAGTATACGGTATTACTGTTATACAATAAAGAAGGTAAACTAAAAAAAATGATGTAGAGAGATACCTGTGTGTTTTCACAAAAAAAATCTAGGAAAAGTAAACTGGAATCCAATGAGATTGCTGTCCTATGGGGGTGGTTGGGACCAGAGCTGTAAGGATGAAAGATGGCAACAGGACAGAAGAGATGACGGGGGAGGGGGTGTCATTTCTCTGAGATACCTTTTCGTATAACTCTGACATTTACAATCGTGCCAGTATTTTATAAGTCACACAAAAGGCGAAGGCATTGTGGGCAAGGGACAAAACCCAATGAGGAGCAAAGGCCAGGGCACAATGAGTGAGCTGTGTGGCAAACCACAGCAAAGGTGGGGCCAACTCCCCAGGTGACTTTTGGACTCAGGATTGTGACCATACACCGCCCCTCCCCCAGGCTAATTACAAAACAAAAATAGTTGTAAGTAAATACATTGTTACTCTAGTTCAGTGGTTCTTAACCTTTTTTGAGGTACCGAACCCACCAGTTTCATATGCACATTCACTGAACCCTTCTTTAGTGATAAATAAAATATGATTTTTTTTCCCAAATTCAAGACATAGGTATATGTTTTTTTACTGGTGCACAAAATGAGCCGTGCATGAACATCACCTTGCTCAAAGAACAAAACCAACAAAGTGCATGAACTCACAACAAATTACGTTATTACTTTATTCTGGCCTCCGCCGCAGAGGCTTCTCCAAATCGCTGAGACCGACTCATCGAACCCCTAGGGTTCGATAGAACCCAAGTTAAGAACCACTGCTCTAGTTGGTAGGCTTGTTTCTTAAGGGAAGGTGGATTAGCCATTCTGAAGTTACTTTGTTTATATTCAAGAGGGAGGAACTATGGAAATGAACTGTGACTAACAGAGACAGTTTTCTCTCCTAATGGGGAAGAAGTTACTCATACAAGAAGGTGGAAGACTAGACTCAGTCTGTGGTTTGCGGTAGAAAGTTGGGAATCAGTATGAACACACACATGCACAGATCTAGAAATACATGTGAGTGTATGGAGGTCGCTCTGTTTGCTGAGAGAACCTAAAAGCTGCGTTAGGAACAGTTTGGACCAGAACGTAAGGAAGTGCTCAAAGGATGATGGGGACATGGTCAAAGGACCCAAGAGCCAGGCTCCCAAGGGTCAGATCTGGGATCATGGAGCATCAAATTAATATAAGTAGTAAGTGGAGAAGAAAGGAACCTGTTTCCTTACAGATGACCAATGGAGAAGAAATTAATGAAGTCCTACCATATCTCCCCACAATTTCTTACTCCATTCAAAGGGGGAAATTGTAATTTTACAACGGAGGGATGGGGCAGACCCTACCCTAACCAAGTGATCAAAGTTAACGCCGCCAATAATGGGACAAGAGCCATCTTGTGCTTCCAGACACTGTGCACGGAGGAGGACACAGCGTCGTTTCTGTGGTTTTCCTGCCAAAAATAAAAAATAAAAAGAGTGGAGCCTGCACTTAATTATGAGGAAATACCAGGCAGACCCAAATTGAGGGTAATTGTCCTGTACTCTAACAGAAACGTCAAGGTCATGAGAGAAAGAAAGACAAAAAACAACCCAACGAACTAACTGGTCTTGCTGAGAGAAGACTAAGAGACACAAAACCAGAGTGAGTGATGCTAGACTGAGTCCTGGCCGGGCCAGACAGTGCTTTGTGCTTGGTTTTTACTCCAAAGGACATTTCGATAGGACAATGGGTGAGATTTCAAGGTCTGTAGATTAGATAATAGTTGTATGTTGGTGTTAATGTTCTGAGTTTTAGGAAATACAAAAATAAAGTATGTAGAGGTGAAGGGCTTTATGTCTTCACTTTCCTCTCTCCCACAGTTCGGAAACACTGTGTGTGTGTGTGTGTGTGTTTGTGTGTTTGTGTGTGTGTGTGAGAGAGAAAGAGAAAGTGCAAACGAGTTATATGTTAACTAACATTTGGTGAATTTGGGTGAAGCCTATACAAGAATGTACTATTTTTGCAAATTTTCTGTAGGTGTTAAAGTGTTTCAAAATGAACCTCTCTCACAAGGCATTAGTAAGGTGCCCCCACGTAGTATGGAGGGTTAAATGAGATAATTCACGTGAGTGCTCAGTGCCGGGTCTCCGATGTGGAAATCACGGAGGAAACGCTAGCCCTGCCTTGCCAGCCTGGTATGCCGCTCATAGGGGCCCTGCTGGACCCTCTCTGCTGCTGGGATGGTGGGTGGAGCCTCCTTCATGGCTGCAGAGCTCTGACCCCCAGTCCCCACCCACTCTGTGGCTGCAAGTTGGTAGCCCCCCTCCCATCGAATCATCATTGTTTTGGAGGCAATCTTGCAATCTGTCTGGTAGAAGTACATTAGAATGAGGTTCAGTCATTCATTATTTAATTTATTCACTGATCAAACGTCATTTATAGAAATGGGGTGGCAGGCACTATTCCTTGCTTTAGCGGGCCCCAGAGGGACCGGACTCTGCAGTTGCAGAAAAAGAAATATGTAAACGGTCCAGTACAGAGAAACCTAGAACTTGTCCGTAGTTTCTGGAGGGTGTATTCAGAGTGCCCCTGGTGGGTGTATTCAGAGCCTTCCTGGGGAGCTAATGTTGGTGAGTCTGAAGGGCAGAAGGGAGGTGCCCCCTGCTGGAGGAATGTAGGCCTGGGGGTGAGCCTCCTTCTGGAACAGTTCGGGAGAACGGCTTGGAGCGCACGGCCGGCCAGAGGAAGACCGCAAAGGAGGCACTCTGGCCGTGGGCAGTGCAAGGTGGTAGACTCTCAGGGCTGGAGGAGGCCAGGCAGGAGGAGAGCTTGGGGCATCAGCAATGAGATTGGAAATGACCCTGGGCTTGCACGTGAGGAGTGTGGGCTTGTGTAGAAGTCCCACATTCAGGAACCCTGACCAGTCCAGCCTCTGGAGAAGTTTACACTGGCCAGTGTCGAAATGTGGGCATTTGGAGTGACAAGGTGTCAGCAAACTCCTGGCAGGAAGGGTTGCCAACTTCTCTTGTTTGGGAAGGGCAACTGTCATGTCCAAGTTCATAAAAAAAAACCCAACAACCCTTTGTTTGTGAATAATATTGAAGGCATATGGCAATTTTTAAAAAAAATCCTTACTTAGCAAAATAAAAAGTTGCCAATTTTATGTTTGTCTCTCCATTGCAGCTTTAAAAGCTGGATCATAAAACCGAAACATCTGGGAACGTAGGCGTTCTAGATTTCCTGAATAGAGTTTCCTGGCACTTGCCAGTTTATTTTTTTAAAATATTTCTTATTGTTATTATAAAATATTTTAACTGTACAGAACATTATAGAGACCTAAGAGGAACATTGTTTCACCTGCCCTCTGGATTTCAGAAAGGCCACAGTCCTACTGTTACACAGTAACCCGTTGTTACTGTTATTTTCATTGTCATTGGTGATGTCTTTACCTGCTCTTGCCTCCTCCAACCCACCAGTCTGACAGCTTGATGGCAGGGACCAGGCCTTATTCCAGCACGTGATATGCGCAATGCAGTTCCTTGCAGAGTTCTCTGCGAGCCACTACTCTGACACAATTGGTTTTTCTTTGTTGTTGTTGTTGTTGTTTTTTTAACAGCGACAGAGAGAGAGTCAGAAAGAGGGATAGATAGGGACACACAGACAGGAACGGAGAGAGTTGAGAAGCATCAATCATTAGTTTTTTGTTGCCGTTGCAACACCTTAGTTGTTCATTGATTGCTTTCTCACATGTGCCTTGACCACGGGCCTTCAGCAGACCGAGCAATCCCTTGCTGGAGCCAGCGACCTTGGGTCCAAGCTGGCGAGCTTTTGCTCAAGCCAGATGGGCCCGAGCTCAAGCTGGTGAGCTCGGGGTTTCGAACCTGGGTCTTCCGCATCCCAGTCCGACGCTCTATCCACTGCGCCACCGCCTGGTCAGGCTGACACAATTGTTTTAATGCCGACACTGGACTGCATCTAAGACAAACCACGGCATCATTCTACATCCTTTCAATCATTGCAATTTGCCATTTTAACCACTTTGAGGTGTATAGTTCAGTGTATTAAGTACATTCATACGGCTGTGCAACCCTTCTCCCTCCCCATCCATCTCAGAACTTTTGTATCTTCCCACAATGATCTGTCCCATTAAACACTGTGGGCCCAAGGCCCCTCCCCCAGCCCCTGGCACCTGCTCTTTCTACTTTCGGTTTCTATGAAGCTGACGACTCTGGTAACCTCACAGAAATGGTATCACACAGCGTGTGTCCTTTTGTGTCTGACTTATGTTACTTACCATCCATGGGGTAGGATGTGTCAGAATGCCTGTCTTTTTTGAGGTGGAGTGATATTCCATTCTGTGTAAATACCTCATTTGGTTCATCTATTCACCTGTTGAACATGTTGTTCCTACCTTTTGGTGATTTTGAATGCTGTTGCTGTAAACCTGGGTGTACAGATATTTGTTCAGGTGCCTGCTTTCAGTGCTTTTGCGTGTATAGATCCAGAAGCAGATTCTGGGAAGAAGTGGAAATTTTACATGGTATCTTTTGAGGAACCACCAGCCTGTTCTCCATAGCAGGTGAGCCCTTTTTCATTTCCACCAGCAGCGCACGAGGGTTCTGACTTCTCCATTTTTTATTTTCTTGGCCAACCTAGTAGATGTAGAGTAGCACCAAACCATTATACTTTAAGCTGTCCATTATCCTTGGATACGTTCCAATACACTCAGTGAATGTCCGAAACCACAAGCAGTATCAAACCCTATAGATATTGTGTTTTTTTCCTATGCATGCATACTTATGATGAAGTTTAATTTATAAATGAGGCACAGTAAGAGACTAACAACAGTAACTCATAAAAATAGGGCGACTGTAACAATGTACTGTAGTAAAAGTTACGCGATTAAGTCTGCTGCTATTTCAGAGCCTCACAGTGCTGTATGCACAGTGCGGGCATGCTGGACACGGGATGACTCCCATCTCGGGTCGACGGGACGCAGGATGGTGTGAGATTTCATCACACCATTCAGGACAGTGCACAATTCAAACCTTAAAAATGGCTAATTTTTGTGACTTTCCATTTCATATTTTTGGACCATGGTTGGCCCTGGGTAACTGAATCCACAGAGAACAAACCTCAGATTGGGGGGGGGGACTACTGTACATTTTTACACTTGACCTTAGCTGAAAGACCGAGAAGCAATGAGGACTACTGTATATTTTTATTACCAGACATCCATCCTCTGCTCCTGACTCCCATCCTCTCCTTGGCCTCATCCACCCTCATCGTGGTTGCCATGTGCATGCAATTGTCCGTGGAAGACCCGCCCTTGCTGCATGGTTCTTATCTGAAGAAAACTGAAATGCCTCTCAGCAAAGGAGAGGTTAAACAATGCACGCCACACACGGATCATGAACAACCATGCAGCCATCACAGAGAGTGAGGTCTGTCTGCAAGTCCTGACCTAGAATGATGTCCGTGATATATTGTGAAGGAAAAAAGGCAGAGAGGAACAGATTAGAAACCACATGTGCAAATGGATGCATGTGGAAAGTTATATGTATTATAAATAATGCACAGAAGGACACATGACATGCAATGTAAGTTATTCTTCTAGATGGATACATAGTCTACATGATATATCATATAAATATATATTTATAGCTTTTATAAATGCACATAAGAAGTGCTGGAAAAACATGCGTAAGTTTGGCGACTGTGATTACTTCTGAGGAAGAGATTGAGGGGACAGGGAATTTTAATTTTTACTTGTTATGTTCCAATTGCTTGAATTTTTTAAAAAGATAATGTATTACTTCTGTAATTTAAAATATATGAAGAAAAAATATCTAAATTCAGTAAACCTGATGAGCAAGTCACAAAGCACAAACCTTCAATAACGTGAAAAAGGCGAAGGGATTAAGCAAAGAGAATAAAAACAGATGCGGACAACAGTGTGGGGATTGCAGGAGGAAAGGGGGGGTTGGGGGGAGGAGAGGAGGGTAGAGGGAGGATAGACGGAGACTTGACTTGGGGTGGTGAACATACAACACAATATACAGATGATGCATTGTAGACTTGTGCACCTGCAACCTGTATAATTTTATTAACCAATTTCACTCCAATAAATTTAACTTAAAAAACTTAAAAAATGGATACATATAATGGTAATTGTTAATGTTACTCAGATGCTTCCTGTCACTAGGTTCTGTTGTGGGCACTTTAAATGGGCTCACTCACTTACCCCAGCGGTCCCCACAGTGAGCGAGGTTATCCGTGTTTTACAGATGCAGTAATAAGCCCAGAGCGGTGAAGCCCGTCTCCTAAGTCACTCAGCCAGTGAGCAGCACATATTTAGTTTCTCAGTGACAAGATCACTTTCCTATGGACAGGTGCATGGGTACTTTTTTCAAATATGGGTTTTAACTTCTGATTTGTCTTTAAAAATGCTGCACACCGTGGTTGCAAAATTCAAGGACTGTTAATAGTCCGCTCTTTCTTTGCTTGTTTGTTTTTAATTTGGTTTGACTTCATTTGAACACAGCTCTGTTTATCAGACCCTTGGTTTTGGGAAGGGTGCCAGGGACTTGTCCGCAGTGTTCATCAGAAATAAAAGGGTCCGTGTTTCCGGTTTAAATGTAAAAAGAATCACTAGTGGGACACCTCAGAGCTTTCTTCTGAGCCGTCGATGTGAATGGAGACTTGACAGATTATTTTAAAGTTACTATTGAAGTCTCTACTTCTGGATAGAAGCCTCTTATTAATTTACCTGTGCGTCAACACCACATATGATCTGTTCCTCCCTAGCCTGAGACGCGGGTCTGGTACCCCACCATGCACCCCGTTATCAAGGATGTGCATTTCTGAGAAACCTTCGTTCGTTACTTTACAAATCATCCTTTCTTTGAAGAAAGATTTCTTGGGTGGCACCAAGCCTTCTGCACCTAAATGAGCAGCTTCCACAACAAAGACGGCCAAGTGCATCATTTTGTGAAACTCTTAAAACCGTTGAATTAATAAAATCAGCTTAACAGAACCCTGATTAGCTCGAAATTGCTTTAAATTTGGTCATTAAGTTTCAGGGAACATGCAATTTTCTCCACATCTGGCACAGCTGCGAGGCATGAGGAATGAGGACGGAGCAGCGATAACAAACTGCACAGGACGGCGAGGAGACACTTTGTCATTGACGGTTTCTGCACCACTGGGCTGCCGCCCCCAGGAAGCGGCTTCCTGGGGAAGCACGAGGCTCTGTGTATTTCTCCAAAAAAAAAACGTTCTCCTCCTGTTGCGGGCAGGATGCAACAGAACAGGGGAGTGTTGAGGCAGCCGGGCTCACTTCCCAAGGACCCTGGGAGCTCCCTGTGTCACCCTGGATGCGTGTTCCTCCTCCTCTGTGCCCAGACCTCCCCAATCTGTGAAACAGGCTGATGCCCACGCTGTCCAGTTTCCTCAGCGTTTTTCAGGGGCTGGTGAGGGAACAGCACCATCTTTTGTTAGTAATGATTTGAAAGGTCCTAGGGGCATTACTTATTTGGATAATCAGTATGCATTGGATGCTAGCCTCCTCGCCCTGTCCGGTCTGGTTGCAGGATGAGATCTCTAAGACACAGACGTTGGTGTTGGACCAGCATGGCCCTTTGTCTGCCTCTCTCTCCACCTGGAGGCTAAGGTTTGACAAGCCCCGGGAGTTGACTCCGTTCTTTGGGTGTCTAACCTGGCCGGAGGCCTTGGCGCTTGGTTTTCGGCTGGGACAACACCACTGTTTTCACCACCGGTGGCTGAACTCTCTGGGAGCCGTTCTGTCCCCCCACTCCCCTCAGGAACACGCCTGAGCTTTGTGGGTGATCCCCAGGGGAGAGGGGCTGACTCTGGCGAGCTCGGTAGAGGAAGTGCAGTCTTTGTAGGAAGAGGCACCTGGGTTCTCATGTTTGGGAACTCCCGAGTTAGAGCTAGAACCTGGGGCCAGAAGCAGCTCCGATGGAGAGTGTGTGCCTGTGCCCATTGCTAACCATTGGGGCAGGTGCCCTACGCCGCGGCAGTGATGACTGTGGTGAAGGCCAGGTCCTGAGTCCCTGTCCGTCCAAGGCCTGCTGCCGGGCTCTCTGGTATCTCTAGACAACCCTTTCAGGTGAGGCACACGACTGCCACTCTACGGATGAAGAAGGGAGGCATAGGGGGTGATGTGACTTGTTAAAAGCCGCACCGTGCATCAGTGCAGGGTCAAAATCTGACCCCAGGAGTGGGGACGGTGGCTGTGGAATCCCCAGAGGGAACAGGAGCTGAGAATGTGTGGGGGTCTCTGCCGGACAAACATTAGTTTGGAGTCCTATATCATGGTCTGAGGGCTCCCTGCTGAGTCACTCGTGGTTTCACTGTTCCGAGCACGCCCAGATCCAGATGGCACAGGGGAGAGACCCTATACCCGGGGAAAGACCCCCACGGGCACTGGATCTTTGTGGAATCCAGCGCCTTCTGCTGGTCCTTTAAAAACAGTGGCCCATCTCTCAAGAGTGTGTCACTTTTCAAGTCACACATCTTCCAGGAAAGCCAGGCTCTTTCTGGAATTTATGGTGCTTAAGTAGGTTACTGCAGCCCAGTGGCCTCTCTTTCTCAAAATCTGTTGATGCTTGTGATAACTGTGGAGAAGTTCCAGTGTACTTCAGCTGCTGGAGTTGGGGGTGGTTTAGTGGAAGGCACATCGGCGGGGGTGAAGGACACAGTCCCCCAGACACATAGCTACACCTGTCCGAGGGAGGCGGTGGCTCTCCTGAACTTGGCGAATGTGAGCGCTCCAGCCACCCATGGTTCTGTTGGTGGCCACGGGAAGAAGAAGAGGAGGTCTGAGGGTTATTTTGTATGGTGCTCCTCTGACTTTCAGGTAGACTCTGAAGAAGAGGCTCATGGCTTGAAGTTGCCCCCAGCTGTCAGACTTCCGTTAGTGATTTCCACTATCTCTGATGCTCACGTGACTGTGCCCTTGAAGACGGCAATCGAACACATGGAAACCTGCATTGTCTTGTCTCTCCTGCCCTTAGCTCCTCACTGTGTGGACAGACACACATGAATGGAAAGCACACGTATGGCCGAAGTGGAAAGCATGCATTTTAAGCTCAGATTTGTACCTCGTAAGATGAAGTATTTTGAGCTCATGAAATGTGGTCTTTAGAAGCATGACATGGAAACAAATAAAAACCACTTGTACTAAATCCCTTTCTTTTGCAGTCCCCTTCTGTCCTCAATATTTGGTCAAAATACAGCAAATGTGGTTGTTGTTTTTTTTTTGCCGTGAGTCGGTTTTTAAAAACAGCCCTGTCTTCCAAGTGCACAGACAAGTTTTCTCATTGACGTCTTCCGATACCTCCTATCCTGCTTAGAGTCCCCTAGCTTTGAGTGCGGTTGGGAGAGATCTCTACAGAGGATGTATTTGGACAGGTATTGAATATAATAAACTATGTTTAAATATTTATATGGGGAATTGGTTTTTTACGGTGCTGTTCTTTAAATCACGGAAAGAGGCCCTGTCATTTCTCTGAATGACATACGTGCAGTCTTCCTGCATATAGATCATTTTTGCCTTTGAACAATATCCGAACCTAAAAATGATTTCTACTGATGCTCTCTCCCATACATTTGTTACCGTGGTGCGTTATGTCCTGCTGTTTTACAGCGGTGCTCAGAGGATTTCTTCCGAAAATAGCTCTTTATTTGTGGAATACTGAAAGGGGAGCGGGCTGGGAAGAGAGCTGGCCATAATTCATCTGCCCGGTGCCCCGTAAGGGCAACTGGAGGTCCCCGCAGTCCCCAGTCAACCCCAGCTTTCCTGAGCCCCTGAGAAGCGGCTCTGGGCTGTGAGGAAGACCTGGCTCTTTCTCTTCTGCTAAGAGCCTTAGAATTCTGTAGCTTTTATTTCAATCCACGTTCGCCTCCAATGCCTCCTTTTCTCCCTCCCTCCCTCTGCCTCCTCTGTCAATCGGAAGAGCTCTCTTATGATTCCTGCTAGTTATCTGGATAACCACCATTTGTTTCTAAGATCGATTCCTATGAACAGTATATTAGGCATCTCTGGGGCTCGAATGTGCCACACTGCCAAGCTTTTCAGAGTAGAAGGATGCCTGTTGGCCAGGCAGAAGTTCCCTGGTTTTATATTGAAAACAAACACACACACACACAAACCCAGAAGTGAGTGAGGGTTGCTCTGTCGAGCACGCATCAAGAAGGGTTGGGTAGTTTGATTGCCAGTAGTAGTATGTGCATTTGATTTGCCTTCTGGGCATACATGGTGGACTTTTGCTTCCTTGGGGCTTTCTTTCGATATTTGGGGGTGAGCATGTCACTTGTTTTGGCCAGTGAAATGTATATGGACATGACATGTGTCATGTTCAGGCACACATTTGAAGAGACCCAGAGTCACCCGCCATGTTTGTTTTCTTGGCTGTGGTGGTCTTGGAAGCCCACGTAGAGATGAGCTCCCATCAGTAGGGTTCCCTGAGTGAGGACAGGGTGCAGAGTCCCCAGCTGAGCCAGACTGGCTGTATGTGGGAACGAGACATGGCCTTTGATGTTCCAGCAGAGAGTCTGACTACCCAGGCTGACACAGGCCCATCAAAGCCCGCAGTACTGATGGGGGTGCTCACGCTGTGTGCGTGCTGTTCACATTCACCGTGCGCTGTCGCTGTTCCCACAAGGGTGCTGGCCTGCTCACATGCTAACATAGCCAGTGCTTGACCACACCCGGAAGGCTGTGTGTGCTTGGTGTGGGCATGCAGGAGGAGTGCTATGTAGATGTCTGTGCATGTGTGTGGTGCGCATTCTTGTGTCTTGGAAACATGTCAGCCCGCTCCGCAGAGCTCCCCGCCTGTGCCCGGTGCTGGGAAGCCCCTCACCACGGGGCAGAGGGATGGTGGCACTCAGCATCACAGGAGGACATCACTCTAACCAGGCTTCAGTGCGCGAGCAGATTTCAGAGTGATTTATATGAAAATAGTTTAAAGCATTTACTAGCTGTAAAAACTAATTTTCAATAAATCAGACAGGATTCCTTTGGGAACTGGAAATAAATGGGGGCAAAAGGAATCGCTAAGGGTTGTTGAGCAATAAAGAGATGGGTTCTAGATATCTTCAAATGATATTTAAATGGACAAAGTTGATTTAACTGTCTTTTTTTTCTGTGTCTTGGAGTAAGATTTAAGTCCACAGCATATCATTATAACCGGGAATTATTAACCAGGGGACGTGCAGCATTTCAGGCACATTGCGCTGAGTGGCAATTCTAATATTCCAGTTCTAGCCCTAAATTGTAATGAAGGGCATAAATTACGTGGTTCCCTGCAAAGTCCATAAAAAAAAAGTGTTTCCAGAAAAAGTTCAAATTTGGTACATGAGGCAGAACTTTCATTATCTAATTTTAGTCATTTTTTCTAATTAAAACATTTAAATTAATATATATATATATATACATACATATATATGTATGTATATATATATATATATATATATATTAGTGCACTCCAGTCCGCAAGTACCTATTATACTTATACATGCACTGGAAGCTGGCATCGTGCCGCGAGCCACAGAGAACACAGAGTAGAACGTGTGTGTGGTTCTTGAACTCTGGGGTGTACATTTTACGGGAAGATTGAGCACCCACCCAAGAACACTGACAGGGCAGGGGGATACCCATCAGAATGGGGCAGAGGGATCCCTGGGGCTGCTGGGTGCTGATGTGGCTTCAGGAAGGAGATAGCGTGTGGGGTCCGGAGGCACCGCTGGCCTTGTCTGGGGCAGGAGAGAGCCTGCTCTGCAGGATGGGGAGACACTGTGGCCAGAATGGGATGCAGGAAGGAACTCCTGGACTTCCCAAAGACAAAGCGAGGCTATCCTGGCAGCCCGGGCGGGGTCCTGGGGATGTCTGATTCCACCAGACATGGGCATTCCTCATGGCCAGGATGTAGCAGCGTTTCCTGACTAATCTTGGAACCCGAGCGATGGCTGGGCTGTGTAGTGACTAGATCATGGGATGTCTTTGGGAGAGGCAAGGACGGAGTCGGAGAGAGGGATGAAGGACACCCACAGTGTCAGCCCCTCTGCAGTGTCATCCCCTCTGCGGGTCCTGTGTATGCTGCTGTTGTCACCTCACTGAACCCCTCCCCACAGCTGGGTATCTCTGACTCCATTATGAAAATGGAGACTTCTAGTTGTGGGAAGACTTGTCCCAGTCACTCAGCCAGATGCCACAGGGTGGTCTTCCAATCCTGGCCATGCCCCTTGTCAGGATGCTGAAAGCATTTCAAGGAACAGGAGGCCAAAGCCCCCCTCTCAGTGAGTTCTGGAATAGCAGGGTGCCCCATCCCCGGAATCCAGTTTCTGCGCATGAAACTGTTGAATTCTTTTGTTGCGTGAAATATGGAATTTTTCACATGTGTGGACCTCACCTGATGGCCTCCACTCAGCAGTCTGTAGGGCTGGACTCCCAGGTGCTGATCATGAATTTGGGGCCCCCGAAAGGAGCACCTCCAGACAATCTGCAGCCCAGCACGTACCCCAATGTCCTTGTTGAATCGCAGTGGCTGTGGACATTTGAGATGGCTTTAGGAACTTGTTGCTTTTGAGTCACACCTTTGCTCTGAAGCCTCCAGGGTTCCCTACACTACCCTGAGCTGAAGTCATGGCCCACCAGGACCCCAGCACCTCAGTGTCTCATGTCACTCCCCCGCTGGCCATGCTGGAGGCTTCTCAGACCCATGGAGAGGCAAGAGGTAGTCCCTGCAGGGGGCCCTTTCCCTTGCTGTTGCCACAGCCCACAGTCTGTTCCCCATTCCTCCAGCCTCCCCCCTTCCCTCGTCTTTGCTCAGAGGTCCTCCCAGGAGCACGAAGCCTCCTGTCGGTTTTCCCACCCCTCTCTCTGAGAGCGGGAGGACTGCCTGGCCTCAGTAGGTGTTCTCCATTTTTGTTGAAGGACGGACCTTCCTTTGCTGACTGGCTCCGCCCCCACAGCATTGCTCAGAGGGTGGGTGCAGGCCTGTCCTCAACTTGGCCTGGGACTTCGGTTCCAGCCAGTGCTCCCTCCTCTGCTCTAGTTGGGCCTCCTGCCTGGAGTGGCCTCCTCTAGCCTGCCGGTCAGGAGGCCACCGTGGGCGGACATCCGAGTCCCTGAGGGCTAGCTGTGAAGCAGGCAGATGCCATTGCGTTGGTGACTCATAGTCCAGGTGCGGTGGGGGAGTTAACGCCGCTTTAAGGAGAACACTGTGCTGGTTCAGTATCTCTGGGAATGCCCCGTCCAAGGGCAGCAGCGCTCACCCCATGCTGCCCACCCAGACTGGGACTTCTTTCTCCAAGCTCCTTTCTGAGGCTGGGAAGCCACAGTCCCTGCAACCCAGGTACCCCAGTCCTGGTGCTGAGCCTTGCCCTCCCCTGTCCTTCGCAAGAGAACCCAGCTCTCCTGTCTGGTAAGACTTCCTTCCCACTGAGGTGGACTAAGTGTGTGTGATGCTTTCTTTCCTGGGTCCTTTCTCCAGGGAATCTGTCCCCTGGGTGCAGTGAGAATTTCTTGTTGCTACTGAGACATGGCTGAGGGCAAGGGGAAGCTGGCTGTCTAACCCCACATCTTCAGAGGAAGAGAGGAGAGTGGACCATAGGGGGAAGGGGGTGGGTGCGTACAGGAAGAGGAGTGTTTTTTAAATTAAAAATTATTATTCAATATTGTAGATACACAAAAATATGAATAATAATAAAATGCACAGTCTCAAAGAGTTAGCTTGAGAAGTAAGACAGCCGTGTGCTCTCTGCCTGCTCCACCATCCTGAGCCAACCATGACCAGGACTAGGAGTGCTTTCGCACTTCTGCTGCATGTGTATGTTTTTAAACAATAAGTACTTTCCTGCCACATGTTTTTAAACTTTGCATGTAAATCACTGCATATATGCAAGCACTTTTGAAATAAAATTTTTTATTTCAAAATGTTAAAATGTAGCACACATAGCGCAAATATCACTTATATTGTATAACATCACCACATTCCACAGTTGTTAACATTTTGCTACATATGCTTAATCATTCTCTCTCTATATACATAGTTATATACACACAGTATACATACGTATATACGCACAGTATATACATACACACAGTATATACACACAGACATACAGAACACACATATGGTGTACACACACTATACACATACACAGTATGCACACATATGTAGTATATACACACATAGTATATGGACACACAGTATTACACACACATATACACACAATATATGCACACATGCACAGTATATGTACACACACTGTATATACACAGTATATGCACAAATGCATAGTATATATACACACTTAGTTTATATATACATACACACAGTATACATACACACAGTATACATACACACAGTATATAAACACACACATGCAGAGGAAATGGTCTACATATGTAACATTTTAATTTTCTTCTGAAATATTTCCGATAACTGGTTAACACGAGGCTCCTTTATCTCCGACTACTTCCATATGTTTCCTAAGACCGAGGACCTTCTTTGCAGAACACAGTACAAGTATCAGAATCAGGAAATTAACATTATACAGTACCGTTACCTGACCCCCGGCCCTTACAGAAATCCCAACAATTATCCCACTGATGTTATTCACAGCAAAAGCGAAACAAGGGGCTGTATGTTCCTGGTTCGGGAGCCAGCAGGGTGTGAGGCAGCGTTCCATTGCATTCTCCCGCACACGTAGCTGTGGCGCTGTCCCAGCACCATTTACTGAAGAGACTCTTCTTTCCTGATTGAATGGTCTTGGCACTCTTTTTCAAAACCAGTTGACCAACGATGTGTGGATTTATTTACAGGTTCTCAGTTTTATTCCATCAATCTCTGTGTCTGTCCTTGCACTGGTACCACACTGTTTTTTCTTTTCTTTTCTTTTAATTTATTAGGATGATGTAGTTTGCCAAACCATACAGGTTTCAAGTGTACAGTTCAATATAACACCATCTACACACTGCATTATCTCTTTCCGCTCTATTGCCCCCCCCCTTGCCCTCTGACCCCTACCTCTGTCCCCTCTTTCTCTCTGCCTATCAGCAACCACCACTGTCTGTGTCTCTGTGTCATGTATATATATATATGTGGTTTGGCTAATCACTTCACCTTCTTTCATTCTGTCCTCTCATCCCCTCCCCTTGACAGCTGTCCATTTGCTCCCTGTGTCCATGCCTCTGTTTCTATTCTGTTCATCAGTTTATTGTGTTCGTTAGATTCCACAAATAAGTGAGGTCAATACGGCACCTGCCTTTCTCTGCCTGGCTTATTCCACTTAGCATAATGACCTCCAGGTCCATTGATGCTGTCGCAAAAGGTAAGATTTCCTTCTTTTATGGTCACATAGTATGTATTCCCTTGTGTATATGTAACACAGCGTTTTTACCTGCTTGTCCACTCATGGACACTTGGGCTGCTTCCAGATCTTGGCTATTGTAAACAATGCTGTAATGAACATAGGGGTGCATATCTTCTTTTGAATCAGTGTTTCAGGATTCTTAAGATATATTCCCAGAAGTGGGATAGCTGGGTCAAAAGGCACATCTGTTCTAAATGTTTTGAGGAAACGCCATGCTGTTTTCCACAGTGGCTGCACAAGTCTACAGTCCCACCAGCAGTGCAGGAGGGTTGCCTTTTCTCCACACCCTTGCCAGCACTTGGTATGTGTTGATTTGTTGATGAGAGCCATTCTGGCAAGTGTGAGGTGATATCTCATTGTGGTTTTAATTTGCATCTCTCTGTTGATTAGTAACATTGAGCATTTTTTTCATATGCCTATTGGCCATCTGTATGTCCTCTTTGGAGAAGTGTCTATTAAGGTCCATTGCCTATTTGTTAATTGAATTGTTTGTCTTCCTGGTGTTGAGTTTTATAAGTTCTTTACAAATTTTTGGTTATTAACCCTTTATCAGATGTATCAGTGAATATGTTCTCCCATACAATGGGTTGTTTTTCATTTTTGTTGATAGTTTCTTTTGCTGTGCAAAAGTTTTTTAGTTTGATGTAGTCCCATTTGTTTATTTTTCCTTAGTTCACTTGCCTGAGGAGATATATCTGCAAAAATATTGCTACGGGAGATGTCTGAGATTCTACTGCCTATGTTTTCTTCTAGGATTTTAATGATTTTGTGACTTACCTTTAAGTCATTTATCCATTTTGAGTTTGTTCTTGTATATGGTGTAAATTGGTGGTCTAGTTTTATTGGGTTTTGTTTTTTTTTTTGCATGTGCCTTGTCCAATTTTCCCAATACCATTTATTGAAGAGACAGACTTTACTCCCTTGTATACTCTTGCCTCCTTTGTCAAATATTAATTGACCATAAAGGTGTGTGTTTATTTCTGGGTTCTCTGTTCTGTATGATATATATATATATATGTATGTATATATATATATATATATATATATATATATATATATATATATATATATATGGCTTGATATCAGATAGTGTGACGTTTCCCACTTTGTTTTTCGTTCTCAAGATTGCTGAGGCTATTCAAGTTCTTTTTTGGTTCCATATAAATTTTTGGGATATTTACTCTAGGTTTGTGAAGTATGCCATTGGTATCTTGATAGGAATTGAATTGAACCTGTAAATTGCTTTGGGTAGTAAGGACATTTTAATAATGTTAATTCTTCCAATCCATGAAAATGGTTTATTCTTCCACATGTTTGTAACTTCCTCAATTTCTTTTTTCAATGGCCTGTATTTTTCTGAGTATAAGTCTTTTGCATTCTTGATTAAATTTATTTCTAGATACTTTATTTTTTGTTGCTTTTGCAATAGTTAATGGAGTTGTTTTCTTAATTTCTCTTTCTGATAGTTCATTATCACTGTATAAAAATGCCACTGATTTCTGAATATTAATTTTGTATCCTGCTACTTTGCCGAATTCGGTAATTAGGTCTAGTTGGGTTTTTTGGGGTGGAGACTTTAGGGTGTTCTATGTACAGAATTATGTCATCAGCAAATAATGACAATTTTACTTCTTCCATTCCCATTTGGGTGCCTTTTATTTCTTCTCATATGCTTTGTAGTAAAGTTTGAATTTGGGAGGTGTGAGTCTTCTTATTCTGTTCATTTTTTTAGGTTTGTTTTGACTGTCCTGTGTCCTTTACAATTCCATATGAAATTTATTTTTTAATTTTAAAAAATTAAACACATCACATTATATTCTGGGAACTCACATATGTTGAATATGTAGATGCACTAAGAGCTGTCTATATTGGTTGGTATTTCTTCTTTCAACTCCATAGGAATTTTAGACTTAGGTTCTGCAAAGAAGTCAGCTGGAGGTCTGGTAGAGATTGTGATGTATTTGTAGGGCAGTTTGGAGAGTATGCTCATCTCAGTGATAAGTTTTCCAATCCATGAACATTGATGCTTGTCCTTTTATTTAGGTCTTTGGTTTTTTTTCAACAGTATTTTGTAGTTTTCACAATGTAGTTTTGTATTTCACTTGTTTAAATTATTCCTAAATATTTTATTCTTTTTGATGAGATTTATTTAAAGTTTTTAGATTGATCATTGCTAATGTATACAAATACAACTTATTTATTGTATATTGACCTTGTATCCTTGAACTTTGTTGAACTTGTTCCTTAGTTCTTACATTTTTTTTTTAGTGAATTCCTTATATGTAAGAGCATTTCATGTGAGAATAGAGATAGTTTTATTTCTTCTTTTCCCATATGGATACCTTTTGTTTCTTTCTCTCACCTAGATGCCTTGGCTAGGACTGCCGGGGCTATGTTGGATAGAAGGGGTGAGAGTTAACAGCCTTGTTTTGTTCTTGATCTCAGGGGGAGGGCATCCATCTGTTACCATTACATGTGACGCTAATTCTGGATTTTTTGTAGGTGTCATTTATGAAGTTGAGGAAGTTTCATTCTAGTTAGCTGAGTGTTTTTATCATGAAAGGTTCTTGGATTTGGTTATATGTTTTTTTCTATGTCTATTGAAGTGATCATGTGATTTTTGTTTTGGGGGGTTTTTTGGTCTATTTATATGATATATTTATTACTTAGTAGACTTTCAGATGCTGAACCAACCTTGATAATCTGGTATAAATCCCATTCAGTAATGGTGTGTACTTCTTGGTACACATGTCTGGATTCGGTTTGATAGTGTGCTGTTGAGGATTTTGCGTGAATATTCATCAGAGCTATTGGTGGGTAATTTTCTTGTGATGTCTTTGGTTTGGTGTCAGGGTAATACTGGTTTCATAAAGTGAGTTGGGAAGTGTTTGCTAATTTTACAGTGTTTGGAAGAGTTTTTGAAGACTTGTAAAGGATTAATTACTCTGTGAAGGTTTGGTAGAATTCACTTGGTGAAGCTGTCTGGGCCTGAGGTTTTCTTTGGGGGTTATTTTTTATTACTAACTCAGTCTCTTTACTTGTTATAGATATAGTCATATAGTCTAATTCTTCTTGAGTCAGTTACAGTAATTCATGTCTTTTTAGAACTTTGTTCATTTCATCTAAGCTATCTAATTTTTTGGTGTACAAATGCT
The DNA here is from genome assembly GCA_037038555.1 of Rhynchonycteris naso. Taxonomy (NCBI): domain Eukaryota; kingdom Metazoa; phylum Chordata; class Mammalia; order Chiroptera; family Emballonuridae; genus Rhynchonycteris; species Rhynchonycteris naso. The sequence continues at coordinate 233,071,573 of CM072997.1, read as the reverse complement.
TATAATATTCCTTTATAATCCTATTTACTTCTGTAATATCATAGTAATGTTCCCTCTTTCATTTCTGACTCTAGTAATTTGAATCTTTTCTCTTTCTTCTTGATCATTGTAACTAAAGACTTGTCAATTTTGTTGATTATTTCAAAGAACCAGAAATAAAACCATTTATTTCTACTTTCATTTTTGTCAGTTATTTTTCTTCCCGCATTTTGGTGTTCTGTGATTAGGTGCAGATGTGTTTATAATTGTTATATTCCCTGATGCATTGATCCTTTTATCATTATAAAATGTTCCTCTTTATCTTTGGTAGCATTCTTTGTTTAAAGTCTGTTTTTGTCTGATGTTAGTATAACTACTCCAACCTCCTGGTCGTTGTTGTTTGCACAATGTATTTTTGTCCATCCTTTTATTTTCAATCTATTTGTATCTTTGAGTCTAAAATGTGTTTCATTTGTGAAATGTTTTTTATTTTATGAAGTCGTTTTTATTACTTCTTTTTTATTTACTACAATTGTATTTTTGAATCATAGTAATAAAATCTTTCTTTACACTCAGGTTGTAAAGGAATTCACCCACATTTTTTTCTTAGTATTTGTATGGTTTTATTTATTATGTTTACTTTTTTTGATCCATTTGGAGCTTTCTTGTGTTTGGTGTGAAGTATGGATATTATTTTACCTTGTTTCAAATTGTTAACCTTTTGTCCTGGTAACATTTTCCAAAAAGCTCCTCTTTCATTCTGTGACTTGAGAGGCCACCTGAAATGTCCAAATTCTCTGCATCTCGATCCGCACTTCCTCCTCCGCTCTCCTTCCCTGTCTGCTCCCACGCTGCTGCCACGCTGTTTCCGTTATGGAGGCTTTGTAGGATTTTTATTGTCGGCTAGGACATAATCTCCCATTCAAGGTTTCTTTTTATAATTTAATTTTTTATTTTTTAAAAGGTTTAATTTATTGAGGTAACATTGGTTAATAAAATGATATAGTTTTCAACTACATAATTCTATAATACATCACCTGTATATGATGTTGTGTTTATACCACCTGAAGTCACGTGTCCTTCTGTCACCATATTTTTGACCCTTTTGTTTTTTTTATTTTTTAACAGGGACAGAGAGAGAGTCAGAGAGAGGGATAGATAGGGATAGACAGAATAGAACGAAGAGAGATGAGAAGCATCAATCATCAGTTTTTCGTTGAGACACCTTAGTTGTTCATTGATTGCTTTCTCACATGTGCCTTGACCGTGGGCCTTCAGCAGACCGAGCCACCCCTTGCTGGAGCCGGTGACCTTGGGTCCAAGCTGGCAAGCTTTTTGCTCAAACCAGATGGGCCCGCGCTCAAGCTGGCGACCTTGGTTTTCGAACCTGGGTCCTTCCACATCCCAGTCCAACACTCTATCCACTGCACCACTGCCTGGTCAGACTACATTTGACCGTTTTCACCCTTTACTACCTGCCCACCACCACCTTTTCCTTCTGGTAACCATCATACTGTTTCCTGTGTCTCTGAGTTTTTGTTTGTCTTGTATGTTCATGTATTGCTTTCAGTTTTATATCTCACACATGGGTGAGACCATAGGACTTCTCCATCTGACTTATTTCCCTTAGCATGATATTTTCAGGACCCATCCATGTGACTAAAGCTTGTTTTTCTCAGTGTTTTCTCAGCTATCTGTGTTATTTTTCTATAGAAATTCTACTATCCATTTGTCTAGCTCTGTAAAATTGCATTAAACTTATAAATAAATTAGCTTAGGAGAACGGATGTCCTTATGATGTTGAATTGTCCCAGCCAAGAATGACATATGTCTTCTCATTTGCTCAGGACTATTTTTGTGTTGTGTGTTAGTTTAGAAAAGCTTCTCTGTACTGGTTTTGTCCATCTATTGCTGAGTTTATTCCTACATAGTTTGTCTTGTTGCTATTATAAATGGTATTTTCTCTCTGGTGTTGATTTCTGAATGTCCATTTTGTATTCTGCTACTTGACTGATTCCTTTTTTTGATTTGAGTTATAATGTTGTTGTTGTTTTTATTAGCATATTTTCATGAGGTTCATGTGTGGATACCTCAAGCTCTAGTTTATTTTCATTGCTATGTACTATTTCATTGTGTGACTCTACCACAATATTTACCTCTCCATATGTGGAGGGACATTTAGATCTCTTCCCATGTGTCAAAATCACCCAGCAGTTTTCCAAAGTCATTATACTGGTTCTCACTCCCATCGTAGCGTGTGACTACCTGTTGCTTCACAGTTTTGCATGAACTATTGTCAGTCCACTCCCCCATGGACACAGCTCTGTGGATTGCACATATCCGTGCCTGGAGTCCCTCCCTACCCTCCTGACACTCAGTTCCTACTGATAGGAACTGGGAGCCACTGTGCCCCTTTCATAACTGCCTGAGAGGGAGAGGGATGTCTTTAACAATTACATGTGCCCTTTATCAGAGGAGGAATGCTTAGCCTGAGGTCAGGGGTCCCGGTGGATTGTTTTTCTTTTGCTGAGTTATTCGCAGTTACAACTATTGAATATAATTGTCAACAATTAGTGTTTATTGAATAGTAACTTGCACCTGACAATTTCCTAGACTTGGTACAGGGTCAGTGATGCCTTAAGACTCAGTTTTGTCCCCCCCTCTGAGGGCTTATCACCCAGTGGGAAGAGAAGGTACCACGAGATCTCAGCATCCGTGACGTCCTACGAAGAGGCTAAGTGTTGGCTCACTGATGCAGACAGAAAGGTGTGCAGAAAATGAATGTAAAAAGCAAAGAGATAGCTATCTCTTCCTTCAGGGTGATGTTACAAAGTCAGGAGGAAAAGCTGTCATTGAACTTTTTCTTCTTGTTTTAAACAGGCTACTCATGCTAGTATAAAAATATGCACACCGCCTAACATACCTCCTCTGTCTTTCTAACCTGGACAGTCACCATGGCTTACATCTCATCTTTGAGCTCAGCCTGTCCCTCGTGGGTGGGTCTAGGATCAGCCCTCTTCCTAAGTGAGCCCCTGCCACCCTGAGCTCAGAGCTCTTCCCTCCCCCCTGCGGTCTGAGGCCCTGTGACCTCTCCTGGGCTCCTCAAGGCTGAGTGTCCACTCCCCCAGGTCAAAGTATTTACTCAATTAGCAGTGTCTTCCTCCTGCTGCCAGCCCAAACTGGGCACACAACACAGACCTGGTCACAGCACAGGGTAAGAAGTTTCTACACTCAGTAAAGTGCCACCTCATTCACTACAGAAGGGTGATATATCCCTCCAGAGCTGCAAGCCTCTTTATTCACCACCTGACCCTCTCGTGGCCACCAGCATACTCTCAAGGCCACTGGGCAGCACTGCGCATGCGGGCTGTTCATGCCAAGCAGTTCTCCATGGGGAAGCCAGCTGGCTGTGTAAACATCTTGTCTGTAGCCTTGACCTTACTAGGTCCGCTTGCTGGCCTCCCCAGCCAACTGGCCCGGGCTCATGCTAGTTGGCTTGTTCTTTCGTTTGTTCACTTGCTCACTTATTCACTGGTTCATTTGTTAAGCACACATCATGGGCTCCACTGAACGGGACGCACACACCTGTGGAGAGCCTCTCTCTCCCTTCCCCCTACAGAGTACCAGCTGTCTAAGCATCACAGTGCTTGTGGAGTTGTTGCCAAAACTTCATCTGTTTGTTTGACCCTGCGCTAGGTGACAGGGGGAAGGGCGGGCAGTGCAGGGCAGGGTCTGGACTCTTGAAAACCACGTGGTTGTGTTGAGGGTGCAACTCAAGCCGGCCCCCTCGAAACAATAGGCTAAATGTGCTCCCTGGGGTTTTGCTGTCATGGTTTGGATGAGAAAGGTGTTCACAGAGGGTTGGAGTGGTTTAGGGTTGCTTCCTGGAACGTGAGCAGAGCCCTGAAAGATGGGTAGACGTTAGACAGGTCCTGGGGATCAGCGTCACACGTGGGGAGAATTGATTGACCAACCGTGCTCAAAAGGGCATTGTGGGTTCTAGAGCAGTGGTTCTTAACCTGGGTTCTATCGAACCCTAGGGGTTCGATGAGTCGGTCTCGGGGGTTCGGAGAAGCCTCTGTTGCGGAGGCCAGAATAAAGTAATACCATAATTTGTTGTGAGTTCATGCACTTTGTTGGTTTTGTTCTTTGAGCAAGGTGATGTTCATGCACGGCTCATTTTGTGCACCAGTAAAAAAACATATACCTATGTCTTGAATTTGTAAAAAAAAATCATATTTTATTTATCACTAAAGAAGGGTTCGGTGAATGCACATATGAAACTGGTAGGTTCGGTACCTCAAAAGAGGTTAAGAACCACTGTTCTAGAGACTTTGGTGAGGCCAGCTGGGTGGAGTATGTCAGGAGTTTCATATGTCATATTCTTGGAGCCTCCTACTTGACTAGGTTAGCATTTGTCACCTTTGTATAAGAAGCCATGTTCTGGAAAGGCCACTGCCAGGCAGAACTGGCTGGCGTCGAGCTGTGGTTGGCTCTCTGCCCTGGGCAGGACCATGGAGGGAGCGTAGCCTAGACTTGGTATGCCCATGCCACAGAGGAAAGCCTTCGAGCCCGAGCCAAGCTTCCCAGCTTCCCCTACGTGACAGCTATTTGAGCACATTTATTTATTTATTTTTGTTGAAGCTGTAGGGTAATTACCCTTGTCCTTAATAATTGCATTAGTTTCCTGGACGCACAGAGATGCTCTATAGAGCCTGTGTTGTTAAAAAGAGGTTAGGATTAAGGTTTCCAACCTGCTGCTGGTGTGAGAAGGCTGTCTCCATGCCAATTACTGTCTTCTTGATAGGATTAGTCACTGTGTTAATTGCTCCTCAGAAAAACTGCCAAGTTTGTTGTTTTTGTCTTTGGCTTTTAAAATATTGCAGATGTCATCTCAAATGCAAATCGTATTCGGTATGAGAGATAACTGTTGATCCATTAATACGTTGGGGTTGATTTGTATCTGAGGATGTAGGAAGAGAGAGAAGTCTTGCCCTTAGATATTAATTGCAACTTTGATGGTGGTTCCAGAACTGGGAGGCGGGAGGCAGCTGCCAGGCCCGTTCCTTGGCACTGTCTTTGGGAGGACTCAGAGCTCTGTCAGCAGCAATCTGTTGGAATTGGCCAGAGTTTGAAGCAATCCCGGTCTTCAGCCCAAGAGCATCGCCCGCCTGCTCTGTGGCTCCCCGGTCGGTTCGTGCTGGCCTGTACCTGCAATGCTGTGTCTCAACAGTGCAGGTCAAAGGGCCACAGTGACTCTCAGTCCTCAGGGGTTCCTAAGCCCGTGGCATCTTGCCACTTTGGACCAGGAGAGACTAGTTGGAATTTGAGAATATCCTGCAACTTATAGCATTTTATTTTTATTTTCTTTTTTCAATACTTTTAATTTTGGAATATATATATATTTTTTACTTTCAGAAGAGGTATAGGAATAATACAAAGAAATCCCCTGTTCTTTTTACTCAGATCCCCCACTTGCTGAGGTTTTATCATTTTTGCTTTATCATTCTGAATATGTGTGTGTGCGTGCGCACGTGTTTTTTCTGAACCTGTGAAAGTGAATTTCGGGCACTGTGATGCCCCGTTAATCCTGCCCACTTCAACGTCCAGTCCTAAGGACTAGGACATGCCCTTGCATAATGTAATACAATGATCAACATGAGGAAAATGGCATTGATACGATGCGATTATCCAACCTATAGATTTTATTCCTGTAACCAATTATGTCCCGTTAATGTTCTTTATAGCAGAATGTAACTATCACCACCGCCATCATCTGCTCTAAGCCCCAATTTAAAGATTTCACATTATATTTAGTTTCCATTATATTTAATCTCTTTGAGCCCCGTTAATATGGTACAATTCTTTCCTTCGTCCTTGTCTTTCATTTTTTGAAGAACACAGGCCAGTTGTTTTGAAGAATGTCCTTTTAGTTGGGTTTGTCTGATCTTGCCTCATGACGAGAGTCGGGATGTGTGTGTTTTGTGGGAACACCACAGAAGTAATGTTAGGTCCTCTTCAGTGTATCATATTAAAAGACGTGTGTCACTCGCTGTCCCATTACTGGACTTGTGAACTCTGATCCTTGGTTAAGATGAAATTGGTTCATTCATGCCAATGCCAAGTTACTCTTTTCCCTCTGTAATGAATTAGTATTTTGTGAAATGACAGCTTAGGTTTATGTAACTACCTTGTTTCATTAAACTCACTTTAGCCTCTATTGATAATCCTCGTCCGAATCAATTATTATCATAAGGTTTTCCAGATGCTGTTTTTCTCCCCTAAATTTATAAACCTGTATTGCTTATTGCTTTTTACTGTTTGGAGAGCTTTTGCTTTTTTACATTTTTAATTTACTCATTTATTTATTTACACCCATATGGACTCATATATTCCTACTTTCTACAATGGGTTAGTTACATCAACTAAATTACACTGACCAAGTTACCTTCAGTGGGTTACATATTTGTCCAGCGGTTTACAAACTGGTTATTTTGATGGTTACACTGTCACTGATTAGGCCAGTGGGAACTGTTTCAGTTTGACTGCTGTGTCCTTCTGATAAAGCCCTACAATATTTTCAAAACATTTTCTTATGAAAATTTTCTTAGATACAGGAAGTTAACAAATCTTTTTTTTTCACAGAACACCCATATATACCTATGACCTAGATTCCTTAATTGACATTTTGCCATGCTTGCTTTTTATACATATATACACTCATGCATCCACCTATCCACCTGCCCGCCTGTCCACCCACCCACGCATCCACCCACCCATACATCCACCCATTCACCCATCCCTCCATCCATCCATCCATCCATCCATCCATCCATCCATCCATCCATCAGCAATCCCTCTAATTTTTGAATGACATTTCAAAGTAGATAGTAGTATACTTTACCTGGAACCACTTTGGCAGACATGGCATTATCTGCAGTTTAGTGTTTGTTTTTAGTTCTTTTGTCAGATAAAACGTTCGTACAGTGCAATGTGCGTATAGTAAGTGTACCATCTGAAGAGCCGTGACCAGTGCATTCACCTGTGCGAGCTCAAATCCCTGTCAAGATGTAGAGCGCTGCCGTCACCCCCACGAAAGTCCTTTCATGTTCCTTCTCCATCAGTCCCCTCCCCACCTTCCTCAGGAGCAACTGCTGGTCCAGTTTTGTTCCTACCAGGGGTCAGTTTTGCCTGTTCTAGAAATTCTTATCAATGGAGAGTGATAGTTTGTATTCTTTTGTGTAAGGCTTTAGTGTCGTCCTCATGACCCTGAGTCTCCCCCGTTCTGGTGACTGTCAGTCATTCCTTCACCCCGCTATTGTTGAGCCCCTCCGTAAGCTCTGGCACAGCAGAATGCCCCAAGGTCGCCTGGTACAGTACTTCCTGTGCACCGGCCCTGGCGTTGGCGCTCTGTGCATGGAGCCCTGGATCCCTTGAGTCGGGAGTGGAGTCTGGATTCCACGTGTATATGTTGCTTCTGGTATGTCCTTGCTCCTAGGCACTTTCTTAATACAAAGAGCTAAAGAAGTGTGTGTGAGTTCACAAATACACAAAGACAGAGACAGAGATAGCTATGCAGTGCAGTTGTGAGTGTGTGCACGCAACCCACAAAACCATGTATTCATAATGATACCAGTTCAGGCCAACACCAGTCAGTCTAGCCTCTCGCCTTTCTAGTATATAACTTCCTTCTCCAATAAGGAAAAATGTTCCTGAATATATCTATTTATTTTCTAAATCCTAACATACATATAAAGTAGCTAAATTAAGAGCTAGCCCATACCACAGGAGGAACCAAACTGCTAACCAGAGCTCCAACTTTGTTTGCAGCTCTTTTTGTCTCTAGTCTGAGGGCATATAGTGACCTGTCGTGCTGGAAAGTTCCCAGACAACCACTCTCCCCCACTCCTTTTACTCTGGTTCCCTTATTCCTGGGAATAAAATGCAGCTTGGTTCTTTTTTGTTTGTTTGTTTGTGTTAGGGTTCAAGGTTCCTCCCCACCTTTGTTGTTATTTTTTTTTCTTTTTTTAGTATATAAAATATTCACCTGCTTACAAAAATAACACTGTGCGGACAAGTCAGAGCCAGGGAAGTGTCACCACCCTGTCTCTCCCTCCACGCACATAACCAGTCTCTCTGTTTTCTCTTTATCCTGTTACTTTTGCTAAGATAAGCAGGGCCGTGATTATTTTCTTCTTCTTCTTTCTTATTTTTTTCATATACAAAAAGAAGGGCCTCCTTTGCATATGACCTTTTTGAAAAAGTTGTAGTTTCTATTTTGAGATAATTGTTGATTCACAAACAACCGTAAGAAACCATATAGAGAGACTCACATCCGGGAACCCCTGTAACCAGCTCCCCTGCGGGTAACATCTTGAAAATTATAGTACAACCAGGACCGTGAGACATAGGGCGTTCCTGTCACCACCGGGATCCTGGTTGCTGTGGCCCTGGGGCCCACGTGCTTCCTTCCCGCTCCTAACCCTCCTCAAACCCCGCAAGCACAGCGGGTCAGTTCTGCTCTGTTGGGCCCTGCATCTGCTCCTCAGCTGGCACGGTCACTCTGGCTGAATAAGCCTTCTTCTTCTGTGCCAGTGCAGACCCCTCCCTTGTCACCTTATGTGGTGCCTTAGTGCTTTCTCATTCTTTAGTTACGTTTAGCTAGTGGTTATCCTATTCTGTCGGAAAACAACAACAACAACAAAACCCAAAAACCCAGGGTTTTGATTTGTGAATTTGAACAACCTCGTTATTTCCGCACTAACTTTACTTCCCCTTCCTGTGCTTTGCTCATTGTTCTTTCCCTGCTAGGTTTTTGATTTTTTAAAATTTTGGCATTTAGAATTTTGATTCTTTTGTTTGTATTGAAACACATGTTTAAGGCTATGAATTTTCATCTTGTCACTGCTTTAACTACGTCCCATGAACTCTGATACATAGTATCTTAAGGAGCATATATACATTTTCAGAATTTTTGTGTTTTTTATTAAAAAAATAATTTCTAGTTTTATAGTGCCATGATCAGGAAATATTCTCTGTAATATTTCTACGATAGGCCTGAAACAGTGATTACTTATTTGTCACCTAATACGTGATCGATTGTTGTGGAGAGTCTATGTGCTTAGTTAAGAAGGCACATTCTTGAGTATCAGATCATATCTATGATCTGCCTCATTGGTTATGTGGTTCAGGACTCTGTGTCCTCACTTACTTTTTGTCTGCCTGATCTTTTGTGCTGAAAGTGATGTGTTAAAGGGTCCCATTATTAGTATGTTTCTGCTTAGGGCATTTCCTTTCATTTCCTACAGTTTCTACTTATAAATGTAGTTCTAGCCTTGTTTGGTGCATCAACAGTCATTATTGTTATATTTTCATTGTGAAATGTGATTTTTTAAGCATTAAGAAGTGTACTTTCCTTGAACTCTACTTATTGTATTGTGTCTGATATCAAACTTGCAATACTTGTTTTGTTATTATTCTTATTTGTTTGACATATCTTTGCCCATCTCTTTATTTTTATCCTTCCTGAATCTTTTTTACAATGTGGCTCTTGTATACCACATATAGTTGGATCTTGTTTTTTAAGCCAATCCCAAAATCTGTTTTCATAGGTGAATTCAAGTTGTTTACAGTTCTTTTATATACACTATTTATGTGATTAATATTCTTGTTCTCAACATTTTTTTATGTTTTTGTAAAAGATACTATGTATTATGTTCTGTTCATTGTACTTTTCCTCTGCATGATCTATTTTCTTTGCTCATTTATTACTTAATTTTTTTTTATATATAAGAAGTTTTCATGTTTGTTCTAATGGTTACCTGTGTACTTACTACCTTTGAAAAAGGTCTTTTAATCCCCTTTCAGCTTCTACTATCTGGTTTGTCAGTTGCTGATGGAATCCCTTGACTCCCTATCCAATCATCATTATTTACAACCTGTACATTGTATACAATTTCCTATCCACCATCATTAGATGGAACTGATACTGTATACAGTTTCCTATCCACTGTCATTACATACAACTTATACATTGTATATAGTTTCCTATCCACCATCATTGAATACAACACACACATTGTATTCAGTTTCGTATACAACCATCATCGAGCTTATTCTGTTTTTTTGCCTTTTTTCCTTTGTTGTCTACCATTTTGTTATAGTGTATTTTTATTTTGACAAAAAAATACAATATCTATATTATTCTCCTTTATTTCCACATTTAATTTAGATCTATAATTTAACTATATTAAGTGCCCCCCATCAGCCCATTTCCCAGAGTCAGGTCCTGGTTAGATGAACTGAATTCTCTAGCAGACCCCTCCTTAAGAGCTTGTGGGTATGTTCTTCCCCCAGTTCTTACGTGTTTACAGCTATTCCTCTCCAGCTTTGATTTTTGAAGACCCATGTTGCTGGTTGCAGACGCTTTGGTTCACACCTCCTTCCTGTGTGTCTCATGAAATGCTGCTCCATCCCTGCTCAGCTCTGCCCCTTGCTTTGGAGCCATCGCGTGAGGGTCTGAATCCCTTGCCCTTGTAAGTTATTCGATCTTTTGGTTCGCAGGCTGTGAGGATATGCCCTCAAATGTGTCTCTGAAGTTTTTAATTCCGCTTGCAGGGCCGTGTTTCAGTGTTTCCTTCCGCTTTCTGGTTGTATTTTTGGAGTGATTATCCTTGGCTGAAACATTTGGAGTCCCCTGTTTGTTTTCCTCCTTTGAGTAGCCTTGGTGCAGATGGAGCTGCTCACACCTCTGCGTTTTCCAGGCCCGCTGGCTAGCTTGCTGCGTGCTTTGTGCGATTTTTAGTTCAAGTGCCCCCTCTTCTGTCAGTGTAGCATAGCGCAGCTTCTTTCCTGGTCGGCTTCTGCGGCAGAGGGTGGCTGGCGGGGGAGGGGAAAGGGGTGTCCTTGGATTTATTTTATTGCTGTTGTTGTTCTGTGGGTTCCTAAATGTCCATCTCTTCTTTCCTCTATGTTCACTGCCACTTTACGGCTGGCGCCCACCTACCCCGTCTCCACCTCCCCTCCCCTCTAACTTACCGCCCTGCCCCCCCACCCCCGCCAGATCGCCTCCCTCCCCCCCCCCGGGGGGGGCACTCTATTCTCTCCACTTTTTTCAGCGCTGTTCCCCTCAGGGCGTACTGTCTCTTTCTCCAGGTGATTTTAGCCCCCTCCTAAGCCCTCTGAACGTGGCAAAGGTTTTGGGTGGGAACTCAAGAAGGAGCTTCCCTGGCGATCAGTGTTTGTTTCTTACAGGTACGTTGGTTTAGAGCGTCTCTCGCTCCAGGTCGTGCTGAAGCGGTGGAGCGTGTGCAGTTTTATTGCTTCTTCTTGCCTACTTGTGTCGGCTCCAGAGGTTGTGTTGGGAGACTCGGGTGTCTGTCGTGTCCGTTACCTTGGCTTCAGGGGAGATGCCTTGATAGCGCTTAAAGAAATTGTGCAGTTACATCAATTTCACGTATGAGATTAAAAGTATTTTTGTATCAAATGTACACATGTGACATGTCAAGGCATGCGTGAAGAGATATGTCCTCATGAGAAAGTCTTGCGTCTCCCCTGTGAGCACTCCTCCTCAGCGGTGCGGCCCTTTCTCACTGATAGTCCAGGTGGATATCGGGGAGCTCCTGGTTTCTGAGTACAGGGGGCCGGACCCCATGAGACTTTCACTGTCGGTGTGCCATGGAGGGAGGCGGCCAGTCTGGTGCCAGAGGCGAGTATGGTCTGTCTGGTCTATGATGTGCACACAAGTGGATCTTTATCAAGCACGGGCCATTCACCTGACCAGGCGGTGGCACAGTGGATAGAGTATTGGACTGTGATGTGGAGGACCCAGGTTAGAAACCCTGAGGTTGCCAGCTTGAACACAGGCTCATCCAACTTGAGCGTGGGCTCACCAGCTTGAGCATAGGGTTGCTGGCTTGAGCATGGGATCATAGACATGACCCAAAGGTCACTGGCTTGAAGCCCAAGGTCACTGGCATGAGCCCAAGGTCAGTGGCTTGAGCGAGGGGTCACTCACTCTGCTGCAGCCCTCCCGGTCAAGGCACATATGAGAAAACAATCAATGAACAATGAAGGAGCCACAATGAAGAACTGATGCCTCTCATCTATCTCCCTTCCTGTCTGTCTGTCCCTACCTGTCCCTCTCTCTATCTCTCTCTCTGTCTCTGTCACAAAAAAAGAAAAAAAGAAAAGAAAAAAAAGCACAGGCCATTCAGCATCTAGCCATATTTGCACAGTTTCACGCCGGGCCCAAAGCGGAGCCAGGTTCAATGCTGCCCAGCAGGTGGGGGGGGGGGGCAACTCAGCACCTAACACGTGCAAGGGCTTGTGAGTGTTTATGGAAGAAATGAACTGGCTATCTGTGTTCTGAAGACTGAGCATCTGTGAGTTATTGCAGGAGAATCCCAGCCCCTGCGAAGGAGGGGAAGGCTTGTAGAGTGGTCGGGTCTCTGGCCCCAGAGCAGCAGCAGAGAGTGGCAGGGCACGTGGGGAAGCTACACCTGCACATGGTCCATCTGTCCTCCCAAAAGCAGGGGCTGGACTGCCGTCCCCTCCCCTGGGCTCGGGACCTTGCCAGGACCCCGCCTACCTGCCAGCTTCTCTGGGTCAGCTGCTTCCTGGCACAGTGTGCTCACCGGAGCGTCCAGGTCACTGGACTGCCTGTCCCCAGATGCCGCTTGGGCTTGCTCACTCAGTCCTCAGGGTGCTGTCCACTTGCTGTCTTTCTCTGTGGGTCCCAGAAGGGGAGCCACCTCGGCTACAGACCCTCACACAGCAGCTCCCGCTGCCTGAGTTCGAGCTGCCTTCTGAGTAAGAGGTGACCTGGGGCTGAGCTGGCGGAGTAGGGGCTGGCTGCTCAGGGCACTGGCGAGCCCTGACGTTCCGCGGGAGGCCGGGTTTAGGCCCTGTGCTCCAGATCCAGGCAGAGCCTTCCTGCCCCTCAGCCTGGCGCCACCATTCCAGCTGTGGGTGTCACCCACCCTCTCGGGATGCCCGGATTAGAGGAGGAGGACAGGTGGGGGCTGAGGTCTCTGAGGGGAGCCGGCCACGTCATGAAAGGCTCGTTTGTCCAGCACTCCAGACCCCTCAGCCTGGCCAGGCAGTCTCTCAGCCTGTCACTCGGCACCAGCTGAGGCCTGGCCGGGGCTTCCTCTGTGCCTGCCAGGCAGGGGCCAGCGGCTGGGCCCTGAAAGCCATGTGCCACCAGCACAGATGGACAGCATGCTTTCCTCCAATCCGTCCTGTGCAATGTCCGAGGCAGCTCCGGAAGGGCGACCTCTGCAAAGAAGCGACAGGTGATGGGACCTTATTATTGTCATTCTTTTTAATCTGTGGTCAGAACTGCTGTGTCTGGCATTTATTTCCATGTTCATTCATTCAGTCCCCCCACATTCAGCGACTCCCGCATCCTCTTCCCTGGTCCCCAAACGGCTGGACCCCGAGGCTCAGAGCTGGGCTCAGAGCGCAGACCTCCAGGGGGGTGCGGAGGAGCAGCGGGTTCCCGGGACTGTCACAGTGCGGGTCAGCCTTTAAAGGAAGTCCGTCCAGAAGCCAGCCCATTCCACCTTGTTAAAATGAAAAGTCTGCAAATTTCTTTGGCTGTGCACTGTACTCTGCCTTACGCTGCAGTAGACAGGGCCACGGCCCTGCTGTGCAGTGCCACACGAGGTCTGTCCAACAAGGCCACACTGGGGTCACAGCCGCAAGTGTGGATTTGCACTGAGACAGGTCTGGGTTAGAGTCCTAGTTCTGCTGCTCCTAGCTCGGGGATGGGGGCCCATGAGCCTCACTAGGCGGTGGTTTGCTCGTTGGTAGTGTCAGGGTGATTTGCTTAGTCATGGGAAGGGCTATAAGGTAAAGAACTGGAAGTTTGACTGCACGCCCAGGAAGAATGGTGACTGCTTCGTGCCATGGGGTAGCCCCTGCCTCCCCTCAAAGCATGTGTGCATGCACACATGTGCACACATGCACGTACACACACAGGTGCACACATGCACACACACACTCAGGTACATGCATGCAGACTACACAGGCTTTCCATAGCCCCAGCCTGGGAGGCAGCAATGACTCTGCCTTCTAGAAGCTGCCCAGACTGTTGGGTCCCCAGGTGGGGGGCAGGATGCTGACTCGCTGGGATGGGCTATGGAACTGCTTTGTTGCCAGACACAATGTGCAGGCTTCTCATCGTGTCAGTTGGATCTGAGACATGGACCAAGCGTGACTTCCAGCTAAATGAGAAACTTCAGGGCTGTTGGCTAAATAGAGGAAGCTTTGAGGAAAATCCCTTGAGTGTTAGGTCAGATAGGTGGTGGGACCTTGGGAGGCTGTCCCCCTCTATCTTCATCTGGGGTGGTGACACACCACCTGGGCGGTCCTCGGGGACTGCGGGCTGTGAGGGCCTGTCCTTCATGTCTTAATGGACCTTGAGATCTGATTTGTATGAAACACCTGGCCCTTTCTGCACCTGCTCTCTTTCTACCCTCTGTTCCTTTCCTCCCTTCCTGGTTTCCTAACTCTGGCACCTACAGAATTATATTTAGGGAAGGCACATAATATCTCTAGCTCACTCTCCCCCTACCCCTATGAAACTGTCTGTGCCCCTCCCGGGGGGGGGGGTGCTTATGGACTGCGGGAGCCATGCATCTGGGCCCTTCCTGGAAAGTCCCTATCCCCCGCTCTTTGTTCCAAGCTCCATCTCTGTCCCTCTGCAGAGAGTCCTCACAGGTGCCTCTTTCTTCATGGCTCATCCCTTGCTTGGCCAGGAAATGACTGTTGGTCTTCCAGCCATCATGGAGGAAGCTATGGCGGGCCGACTGCATGGACCCCAATCCTGGTTGGCTATGTGCTAGCTCTGCAGGGGACAGGCTTATCCCGCAGATCCCAGTTTCTTCCTCCGTGTGGGCAGACCACCATCCTCAGACGTGGTGTGAGAATGCAGTAAGATGCTCATGAGATGCCCAGGGCCCTGCCTCGCACAGAAGAAGGGATCGGAAAATATCAACTTCTCAAGCAAGGTCCTTCACTTTCCTTCTTGATCTGCTTCCTTTGCTGGCTAACACCCTCACTCCTTCCTGCCTTTGCTGGCTACCCCCTGAATGCATTTTCTTATGTGACACAGCTTAGGTGTTTATCTTCTCTATTCATCCACCTGCTTATCCACCCACCCATATAACTACCCATCTACCCCACCACCCATCCCTCCACTTACCCATCCATCTATCCATCCCCCATCCATCTATCCCTCTGTCCATCCATCCCTCTGCCCATCCATCCATCCATCCATCCATCCATCCATCTACCCATCCATCCATCCATCCATCCACCATCCATCCATCCATCCATCCATCCATCCATCCATCTATCCACCATCCATTTATCTCTCCACCATCCATCCACCCACCATTCATCCATCTATCCACCATCCATCCACCCACCATCCATCCATCCATCCATCTACCTACCATCCATCCATCCATCATCCACCCACCCATTATCCATCCATCCATCCATCTATTCTCCATTCATCTATCCCTCTATCTGTCCACCCCTCTGCCCGTTCATCTATCCATCCATCCATCCATCCATCCATCCATCCATCCATCCATCCACCATCCATCTATCTACATCCATTCATCCACCATCCGTCTGTCCACCCATCCATCCATCCATCCGCCCACCATCCATCCAACCATCCATCCATTCACCCATTCACATACCCATCCACCCATCTTTCCATCTCTCCATCCTTCCATCCCTCTATCCAATCATTTCTTGTTTCATTTATCTAGCGATTTATTGGATATTTCCTCCATGTATATACCAGGTTGTCAGAAGCAAAGCAGATTCAGTTTCTGCCCTCACTAAGTTTACAGTCCAACAGAGAGAATAAAGATATGAGATAGGGGTGTGTGTGTGTGTGCGTGTGTGTGCGTGTGTGTGTGTGCATGTGTGTGTGTGCATGTGTGTGTTGGAGGTGGATGCTAGGAAGGGAGAGTAACGACTGCTTAGAAAACGGAGAGCAAGATCACCACACCTAGTCCAGTGTGTCAGAGAGGCTTCATGGAGAAAGTGACCCTTGCTTCCTTGACCACATATAAGCAACTTGAGAACAGAGATGTTTTTAGGGCTTCAGAAAACCAGTATCAACAACTGGCAATCAATGGAGTGCCTGCTCTTTATGTGAAGTGCCAGCGTTACAGAGAGAGATGAAGATGCAAAAATAAGCAATAACGCAAAGGAATGGTTAACAAATGCCTGTTTGTGGATGAATGTGCCTTGCTGGGCTTATATTTACTAAGAAATCCTCCCAGCACATGTTAAATCTCTCACTCCCCATGAATAAGGAGCTTAGAAGAGCTCATCGGAGTTTTCTCTCGGTTCATAAATATGCACGCAAGCTCCCTTTTCATCTCAAATTTGATTGTATCAGATGTATTTTAATTTATTTATTAGATCTCAGTTTTTTGTTTGGATCTGTGAGAAATTTAATGAAGGCGCCGTCCCATCTTCAGTGTGGTGGGTGGAAGGTAGACAAGACGGTCGGCCAGGAGGAAGGTTCCTGAATACCTACCCGCATCAGCCCCGAAGACCAGGCTTCTGCTAACCTCACTATGACCACAGAACAGTCATAATTACCACCAGTACCATAAGCCACCAGGATGTGCAATGGCATAGACAGCACCTGGACCTGTGCCGTACCTTTATGTGAAGCCAGAGAACTCTGACCATTCTCTTTCGTCCCCTGGCGGGAGACAGGCTGCCTTCCTGAAAGGTGGGGCTTGTTGGCCTTCCTTTATAGCAGGAGAGACTGGCTTAGTTGGAAATGAATAGTTGGAAATATAATAGCTGCTCAAGGTCAGTCTGTTCAAGGTCAGGCTGTAAGCCAGCGCCAGGGCACTTGGTGAGCTTTCCTCTGGATGGCATAAATTTGCACCCATCTGCAGGCCCCCTCCGTCGGCAGGGGCACCTTGGTGGGGGGCTCCGTTTCACCCAGCGAGCAGAGGGGGGACCAGGAGCTGCCAAATCCCAGCAGCTGTGCTCACACCCCCCACGGGGTTCGGGAGAGCAACGCTTTCTAAAACTGTTTTCCACGTGTTAAAAATGAATGTTTAAAGGACATCTGCCGTTTCATCTTTAAACGTCATCATCATATTAAAACTCTCAAGCTTTTCTGCCCCGCTGCATTCTGCCACAGCAGTGGGGTCCCGCTGCCCTGAAGGCAGGTTGGAGGGAAGGTTCCTCCTTCCCAGGTCAGGTGATTGTCCAGGGCAGGGCTCTGGGGCCACTGAGGTGTTGGCCTCGGTGTCAGTGAGCGCACCTGCCCTGCTGCCCCATCTGCCAGGCCCAGTATAACGGCTGCCCCACGCTGAGTGGGTGGGCCCAGGCGCCCTGCCCACCATGCTGCAGCCTCATCTGCTGTCCCCACACGGGCTGCTACTGTGATGAGCATGAGTTCATGTGAGGCGCCTCTCCATCAGCCCGTGGCCAGCAGAATGATGGCAGGACAGGGCCTTGATGTCCCCACCGTCCTTGGGCAGGTTTGAGAAGAATCCAGATGTGTCAGGGAGGAGATAAAGGTTGCCAGCTGGACAGGGGTGCCTTGGGCTGGGGCAAATTCTCACGAATGGTAAAATCCTTTATTCCTCCTCAAAACCTACCTCCTTCCCACCGCTCCATCCTCCCTCCCCCCGCTCCATCCTCCCTCCCCCAACAACATGCTGGGAAGTCTCTGACCAGCAGAGGGGATTAGTGTTCTGAGGCATGGGACTCACGGAATTTGGAACTTCTCTTTCCCGAGGGGATGAGAATCCCTGGGGCATCACATCACACCCATGGGAGCAGCGGGGTTGGCGCCCGGGGGCCATATGCCGGTGGTTGATAACTACCCCAGAGAAACGCAGAATGTCAAGGACATTTAGCACCATTTCCAGGGTTCACTTCTCTGCCTTGGGCTCCTCCCCAGAAAAGGCCGCAGTCACAGCCACAGTCACAGAGGCACACTTTTTTAAGGCTCTGAATCCTGTCCAGTGCAGACATCTGTGGTCCCCCAAGGAAGGCCCTGTCCCCCTGGGAGGTGGCGAGTACTGGAAACTCACTCCCTCCCCTTTCTGAGCATGGCCCTGTGCTCAGGGTCCCCCTCCCGCATCAGCTCCAAACTTTTCTGGGGCTCCGGCTCCTCCCCTCCGGGGTTGGGATCCCCACTCCCCCCATAGTTCGTCCCAGAGCAGTCCTAGGTTGACCACAGAGGGCAGGGATACAAGGAGCATGCCATGTGCAGCCCAGTGCCCGGTCCCCGAATGCTCTCAGCAAACCTCTGCTCCTTTCCTCCTCTGGCTTCCAGTTCATTGTCCCCTCATCACATGAGGGTCAAGTGGGCCCCTTACTCAGCTCAGTGAGTACCTTCCTCCAGGCCAGTGCTGGCCTCTAAGGAGCCTGCTCTCAGGGGAGGGCAGATGGTGGCATTCACACCAAAGGGGGACAGTATGATGCCCGCAGCCTCCCCACGTCCCGCGTGCCTGCCCTCCATCACCATCCACCTTGTGGGATTGCGATCACCTACTTCTGATTTGTGATTTCTACTGGCCCAAAAGGCCTTCCGGGCAAGAGTAAGTGTATTCATCTTTGCGTCCCTCGGACGGGGCACAGAGTGAGTGCTGCTCCATGGATGCTAGCCGAGCCAACCCAGTAACCCTCCTCCTTTAGTGTCATTTAAATTCACAGTTTTCTCTCATTGTCCGTTGAAGAACACTCTGTACCCCATGGAGGGATATAAGGAAACCCCACGCATCCTCTGAAACCCTGTTTTGCAAGCAACAGCCAAGATTAACATTATGGAGCAGCTCCTGCCGCCGGCCTTCTGCGCGTGCCCAGTAGATAGGCCATTGCTGGGCATGTGAGGAATTTTATACAAATGAGAACCTCCCATACGTGCTAATTTGCAATTTTTTTCTTTTTCTTTTTTTTTAACTTGCAAAATTCTTTTCATGCCAATAAGTAGAAGTAGTCCATGTTTTTTCCTGGTAACCATGTGCTGTTCCATTATATCAGTATACTGTGACTTATTCCCCAAGGCCATTCACAGAAGCCACTTGTCGGTGGCATCTGCACTTCCTCGGCATGAGCGAGGCTGTGTGGGCTGTCGCTCTGGGTTTATCTCTGTGGCCCTGTCCACCCAAGTTGGCAGGACCAACCCCCATCCTTTTATAAGCAGTTGACGTGACACTAATTGTCTCTTGTGCCTTTTCAATGTTCAGTTGTTTTTGTATGGGCCAGGAAGAGCCCTGAGGGGGACTTTCTTGGGATGGCAGTAATAACCCCTACAACACGGGGCCTTGGGAGCAGAAACTGAGAACACCTGGCGGTTGTCTCTTTGCCGAGAGATTTTATGCTGTCTGAGGACAAGGAAGCGCTCTTTCATTCTAAGCCAGACCCTGACCCGCCCCCTCCCCCAGGAATCCTTGCCCAGTGTCCTGCACACAGTGGACTGTGAGGCGACTGCTGACTGCAGGGAAGAAGGACCCAAGGTAGAAGCCCCTTGCTAGAGCGTTTTGTACGTTAAGGTCATTGCAGGCTTTTTATACCCATCCACCCCCTGCCACCTAGCTCCCCTGGCAGTAAAACATCGTTTTCTATTAAATGATGTGCCTGACATTTACCAAAATTTTATGTGACAATTTAGAAAGAACTGGTTGCATTAAGCAGCCTTATTAATATTGCAGTAACATGATTAGGGGAACATCATGGCCGTTAGACCACAGGGCTCTGATTTACGAGCTCTGGAGGGAGACAGCGAGAGGTCTCTATTGGTCAGAACACCTCCGGCACAATTCACGTTACAATAATGAAAATCTGGGAAGGACTCTTCTGATCGCACTGTCCTGTAGCTCAAGGGTGGTGCTGAGAGCTCTTGGAACAGTCTGGATTGGGCATTTCCATCAGGAGGGGATGCCCGTTGGGTTTGGGGGTGTCGGACACCATGGAGAGTTTTGGCTGAGGGAGCCTCCTCTGTTGGGCACGGGGAGGACCAGACCCTTTCCTAGTGTTCTGATGGTGTGGTTGGCATAGGATCATGGTCAAAAGGTGCCTGGAATGGCAACTACCTACACAGGTGCCCTGGTGTCACCTGGAAGTGCTGGTGGACTTGGGCAAGTTGTCTCCCT
The DNA here is from genome assembly GCA_037038555.1 of Rhynchonycteris naso. Lineage (NCBI taxonomy): Eukaryota > Metazoa > Chordata > Mammalia > Chiroptera > Emballonuridae > Rhynchonycteris > Rhynchonycteris naso. The sequence goes on along the minus strand of CM072997.1, from coordinate 233,051,435 downwards.
TCTGTGGAACTGTGGCTCCATCCATGCACCCAGGCTGAGGGGTTACGGCTCTTGAGCCCATGGAAGATTCTGGAGCTGGTGGTGCATGCCCAGAGGGAGGGTTCCAGCCCTCCTCTCTGACCTGGGGAAGCTCTGCCTGGCCCCCCTCAGTGCCCCAGAGCTCCAGGTTTGAGGTAGCAGCTTCGTGACTCGCAGTGGCACTTGTTTTGGGCTTTCGTCATAGAACCCTTGCTGGTTAAGGGACTTCCGGATGGCTAGGTGAGGGTTGGGGTCAAGGATGAGTCATGAAGAGAAGGAAAGAGACTTTGAGGGGAGCTGAGGGACCCGGCTCTGGCCCTAGTTCTCTCTCCCCACCCTCACCCTACTTTAGGCTCCTGAGGTCGCTCAATGCCCGGTGTCTGGTTCCTCAGCCTGGCTCCCCTCTAGGCTGGCCCTGCATCTCCGCAGCCTCCCCAGGCTGGGCACAGCTCCCGCCCTGCCTGTCTCCTGCCATCTGGAACGTCCCTGAATCTCTCTGCCTCATCACCCCTCCATCTGCACTAGAGGTCATTTCCCTGGTTCTGTTATTAATACTGGCAGCGTTTGCTGGGGTTTGCAGTCTTACATCAGGAGGAAATCGCTGTCCTGGTCATGACAGAGGTGATGGCAGCAGGTCCCAGCCCAGGGTGGAGGTGATCACTCAGGCCTTTCTGCCAGGGAGCCCATGACTGAGAGATTAGGGAGAGAATTGTCCTTCCTTGGCCAGAAGAGAAGCTAAGATGGTTTGGGGATGCATCCTGCAGCCCCGGGGGCTGGGCCAGCTGGGCATGGAGACTCCTTTAAGAGCTGAGGGCTACAGCCATCGAGGGCTGTCCTCCTGTGGGCAGATAGCATCTTGCCTTCTCAAGGTTTCCTCTCCTGAGCTCAGAGCCACTGGTGGGAGCCGGCAGCAGCTGGACAGGAGGTACCTCTCAGCACCTGGGATGGGGCAGGTGGAATGCTAGGATTGGGGCCATCTCTGTGTCCCCAGAGACCTGTGTTCAACATGAGGAGACAGATCTGATCACACAGCAAGGGGACAGCCCACTCGAGGCACATTCAAGTCTGCACATCCAATGAGAACCCCCACGGGTGCCCTTCTCCAGTGGGCCAGCAGCCTTGGCTTAGTGCTCTTGGGGGAGCTGCCTAGTCAACATCTCCATCGTGTGATGGGCATGAGGTTGGGAAGCAGCCAGAAGCCATCCAGGCCAGGTCTGAGGAAGAGGGGCAGGCAAGAGGGAGAGGAAGGTGGGGCATGCCGGCACCGTGGGGTCCTGGTGCTCGCCAGGTCCTCACCTCATGTGCCTGTGGCGTGCAGTGCTCACTCAAAGCTGATGCATGACTCCAAAGTCATGAGATGCGGTGGGAGAGGCAGTGACAGACCCCGCTTGGCAGCTCCGTGACCTTGAGGCACTTGTCACCTCTGAGATGTGGCTTCTTCCCCTGGGAACGGAGAGCTACTGAGAGCTACTGACTGGGGTTGTGCAGGTTTAAGGAGATAATCTTTATAGCTCAGCAAAACAGTGGGGTCCTGTTCTCACTAGGCTTTAAGAGCAGGGGCAGCTCAGCCTTCCAGTGTCCTGATGGGGGATGCACACGTGCTGGTGCAGGACATGGTGGGGTCTGCCTTGTGGGGAGGCACCGTCCCAGTACTGATGGACCTGGCAGAGGGAGCAGGGCCTGTTGAGGGCGTCCTGGTCTGAGCACTCTTTCCACAACCCCAACCCCTCCAGTTCCGGGCCTGCCGGGCTGACCAGTATGTGCAGGGATGGCCCATCTCCACCCTGAGTTCCATTCATGGTGTCTGAGCCAAGGCACCCTGGACTCCCATGGGCATGGTTGGGCCTGTGCTCTGTGCTGGACAGTGGGGTCAGCTGGGACAGGGCTCCCCAGGGCTTCCCGGGTCCTCACAGTCAGTTCCTGCTGGCCAGGAGAAACCCACATCTGGACTATCCTGTTTGCTTTGGAACCTTTTGATATTTTGTGCTAAAGATGAAAAACATAAGTTACCGCCCCCCCAATTCTATTGTAATGCACAGAATTCCTACCTTGGTTTATTTTCTTGGTAGCGCTGGTCTGTTATTAGTTTGTTTATTGGCTTGTTTCCTGGCTAAGGATAAGTTCCCTGACCAGGGTGTGCCTGTCCCTGTGCTGTGTCTGGGCCTATGGTGTGCCTGGCAGGGAGGGCCCATAGGAAGTGTGTGTTGAGGGGCCCCAAGACCAATGTGTGCAGCGACCTCTTTGGATCTTTCCAGAAGGCAGCCCTGCTCGATGTTGACACAGCTCCCCTTGGTGGCATCTTCTCTCTGCCCGCCTTCCTCTTAATAGTTATGGGTTATGGAAAAGAAGAACAGAAGAACAAAGCCCATTAAGAGGTTCCCCTACATTTGATTTGAGGAAGTTTTCCTCGGAACGGCTCCATTTATTGGCCTGTAGCATGTAGCTTTATTCCCTTCCCACAAAATGAATATTGCCTTGTCTCCTTGAGAAAAATTGATTTCAGCCAGGATGGAGAACAGCAAACTCCTTCCTCCCCCCTTTTCTTCTTCTGTTTTCCCTCCCACCGAGACAGAATTTATCTCTCAGGTAGATGGGGGCGGGGGAGGAGAAACAGGAATAATTGGACCCGAAGCTAATTCCCAGATTCATTGTCTCGAAAGCTTCCACCAGAATGTGGGAGAGCTTTGCCTTGAATTGCATGCTAATGATAAATGACAACTCTAACAGACCGTCACATTGAGATGTTTAGTCCTTCCTGCTAGGAGATGACACATTAATTTTCTTTCAGATTTACATTGGATTATTAATAAAATATCGGTGTTGGAATATGACAGGCGAGAGTTTGTGGAAGTGCCAGGCTCTATTGAGGGCACTATTTTGGCCAAATGAGATGTCAGTGGGGTTGAACGTGACCCAGACATGACCTGGGCTGCCCGAAGAGCAGGAACGGAATGTCCTTTCTTTCTAGTAGTAAGGAACCCATAGAAAGCGGATGCTATTTAGTCTCTGGCCCCTCCTTCTTTGCTTTGCCATAGACCAGCCACTTTACAGGTGTGTGGTGTTTTCTTCCTGTTTTGTTTTCAAGAAGAGAACAGGGATTTCCTTTGATCCAGCCACTGAGTTGCTTGATGAACGCACTCAGTGGATGAGCATTTATGGGGTGCTTACTGTGTACAAATTGTGATGACTGGGGTTCGGGGTGGGGAGACACAAGAACAAGCCCCAGTTGGGGTGAGCCAGGCATGACAAGTCTACACGATCACCCCATTTCTCTGCTTAAAACCCTCCATCACTTCGGGTCCCTGCAGGGAGGGCACCCTCCTGCCCCAACCCAGACGCAGCCTCTGGTGTTCCCTGTGCTTTTTTCTTCATAGCACTTACAGTGACACCACCATTAAAATCCAGACTCCTGACTTATCCTTCATGGGGGTTAATGTATTTGCATTACCTGGCTAATTCATGTCTTTTGGCACATTTAGAACAAAGTTCACTCTTGCTCAAGACCCACCACCCCACCCCAGCCCACCCCAGCCCACCCCAGGGCTGGCCTGCTCTTTGGCCTCGTCTTCTGCCTCCCCCCACTTGTTCTCTGCCCACCAGCTGCAGCCCAGGTATACTTCTTGGGCTGCTGGCCTTGCTGCTGTCTCTACCGGGAAGCTGTGTGATGCAGCCTTCCAGATGTGCCCCCACCTTCACCCAGGCTTCTGTTCAGAGGCTGTGTCCCTGGGGAGGTCTCCCTGGCTGCACCCCACCACATGCCTGCCAGCTGTTACAGGACTTGTTCCTCTACTGAGGGTCCCTTCGTATGTCCTTGCTCCCCGCCGGCTCCGGGCCGGCACACGACCAGCCTCCTCCTCCTCGGCTGGGCCCAAGCTTTGCACAGTGGGCTTTGCACCCTCTCCTTGCAGCAGCACCTAGAGCACCTCACACAAAGGCCTGGCCCGTAGCAGCTGCTCAGTAAATGCTCACTGAATCCATCACCGAATATCACAACAGGACTTCAAGCCACGCACCTTGGGGGCTCGAGAAAAGGAGCGTTACTGAGTCCCTGCAGACTTGGTCTGGAGCCATCCCTGGTTATTACGGTCTCCTTTCACGGACAGCCTTTTCAGGGACCTCCAGACACAATTGAAATGAACAGAACTGGGGTTAGCAGCCTGTATGAATGATCCTTGGGAAGGATTCATTCTGCTTTTAGTCCCGCTAAGATGTCCTAAATGTGAAGATGGAGGTCAGGTGCATGCCCACCTGGGGTCCCTTGCGGGGCTGTGTGGGCTCGCCTTTCTCCAGGGATTGGTGTTGGGCCTGGGTGGGACAGCCTGAGTTCAGCACTGGGTGCTGGACAGCATCTGCGCGGTTTGCATTTCCTCAAGAAACCCACGAGGTCCTCCCGTGGGTCCTTCCTCAAGAAACCCATGGACCTCTACCCGCAAGCACAGGCTCCGGGCATCTTCCCGTCTGAACCAGCAACAGCAGGTGCTGTTGCTGATGTCTCATAGCTCCTGGGGGGCTTTTAGGCATATGAATCTACCCAGCCGTTTGTACCCTGATAAGAAAGCTTTTTCTTTCTTTTTTTTTTTTTTAACGTTTTCAATTTGCCCTTATTTTAATGAAAAGAAACCGGGGTTGCACCGCCCAAGAACGCGCTAATCAAATAAAGCAAATTGGTGTTACCTTCTACTCGTCCTTATTATTTCTATGGCTCCAGCTGGAATTTATTATGAAAAGCAATTGGTTTTCATATCTGGCAGATTGCAGCCCGGGCCGGGCCTGACAGCCCTTTCTTCCCTATCATTCCATAAATAGCTCAGAAGGGCCCCCCACCCCTTGGACTGAGGTGGAGTGGGGGAAGGGAAGACAGCGCTCCCCTCCAGCTTTCTCGCTCCTTGTCCCCCAAATCTTGAAGAAGCTATAAACAAGTCAGAAGAGAACGCCTGGTTGAGAGTTCATAAACCGGCCCCTCCCGGTGAGGACCGGGCTTTCATGGTGGCTTCTTGGGTTTCCATTTGGCGTTCTATCAACCTGGCAGTGCTCTTGCCATCAATTACCCCTGTCGCCGGGTCTGTGTGTGAGGGAGATAAGCAGAGGGGACATTGCTTTCCCAGATGCCTTTCTACTCCTTGCAACAAAAGGAAGAATTGTGGGGACAATTTAAATCGGGCTCTAACGATCCTTCCTGTAATAAGCGGTGGCCTGCCGTCAGTGGTCCTCTTGGGCTCTGAAGGTGTCCTGGGGTTGTTGCTCCTAGAGGAGGGGAGAGGGCACCTTGGATGTGCCAGGGATTTGTAGCAAGGCCCCGGAAAGCGGTGCCGTGGGGTGGTGTGCTTGGTCTATCCTTACCAGCCCTGTGACCTGGGGATGGTTACTTCCTGTCTCTGTGCCCCCAACCTTCCCATCTATGGAACAAGGAGAGCAGCACCTACCCACTCCCCTTGTTGTGGGATGAGAATGAGGGGCAGGTATGAAGGGCCGTACTCTGTGCCTGACACACCGTGATGCTGGATGCCTGGCTGCTCTTGTCATAGTGATTGTTGTCATGCTCATTATCGACATTTTGGGCCAGGCTCTGTCCTTTTGAGGGTGCATTTATATCAGGTTGCACTGCGTTGGAAGGTCAGAAAGAAAAGTGTGGCTGCATCAAATATGTAAGCTGCAGTTGGGGGAGGTGTTTGTCGTGTGCTAACTGCCCCCTGGAACAGAGACTGAGTGTGGGTCCCAGGAATGCTCTACGGCACATCACAGGGGCCTTCTGGCCTCCTTTACATTTGGGGTCAGGGTTTGGAGGATGTTGGAATTGTAGGGACTGCACTTTCTGCTAGCTGGGCCCTTCCATGTGCCTTGCGGTGGGAGGGATGGGACCAAGGGCAAGGAGAAGACAGGGAGGGGCCTGCCCAAGATTTGGGATCCAGCTGGAAAAAAAAAAAAGGGGGGAAATTCTTTGCAGATGTTCACAGTTTAGAAGCCATCCAGATATTATTCATAGAGTCCTGCTAGGGACAAGGATGTCATCTGTTCTCAAAGGGAAACTGTAAGGAAAGACCTTATGAATTTGGTGGAACAAAGCTGATCAACTTGAACAGAGCTCACTGCTCAAACCCACTGTCTCCTGGCCCTGCAGGCCAGGGAACGGGCTGACATGAGACTAGCGCCGAGGAAATCCATGGCCACCGGAGAGGCAAGCTGGGCCTCGGTGTCTGCGTAGAATTTCAGGTGGCTGTTAAGGTCTTATAAATGGTTAGTTAGACACAGAGAAAGTGGCGGTTCCAGGGGGGAGGAGCCCTGAACCCTAGCTGTCATGGGCACTGCACAGAGCGTCCTGACTATCCCTTTTGTAGGGTTAACCTCATCTTGGGTGCACCTCCCAGGGGCTCCCTAAAGTCCTGCTTAAATATCCACTCACCAAACCTCGTCACTCCTCTGATCTTCAGTTATAAATCGTCTTCTAGTTACCGAACTGGAAAACTACATCGCACCCTAAAGTGGCGAAGGAGTGTGTGTGTTTAGGGACAGCCTCTCCCATGGGTGAATTTTTTAGCCGTACCCAGCAATGTGCCATTTTACCAAGTTCTCCCATCATGGTTCCCTGTCGGGAGCCCTACTTAAGGGGCCGAGTTTGTCATTATTCATCATGAAGAACATATATTATGTGGCAGACGGCATGCTGGGCACCTTGTGACATTATACCTACTGCATCCAAGAGACCAAGTAATTTGTTCAAGGTCACATAGCTCATAAGCAGCTGTACCAAGATTTGAGATGTAACCCGGATTTCCCTCCATGTCCCATGAGCACCTTCTTTGTAAAAACTTATCATGGAGGTTTCAACCATGGACAGATACAGATAAACTCGTGTAATGAACTCCCACATACTCATCACCTGTGGCCACCATGTGGCCAGGTGTGTTTCACCTCCTCCTCCCACCACCCCACGCCTGATTTTGAGGCGTACCTTAGACACTCTATAACTTAACTGGTAGATGTGTCAGTCTATATCCCTAAAATGTAAGGTCTATACTTCTGCACCACAATTATTACTCTTTAATATTAACAATCATTACAAATAACGTGAAATATCCCGTTACTGTTCAAAATTCCAGTTGTTTCACAAATGTGATATTTTTTCAAAGTCTATTTTTACTTTTGGCTCAGTTTTCAAGTAAGGTCTACCCATGGTGACTGGTGGAGGTACCTCTTTCTTTGCCTCTTTTAAGCTGTATATTCCCATTTCAGAAGACTCCTGCTCTCTCTCTCATTGTGTGTGTTGAAGCACCCAGGACATTTGTCTTGCACAGTTTCCCACAATCTGGATTTTGCTGACTGTACCCCCTCAAGTGTCCTTCACTGTGTTCTCCTGTCCCCTGTGGATCTTATAAAGTGGAAGTTAAATCAAGTCTGAACAATTTCAAGCTGCTTTTTTTTCTTTTTCCTCCAGCAAAATGTTCTTCCATCAGGGACACCTGCTAATCTGGTTGTTCCTCTTTTGTGATGTCAGTCACAACTGACGACCCGCGAGTTCAGCGATTTTCAACTGGTGTGCAGTGAGAATTTTTAAAACATACAGTACCAGTCAGAGGCCCTGGCCCTGTTTCCCTTAGATTGTCGAATAAAAAAATGACAATTGACAACACAACAATAGCCGTTCGGTGTGAATGGATCAAAATCATACTTTTCTTTCTTTTTCTTTTTTGTCAAATCAGCAAAACAACGAATGTAGATTTTGGTGTACGGCAGGATTTTAGTAATGAGTTTATGTGTGCCATGAGATGAAAAAGGTTGAAAGTCACTGCCTTAACTCATTAGGGAATACAAAATATTCCCTCAGTTCTTCATGTCTTCATGTATTGGCTGGAATGCTTTTACATACAATGTCTTCTCTCCTTTTTTTGCTATTTCAAAGGAGCTGTTTGTACAGGAAGTAGTATAAATGCCTGATTCTTTATTCATCTCAATTTTATTTTATTTACTTTTTTTATTTGTTTGTTTTCAAAATAATGTAGTAGATCACTAGCATCCTCCAATAAGGATCAATTAGTTTTTTTGTTTGCTTCAGGATCATTATGACCTAATGGGTTTAAAAATATTTAATGACCAGATCAGGTGATGGTACAGTGGATAGAGTGTTGAACTGGGATGCGGAGGACCCAGGTTTGAAACCCCAAGGTCGCCGGCTCAAGCACGGGCTCATCTGGCTTGAGCATAGGCTGACCAGCTTGAGTGTGGGGTTATTGGCCTGAGCATGAGATCATAGACAAGACCCCATGGTCTCTAGCTTGAGCCCCAAGGTCACTGGCTTGAGCAAGGGTGTCACTCGCTCTGTTGTAGCCCCCAGATCAAGGCACATATGAGAAAGCAGTGAATGAACAACTAAGGTGCTGCAACGAAGACTTCATGCTTCTCATGTTTCTCCCTTCCTGTTTATCCCTATCTGTTCCTCTCTCTGTCTCTGTCAGATATATACATATATATATAAAATGTGTTTTAATCCACAGCACTTGCTGTTTTACTGATGCTCAAATTGTCCCATCTTTGGTCTGTTGGAACCTCTTCAAATTGGTTCCTAAGTTCTTTTCACATGACCTTAAGTCTTTGATATAGCTCACATCATACTTAATGGTGAAACTGAATGTTTTTCCCTGAACATGAGGAGCAAGACATGGGTGTTTTTTCTTACCCCTTCTGTTCAGCATTGAACCAGACCTAGCCAGTGCAATAAGGCAAGAAAGGAAATAAATAAAATGCATCTAGAATGGATGGAAAGAAGTGAAACTATATTTATTCACAGGTGACTTGATTATATACATAGAAGATTCTAAAAATCTGCAAAAAAACTCATTAGAACTAATAAAATGGGTTTAGCAAGGTCATAGGATACAATATCAACAGACAAAAAATTAATTGTATATCTGTATAGAAAAAATGAATAATCTAAAAAATGGAATCATGAAAGCACTTCAATTCACAAAAGCATCCAAAAGAATAAAGCACTTAGGTAAATTTAATTTACAAAGTATAAAACTTGTACTACAAAATCTTATTGAAAGAAATTAAAGATTTGCATAAATAGAGAGTTATCCATGTTCTATGATTTGAAGCATTTTGAAGATTCAATATAGTTAAATGGCAATTATTTCAAAATTGATTTCTAGTGTCAATATAACCCCTATAAAAATTTTAGCAGGTTCTTTTTTAGTTGTTTTTTGCTATAAAAAATGTCAAGCTAATCTTAAAATTTATATAGAAATACAAAGAACCTAGAATACCCAAAATAATTTTGAAAAATAAGAGTAAAGTTGGAGGACTTATACTCCCCAATTTAAAAATTTACTGTAAAGCTGCAACAATCCAGACAGTATTGTTTGTTGTAGGATAGAAAATGGGACAGATTATGAAGTCCAGAAATAAAACTTTAGGTTTGTGGTCAATTTATTTTCAACAAAGGTGCAAAAACAATTTAATGGGGGAGGGGAGGGAAAAATTTTTTTTAAAAAAAACAAAACCAAAATGCCTGACCTGTGGTGGCGCAGTGGATAAAGCGTCGACCTGGGAACACTGAGGTCGCCAGTTCAAAACCCTGCACTGGTCTGGTCAAGGCACATATGGGAGTTGATGCTTCCAGCTCCTCCCCCCTTTCTCTCTTTCTCTCTCTCTCTCTCTCTCTCTCTCTCTCTCACTGTGTCTCCTCTCTAAAATGAATAAATAAAAAAAATAAAAAAAATAAAAAAACCAAAACCAAAATCAAGTAGTGCTGGGGCAATTAGATATCCACAGGCCAGAAATCCATTCAGACCCTTATCTCACTTTTTATACAAAAATTTACTCAGAATACATTGTAGACTTCAATGTAAGAGCTGAAACTATGAAAGTCTTAGAAAAAAAACATCACCACAGAAGATTTTTGTGACCATGGGCTAGGCCAAAACATGCTTATCTGGGACATTAAATGCATGATTTACAAAAGAAAAAAAAATGTTGAATCGAACCTTCTCCAAATGAAAAATTTGAGCTCTTTCAAAGAAACCATTAAGAAAAAGAAAAGTCATGGACTAGGAGAAAATATTTGCAAATCATGTATCTGATAAAGGACCTGTGTCCAGGTTTTATATAAATAATGCTTACCACTCAAAGAGAAAACAGTTCATTTAAAAATGGGCAAGAGATTCAAGCAGACATTTCACCAAAGAAATTATATGAATGGCTATTAAAGACATGAAAAGATACCCAACATCATTAGTCATTAGGGAAGTGCAAATTAAAACCCTACCACACACCCACTAGGATGGCGGTAATCCAAAAGACAATGCCAAATATTGGGGAGGATGTGAAGATGTTGGAAGGCTGATGCACCTCTAGTAGGAATGTCCAATGGTGCTGCCACTTTGCAGAATGGCATGGCTATTTTATTTACATGTAATTAGAGGTACCATTCTTTCACGTATTGTTGTTTGATTTTTTAATCACTGTTAGGACATTGTCCTTCCCTTTCAGATGATATAGAAGTTTCACAACACTTGCTTTTTAGAGTACGTTTGATTTTATTTGTTACAATTAAATCTCTGTTCCATCAGAACTTATGTGGTTGTATGATCTCAGGGGTAGACCCAATTCTATCTTCTTCCATGTGCCTATCGTTATTCTGATATCATGTACTAAAAAGTCAGTCCCCTCTGTCCAACTGAATTGAGATATCTCCTTTACTGTACACCAGTGGTCGGGAACCTATGGTTCGTGAGCCAGATGTGGCTCTTTTGATAGCTGCATCTGGCTCGCAGACAAATCTTTAATAAACAAAATAATTACATTAAAAATATAAAACATTCGCCTGACCAGGTGGTGGCGCAGTGGATACAGCGTCGGACTGGGATGAGGAGGACCCAGGTTCAAGACCCCGAGGTCGCCAGCTTGAGCGCGGGCCCATCTGGCTTGAGCATAAGTTCACCAGCTTGGACCCAAGGTCGCTGGCTCCAGCAAGGGGTGGCTCGGTCTGCTGAAGGCCCGCGGTCAAGGCACATGTGAGAAAGCAATCAATGAACAACTAAGGTGTTGCAACGGCAACGAAAAACTAATGATTGATGCTTCTCAGCTCTCTCCGTTCCTGTCTGTCTGTCCCTATCTATTCCTCTCTCTGACTCTCTCTCTCTGTCCCTGTAAAAAATAAATAAATAAATAAAATATAAAACATTCTAATGTATTACAATCCATTCTTTTCCTACCACTCATGTTCATGGTTGCGGGTGGCTGGAGCCAATTACATCTGTCCTCCGGGACAACACCAAATTTTTATTGGATAATGCGTAATGTACATGGGTCATTGTGAGGTCAGGAAGTTAACTTCCCTCCTTTTAATCAAGTAGTCAGTTAACTAATTGCAGAAACCCTTTTGATGAAGAAGATGGCTAAAAGAAAAAAAAGATGAGGACTATCGTACTTTTCAGCAGGAATGGACAGAGGAATTCGCCTTTGTGGAGAAAGCAGGTTCTGCAGTATGTCTAATATGCAATGAAAAAATTGCATCGATGAAACGGTCAAATATAAAGTGACACTTCAACACATGCCATACTACATTTGCATCGAAATATCCAACAGGGGACAGCAGGAAGAAAGCATGTCAAGAGCTACTGTGCAGAGTGCAAGCTAGTCAGCAGCAACTCCGTGTTTGGACCCAACAAGGTGACTGGAATTCGGCTAGCTTTGCTGGTGCTTTAGCAATTGTGAGAAATAAAAAGCCATTCACAGATGGGGAGTATGCCAAAACATTCATGCTTGATGTTGCCAAAGAACTTTTTGACAACTTTTTGGATAAAGACAAGATAATCAAACGAATAAAAGACATGCCTCTGTTGGCATGAACTGTTCACAATTGTACCATCATGATGGCAAATCAAATTGAGGCAACACAAGTGAAGGACATAAATGCAGCACCATTCTTTTCTCTCACTTTGGGTGAGTCAACAGATGTAAGCCATTTATCCCAGTTCAGCGTGATTGCAAGGTATGCTGTCGGTGACACACTAGGTGAGGAAAGTCTTGCTGATTTGCCTATGAAAGAGACAACAAGAGGGGAGGATTTATTCAAGTCTTTCACTGAGTTCCCTAAAAAAAAAAAAAAGTCTACTGATGGATAAACTTATTTTGGTGTGTACTGATGGTGCTCTGTGTATGGTGGGGAAAAACAGAGGATTCGTAGCGCTTCTTCATGAACATGAAAAGAAACCCATCTTAAGTTTTCACTGCATCCTACATCAGGAGGCGCTTTGTGCTCAGATGTGTGGCGAGCAGCTTGGTGAGGTAATGTCACTGGTCATACGGGTAGTCAACTTTATTGTTGCCCGAGCTTTAAATGATCACCAGTTTAAAACACTGCTGGATGAAGTTGGGAATAATTATCCTAGTCTGCTTCTGCACAGCAGTGTGCATTGGTTGTCAAGAGGGAAGGTGCTCAGCTGTTTCGCGGCCTGTCTGAGTGAAATTCGGACTTTTCTTGAAATGTAAAACGTCGAGCATCCTGAGTTAGCTAACACTGAGTGGCTCCTGAAGTTCTACTATCTTATGCATGGACATGACTGAACATCTGAACCACCTCAATGTGAAAATGCAAGGCATTGGAAATACAGTCTTATCCCTTCAACAAGCAGTGTTTGTATTGGAAAACAAGCTGGAAATCTTCATCACTGACATTGAAACAGGTCGTTTACTACACTTTGAAAAACTGGGAGAGTTTGAAGATGCATGCACAGCAAGTGACCCTGCTCAACATCTTGATCTCCAGCAGCTAGCGGGCTTCACATCTAATCTCCTGCAGTCATTCAAAGCGCACTTTGGAGAATTTCGTGAGTGCACTCGTCTTTTTAAGTTCATCACCCATCCACACGAGTGTGCAGTGGACAGCGCCGACCTGAGTTACATCCCCAGTGTCTCCATCAGAGATTTTGAGCTACCAGCTGCTGACCTGAAGGCCTCAGACATGTGGGTGAATAAGTTCAAGTCACTGAATGAAGATTTGGAAAGACTTGCATGACAGCAAGCAGAGTTGGTGAGCAAACACAAGTGGGGAGAAATGAAAAAACTTCAACCCGCGGACCAGCTAATTGTCAAAACTTGGAACGCGCTTCCCATCACATACCACACACTGCAGTGTGTGAGTATTGCTGTACTGACAATGTTTGGCTCTACGTATGCATGTGAGCAGTCTTTCTCACATCTAAAGGACGTTAAGACCAACCTACGATCATGTTTAGCGAATGGAAGTCTCAACGCCTGCATGAAGCTTAACCTCACCACGAATCAACCAGACTATAAAGCCATCAGCAAAACCATGCAGCACCAGAAGTTGCATTAATGGTAAGAAGTATTTTATTCATCATTTGTTAGTAACAGCATAACAACGTTATTAAAAAGAATTCAGAGACTTATTGTACTTTAAAAGTGTTGGTCTTACATAAAATGCACACATTTACTTGTATTTAGTGTTAAACATATTGTATGGCTCTCACGGAATTACACTTTAAAATATGTGGCGTTCATGGCTCTGTCAGCCAAAAAGGTTCCCGACCCCTGCTGTACACTAAATTTGTATATGGAAGTGGGACTGTTTCTGGATTTTCAGCTCTTCTGTTGGTCTGTCTACTTGTATGTCAGTAAGTCCGTATTTTTTGAAATATAGAGACTTTATAGAACATGTTAATAGCTGGAAGGTAGCTCACATGCTTGGTATTCTTTATTGGAGTTTTTCTGGCTATTCTTGGTGTTTTTTCCTTCATGATAAATTTTATAATAAAATTTTCTATATTCAGAAAAATAATTGTCATTGTTGTTACATTACATTTATAAATTTAAATATATATTTAAAAGTTAACTTTTTATGATCTTAACTTTTCCTAACCAAGCACGTTCTGTCTTTCCATTTATTGAAAACAACATTTGGATCTTTTAGATTTTTATAGTTTTGGGAATTTCTTATTGAATGTATGCCTAAGTGTTTAATCTTCTGTCTCTATCCAGTAACGGAAGACTTCCATCCTTCCTCTGCTCTGTTGGTGTGCACATGTGTATATGACACACACATTTAAATAAGCTATTACGTGTATACATTATTGATTAGGTATCTTAATTTTATATCTGCTTCTTTACTTTTAAAATTTGTAGTAGTCTTCCCATTGATCCCATGACTTTATTTTTTTTACCGTATTCCCCTGAGCGTTATTGGTTTTGCTAGCTCTCATACGTTTCTTAGATTAAAAGGTACTTGGCTAGAAGCTTTCCTGGTGAGAACAAAGCTCCCTGTTGCTCACCTTTCCTCCTTGATACTCTTTTTGCTGCTGCAGCGGAGGTCGCATCATTTCCCTGAGGCTCTCTTCGACTGTGAGCCTCACAGTTCAGCGTCTCCCAAAAGAAGACACTAGAATGAGGGTTTGAGTTCAGCAGTTTATTTAGGAGGTGGCCCCAGGAAACGCCAATCGGGGGGAGTGTGAGGTGTAAAAGGAAAGGGAGGACTACAAAGAAAGGGCCCTTGTTTTCCAGCAAGTCATGGCCATGGGTAATTGGAGCTTCTGCCCTGGGAGACTGGAGGGCACCCAGGCTTATTCTAACCACGGGCCTAGGAGGCCTGAGGTTGCCTCAGCTTTGTCCCAACCACAGGGCAAGGAAGCTGGCAATTCACCCCCAACCCCCCGTCCACTGGGTGAGGAATGCTTTCAGGGCATTAATGATCACCCAGGTGGGAGAGTAGAACTGAGATTCGAACCTGAGCTGGCCCTGCAGTGAATGCTAATTAGCCAGTAATCTTAAGAGTGGATCCGGAGTCAGAGTGACTCTTCCTGGCTAGAGGGGCTTGATAATCTCTTGACCTATGTGTTGGGAATGATAGTAACACCTCCCTCATAGGGTTGTGAGAATGTCAAAATGTACACATAGATGTAGATGCGCATGCAGATGTAGATGTGCCCATAGACAGTCATGTAGATGTGGATGCGCACGTAGACGAAGACGCGCATGTAAACGAAGACGCGCAAGTAGATGTGGCTGCGCACATAGATGTGGACGCGCTCGTAGATGTAGACACGCACGTAGACGCACACGTAGACATAGATGCGCACGTAGACGCGCACATAGACGTGCACGTAGGTGTAAATATGCATGTAGACAGGCACGTAGATGTGGATATGCACATAGATGTGGACGCCCACTTAGACGTAGACACACACGTAGACATAGATGCTCACGTAGATGCCTACGTAGATGTAAACGTGAATGTAGAGCGGATGTGGATGTAGACATAGACATGCATGTGGTGTGTGCTCCGCCCAGCATCAGGCACCAACTGGGAGTTGGTGGCCCTAAGTGGCAGGACTTCCATGCCTCCGCACAGTTGCTGTGACCCTCTGTCATCAACGCCATTTCTTTCTCCCTGCTCTGCTCAGGTGGGTGCTACCTGAAAATCCTTTCTGCGCAGTCCCCTCTGGGGGGGGGGCTAGCCTACCCCTCTTTCTTCCTAGAGCAGCAGCGGATCCCTCACTCCCCCTCAAATCCCTGCCCACCAGATTCAGCTCCTTCTTTACTAGATTCTGGGATGGCAGCCCAGCCTCAGTGTCTATACATTGTGCGGCCCATGGGGCTCTCTGCAGCTGGTCTGCTTTTCCCTTTGCTGTTTCGAGGACCTGTGAACGATAGACGGGGGCTGCCCATCAGGCAGAGCAGGGGCAAGTGCTAATAGCGTCAGAGTGGTGGATTGAACACTATTAGGGTGCTCATTATTGCAAGTTAAAATGATGATAACATTTATTAAGGCCATTTAAATTGGACACATTGGTTCCCTGGGGGATTGCGTTCCGCTGGAAATGTCGGAGGACAGGGCCATTCTCGCACTCTCGAAATGTATATAGGAAGGAAACTTTCCCCCTCTCTTTTCTGGGCTCTTCAGCTGCTCTAGTAATTAAATGGACAACAAAACAGATGAACAGGAAGAAAAAGAAATTAGTTTTGCTTATACTGGTGCCCCAGAGATATGTGTCCCTCAGACAGTAAGGAAACAGGCTTCCATGCTGCCCAGAGCGAAAGAGCTGGGGCAGGATTCTGGGACCACAGGGGACAAGAAGAACACGTGTCTGGTGAGCAGATGTGTGTCCTGCCATGTGGATGGGGTCTTTCTGATAATTGCTCTCTTCCTGTTACAGGCTCCCTATCTACATTGTTTTAAACAGTTAAGGGAGAGGTTTTTTAAAAAGAGACCCTTCCTGGCTCTATTAGGCCTTGATTGTCTTCAGCTCAAAATAATCCACATGCCACTGTGGCATATTTTGGGGTCACGTATTCTGTCCCCCCTTTGTCCTGCCTTTGAAACTCCCCCCACCAAGGATTTCCAGCGCAGAAGCTGAGTTGGTAGATGGCTGCAGCTTACTGAAGCAGGCTCTGTCCCGAGAATAGGTCAGCTCAGTTAAACTTAATTCAAGCAAGCAATCAGATGGTGGGTAAGAGGCATTTCTATGGAACCAAACAACAACAACAACAACAACAAAAAACCCAGCAGTCATGCTTGGAGCAGACTGTCTTGCCCTTTTCTGAATCTGGGGCCAGGGCGAGGGGTCTCTGCACCAGGCTGGGAGCATCCTCAGGTAGAGTGAGGGTAGGCAGCGGGTTTTCCTGGTTCACAGTTTGAGTCTCTCGGGTAGTCCCGTTGGAGAGCCTGCCCGGCTGCCAGCACAGAGGTCATCCATACACGGGCCGCTGTGTTGATTCCTCTGAAGTTCACACCCAGTTGTCTACCTTGAGTTTGCACGGCTTCGGGAAAAGGGCGGTTTTTGTTCTTAATGATTCCAGGTCAGAAGGGCAAGAGAACAAGGGCAAACATTAGTTCGGGGAGTTGTAGCTAAATACTGGAGGGAAATGAAGCACTCAGGATGGATTCCAGCGTGCAGGTCAGAAACAAAACCTCGCAGACGGTCAATGGCACCAGAGGTTGATATCCATGAGGGTGTGTCATTGAAACATCACTTTTCTTTCTACAGATACCCCCTTTTCTATCAAAGAGAACCACACTCAGACTTACTTGTTTGCACATCAAGTCGAGTGTTAATAAACGTGGCCTCTGTATTTACGTAAGTGCAGTAAGAATAGTGATGAACCGTATAGACTCTTAAATTTGCTTTTTTTGGAACTTGTCATAAAGAAGGTCAGATTGAGCTCTTAAAACCCTTTCAAGGCTAGGAAGCCAAGGCCAGCACTCATTGTTAGATTTCACCAACAATGCCTACAGATTTGGGTAAACCCCTCTCTTAAGTTCCCCCAAATATCCTGAGGTGCATGGCTGTGGCAGGAAGTGACCTTCCTGACTCACCTGGTCAGGCTGCTGAGGACCCTGTAAGCAAGGTTCCAGGCTGGGTTTTCCAAGGGGCTTTATTGGCTCCAAAAATCACCCTTAGTTCCTTAAAGCTGTCTGGCCATATCTGAGTCTGTGTATGACTCTCTCAGATGTGACATTTCAGTAAAGCCTTGGTTGTATAGTCAATGTTTACAGCTGTGTCCTGTTAGAAGGAGAACAGCTTCATATTGAATTCTATGGCCATGAAGATAAGAATGTTCACTGAGAGTTTTTGAAATCTGAAGGGATAAGGTAAGTGGGAAAAGACAAGTGTTTTATCTGTGTTCGCAAAAGTGTATTTTACTAAATCACTGTAAATCATAGATAGCTTAAGGGGAAAGGTTTCCTTATAGCTGGGAAACAATAAAGAAGCAGCAATATTTTAAACAAGAAGTCATAAAAATTATAATCATCCTCATTAGTCCATCCAGTTCCATGAAATTAATTCTTGTTGTTTTTTTGTTAGCAGTTTTATGAAGCCATCTTTTTTTGTTTGTTTGTTTGTTTTCATGAGAGTTCTGTAATTTCTTACCCAGTTCAGTGGTATGATCTGAAAGTTAGGATGATAAAGGTAACATAACATAAAGCACAGGAAATTATTCTGATAAAAAATAAAATCTTTGTTTTCTAGGCAGATTGCCCTAAAGGTTAAAAAAAAAATCAACAACAAACAAAACCCTTTCACATTCTCTTATCAAGAGCAGGCCAATAATTATTGGATTATAATCCAAGAGACTTTTTAACAGAGGAAATACCAAATTCTAATTTTGCAATAGTGTACTTCTGATAGTAACATTCTCACTTTTAAAAACACTTAATTGTATCCATTTCCAATCTCCACCTGTGTTCCCACCCATAAAATCCTTTTCCCTGCAAACCTTCTATAACGTCCGTCCGTTTTACATTCAGATTTTGAGCTGTGTTTTCCCTTTTCCCCATTCTGAAATAACCAGTTTGCAATTAGGACAGAATTACTTTCTTCTCCCTCAATAAAAATCCATCTCCATGCTTCGTACCTTCTCTTACCGAGACCTCATCTCTCATCTCCTACCTTCCTGGCTGGTGGAGGGGTTTCCTGTACTCTCTCCGGCCGTCTTCGTTACAGATAGGCTTCAGAGTTCTTCACCCTTAGGACCCTTAATTTCTAGTGAAAACTGCCTGCTATGCCAGCGTCTTAGATTGGCCAATTTATACATACATGTATTTCAGAGTCTCTGGAAGCAGCTGCTTCTTACTGGACACTTTTAAATTTTTTTAAATGTGGCACACGACATGTTTACAGCAGATCAAAATATGTTTAGTTTCTCTGTAATAAGAAGCCGTACATACGTGGGTAAACTTACATTCAGTGACCAGTGTTTTTTTAGTGATTGAGATTGTTAATAAATTACCATCATTTGATTTAATTTAGTAAAACATCGAGAATTCACGTTACCCAAAAGATTTGGGAAACTAAGTAGACAAACCATAAAACATAATTATTGTTGAGAAGTTCACTTATAAACTTTTTTATCCCACTTCTGTCTGACTCGTCCTTAACAGATGATTACTCATGAAAATTTCATGAGCTAGTAAAGTAGTTAGCTGTCATCTTAAATTATTTTTTTTTTGCTGACAGATTTTGTAGTAGCGGTAACATGAGCTCATCTGACTTTAGCGCATCTAGGTTGAATGAAAGTGTTATACTTAATGCTATTAACTTGGAAGGCATGCTTGTGTTAACAAAACCAATGGACTTAAACTAGCTTTTATTTATTGGAAATTATGTTAGATGACTTAAACTTGAAAAAAATTTTGTGTTAGTTTATTTCTGAGTTTTAAGAATATTTCATCTATAAGTGCTTATTTTAAAGACAATTGAATCTCTTTTATGAATCAACCTAGCCAGTACCATTTGTAAGTAGAAAAATATATATGTAAACATATATTCAGAGACATATGTAAACACATAGACACAAGCAGAGACCCTGTATAGCTTCTGTTTTAAGATTTTAGCCATGCCTGACCAGGCGGTGGCGCAGTGGATAGAGCATTGGACTGGGATACGGAAGACCCAGGTTCGAGACCCCAATGTCTCCAGCTTGAGTGTGGGCCCATCTGGCTTGAGAGAAATTAAAAAAAAGGCTCACCAGCTTGAACCCAAGGTCGCTGGCTCCATCAAGGGGTTACTCGGTCTGCTGAAGGCTTGCGGTCAAGGCACATATGAGAAAGCAATGAACAACTAAGGTGTCCCAACGAAAAACTGATAATTGATGCTTCTCATCTCTCTCCTTTCCTGTCTGTCTGTCCCTCTCTATCCCTCTCTCTGACTCTCTCTCTGTCCCTGTAAAAAAAAAAATTTTAGCCATGAATCAGATACAACAATATCAGACTTACTAGTTTATAAATAACAGTTGGATTCACCTCGTCCAGACGGGACGGGACAAGGTGAGGTTACCTGGTCCAAAGTGAAGCTAAATAGAGTTTTATGCTAATATTTGTAGAGAAGTCTTGACTATTTGCATGTGTTCTTGACAAGTAATTTTAAGGAGGCTGTCCATCAGATCTGGGGCAAGATAGACTTTTCAGTGGTTTTTGTTGTAAGAGCCCCCCCTCCCTTTTTTTCCTTCAATCTTAGGCCATAACTGCCATAGCTGTAGTTATCACCTGGGGTGTTTACGTTTCAAAGGCGTAGTAAGATGGATGTCTTAGAGGGGCAGAGGAGAAAGGCACGTTTTCTTCTCAAGAGTTTTGCGGTGATTTGCCTATAATCAGAAGTCTGGGGTGACTGCTATTTAAAACGTTCCTTGTTTTGTCTAAGTGCAGATCAGCTGTACTTCCGATGTGGGTTTTTACAGTGTCTGCCGGAGGATAGGGAGGCATCGGAGGGGACTCTGAGCGGCTTATCAGTTCTGCCTTCCCTTCTCTGGAGATTCAAGCTGTAAGTCGAGAACTGTTGATTCTCACCCCCTTTCCGGCTCTGTTCCTCAGGCTGTTTTCAAATGAGCTGGTGATTATCCTAGCCAGCCACACTACTGTGAATTTGCCTTTGTGTATCAGGGCGTAACAGTCCTGCAAAGGCGGAAGCGGAAAGATGTCCGCCTCCTCAGGGTTTTAGCACAGTCTGCCTCGGAAAAGTCCTCAGGACGTGCTCGACAACCTGTTCATCTTGGGGTCTGGGGGGCCTCTGCTAATGTTTCTGTTAGCCCGCAGTGTTCGCCTCCAGCTTGGCCGTTTCCTGGTCACTCACAGGAGGGCTGGGAGCTGTTTCTGGCCATGGGTGTCCTCAGTGCAGGGGGTGTTCTCAGGAGACTCTGGCTTGACCCATAATCAAGGTATAATCATGGGTGGGAGTAGCTCCCCTTATAAGGTCCCTGTAAATGGGGTTGTGACTGGCCATTCATTATTTTTAAATCTCTCTTTAAATTTGGCGGAATCTTCTGAAAGTGGAGTTAAAGGGCTTTATAACTGGGAAGATCGGCTGCTGTCCAGGGGACGTTTGCTCTTTGGGTGGTGATGGGGGAGGGAGGAAGTTTAAGATTTATCTGCAGAGGACGCTGGGTAGACAGGCCTGCAGCTGGCCATGTGCGAAGATAGGGCCCGGCAGAGGGAGCCTCGCTATCCGTCCCGGCTGCTTCTAACCCAGTGGTTCTTAACCTGGGTTCTATCGAACCCTAGGGGTTCGATGAGTCGGTCTCAGGGGTTCGGAGAAGCCTCTGCCGCAGAGGCCAGAATAAAGTAATACCATAATTTGTTGTGAGTTCATGCACTTTGTTGGTTTTGTTCTTTGAGCAAGGTGATGTTCATGCACGGCTCATTTTGTGCACCAGTAAGAAAACATACACCTATGTCTTGAATTTGGAAAAAAAATCATATTTTATTTATCACTAAAGAAGGGTTCGGTGAATGCGCATATGAAACTGGTGAGTTCGGTACCTCAAAAAAGGTTAAGAACCACTGTTCTAAACTCACTCCCGTGCGTTCAGCATCGACAGGAACAACCTGTGTGTCGGGGGTGGGGAGGTACAGGTTAGGCAGGGGGCTCTCCAACTCTTACCATGAGCAGGAAGTTAGACCGGGCAGCAGGTGTACAAGCTGGAGGTGTGGGGGCTAAGACAGTTTGCTGAGGAAGGGGCCCAGCTTTTAAGACAGGGAATTTATGTTGGATGTCGACTTTTGTTCGGGTTCTAATTTGCGTTCTTACGTCTGATTAAGGGAGTTCCAAGACGGTGTTCCTTTGTATTCGCTCTTCAACTTGGTCTTTCCATAGCTATCAGTAAGACAATTGTTTAGGAAGAAGCTCTCTAAACAAAAATTATTTCCTTTTAAATATAGTCAATTCAAAGGACCCATTGTCTGACCATTGAGGGGCAGGATTTTATATTCATCTCAGTGAGGACTCCAACTAGTAAGCTTTTTAATGGCTTAACTCTGGACACGAGGCATCTAAAAAGAGGGTGCAAAGATTGCAGCCCATTTACAAGATCCAGGAAGTTCGTTCCCACTTATCCTAAGGAGGAAAAGATCCTTGCCGTCACAGCGGTAGAATGGGGTGCTGCAGGTGGGGTCTCTGGTCTCCTGGGGAGCCGTGAAACACCTCCTGTCCAGACCTGCTCATTGGAGACACAGGGCAGG
The DNA here is from genome assembly GCA_037038555.1 of Rhynchonycteris naso. Classification (NCBI taxonomy): domain Eukaryota; kingdom Metazoa; phylum Chordata; class Mammalia; order Chiroptera; family Emballonuridae; genus Rhynchonycteris; species Rhynchonycteris naso. The sequence continues at coordinate 233,029,450 of CM072997.1, read as the reverse complement.
CACCCCTGGAGTGGGACTTTTCCAGCACTAACTCGGCAGCCAAGGCCCCTTATGGACTGGGACCCTTCTGAAAATTCCCCTGAGAGCTGGTGCAGTCACAGACATGCTACTTGGGACCTCCTGTCTCAGAACCCCAGTCTGTTTGACTGGCCACCAAATGCATGTCGGTGCATACACCTTCTGGCAGGCGGAGACCAGAGAGAATGTTCTCACTGGTCACAACGCTAAGCTCTTGGGACATAGATCGAGATGTAGGTAGACTCTCCCCTGGTTGTCACACAGGGGACCCACTGCAAGGTCTGCCTGAGCAGAAACCGGTCTGGCGGGAGTCGCAAACTTCCTGGACCGTGAGGCCAGCTGCAGCCACAGGCGTGCAGGACTGGGCCTGCGTTCTGCCCAGTGGTTTTCCTCCTTATGACAGATGACACAGAGGGCAGAGACAGGAGGAAACAACGACTATCTCGGGAGGAAAGGATCAATAGAAAGCTAGAGTACTCATAACAAATCTTTGCCACGGTCTCTTGCACCCGAGGTGCTAGTTTACAAATACTTTGTCCAGCTAATCTAAATTTAGAAAAGGACAAAGATTTTCTCCACTCACACTTCTGTGGGACCCCACGGGCAGAGACCTGGGAGACAGACGTGGTGAGAAGTTCACCTCCTGCTGGTACTGGTCAGAGATCCCAGGACTGTCCGGCTGCAGCGGCCGCGGCAGATGCAGCGGCCAGCCCCATGTTAGGCGCCAGCGCTGTAGGGGAGAAAACATTTCTCTTTTCCCTTTGAGGTTTTCTGGCCAGTCTAATGATTAAATTGATGTAAGACCGATTAACAGGAGAAAAAAAATCCAAATTTAATTTTGTACCTACAGGAGCCCCCAAAAGACGAGGCTCCCAGAGAGTTAGATACCTGGGGCTGGTATGCCATCCTGCACTGAGGAGAAAGGGCAGGGTTCTGTCCCCAGGAGGACGGGAAGAGCACGTGTCTGGTGAGCAGACGTGTGCCCTTCCACGCGGAGGGGTCTTTCTGATTTAAGAAGTTCTCTCTGGTAATAATAGCTCTCTTCCTGGTGCGGGCCCCCGTCCACATCTTTTTGGGTAGTTAGAGGAGAGGTAAACAAATAAACAAGCAAACACTTCTTCCTGGGTCTCTTAGGTCTTGATCGCCTTCAGCTTAAACTCACCTGCATGCCGCAGTAGCATAATTTTGGGTCATGGATCCTCTAACCTCAAATACGGAGGTCGGATCACAGAGGAAAGTGGGCTTCCTTGGATGGGTGCCATTGCGATTCTGGCTGTGGCTTTGACAGTGTTTGGGGGTGTCTGCTCTCTCTGGGTCACACCGGTTAATGATCTGGGGCAGGTGGCCTGAAGACGCTGCTGAGGCTCCTGGCCATTTCCAGGAGGGCAGGAGGGAGGAGCCCGGTATTAGCTCGCAGGAAGCTGCCTCAGACAAATGTTGTGTGTCCTTTAGCAGATGCGTTTTCTGGGACCAAGGGGTCCCTGCCACACTCTCCTAAGTGTCTTTATTCCTGTCCATAGCAGGGAGACAAATGCAGAGCCGTCCAGTGGATCATATCTACCCCTTTGCTTATTCCTCAGGCTGGGGGCCCTAAGTACAGCAGTTGGACTGGGGGGGCCCTCAGTCTGGCAGGGCAGGAGGGCTCACAGCACTCAGAAGCTGAGGCATGTATACCTGGGGTGGAGCTGAAGTTCGGAGGTGGGCTCAGATGGCCCTGTTGTCCAGCCAACCTGCCTATCAAAATGGAAGAGGACTGTAGGGTTTCCAGCACAGTCTTGTGAGCACGAGAGAGAGATCCCGTCAGCCCGTGATAGCCCGTGACAGGCACGGGAGCTATTTCCTGATTGTTGTCGTCTGGGCAGACTTAGGGAGGAAACCAACACTGACATGAGCCAATTGCACTGTGATCGCAAACAATGAGGTGTTGGGAGTCTGTAATTTCCCCTGGAACCCATGTTTAGTCAGCACCTGCGGCTGAATGACACAGCCCGGCTGGGTGGGAACCACAATTAGCTGCTGTCACCCTGGTGTAGCCAGCCTCCCTCCCTCCCTCCCTCCCTCCCTCCCTTCTTTTCCTTTTATTAAATTTTTTATTTTTTGTATTTTTCCGAAGTGAGAAGTGAGGGGAGGCAGAGAGACAGATCCCGCATGTGCCTGACCTGGACCCACCTGGCATGCCCACCAGGGAGTGATGCTCTCTGCCCATCTGGGGCATTGCTCTATTGCAACCGGAGCCATTCTAGTGCCTGAGGTGGAGGCCATGGAGCCATCCTCAGCACCCAGGCCAACTTTGCTTCAGTGGAGCCTTGGCTGTGGGAGGGAAAGAGAGAGATAGAGAGGAAGGAGAAGGGGAAGGGTGGAGAAGCAGATGGGCGCTTCTCCTGTGTGCCCTGGCTGGGAATCGAACCAACCCGGGACTTCCATACACCGGGCCAACAGTCTACCACTGAGCCAACCAGCCAGGCTTCTTTTCTTTTTTCTTCTTCTTTTATTTTTCTTCTTCTTTCTTCCGGACAGTGGAATAGTGAGACATCAATAGCCATTGTTCTGTGCCTAATTGTGAGGTGGCCCTGCTGTTCAGAGGCACAGAGGGGCATGGGGTGGAGGCTCCAACCACAGGCCCCGGAGAAGGAGGTCAGCTCCCCTCTCACCTCTGCCATGGGGGAGAAACAGGAGCCTGCATGCATGGGCTTTGAGCGCTGTAGAATGCCCGTGCTGGTCCCATGCATGCACAGAATGACTTGCTGTCCCTTTCTCCATGCTGAGCATTTAGGTACAGAGTGGCAGGGGGGTAGGTGGTCATGGGTGAGGGTATGGGGGGATGAGTGTTAGTGTTCAGGGGAGTCTTCCTGGAAGGTTGGACTCACCCACCCCTGCTGCAACTTTATCATGGACGCGCTTTACTGTAGCACATGCCCTCCACTGCCAGAGCAGTGTGGCCCTTTCTCCCCTTGGTGTTTCCAAACCAGAGTTTGTGACAGCTGCCACCATGGAGATACGGGCATGCCTCCTCTGCTCTCCATGGCCAGCACACGGCTTCTCTTAGGAAAATTCAAGGTTCTTTATTATGCCTTCTCTTTAAACGGCACCAGAATGGCTATTCCATTCTTAACGTTTGGCAAACGGGCAGCTATTGTCCTGAGATACGGTTGCCGAGGACAGAGCAGACACATTGACCTGGCAGTCACTGAGCCCTCGGACAGATGGGGCCCAAATGGGACACAATCAGGCACTCAGCTCACGCGAGCGGGCAGACCAGGCGCCGCTCTGCTCCCGGCCTCGGGCTAACACAGGCAATGGATCAAGAGCACTTGCCACGACGACGCATCCTCCCATTGGGCTGCTCCTAACACAGCCATCCAGCGTCTGCGTGGACACATTTATTTCCTAATGCCGGGTGATGAATTAGAAGATATGTAGAAAATCTTTACAGAAGAGATAAGATATTGCCAGCTGGCCGTCAGCCCCAGCTCCCTCCTCTTCCTGTCTTGTCTCCCCCACTCTTCAGTGGGGTGAGGTGTCTCAGGGCCCTGGCATTGTGCATCCTCATTAGGTGGTGACTGTTACTAAGGGGTTGTTTTTTTAAGCCCATCATTGACACATTGAATTCATTAGGTACCAAATCCACAAGCAGATTTTGGCTGGCCGTAAAACACGGTTCCTCCTCCAGGGTAGCCACAGGAATAGGTGAAAAATGGTGTCCCAGCAAACGCGTGCTATTGCTTTTCCATAGAGACATTTAACAGTCAGCTCTATCTTTCCTCATGAATGTGTTCTCCTGCCTGGTTCTCCTGGTAACTTAACTGCTTGTTGTTTCCAGACCGCAGAATGGCTCGATGATCCTCTACAACAGGAAGAAGGTGAAATACCGGAAAGACGGGTACTGCTGGAAGAAGAGGAAAGATGGGAAGACAACCAGAGAGGACCACATGAAGCTGAAGGTCCAGGGAGTGGAGGTAAAGGGCGGAGGGGCTCTCTTGTCCTGCAAACGTCAGGCCTGGCTTGGGTTGCGTCGAGGGTGGGGTGGCCGCGGAGGGTTTCGCCACCAGCCGCCTCTGTTGGAGGTGTTTCTGTTTGCCGAGACCCTGTGGGTTCTGTGTTCTTGTCCCTTCCCATCCCACCATCTCCAACACGGTTTCCACGAGACTGGATTGAACGGAAGCGCTCCCGTCCCTTGGGGGTCGTTGGTGTACAGGTTGGGACCAGCAGGGTTCCTGCAGCATCGAGTGTTGTGTGTGTCACGGAGGGGCCCCCAGGTGCCCTGAGAGGTGCAGGTGTAGGGGGAGGGAGCTATATCGGGAATCTCCCTCTCAAGGTGATCTGGCAGGGGGTGGGGGCCCCAGGGAGCTGGTGATCTCCAACCAGAGCCTGGCTTCCCTCTCTCTACTGACAAACCCTTGCGTTTCCCTCCGGGTGTCCCAACCTCAGGGAGCTCGCAGGGGGTAAAGATAACTTGATGGGCGAGTATGGTGCGCGGGACTGTCGCAGGGCCAGGGTGAAGGTGAGCACCGCAGAAAGCACCATGTCTCTTGCAAGCTTCTGTTTGGGTTGTGACCACACAGGTGCTCACCCTTGGGCGGCCATGGACACATCCCTGGTTCCTCTTCTAGGGTGTGAGGGCCCGAGCCATGCACATGTCGTGGTGCTAGAGGGAGGGACGTGAGCCTGCTTGCCCGCTAGCTCCACTTCTCTGCGTCCTGCGGGTGCTTGAGAAGGGCGCTTCCTGGGAATGTGGCCAGTGCTGTCTTCAGCTTAGGAGCTGAGAGGCTGGCTTGTGACCCACCTGGTGTTTCAAAATGGTCAGAGAGAGGGCTCTGGAGTCCGCAGGTATGCAAGGATTGGTCAGCAGGACCGTCAGCCCATGCAAAAGCAGCGCCCTTCCCACTCCCTACCATGCTGGCATTCCTTGTGACACACTTGTCATTAGGATTTTTTCTATGTGAATCGTCTTTTTATGGACTTTAGAAATAGCCCCCGATGCCTTTTGTTATAGTACCCCACAGAGAGAGATAACTTTGTTGTATGTATTTTGTCTCTTTCTTTTTTCAAGCACCTAATAACAATGCTTTATGACTATGAACAAAGAAAAGCCGGTTCCCCTGTGTTCTGCGTTCGGTGTCTGTGTGACATGGTTTAACTGTCTCCAAAAAGCATTAACATGTAAATTACCCTGAACGTGCTGGTCTGAGTCAACGCTAGGATGTGCCTGGTGTTTGTACAAACAGACCAGCCTTTGTTACAGGGGCCTGAGGGATGTAGGGCTCTGCCCTTGTCTTCCACGATGGAGGGCTAGGTAGAGGAGGGCATGGGGGGCCCAAGAACGTGGGTCGCTCTCTGGGAGTAGTGAGGTCTGTGGGAAGTTACGTGGAAGCCCAGGCCAATGGCCCCTGTGTCTGCAGGTCTGTGGTGCGTGTCATCATCAGCAACACGAGGGTGACAGCAAGGTGGGACCCTTCCTCAGCAGCCGTGCAGAAGCCCAGAGGGGAGGACAGCCTCTGTGTTCATATTCTTCCCTCATGTCATAAATTAGAGTCGTCGCCGGATGGACTCAGAATGATCTATGATTATTTTGGGGGCATGCTTACGTCTGGCGTCACTGTGACTCCCATACTTGAGGTCCAGCCTGTCAGCACATGGGTGGACCGTGTGGACCCAGAACAGGAAGGAAGGAAGGGATACACATGCCCACGAGGGGTTTCCATGAGTTTACGGGTGTGGGTGTCCGCGGGGCTATAGGAACAGCAGGTGGGCTCCTTACCTGCCGTGTTGGCCGGTGACGTGGAGGTGCACTCTCAGGTCCTGGCAGAGGGAGATCCTCTCAGGTGAATGCATGGTGTGATAGCCTCTCCCCGGGAGCTCAGGGAGTTACCCCCTCGGTTCATCCGCAAACACTGACCATGACCCCACAGTGCAGGGCCCCGTGGTGTCTGCAGAGAGACAGGAGCCGGGGTCTCTGCCCCACGGATTTGGAGTTGAGGAGACAGCCCTGTCCACACCTAAAAGCCGTGAGCAGTGCTGACAAGTGCCGACACCTCAGCGTCTAGTGTGAGCGTCCTGGGAGTTCAGAGTGGGCCGCTGTGATCAGAGAGGCGCCTGGGTGAGGTGGATCGTCAGCTGAGTGGCTGGAGTTGGCGGGCTGTGTCCGTGACTCACATTATGTTCCTCAGCGCTGTGGTCTGAGCTGGTGGACGCTGGTGCTTATGTCCCTGTGCCCCTTTCTGTGGCTGTGCAGTATTCCACTGCATGTGCACAGGCGCCGCCCTCTGGGGGGGACTCTGTATCTCTTGTGGTTTTCCAGCCTCAGCACGCTTCTGCACACATGTCCTCCCTGTCTGTCTATGCACAGCCACACTGCTCAGAGTGGCCGTGCCCCTTACTTGCCCGCCACACTCAGCACTGCCCTGTCTCCCTCTCCCGGCACACACACAACGGGTGGGAGCCGGTACTTCTTTCAATTCCAGTTTGGGTTTTCTCATTATTCCGGGACTCGAGCACATATTTGTGCTAATGGAAACCCCTTGCTGTGGACTGTCCACGGGCAGGCGGGGTTTCTTAACAGCCCCAAGGAAAGCCTCCTAGGGCAGGAGTGGCTCCTCCCCTCCCTGGCATTTCTCCTGCACATGCTCTGATCTGGACCGGTGGCTGGGCATCCCAGTGGTCATTTCTACTGGGACATTGCAGTGTGGGTACGTGTGGGGTTCTGTACCTCACAGGAGGAGGGGCTTCCCAGTTTGGACCATGCCTTCTTCCGTGGATTCAGGCAGGTGGTTCCCTCTGACTCAGTTCCCATGTGGCACCAGGCACCGTGCCCACCAGCTGCCCCTACCTCCAGGGAGGGGTCGGCAGACGCCCAGTGTGGGGCTGGTAGCTGGGACTTTCTGCCACCCGAGCTGGTTCCCTCAGTTCAAGGGCACAATGAAGACATGTGGACTGACCGTTCTAACATATCCTTGCTGTAAGCCTCCCCTAGCGCCCGGAAAGCCTCCAGGCCTGCCTGGGGAGCTGCCCTGCGGTCTGGCTTCTTCTCTCCTCAGAGGCCGGGGCCCTCCCTACACACAGCGACTCAAAGGTGCATTGATTTTCTCAGGAGGGCACAGGATGAGGGCAGCCTCTTTTGAAGCCGATGAGCTGTTAGGTCCATGATTAATTGTCTGCAAGCCAAGGAGAAGCTGGCTCAGTAGGGTTTCCGGGGATGACAGAGCTTGGTGGGGAGGAAAAGGAAGGTGGGTGCAATGTCGGCGTCTCGTGGGATGAAAGCTCCACGGGCCTGACGTCGGCCCTGCCCATGTCTGTCTGTGCCTGCAGTTTCGGGGGGACTGACAGGGGGCGCCCTAAAAGCAGAGGGGCATGGCTGAGGTGCCCCTTGCCTGCTGCATTGCTGCTTCACAGGTCTGACGAGCTGGCTGAACCAGCAGATGTGTGTGTGTGTGTGTGTGTGTGTGTGTGTGTGTTTTGGGGGGCCAAGCTGGAAGGGTGCTTCTTAAGCTTGTGTGCTTTTCTCTGGCCCCGGACGTGTGTGGGGCTGTCCTTACACCTCCCCCTGGAAGGTGCTGGGTGTCAGAGCCGAGGCCAGCTCTGGGCCACCTGCCTCCCGCCGGCTTTGCTGCAGGGTTCCCACCGCAGAGAGGAGCTGGGTGCTCATCCAGCGATGGTTGCAGGCTCACGGCTCTCCTGTACCACAGGGACGCCATCTCCGCAACCCTTGTCAGGACCTCCCTGCGAAGCACTTTCCACACCCATTTCACAGAGGTGGAGATCAGGCCTCGGAGATAGTTTCTCCTGCCTCAGGCCCCTCTGCACTCCAGTGTGCAGCTGCGACTTGAGCCAGGTTCGCCTGGTGCTGGGCGTAAGCCCTTGCCCAATCCATAGTTGTTGTTCTTTCAGACCCGGTCCACACATACCCTTCATTCATCGGCCAGCTGTCCACCAGGGTTGTGAGGTGCTGAGGACACAGTGATGTCAGGAACTCTCATGGTCTCGTGAGGGGACAAAACGTCAAGCATGCAAGTCTAATGCAGGGCGACGAGAGCTGTTGAGGGCGCATCGGCATGCAGGATGGGTGGCCAGGACTTTGGTCGTGGGAAGTGACATAAACACAGGTCACTAGGCAACGTTTGGAATCAGGAAGTATCAGGGAGTGGCCAGGGAGGTGACACAGGCTGCTGTCACATGGCTGAAGCCTCAGGTGCCAGAACTGGGTGGTGCCACTGTCTCTCTAGCCCCATCAGACTGGGTGTTCAGCTCCCGAGACAGGGCTTCCTCTGCTCAACCTGTGAGGTATGCTCTGCCGGCGTGCTGCCTCTGGAACCACTGGGTGGTCCTCGCGGAGGCTGCCAGCTCCATTGTTGTTGCACAAAGACACCGCTCCCCACTGAGCCCATTCCACAGTGGACAGAAACCCCCTGGCCTGGACCATTGGCCCAGCAGAGACGCTGTCCACCACCTCCGACTGCAGCTTTCAGCCAGAAGGAGAGTCTGGCCTTGCCGAGCTGACTGCCCAAGACTCCGCGTCCCCTGTGAGCACGGCCGCAGCAGTGATGAGCTTATGTTTTTGGACTTGACCTCATTAGGAGCCATGTTCTTTATTTGGACACTTAGGCTACATATTAAAAAGGAAAAATAAAACATCTCTTTTAAAAGAAGGAATGATATTGTGGTTACCGCATTAGGAATTAACAGGGCATGAAGTAACTGTCTGCCTCATGGCCATGCCGATCGCCCCAGCCCTGCTTGCAGCTGCGAGATAAATCAGTGTCGTGCTTGCCGCTGATGGACAATATTTCGAGTCGGCAGCCACAGACACGTATGGTGCCCCAGCCAAGTCTGGGAGAGAGAGCAGCGGGCAGGCGCGGAGGAAGCTGGTGACGGCCAGCCGCACAGCGGGAACATGCGGAGGGGCCAGTGCACTGCTTCTGGATTTTCATACAGAACACACCTTTCTGCTCCTTGTGAACCGCCGTGCGGCTTCCGTCTGTGGACCGGTTCTCACACCACTCCCCTTCCGACGCGCCACGTGCACGATGGTCCTCACTCAGAATCCGTTTTATCCTGTGTCTGCGTGGAGACCGCGCCAGCCTTGCTGTTTCAGCAGGTGCCAGGGTATCTTCTGGGTCTCCTCCAGCCAGATGTCTCTGTGGGCACCCACCTCTGCTGGCATCTTTCTCAAGGAAGTGCCCTCCTAGACCTCATGCCAGCTCTTTCAGTTCAGCAGCACGGACCGAGTACCCCATGTTCTCTCAACACCAGGAAGCCTGGTGTGCAGGCGTGAGGTGCCCTGTTAAGCACAGAATCGAGAGGCCAGTGAGACACAGAATCTTGCTTAAAAAACTTCCAGAAACATCAAGCTGGTCATTTCAACAGGACGTGGAAATTGCTGCCACAGAGGTTTTGGAGTTCAGAGTGCACGCGTTTCCCCCGAAGACAGGTCTGGGTGGGTTGCCACGGCAACTTGCCCTGAGCAGTGAGGCTAAGTGTTCACAGAGACCCCTCTTCTGAGCCAACCTTTCATCTCCCCCAACCCTGCTGTACCGTCATGGCAGGTGTTTACCCCCACCGGCCACTGTACCACACTCATCACTGTCCCACACTGGCCTCCAAATACTGTGATCCCCGGAAGATGTGTCCTTAGACCACGGGGTTCTGGGAGTAAAGGTTTAAACACGTCACTGTGCACCAACGTAGGGTCTCTAAGATTGGGGATAAGGAAGGTCTACCTTAGCAGGAGTCATGGGCCCCTTTGGTCACCAGGCTGTTGTTCCTTGTCACCCCAGCCTGTCATGGGACGAATCCTTACCCCACAGCTCCTCCAGCCCGGGAGCCTCTCCCTCAGCTGCCGGGCACTGCCAGGAGAACACAGGAAGGCTACTTGCCACCCCGCTCAGTGGCTGGGAGTTTGTCCCCCAGAACTTGAACACCTACCTGCAGGACCCCTCCCTCCTCTGCTCTGACTCCATGCAGTCTTTTGGGAGCCTTTGCTATTCCCACGTTGGCCTTCCCCTAGGGTGACAAGTCATGTCATCTGCTCCTGCATTGAACCATCTGAAGCTACAGCTTTCAGCTTCCAGGACCTGTCTCCCGTGGAGGCAAGGACGTGTATTCACTCCCCCTACCTATGGGTTGTCAGGCTGATGGCGTGCACACAGGTACACGTGCCCACGTGAGACAGGGTGCCAGCTGAATTTGAATTTCAGATGAACAGTAAATCATTCCTCTATGCAGCATGCCCCACACGGTGTTTGGGACATGCTCATGCTAAAAGAGCCCATGTGACTTGTCTGAAACCCCCGTCTAGCTGGTGTCCTGCACTTTCCACTGGCCGCCCTCCAGCCATTAGGGCAGCCTCCTTTGAGTCTCTGCAGACAGCTGGCTGCCTGGGTACTGGGACCCGAGGCAGTGAGATGGTTTATCTCCAGGCACATCACTGACGCAGGAACCATAAACTCAGGAGGGATGCAGGCCACTGCTGAGGAGGGGAGGCATCCTTGGTGTTTGCTGGTGAACCCAAGTGCTGCCAGGCCCGGGGGCGCCTCTTCCTCTCCGAAAAGAGGGTCCTGGGTACCTCTCACGTCTCAAAGTGCTGGGACTATGGGGAACCCCTGTTCTGTGCTCTTGGCAACCACCCCCATTGAGAAACGGAGAGCAGCATATGCGTGAAAGTCATGCCAGGAAGCTTTGAAGGAAATGCGTTTGTTGTTCCCGCCTTCCCTGTCCCTGGTAGGTTGCTCTATGTGCAATATTTTGCAGTTTCCTTTCTAAAACTCCATATGCGCTTCATTGAGCTAGAGACTCCCTGTCGAAGGCAGAGCAGTAGACTGCCAACTTGGAATTTAGTTATTATCATAACAGTCCCTTAGCATTCTGGCCGATTAGCCCACGAGGACACAAATGGAATTTCAGCGAACTCACTAGCAGCAGGAACCGGGGACCATGGGTGTCGGAATCCACCCGAGTGCCTTTCTCTGTTTGGGTGTCAACCTGCAGCCGACACAAAGTTAGATATTCCCCAGGACACAGCCTTGATTCTGTAAGCATAATTTACAACCGTGTCGAAAGCTGGGGATGCCTTTTAAAACATGATCTATGTCCCACCCCCTCGGTAAATGACCAGCTCTGGCTGTTTGCATTGGGTAAAGAATGTCTCTGGCCTTCACTTGACTGAATGGTACATTATTGATCTCCGTCGTGCCTTTCAATTCCCTCGCATCGCTAGGGAAATTTACTCCTGTCACGGGCCGAGTGCTCACCTCCCTGCAGGGTGGCCCATGCGCAGAGGGCACGCATCTCTAGCCTTGTCCTGAAAGAGCCACACCGACCCCGTGAGTTGACATTAATTAGTTACCGACATAGGGGAGGGATATGTTTTGCAAACTAATCAGTCTCACTGTGCTTTGTCTGTTGGCTTCTCACAGGCTAGCAAAGAAAGGGGAAGACAGAGGTGGGGGAGGGCATTGTGGGCCTAGTAGGAGCGGGGAGGGAAGCTTTTCTCCACAAAGGGGATAGCTCTTCCTGCACCGCAGCTGCCGGGGTGGGGGTGTGCTTTGATGGGGCTCTGCTCCTGGGGTTCTGGTTGCTAAGCTGCCCCGCTCACCCTGCCTGGACGCCAGGCCGGAACCATAGATGGAAGGGAGGTGATTTCATGGAAAGTCCCTTTCTAGTTCCCGTGGTGTCTGCTGGGCAGATGAGACGACCTTCCACTTCTCTCTGCACTTTTTATGATGCTGTGTTTCCTTCCGGGACTGTCGTCACAGCTTGTTGCAGAACACTCACATCTCACACAAAACCCGAGACCCGCGCGTACACATGTGCAGCCACGTTGCTCCTTGCTCCCTGTGGTGTGGCCCACTGGTCAGCATCAGCTTTCCCTGAGAGCCTATGATGAGTGCAGACCCTCAGGCTCCACCTGGACTTGCTGAAGCAAGACCTCCATTTAGTGAGCACGCCCGTTGGCATAGGATTGACACGCGCCGTTTGGGATCCTCCCTTGGTGCCTCAGCCCTGGGCAGGTGGGGTTTCTTTCTTTTTTTTTTTAATCTTAGAAGAAAGTCCAAAGGGAAATTTCACAAGTGGTTCTGTCAGTTCATTATCTCAATCCCAGCGCTTAAAAAAAAATCTGACTCATTCACCTTCATTCCTTATTTTGGCCTTGGCCATGGAGGAGACAACAGCAGGTCTCTGAAAGCAGGGCTTACCACTGACCATGGCTGAGTATTCCCATGGCCTCTCTGCCCCAGGAAAATAGCCCTTTCCCTGTTGTTGAGCTCCACTCAGCAGGGCACTTGCTGTCCCCCGATGTAGCCCAGGGCTTGGCATAGTATCTGGTACACATTTGGTGTCTCTTAACTTTTTTTTTTAAATGAATGGATGAAATGATGAACAACTTCTGTAAAGAGCTGGACAGTAAATGGTTTTGGTTTTACTGGCCAGACAGTCTCTGTCGCAACTACAGTAGCAGCTGCCACAGATACTAGTTAATAAATGAGAGTGACTGTGTTCCAATAAAACTTTATTTACAAAGACAAGTGGAGGGCCAGGTTTAGACCCTGGGTATAGCTTGCTGGCCCCTGTTCTCTGAAGGTTCTAGAAGGAGCCAGGGTACTATGGGGACTGGTGAGAGATTGGTGTGGGGTGATCAAGGACTTGCCACAACCTTTTAAGGCCTTAAATCTGAGTACTGGTTTGTCCTAGGACTCATGTTTACAGTCTTAACAGTGTTCACACTCAGCTTGTAATTTTGCAAGGAATTAACACTTTTATTCATGACCTGTCGACAGTCACATGGGCCAGTGTGGTTCGTCATGATATCGCAGGAGAGTCAAGGACTCTTCTTTCTCTTTACTTTTAGCAGCAATATGGCCACAGGTCAGAGGCTGGTTTGTCCTCAGTCTGGTGGAAAGCAGCAGTGTCTCTAGCAGAGGGCAATCTGGAGTGGAGGTTGGGAGGGGTCCTGTTTCTCCTCCTTGCCCCAGGTCCTGTCTGCTCCACAGATCAATGGAGAGGGCAGGGTGAGTCCCAATGGTGTCCTTGTCCAGGGACAGCAAAGCCGAAGGTGGTGGCTTCGCCAAGACCAGGTGGGTTAAAGGACCAGTATGTTGTGGAACAGAGAAAAGCCGGAGCACCTGCACCTTTCGGCTTGATGTCCTCTGGAAGCAGCCCCAACATGTTGGATGTGACCGTGTCCCCCTGGAATGGGAACCACAGGGCGAGGGAGGGGCAGACGTCATTTGTTCGCATTTAAGTACTTCCATGACACCATAAGGAAACTGGGACTTTCTCTTTCCTCTTTGCTGCCACTGTTTACGGGCAGCTCCATGATGGATGCAAGAAGTAGACATTTATTACAAGAGCGTGAGAGATGTTGACTCTTCACGAATTGATTATTTGGAATTTATTTTATTAAATATTCGGGGTGGCGTGTGATAAACTGAACCTCGCTGGTTTGCAGCTTAATGATTCATGTCTCTGTGGTGGGGATAAGGAAATCAAGGGCTCGCCTGCCATTTCAGAGGAAGAATATGGATTATTATTAAATCTGGAATGGGCCTCTTGAGAAGCCTTCCTTAAGGGAGCACATGTGTCAATAATTCCTTCTCCACGCGAGAATCCTAATGTTTCACTTATGGAAACATAAATTCTCAGCAAGTGGCTGTGGTTTTTCCCCTCCTTTGGCTCCTGCATCCATTACTCATGGGTGATCTGCTTTTATTCCTCAGTTAGTGTCTGGCGTTCACAGTCCTTTAATCTCCACAACTTGGTTTTCCCATCTCTGGTTTTTCATGCCACTGTCTCTGCTGAGATCTACACATTTTAGCACCTGCGATGCCGGTGGAGACCAGGATCTCCACCTGTAAAAGGGAGACCAAAAGGTGTCCCTTTTGCTTGGAATTTCCTGAGAGGTTTGAATTAGGTTCTGAGGAGACCGTGAATGAGCATTAGATCTGAGCACGCCGACAGAAGTGTGGGTCACTCACCTAGGACCCAGGGAGCTACCCTGAGCCCAGAAACCAGCGGGCAACAGAACTTACCGAGTGACTTAGGTCGGTACCCAGGACCCCAGATGGGAATGCTGTGGGGCTGTGCCTGTTCTCAGGGGACATGGAGCCAGGGAGGCTTAGCAGCTGCGACTGAAGGCAGCATGGGGGTGGGGGAGTGTTGGGCAGCCACTACCTGGGGACAGGCCGCGCAGGGGAGCTGCCAGGTGACGCTTAGCAAGGATGACAAGTTCGACCGCTTCATGGGATGTTGTCTGCTAGCTCGACTTTGAAAAGACTCCCGTGGCTGATCTCTGTTCCCAGCACAGAGGGCAGGTGGTTAAATGCTGTAGTCTTCTCTCTGTGGGACTGCTGTCAGGGACAAACTTGAGGGACCCCAAGATGCCGTGTTTTGCGAGACTCCTCCCTTGCCCACGCACGCACAGCGCAGCCGGAGCGCACACCTAACCCCTTCCCGTGGTGTGACAACCGCAAACTGGTATTTTACTTTTTTTATAGGCAGCGTTAGACCAGAGTGTTGTGTAATGCCGTATTAGGTTCAGTTTCCCCAAAGAACGCATGCCCAACGGCCAGGAGCCGGTTCCTGCAAACAGAACGCGCCGGCCGCTCCATGGGACTGGCCAGCCCGGAAGACGTGCACTCTCAGGACGTGCGCTCGCTGCCAACCTTCAATTCCCTGATGGCCGGGAAAGTGTCTAAAGGACAGCCCGAGCTGAGTGTGGGCAGATGGCGGCTCCCTCTGTCTCTCCTGCGGCCTCTGTATGGGTGGTGTTCTGGACCAGTTCTTTCCCCATTCAGGTGAAGTCTCCAGGCTCCCTAAAGGAGGCCGCAGCTGGGACGAGGCTCCCGTGTCTTGTTGGCTTTCTCAGCTGCCGTCTTACCAGCACTGAGCACAGTTGGGACTCAGTCTACATTTCCTGCGTGACTGAGTGAACCTGTGGCCAGCCACCCACGAGAGTTCCAGGTGCTGCTGGGGGTGAGGTGGGGGGCGGTGGCCTTCCTGTGCCTGGCGGGGGAGGGGCTGCATTGCTGGGTACCCCGGGTCAGGGGCGGCGGACCCGTCGTTGGGATTGCCCTGCCCTGGGAGGCGATTAAGTGAACCTCCTTAAAGCGGCTTCCCTCCCAAAGTAACGACTGCTTGCAGACACAAGGTATGAAATGTTTGGAAACAAGATGCTGTAGAGGATTTTGCCCGCGTTTCTTTTTTCTTCCACAACACCTGGCAGTGAAACGCTCAGGCTAAATACCAGATGAGTGTGCCTCATTACATCTCGTAACTTCGTCTATAACTTCTCGAGCCCTCCAGATGGAAGCGCCGTGTAACTGTGGAGAGCGCGCGGAGGGGAAATGAAAATACACGCGTGAAGGAATAAAGAATCTGGGTTTTTGGGGTTTTTTTTTTTTGTACTTTCTTTTGCAAATAGCGTTTGCAGTGACATATTGTGAATGGACTGAATTATAACGCAGACAGAAATGAAACAGAGCTCGGGGGTAGGAAGAGCTATTGTTACACTTACTTTAACTGATATAATAATGCAAAGCAACGCTTTTCACACTCAATTAGTCGGCGCATTGTGTTGGACACAAACCGGAATGTAGAGCACTTTCAGGTTTGGGTTTTACATGATGAAGGGAGGTGAGATGAAATGAATTCCCTGAATGGCCCTCTGTTCCTTTCGGTCTGAGATACTTTAGCTTTGTTCAACTCACCCTGGCTACTAAACGGGTGAGCCTTGTTCCTCCCGCAGTGGTGGTGTTGGGGGTGGGGGCGCAGGGACCTCCCACCTCTGCCCACAGACAAGGTGGTTCTCCCAGAGAGCAGTGCATTTGCAGTCGAGTTCCTAACACTCCCTCAGGCCCACCTTTGGCTGCATCAGCAAGGTTATGAATCAGAGCTGTTGACGTTGATTACTTGGTGACTTGACCGTATTTGGTGCTCTGAGTATCAGAAAAGGACAGCAAGCGTGGTGGTCCTGGCGAACAGATGTTAGCGAGCATTTAGGCAGCGCAAGTGTTTCCACGGTCGTGCAATTCAAGATCCTTGTTTAATTTAGTTTGCTTAATTACCCTTCCTTGCATTTTTAATGCTCTTAATGTGATAATATTAAGAACTACAGTGTACGATTACGTACTGCTCACTTTAATACATGCTGGATGTGAGGAAAGATGTGGGCTGATGCCGTGAACTAGGAGCAGACAGACTTGGGGGACCCAGCCCTGTGCCTTCCTGAGTGCGGCTCTGTCTCCTGCAGGAGGAGCCCGGGGAGGGACGGGTCCTCGCCGCGGATAATGTAGAAAAGTGTTTCTGTAACGTTAGCGTGGGTTTGCGTCCCCCAAACGCAGCTCGCTGGGTGTGGCCCGTGCGGTGCCTGTGCTGCTGCTCATGGGGCATTCCCTGTGCCGGGGAGACAGTAGGGGGTGAAAATGACCTTAGGTATATCTCATGGGCTGCTGACTGACTAGTATCCTGACTAGCTGAAAATAACCAACACCTACTGGGCAAGCCAGGCTCCTGGCACATGTGTTTCCTTCTGGCATGGAGTCATGGTCAGGGCCCCTGACCCGACACCTGTCCTTCCCAAGGTCATTGCCATTTTCACATGTGCCAGAGGAAAGCCGCACCCCTCGTGTGTGCAGCCCGTCTCCGTTTTGTATTCAAAACTGCGAACGCTAATAAGAAAACAATGGGAGAAACCTGTTAGGTATAATATCCAATTATAATTATTTTTATTCCAAAAGGCACATCAAATAAATAATGCAGTTTATGTTACTTCTAGAAAATGCAGCAGCATTAGTTAATTTACATAAATTATACAACTCATTATCTTTGTTTATAAAAAGCCTTAGCAATATTTTGGCTTATAGATCTAAAAGGGAGGGAAAACAATCCCTGATCTAATTCAGTGTTATTTTCCTTTCCCACACAGTCCCCTTTGTATTTGCTTACAGAAAGAGGGTCCCCCAAAGACCCCCGTAGGATGCGTGCCCTTTGCTCTTGAGGAGTGTCATGCACCGTCTGGCTCTTGTTTATAAAAAGCCAAGTGAATTCATCCAAGTAGCCAGAGAGAACTCAGCGGCAGTCTCGGCTTCCTCCGCCTCTTTGCCTGCTCCTGGCTCCTGCACTGTGCTGGCAGGGTGGGGCAGGGGCAGTGGGAACCAGGCAGCAGGGTTTCTGAGCCTCCTTTCTGTCTTCTCTGTCGCAGAAGTCCTAGGGGTTGGGCTTCTGCGCTGTCCAAAACCACAGCCGCGTGTCACTATGCAGCCCCCGAAACAGAGGCGGGTTTAATGATGGGCGCACCGGGCATGCTCCCTGGGCCCCGACTTCTGAAGGGAACTGCCAAACCCCAACTTTACACTTTTTTCTAATGTAAGGGGCCCAATATTTTCTTCTGCGCCCAGGGTCTCAACCGACCTTAATCCACCTCTGCCCCAAAATGCGGAATGCTGAAAGTATCAAATGCACATGGTGCTCAGAGACTTAGTGTGAAAAATAGTCATACTAACTAGTCCACTGATTCTTCTATTGATTACACATGGAAATGCTATTTTATTTATTTTTTTTAACAGAGAGAGGGACAGATAGGGACAGATAGGAAGGGAAAGAGATGAGAAGTATCAGTTCTTCATTGCAGCACCTTAGTTGTTCATTGATTGCTTTCTCATATGTGCCTTGACTGCGGGGGCTACAGCAGAGGGAGTGACCACTTGCTCAAGGCAGTGACCTTGGGCTTCAAGCCAGTAACCTTGGGCTCAAAGGCAGCGATGTTAGGGCTCAAACCAGCAACCGTGGGGTCATGTCTATGATCCCATGCTCAAGCCAGCAAGCCCACACTCAAGCTGGTGAGCCTGCACTCAAGCTGGCAACCTCGGTTTTCAAACCTGGGTCATTTGCGTCCCAGTCCAACGCTCTATCCACTGTGACACCACCTAGTCAGGCTGAAATGCTATTTTAAATATATTAGCTAAATATATTTTTAAAATTAGTTTCACCCATTTCTTTTTATGTCCATACCGTTAGTACTGGGAGATTTAAGATGTGGCTGGTATGGTACTGGGCGGTGCTGGGCCTATGTCATGCTGACCGTGAGGCTACAGGGCTGGCCTACCTCTAAGCATCTCCCCCCCTTACCCACTTACATAGACTCTGATTCTAATTCTTATGCCGACCCTGCACCAGGCCACCTTAAGACAGATAGCTGGGATGCGATGCCGTGGGAAGGGCAGGGCTGGTGGGATGGTGTGATTGACGAGTCGAAGGGCCCGTTGGAGAACAATGTGGTGGAAGAATGTTGAGCTTCAGTGCCTGGAAGGTGCTGGGCTGGTGCTTCTGCTCAGATATTAAAGTCATTGCCTTTGGGTGGAGGAGCCCAACTGCCCCCTTATTTCAGCGAACCCCGGTGAGTCCTGAGTCCTCCTCCCTCATGTATGCAGACCCATTGAACTAGCAGGAGGAAAGGGCTGGCCTGCACACGTCTGCACAGCAAGGCGTGCTTGTCAGAGGAGGTGACGCCCAACACAGTTTCACTGTGGGAAGTCTGTGCCCTGTCTGGACTTTCTACATCAGCGTGTTCAGGATGGAGCCCATCACCAGCAGGGCTTCTAGCCGGGAGGGTCGCCAGGGATTAACCACAGGCATAGTGTGGGACCCCAAAGCCTCCGGGCATACCCCTGAGGATAGCAGGGCCTGCTGTTGCCCTCACAGCACTTGAGAGTTTAGAGACAAACTGACTTCTGTCACTTATTAAGTGTTGATGAGCTATTCAATTTTTCTGTCCATCCATTCGTCCAGGAATTATTGTAATAAGTGCGCTGCTTCCCAGGTTCAGTGCTTGACATGGGGGTTATGGTGATACACAAAGCAGGCACATTCTCTGCCCTTTGGATCTCCCAGCCTAGGGGGTGGGGGCAGATAGGACAGAAGTAAGCAGTCAGCACCTCCAGACCCTCGGGACCAGTGAGTGCTGAGGATGGCAGACCAGGCTCAGCCAGATGGAGGACGGCCAGGCCCTGGGCTCGGAGGTCCAGAAGGGCCTGGCTGAGGTGGGAAGACTCATCCTGTGACTTAAAGAATGAAGGGGTATTGCTATGAAGAGATGGGGACATTTTGAGCAGACAGGACAGCATGGCTCCCTAAGGCCAGAGGGCCCGATTTTCTGAGGACAGAAAGGAACCAGTGTGCCTGAAGAGTGGGGACAAAATGGCACGAGGTACAGCTGGGAGGGCCCGGAGCCAGGCTGTGGGGTTCACATGTGTTAAGGACTTGGGAGTGTATTGTGAGGGTCCTCAGAAGCCACTGACAGAATTTTAGCAGAAGTCTGGAAGGCAGTAGGGAAAGTTCTGGATGGGTGACTTGGCCCTGGGCCCAGTGATACTGGGCATGTCACTTACTTCCCTCTGGGTGTTGGTTTGCTCATAGATATAGAAGGGGTGAGGGAGGGGAAGGGACATTGGCCAGAATGTTTTGCAGAGTTCTTTTCTATTTACAAATGCTGTGACTCAGAGCTCCCTCTCTCCTCTTCTTGGAGTCAGTGACTTCTGTGTCCCTCTAGGGCTGATTCTGGATGGCTTACCAGGTACTGGCATTTCCACAGTCTTCAGATTTCACATCTGTGAGTTCTTTGGCTTTATGAAATACCAGAAGACAGAGCGATCCTGGCTCTGCCACCATCAGCGTGGGCTGATGAGGCTCCAAAGCCAGCCTGGGCACCCGGGCGTTCATAATTGCAAAAACACTTCCCAGGTGGTAGATTCGGAATGTCAGCCAGGTCGAAGGTTCCCTGAAGGATATGCCTCTATAAGGGGACAGAGAGGGTCCCTGTGGCCAGAGGCTGTCTGTGTAGCAGTGTGCCAGATGCCTGAGGCACACAGGGTCTTCTGGAGCCCTTCCAAGTTAAAATATCCAGACCTACCATCAGATCAGGGGACTGATCACATCACTTTGCACAACGAGAATCAGGTGTAGTCCACAGAATAAACAAACCTGTGGTCAACTGAGGGGCTTTAGGTGGGCTTTGTCTCACACTGACACGTTGTTTGCTGAGAAGGCAAAGGGGTTGGCTATTATGAATGCGGCTAATGAAGGTTTGGGATTGGAGGGTTATGACACAGCCAGTGAGGAGCATTTCTGAGGCTTGTTCCTACACCTCTGTCATCCCCACCATGAGTAAGCTAATCGAGTATCTGCAAAACGCTTAAGAATCCAAGGACGGAGCTAAGTGCTAATTCCATTCCCCCTTGTACCTCTCTAAAAATGCCCAGAGACCTCTGATGGTAACCACAGAATAACTGGGAGCGAATTTACTATTTCACTAACACTAGATTCTAGACAAAGTATGTGAAATGGCCGTTGTCAGACGGACAGCAGACGTGCAGGGCTATGCTATCTAGGAGGAGTGGACAAACAAGGTGAGCTCTGGCTTTCCAGCTTTGTCCAGTAGTGTGAGTATGAGGTGCCCAAGCAGAGCCTGGTGGTCCGGCTTAGTTGAGGGGTGAAGAGTGGAGTTTGGGGAGGCCAGGACAACGGGAACTTACAGGAAAGAGGCTTAAGAGAAGGGATATGAGCAGAGATGGAGATCTGGAATCTGCCTGGTCCGTCCCCTCGAACCTCTGGGTCAATACAGAGCTGAGTGTGTATGAGGGGAAACTCCATGAGACCACTGGGAGCTGTAAGCTAAATCCTCCCAGAACCTACCCAGCACTGGGAGGTGTTTGAGTTTGCACAAGGCTAGCTGCAGAGATGTTACTGAACACCTGAGACATTCAACAGAGACCCCAAAAGGGCCATACCTTAATAATAGGACCAAACTCTCCTTGGAATAAAGAGTACTTTAGACCTCCCAACCTGTAGCAAAACATAAAAATCAATCTAAAAACAAAAAAAAAACCCCACAAAAACCAAACAAGCTGATCTCAAGTGCCTGACAAGCAAAATCCAACATTCTTTAAAACAAGACAACAAAACCCACACTCAGTGATGTATCATTCACAGTTTTCTGCATTCAAGAAAAAACTATTAAACATGTAAAGAAGTGGGGAAATGTGACCCACATCCAGGATGCAAATCAGACAGTAAAAATGGAACCTAACAGAACATAGAAATGGAATTAGAAGATAAGGACTTGTAAACAGCGATGATAAATATCATCAGTGATTTAAAGGAGAGGTGAACACAATGAGGAGAGAATCATAATACAGAAAAAGAACCAAACAGAACTCTGATAACTGGAACATGCAAGGTCTAAAGTGAAATTTTCACCAGAGGAGGGTATTAGTTGTTGACTGGTGTATAAAAAATTCCCCAAAATTCAGCAGCTTGAAACAAGACATGTTCATGACCTCACAGTTCCTGGGGGTCAGGAATCTAGGAGTGGTTCAGCTGAGTCCTCTTTTTCAGGGTCTTTCCTGAGGCTTCAGTCCACCTGTCAGTCAGGGCTGAGGTCTCAGCAGAAGGCTCAGCTGAGGAGAATCTGCTACTAAGCTTTATTGGTAATTATAAGAATTTGGTCTCTTGACAGATGTTGGAGAGAGAGAGCTTCAGTTTCTAGGTAGCTTTTCACCATCGTTTGCCTTCAGTTCCTTGCCATCTGGATCTCTGCAATGTGGCGGCTTGTTTCATCAAAATAGACAAGCCAGAAATACAGGAGAGAGGGTGTTCTAGTGAGACAGAAGTCACCATTGGTTGTAAAATAACCACAGGAGTCATATTCTATCACAATGGGAGGCTGAGATCATTGGGGCCGACTTAGAGTCTGAGTATCACAATGGACTTCACAGCAGACTGCACAGTAGAAAAAAGATGAGTGAACTTGAAGACAGAGCAATAGAAATGGCTCATACTAAGGAACCCAGAGAAGAATGGTAGGAGGATAAAAAGAATCGAGATTCTGTGAAATGTGAAATAATGCCAACTGAAGGCCCAGAGCCTGGGGGTGGCATAGAGGTGAGGGGAGCAGAGAAATATTTGAAGAAATAATGGCCAAATCTTTTCTGTATTTCATGAAAACAATACAACCACAGATTCAAGCTCAATGAACCTGAACACGAAGAAGGAAAAGCGGGGGGGGGGGGGGAGGGGGGAACATTACAAAGGTAGGAATGACAACTGATTTCTCATTATAAACACTCCAGACTGGAAAACATTGGAATATTAAATGTTTAAATTGCAAAAAAGTAAAAACTCAGCCTCAAATTCTGTGTTAAGTGAACATATTCTTAAAAAAAAAAAAGAAAGCTCAGAGGATTTACTGCTAGCAGATCTACACTATGAGAATATTAAAGGAAATTCCTCAGGCTGAAGGAAACCTCAAATTTACACAAAGTAATGAGGAGCAAAGTGAGGAACATGTGAGTCAGTAGAAACTACCCTCCTTCTTGTTTTTAAATTTTTCCTTTAAAAAATAACTGACCAGCCTGACCAGGTGGTGGCGCAGTGGATAGAGCGTCAGACTGGGATGCGGAGGACCCAGGTTCGAGACCCTGAGCTTGCCAGCTTGAGCGCGAGCCCATCTGGCTTGAGCAAGAGCTCGTCAGCTTAGACCCAAGGTCTCTGGCTCCAGCAGGGGGTTGCTCAGTCTGCTGAAGTCCCGTGGTCAAGGCACATGTGAGGAAGCAATCAATGAACAACTAAGGTGTTGAAACGGCAACAAAAGACTAATGATTGATGGTTCTCACCTCTCTCCATTCCTGTCTGTCTGTCCCTGTCTATCCTTCTCTCTGACTCTCTCTCTCTGTCCCTGTAAAAAAAAAAGTTCAAGAGTAACAAGATTTGCTGTCCTCTGCCTCCTCCAGCCTGCCTCTTTCCTCTTTAAAAAAAAAAAAAGATAACTGATCAAAAGTCACACCGTTACAGCTCGTAATGCCTGTATCGTAAAAGAAGGAAGACCTCAGACCATGACCCAACTTTGGACCTCTGGAAACTGGAACAAAGAGAAGCAAACTGAACCCAAAGGGTGCTGAAGGAAGGAGACAGCAAGGACCAGCTCAAACGCCACAGGACGTGGAAGAACAGCAGAAAAAATGGACGAAACCAAAAGTGGGTTCTCTTTGTCATCCATTTCGCTAGACTGACCTGTGACTGGGAAACGCTGGTACGTCCACTCACCCCACGTCTGTGGACGATTGTGCTGAGTGGGGGGTCCTTCATGGCCGTGAGGTGAGGGGAAGATGCAAAAGGCACTCATGGGAGAGAAAGGAGTAAAAGTCTATTATCAGACAACATGCACAAATCCACAGCAAACACTGAGGAACCTACATATGGAAAAGCTGTGGGAACGATAGATGAAGTTAAGACGGCCACAGGGGATATGATCAATATACAAAAGAAAAAATAATAGATGTTTTTCCATATATTAGAAATGAACAATTGGCAAAGAAGCGAGAGAAATGTCTAATTTATAGAGAAATGTATGGTTTAGGATACCATTCAAACTTGAAATATTTTAGGATAAAATCAGCCAAATATGTACAAACCAAAACTATCACGCATTGCTAGGAGAAATAAAAGAGGACCCAGGTCCATGGAGGGCAGTGCCTTCCGCGCAGGCTGGCAGGTTCCGTGTGGTTCACACGGCGCGTTTCTCCAGATCGATCTCTGCCTTCAGCGCAGTCCCGGTCACAGTCCCACCCTGCTTCCCTTGGGGTAGAAAATGACACATCGGCTCTAAAATTTATATGAAACGTAAAAGAGTCCTACCACAGCTGAGAGAATTTATAAAAATAAAGCTAAAAGGGTGAGACTGCTTGGTTTTAGTACTTAATCTAAAACTACAGTAATCAAGACAGTGTGGTATGGGTGTTGTTGGGTCGATGGCTCAAACATGCAGATTTGAGGGGTGTGTATTTGTGTGTGTGTGTGTGTGTGTGTGAGAGAGAGAGAGAGAGAGAGAGAGAGAGAGAGGAATTCTGTGTTCCTTTATATAATGGTCAGTCAGGTTCGACCACTGCAAGGGACATGAGAGAGGCTTAAGATACAGTTCATTGTACTCAGAGGTCCTAGGAAGAGGGCCATGCCATACAGAGACACATGAGAAAGACACCGGCCCTGGGGCAGGGCCTTCATTGGAGTTTCTGTGGGAAAGGCAGGGCAAAGCAGGGCAAAGCAGGGCAAGGCAGGCAAACTGTTTAAGCTTAGAGGATCTGATGGTTTTGGTGGGCTCTAAGCTACAGTGATGGTCCCTAGTTGCCTGGTGCCCGGTGCAGGGATTATGAAGGCAGACAGACCTTGCCTCCTGGGATTCTTAGGACAGACAGAGGAAGTTGGCTCTAGGTGGGTGCTTTTGTATGCCAGAGGCCTACCCAGGCCGAGCCCTTTGCCATCTCTGTGAACTGGCTAAGCCCTAGGAACTCTGTCCCTAGCCAGAAAGGTTTTGATGTTTCAGTTATGCAAAATAAGTTTTGGGGATCTAGAGCATAGTGCCTGTGGCTAAGGATACTGTATCGTGTATTTAATATTCACTGGTAGGGTAGGTCTTATGTTAAGTATTATTGCCACACCAATAGCAGTAGTAGTAATAGTAGTAATAATAATAATAATAATAATAATGCCTGACCTGTAGTGGCGCAGTGGATAAAGCATTGACCTGGGAACACTGAGGTCGCCAGTTCAAAACCCTGCGATGGTCTGGTCAAGGCACGTATGGGAATTGATGCTTCCAGCTCCTCCCCCCTTTCTCTCTTTCTCTCTCTCACTCTGTGTCTCCTCTCTAAAATGAATACGATAAAAAGAAATTTAAAAAATAATAATAATAATGAAAGAGGAAGCATTGGGAGGTGGTAGATATGCTCACAACCTTGGTGGTGGGGGGTGGTTTCACAGGTGTGTATTTATCTCCGAACTCACTGAGTTGTGTATATTAAATATGTTTACCTTGGCCTGACCTGTGGTGGCGCAGTGGATAAAGCGTCGACCTGGAAACACTGAGGTCTCCAGTTCAAAACCCTGCACTGGCCTGGTCAAGGCACATATGGGAGTTGATGCTTCCAGCTCCTCCCCCCTTTCTCTCTCTCTCTCTCTCTCTCACTCTGTGTCTCCTCTCTAAAATGAATAAATAAAAAAAGAGAAATTAAATATGTTTACCTTTTTACATGTCAATCATACCTCAATAAAGTGGATAAAAAATAGGTGTCAAAACATCCCTACATATGGAAAATAGAGTCTATGAGCAGTACAGACTTGTTCACAAATTGCCCCGTGGACAGACTGAGTTTCCTAAAAAGCACCTCCTGGCAGAGAGAATCTCGGCCATCTCCGCTGTAGCCACGTTGGCACAACAAAGACAGCTCTTCCTCTCCTGTGGCTTCTGGTTGAATGCGCATCCAGTGCTAAATGAAAAAGTCAGGCACACAGAAAGGTAGGGAGGAGGTGAAATCCATCCCACATGCTGTTGTTGAAACTATACTGCATACCCTCTCCGTGTTTTCCCCATGCACACAACCTGGTTATGGCAGGAGGATGTCACACACACTGTTTGGCAAGTACCTTTTGCACTTGACCCCATGGTAAGTGACTTACGTCGCTTTTCGTGGCTTCGTGTGATCCTACGCGGTCAGCCCGTTCAACCTGCCATTAGACATCGATGACGTCACCACTGTTTGCGTCAGAAATCACCCTGTCCCACCCGTGTTTGTTCAGTAACCCTTCAACAAATATCTAAGGGTATGCTTGTCGCGCTTGTCCAGTTGTTTCCTTTAGCGCATTCCTAGAAATAGAATAGTAATGCTGGGTCCAAGGGTATGTCTGCTTCCACATTGGAAATATACGGCAGAGTGTCCTTTAGAAAGGTTGAATTGATTTACAATGTTTGCAAGGTCTGGCTGCTTACACAGATGAAGCCCACCCCACCAGGCTTGGCACGGGCAGGGCACAGAGTCAGTGCCCAGGGTTAGTAACTTAGTGACGGGTGAAACCTTTGTTTAGCGGGAATTCTGCATAGCACGTGGCTGTGGGTGTATGCATCACGTATCCTGCCAGCTGAGGGGCGAGAGAGACCCCCTTCACTAAGTACTCGGAGTTTTTGTAGCAAGAAGTTCCCAATGTGCCACTCAGCCACTCAATAATAATAACAACCACAAGGAAAGCCACGGCAGAAGCTGCTATCGGTTATGCTGTGTGCCTCCCACACAGGACCTTGATTTCAGGATGACTCTGCAGTGTTGCACAGATGAGGGGCTGAGGCTCAGAGGCCTGCCACCCCTGCCAGGTGGCTCAGCCAGGGAGCGGCAGCCAGGACCCAGGTGCAAGCCATGCTCACCCCATACGCTCACACTCGTTCTCCAGCTCTGATCACGGCTTTTCATCTTGAATTAGGTCTTTCTTTCCCTGGTAGCCCTGGCTGTTGGGTTCATTCATCAAATCATGCACTCTGGAAATATTCTGGTTACCTTCCCGGGGCCAGGGCCAGAAGAGAATGCAGCGGGCAAGGCCCTCTCCCTCACAGAGCTTCCACTTCCAGTGTGGTCGAGGGGACAGACTTCTGTCACCTGATGGTGTGGAAAGAAGGATGAGGAAAGCCATAGAAAGAAAGTGTCATTACAGGAAGACCTGACAGCGGGAGGTACTGCTCCAAGCTGAGGGGTCAGAGAGGGCAACTCTGAAGATCTGATGTTGCTACTGAGTGGGGGTGGAGAGGGCAATGAGGAGAAGGGTGCAAACATTAATGCAGAGGAAAAGCATATGCAAAGGCCCTGAGGCACAAGGAAAGGGATGAGAGCCAGTTTCCGGCCAGCAGATACCTGTCGGTCACTAAGGGACCCTGGGGAGAGGAGAGACTGGTGAGGAGGGTGGGAGCTAAGCCTAGTGGACTTCCTGGGCTGTGTCAGCATGGCCTTTAGAAAAGTTAAGGGCCATTGGAAGGTTTTAAGGAGGGAGCGGCATCGTATTGTTTTTTGTTTTGTTTTTTATTTTTTTTTATTCATTTTTAGAGAGGAGACAGAGAGAGAGAGAGAGAGAGAGAGAGAGAGAGAGAGAGAGAGAAAGGGGGAGGAGCTGGAAGCATTAACTCCCATATGTGCCTTGACCAGACCAGTGCAGGGTTTTGAACTGGCAACCTCAGTGTTCCCAGGTCGACGCTTTATCCACTGCGCCACCACGGGTCAGGCTGGCATCGTATTGTTTTAAAAACACATATCAGGCTGCTCTGTGGAGGACGGACAGGAGGCTGGGTGCAGAATGGAATGGGAGGCACTTTTCTTTGTTCCAAACTGGTAGTCTGGCTCCTCCTCTCCTTTTTTTTATAAATTTCTTCTTTTTCTTTTCCGGTTGGTTTCTTCTCCTGCTTCCGTGTCTCCATTCCGGGCCCCAGGTTTCAGAAGTGAGAGCTCCAGATGGCTCAGGTCTTAGAGCAGCGAAGCCAGGGGACCGGCGTCCCCGAAAGCTGTCGTATGTCACACAAGTCAGCCTTCCAGAGCCGCAGCTACCTTCCCGGCAGAATGTCAAGCAGCTTGGTACCAGGAGCAGCTGCTCTGAGCGGCTCTGAGCATTGTCAGAACACCGTCAACAAAACGGTCGGGTTTCTGCAGAGATAACCTCCCGGCCTCCACCTCCACACTCCGCTGTGTAGCGGCCCAGCTTACTCCTCAGGCATCTGTTTTTGGTACTTACAAAGCCCTCCATGCGGGGATTGGGGATGCTGGTTTGCATGCTAAACTGCCCGGCTAGGGCAGGAGCAGGACCTTGAGAGCTGTGCTCTCTGCCTGTGTCCTATGAGGTGACGGGGGTCATGACCCTCAGCACCCAGAGCCCCCCCAGGTGGGAAGAGAGAGCCAGGAGCGCCCCTAGAGCCATGCCTGGTGGACCCAGAGCAGAGAAAGGCATTGCATTGTAGGAGTCCCTGGTTGCTGTAGAAACGTTGCAGTGTCTGTAAAGGCCACTGGGCCCTCATTGACCGCCTTTATTCCTATAAAGGTCAGAAATGCCCGGCCTTAAAAAACAACACACAATAAACAGAACCTGGCACCGCGATCTGCCCAGCCCGATGCATAGCCATGCCTCGTGCTCTCCTGGCCTCCCCCTAACTCCCTCTGCCCCAACGGCTGGCCGGCCACCAGACACCCTCTGGTTTTCTGAACTGTATCCACTGGGCAGGATCAATGCAGGGTGCATCTCCAGAGCTTCCTTTTGGCTCATTGGTGGGGGGATGTGCTGGAATGATTCGCCAGCCCCCTGCTCTAGGGCAAGACTCTCCTGCCTCCCCAAGATGAAAGCACTTGGGTTCACAGGAATCTGTGACTGTGACAAGGGGTCCCTGCAGAGCCGACTGCGCGCTGGACTCTGGGTGGCAGCCCTCTTAAATTAGGGTGGGCTCTCGGTGCCGCATGGACATCCAGAAGAGCCATCAAGGGCACGCTCTTCCCGGGGAGGCAGCATTCTAATTGCTGCATGGCCAAGGTTTGCAGCAACTGCTCAGGTAATTGCTTTGTAATTGACTGCATTGGCTTCTTCCCGTTTAATAAATAGGACGAATAAAGCCAACCCGCATGTGGCGGGATTGTAATTCAAATTCCATTGACTAGAGCTGCGCCTTTTTCATTTAGCATGTAGAGGCAGTTTCTATGTAAATTACCCTCGCGGAAGGTTCTCCATGGACAAATGACATTAGCGTCTGGGTGGATTGAAACCATCTGAGTAATTGATGCTACAACGGCAGGGTGCCTCTTGGACAAAGAAATGGGCACTGTGATTTGGATACTTTTTAAAAAATTATTATTACCGTTCAAACCAAATTTAAGACAGGCCAGCTGAAAAGCAAAACCAAATATTTTGTAAACAGGAATCCACAATAGGAGGCATTTATTTTGACTTAAAGAGCCAGATTCTTTACAAAACGGAATTAACGATTGCACTGAATGAACTTTCCACGGGAAAATTACTAGCGCCGGCACCCACGGAGCACACATGAGGGGCTCCGCACCCCTGGACCGCAGGTCCCCTCCACTTCCGGTCCCCTGCAAGCAGCGGGAATTATGTTAGAGACATTAGGTTCAGTTTTTAAAACAAAGACTTGTATCTTTTTATTATTTTTTTATAGCTAGGCAGAATATTAATCTAGCCGACCAATTCAGGACTCTCTTAAAAAAAAAACGGCCTCTGGGCATCAAGGTTACAGGTCTATATTTAATAAATCGGAATGCTTGACAGCTCATGGGACAGGGGCCCTGTCTGCCGTGTGGAGAAAATCGTTGTTGTAGAAATAAGAGTCAAACCTTGTTTCCAGGTTGGTAAGTGTCCTGAGACACTGGATCATTGTCCCCGTAAGTATGAATCCCTTGTGACTCAAAGAGGGGCCCGAGTCGAGGAAGAGCCCAACAGGCAGAAACATGGAAACGACGGCGTTCCCAGACGAAAGAATTAATCACGCTAAATTAGAAAAAGTATTAAAATAGTTTTAGATTAATGCCGACTGTGAATCTCCATATAATTGCAGCAGCTTAATTTGGCATAGAAAGCATCTAATGAAATATTTTAATACCACTGTCCATTCAATTTACCAGCATGTATTTCACAAGGTATTTAAGTGGTTTTTAAATTATCGCTGCAAAAAAATCTTCCAAATCCTTGCTTTGTGTGTGTTGTTGTTGTTTATGGAATGAGTGAGAAGGAAATACGTGTGTGTGTGTGTGTGTGTGTGTGTTTAATGAATAGAAAGCCAAACGTCTATCCTGTAGAACAAGTAAGAACCAATCCCTCCTCCTCGCCGACTGTGCCAGGAACCAGCATTTCTCCACCCCTGGTGCCTTTGTCCCCGGGGCCAGAGATGTCTGTGTTACTCTGACACATGCTCAGTTTGACCAGTGGAGGGGCCACTTCCAGGGGAGCCCCAGTGCAGAGCAGGGCGTCCTCCGGCCAGCCCTTCATCTCACTGCCATTGAGGAAGCTGGTCGCCCATCTATTACAGGGAGGGAGATTGGGGAGGAGGCTTCTCTCCTGTGAGTCGCCTGACTCACGGGGCACGATGGAACCTGACGGTCACTGTCTCACTGTCTCGGTGGCCTCCCCGAGACCCCCGGGTTCCGAACACAGCCTGCGTCTCCTGGGGCGGCGTGCTCCTGGCAGCGCACAGCCCATAGGCGTTTGACCTTGTGTCTACATCTGCCTTCTCTCTCTTCCACTGACCTCCTTCTCTCTTGTTCCTGGTGGCTCTCACCAGTCTGACAGCTGCCCCCAAGTGTAGAAGAGCAGTGACCAGTGACCTCCATCTGACTCAGCTGTCGGGCATTCTCACCTCCGCTGAGTTCCCGGCAGCATCTGATAGCAGTTCTTCTCGCTCTCCTTGGATCTCCTTTTAGTTGCTGTCCTTGACTCAGATTCTGGGCCTTGGCGACCTCTCTCTCTCCATCCTTGGTCACTTAGGCTGTGGTCTGAGGCATGGGAGTGACTTCACCTGGAGGCTGAGAGTCAAGACTGATTCACAGGAAGGAAAGAGCGGGCTGTGTTTAGATGTTGCTGGGAGATGGGGTGGCGTGGTTCTGTCCCCTTGGGCCCTAGGTAACAAGTGGGAAGATAATGACAGCTGTCCACAAGATTTATGTACAATAGTGCTCGTTACAGCAGCATTGATAATGGTGGGAATCCGGAACAACCTGACTAACAATAGGAGATAGTTAGATAAGTCATGGTTTTCTACAAATATTTGTTGAATAAATGATTATGTAGAAGAGCATAGAGAAGACAGAAAATAAATCATTTCCAGTCCTATCCCCCGATGTCACCACTGTATAGGGTTGGTATACTCCCTCCTGCAACCTCTGTGGAGGACACAGCAGGTACACAGCCATCCCACCCATAACAGACATTCCCTGCCAGCTTCCCTGCAGACTTTCTAACGTTCTGTTGTACGCGGTTCCCCACGTCCCTGAGTGTTCTTGCAGTCCTGACTTCGAATGGACATGTATTGTTCTGGGCTATGGTGCTCATCTGAGTTTGGACGGAGACTTTCCCTTCTGACTCTCCACTTCTGTGAGGGTGTCCCAGGCGTGCCCATGGCTCCATTAGCACCTGCCCACAGGTGACTCACAATTCTCTATTGCCCCAGACCACCTCTCTGAGTGGCAGACAGGATATTCAACTCTGCATTTGACCTCTCTCATTAGACCCAGCAGGTCCAAACCAAATCCATGACCTTCACCTTCACACGTCTCAGGGACGGGCAGCACCCTCCATCCAGCTTTGCAAACCGAAACCCGGGAGCAGGTTTCAGTTTGCATAGCTGGATGGAGGGTGCTGCATCTGATAGCAGTTCTTCTTGCTCTCCTCCATCAGCCCCTCTCCAGAAAGGCCTGCTCCTCTGACACCCTGAAGCTCACGGCCACCCCCTTCCCCGTGGCCGTCACAGTAGCCCAAGCTACTGCCCGGACTTAACGTTATCTGTCCACGTGGCCCGCCTGGGTCTGCTCTCGCCCCAGCCGGTCCCCCACATGGCCGCTGAGGCTCTTCCCACAGTGCAAACCCATCAGTCCCTCCTTCCTTCTCAGGAGATGGTTGGGAACTGGGGGTCCAGAGTCAGACTGCCTGGATTGAGTCACCACTGCCCCTTTCCCATCCGGGGCCGCGTGCATCTCCCCTGTTCATTCTCCCCCGTTCTGGTTTGCTTTTTTTCCGTGAGGACTAGGCGAGACCATCACAGACCATTCAAGGCTGTTCCTAGAGCCACCTGGCACATAGGGAGGCTACTTCAGTATTCGGGGTTGTTGTTATTAATGTGCTGTTGCTATTTGTAAAACAGGGATTGCGGTAAGAAACTCATGAGTTCACACAGGCAGAATTCATAGACATGCGACCACAGAGGCAGCCAAGGTAAAGGTAGCGGTTGCTCCTGTCCCTCAAGCCACATTCTGGGCCATGTGCTGCCCCTGTCCGGTGCCCCACACAGCTCCCTGGGTTCCTGTGCTCACCACGAGCCCACTCCTCTTCCCTGATTGATGTATTGCCAGGTCTCAGCTCAACAGTGAGCTCCCCCCGCCCCCCGACCGGGCCACCTTTCCCTGGTGTCGGGCGCTCCTTCCTCAAGCATGCAGAGAACTCGTATCGGGATGGGTGGCACAGTGGGATGGAGTCCTCAGCTCCCCTGTCCCACGTGTGGGGGAAGACAACTCAAGCAGCCCTCTTGAAAACCCACTGTTTCCACAAGACTCTCCCACAGGGTTCCTTGTGGCCTCCACTGGTGACTATCTATTCCAGGGCTCCTTCTGGCCAGGTGGCGCCAGGGGCCATGAGTTCCAGAGAGGGGAGCAGTCTGGCCTGAGCAGGTGAGAGCTGGTTGCCCGTGGCCTGTGGGTTCCATAGGCAGCTCACTTCCACACCAGCCGTCGGCACAGCTGCTGGTGAGAAAGTAGGTCATGAGGACCAGTGAGAGCCAACGTCCTGTTCTCTGTTTCCTTTTAATTTGAGAGCGGACAGACAGAACCTTGTCAGGTAATTGCATCCCAGAGGCAAAAGTGCTGGAGCAATTTTCCAGCCCTGTCCACCACCCATATTTCACGGCGGTTAACTCTGACATGTATCTGGGAAGCCGTGTGGTGTGCAGGCTGACCCCGGCCACCGTGCCACCTCTGTGGGAGTGTTCTAGCCTGCGGTGTTGCTGACTTGTGACTCAAGGGTCACCCCTTGTTCTCTCCAAGCCGTTAGAGGGGAATCACTGATGTCTTGCCGGTCCAGTGGCAGCTCTTCTACACAGACACCCAAAGGCTCATTCTCTTTCTCAGATACAGAGAACACACAGACACCACGGCGTCAGAGCAGCTGCACTGTATCAGGATGTTGGTGCTTCCACAGCACCTGCAGGGAAGCCGGCGCTCAGGCGAACCCGCGCCCAGACCCGCCCCACCTCTTTTTATGAAACCAGAGAGTCGCTTAGCCTCTTTTTGGGGTGAAAGTAGGGTCCCAAAAGTGATCTGGCAGTTCCATAATGACACTTGCTGACCGTAGACCCTAGCAGCTACTGTAAGTACATGTCACTCATTCTAAGCCCCACCAAACGGCTGAGGTTCCTACAGGGCAGAGCTGGGACCAACAGGAGGCTGGTGATGCAGGCGACCACGTGCATTTCTAAATCTTTTATGAATTCTCAGCCATAGGTGTCCTCTTTTCAGCGGACAGGCCAGGAAAGAGACCTGCTTCTCTAGCGTGTGTTCTCATCGGCGGCTCTTCCTCCACTGTGCCACAGGAGCCTACTGCATACCAAGCGCTGTGCCGGGCTCTGAGGACCAGTGCCACACGGTCTCTGCCCTCAGCCCGCCTTTTAAGGGGGCGGGTGAGTCTCAGGGTGCCAGGGGGAACCTCTCTCAAAGATCAGCATTGATCAGAGCCTTGAAGGATGAGGGGAGCAGGGCATGTAGAGACCGGCGCCCGGCAGAGGCAGCAGCCCAGGTAGAGGGACACATGTGCCAGAATGTCCGCTGTAAATCTGCCGGAGCAGTGATCCCAGATCTGGGGGCTGGCTCAGGGTGGTCCCTGAAGACAGCCGTGGTGTCCACAGTTGTTTATGGCATTTCAGAAGCCCAGACAGAGATCAGTGAGAAGGTGTGTCCATGGCCAGAGTGTCCAGTCTCTTCCTTTTGGCTTAATTATGTTTATCTGTTCAGAGTGGTAATGCGGCCGTCATCCCAGGAAGTGGGTAATGAAGGTACTCAGCATGTCACATCAATCAACATTTGGTAGCCAGCATTTCCCTACATAGGGCGAACCACCAGGCCAGAGCACTGGCTCTCAAATCTCAAAGTATGTTAGGCTCAGATTGGGAAGGGTCTTAGGGAACCCCACATGTTCCTGCATAATCGTCAACATCAGAGATTTGGGGTTGGGGGAAGCTATTGAGGCCGAGAGAAAAGAGAAGAGGCCGGAGGGAAAATCTCAGCTCCCCGTGTTTAAGCAGCAATATCTCAGGCAAGTTCATGAACCTTTGGGAGTTCTGAGAAGGAAGACAGAGGAGCTCGAGGACTGGCTGTGTGTATAGCATTTAGCCCCGTGCTTTCCGTCGAATGGGCCCCCTGTACACGGAAGCTGGCACTATGACTCCTACCCCTTCTACTCTGAGTGTTGGAGATGGTGATTATCACTGTGAGACGTGCTCCATCAGCGTAAATTAACTTCATCCGATGCGATCTAGAGATCAGCCGACCCTGTAACGCTGCAACTTTGGGGAGGAGTTCCGAGAATGAGGGAAAGCTAAGTTATTTTTATCATGAAACAGTTGGCGAGAACAGGCTTTGCGGCGGGTGGAGGGAGGGAGGTGCTACAGAGGGGGTTTTTAGCAGATGGGGGAAGCTTGAGCGTAGTGAGCAACCCGGTGGGAGAGTGAGAGTGCCTGCATTTGGGAGGGTCTCAGCACCCAGCCAAGGGCGCTTACGTGTCTGCAGAACGCAGGTTATGAGAGCACGGCTGAATGTGATCATCGCTGTTCATGTGTTTTCTGATCCAAATGGTATCTTATCTCACTATGATGCTGCAGATATGGGGCACTGGAGTCCCCTGAGGGCTGAGACCTCTGCGGACGCCTTGTTGCGTGAGATTTCTAACTTCCGTGCACAAAACCGCTCTCGAGGCTGAGCTGGGCTATTATAAACACCCGTCTCTACTAGACAGGTGGTCTCCCACCTTCCCTTTCTTCCTCCATTATCACCATCATAGCTAATATTCACACATGCTGTATGGGTCAGAATACACTGGGCCAACCCTGGTCACAATGCACCCTGCCATACTCCTGGCTTAATGTGATCTGAGTTGACTTCTCATTTATATTACAACCCAGGCAGAGTCAGATCCTCTTTAGAGGGGCTCTCCTCCAGGCAGTGACTCAGGGATCCCAGCCACTTCCATGGCATGTTTCCACCACCTTAAAGTCTTCATGGTCTCGAGGACAGAGAGGAGAGGGAAGGTGTTTTCAGAGCCAGGTCTGGAACTTGGTACCCATCACTTTTACTCTCATTTTATTGGCCAGAACTCAGTCACATGACCAGTCTAAGTGCAAGGGAGGCTGGGAAATGTAGTCTTTCTTTGCCTGGCCAGAAGAAATGACACAGATAAACATCTGGCCAGTCTGTACCTTGTGTACATTAATCTCAGTTAATTTTCCAGAGACCCCCATGGACTGGTGCCATTATCATTCCTGTTTCTATAGGAGGGACCTGGAGGTCAGAGAGGTTACCGGATGTGCTCTAGTGAGTCAGTGGTAGAGTCCGGGTCCAGGAATAGGAGTGTGTGACTCTGAAGTCCACGCTCTTATGGGAACACCCAGGGCTCAAGCCCACGTGTAGAGTTTAACATTCAGAGTGCTCTCCCGATGGAAAAGGGATCACTTCACGTCCTTACCCCCAGAGAGCACTGCCTCCGTTTTACTTGGCACAACGATTGTTCCGTTTGTCTCCTCTGCTGGACGTCAGGTGTCAGACTCCCTGTTGTAGGTGCGTCCCTGTGGTGTGCTGAGGCTGACACTTAGCGAGTACCACTTGAGTGGACTTGCTGTGACAGAATCATATAGTCAATAGAAAGCTGGGATCACGGGCATGGAAGGGAAGACGCAGGAAGAAGGAATGCAGAGCAAGGTGACGATGACACGGATGAGGAGGATTTACATGGATGTGCATAACACTGAAGATGGCAGTCTGTTTGTGGAGAAGACATGTGAAATTTATCTCAGTACAAGCTGGAAGGCAAAGACAGCCAGTGCCCTGCTGGAGTCATTTTAACACATCCATTTGGAAATTCCTTTTTTTTTTTTAAATGAAAGGAGGGGAGATAGACAGACTCTCTCATATGCCCTAACTGGGATCCACCTGGCAACCCTGTCTGAGGCCAGTGGTCAAATCAACCAAGCCACTGGTTGTGGGAGGGAAAGAGAGAGAAGAGGCGAAGGTGGGGGAGAGAAGCAGATGGTCGCTTCTCATGTGTACCCTGCCTGGAGATCGAACTGGGGTCGTTCATATGCTGGGCTAACACTCGATCCACTGAGCCATGGGCTAGGGCACCAACACTTTTGCAGTCTGTACTTTTACCAACATGTCCTCAGAGGTACCTTGAGACTTGACCATTCTGGGGTTTCCCGTGATTCGGAAGATGAGGAAACAGGGTCACAGGACACCCAGGACTGTTCCTTCTCAATGCCAGGATGGCTCTCACCCCGGCTCTCGGGTGCTGGGTGCATGACACAGCTCCCAAGTCCGTTTCCTGTCCTCTGGGTCTGCCGGGACCTGAGCCCCGTGCTGGGCTATGGAGGTGCTAAGCCACACACTGCCATGTGAGTTGCATGGCCTGGTTTCTCCATGGCACATCTGCTGAAATCCCCAGATGGGCCTTTACTCCAGGTGCAGGTGCAGTGTCCACAGTGGAGAGGGGTGGGGACGAGGACAGGCAGAGGGATGCAGAGACAGTGGCACTGTGGCAGGCCTACCCCTTGTGCTGGAATCTTAGTTAGCTGTGTTCCAGGGAGAATGCCATTCTTGCTGGTGGGGAACACCCAGCTCTGTCCTGGAGTAGTTATGCAACAACAGGGGGCTTCTGTGAACTTCCGTTTCCTCCTCGAAAATGGAATCATTGAGAGAAGGTCTGTGCTGAGCGTCTGTTCCCAGGGGCTGACAGTTCCTTTCAGTGTGCCCTCCTCATCACTGAGCCAGCGGCCTGCTCATCTTCTGGGCCTGAGCTACTTCCTAGCCAGGGACACTCACTGGGGATTTGTCAGCTGCGTAGGCAGGGCCATCTGCTCCACTCCTCGGGGCTGGCAGAAGAGGAAGGGCAGAGACGCAGCCTAGGAACGGGTGACACGTGCGGACAGGACAGCCGGCCTGGTTCTGTTCCACTGGCCACATTGCCGTCAGACATTTCTGGTTGTCACCCAAATTTGGCTTTTCAGTTGGAACTCTAGAGAGGCGCATTCCTCTCTCCAACAACTGTCGGGAAGCAGAAAGTGGCACGGGGATGGAAACCAGATGGCAGCCTCGCCTGCTGCCTCGCCCGGACCCTGTAAATGGAAACATCCGAGAATGCTGTCCAAGGGCATGTGTGCCCACCTTCACGCTGGCACGCATGTCGCAGGGACGGCGAGAACTCACTCTGATGTTTTCATTGAATAGTTTAGTTCGCTAGAAGTTTGAAATTAAATATACCCTCTACCTACACTATGAAAAATTCATTTACAGAAACCAAATCAGATTGGAGATCTAAGGACCAGTGGCCAGAAATGAAATATTTTAAAAATAAAATGTATGGAGATTGAATTGCGGCGGCGGTGGCTGGCTTGGGGCATCCTGGGATGGGCGCTGGGGAGATGGCTTACTGGGCGGACGAGCCATCTCTGGGGATCGGTTCTGAGCTGCTTTAACATTCTGGCAGTTAGAAAACCCGGGGTGTGGGAGGTTCTTTGAAAGAACTTTCTAGGAAGCCTATGTGTCTCGTCAGGATCTTCACAGGAATCGCTCAAACAGTCAGGAGCTGGTGGGCCCCCCCAATCCCCCCCCCCCGCACTGAGCTCTTCTGCCCAGCCTAGCTGCTCCTGCTCGCTGTGCGTGCTGAGACTTCAGGCCTCTGAAAGTCCGTCCACACGGGCACTGCCGCTGTCTCGGCACGTCAGCCCAGATGCTGCGCCCCCACTCTCCATCCCCAGGAGGGGGACGCTCAGACTCTGCTCCAGCTTCAATGACTGAATTGATCCCCGATTGAGGGCCTCCCGAAGGAACATTTCCCAAGCCTCTGCCAGTCACTGAGGGCTGGTGTTGCTGCCCCTCCTGTGAGGGGCTCCCACATAAGGGGGGGAGGGGGCGCATCCGGAGCACTGTGCTGCCCACATGGGCAGCCAGGACACCTCGGGCACTTGGCCCAGGGGAGTCCGTGTCATTGCCTTCACATCCCCAGCTGCCGTCGTAGGGAGGACTCCCTAATTCAAAGCCTGGTGTTTTCTGCAGCTTTGCTTCCCCGGTTAGGAAACAGGCAGGGACTTCCTGCAGGGCGTGTGCCCACCCTAGCCCTCAGCCACCTGTCTCCCATCCTATGGGCGTCAGGAGTGAGCTCTCTCGGAAAGCCGGTCCTCATCCCCTTTTCCTGGGAGTCCCAGGAGGAGTGCGGGTGGGGGGGGGGGGGACCACAGAGCTGCAAGCACTGGCCATGGCGTCCCAACTACCCTCACGGCAGGTCCCAGCCCAGCTCACTTCCGTGGTGGTTGGGGCGGGGGAGGAGCTGGAGGACCGGGGCTGGGGTAGAATGGAGCCGCAGGCCTGCTGGGGCAAAGTGCTGTGTGCTGGTAGGCGGCAGCCCGGCCCATGAGAGTCATCCCTCCACACCTGGAGGCCATTGCGGCTGGCGCTGCTCTGCGCTCAGTGAATGGAGCCCAGTGGTAGTTTGTCAGCCCAGACAGAAGCGTCAGGATGAGCCGATTTATGGAGCACACAGAGCTCGCGGGGTGAAGGCCCAGGTGGCCATGTGATCCATGGGTGTGCCTGCCTGCTTTGGTTTGTCTGTTGCTTTCTCGCCGTTCACCGGGAAATGTATTTATCACCATGGCTTTCATCGTGCAATGGTCCCTTTTCATGTGTTCTGGCAAAATGCTCCAATTTCTGTGTGATTGCGGGGGAGGTGGTGAAAATGGATTGCAACCCACCAAGGACTCTTGATGGGGAGTCTAGACATGAATCACCTGAGCTCAAAGCCTCGAGGTATGGGGGTTCCCCTGGGGGTGAGGACAAGCAATGTTGTCATGGCTTCTTGTGAAATTGCTGTGGCCAGATCCTGAGTTCTGCCCTGTCCCCCCTCCCCCACCTTCCTCCAAAATCTCAGAAACAACCATGAGCCGCTGGAGCCTGCTGGAGACTTCGGAGTCAGGACCACTTGGTGTTTGCCATCCTCTTTTGGCCGTGCATTGAAGCTCACGGTGATAACATCGCTGGTGTTTTCCTGGGGGAGGAACCGTTGAGCCCCAAACCCAGAGTCAGCCAGGCTGTGCTCATTTCTGTGCAGAGGTGTCAGTTAGTCCTGGGCATCCTGGAGGAGGTTGCCTCAGGGCCAGCTCTCCCTGGAAGGGCTGGTGACTGTGGTGCTCAGGCGGGGCAGGGAAGCAGGCCCGGATGGCGGGAGACACCCTGGTGGGTTTTTGGGCAAAGCTGCTCTCTCCCACCAGGCCTGTTCCCTGTTCACACTGTGGGTTACTTGCCGAGGTCAGTGTATGGGGCTACGCTGAGCTTCTCCCTGGAGCAGAGGAGGAGGGAACTCCACCAGCTCTTGGTATTAACTGGGAACCGTCACCTTCTAAGGACTGGCCTTCAGGTCCCAGGATGGGACAGCACCTGAGGAAGGACACAGGATAGTGTCAGAGCAGCGGTGTTCGGGGATGGGCAGTCCCGGCAGTGGCTGCGCATGTACGTTCTTCCTCAGCCCCGTCTGCCCAAAGCCTGAAACATAGAAACCACCCACCGCTTCTTTGGTTTTCTGGAGAGAATGCTCTAACTCATACAACTTCTGGTCCCTGGAATAGCAATATCTTGTCAGCCATAAATACATGGGTATTTTCATTTTATCCTCGATAAAGAGAAGACGGTCACTCTCAGACTGCGGTCACACGAGGCCTGCGAACCTGCAGGCAGGGACCCACCTTGCCTGGGACAGTCACTGGGCAGTGACTCTTGCAGGGTCCTTCCTCTCATGGCCTCGAGGCCAAGGCCCTTGACCCCAGGTGTGACCCCAGCTGCCCTCTGCACCTGATCTGGTTTCCACGGTCATCCTGGTGTGGACTTCCTGCATCCCTTCCACACCCCGGAAGGAGCTATCCCTCCACCTTGCTGCCTAGCCCGTCCTCACGTCGTGGTCAGGGCCCAGGCTTGTGGTCAGACTCCAGGTGCTGAGGTACTGGCCCCACCGTTTACCCACCCTGGGACCATGAGCAGTTACTCAAGTCCTTCCTGCCTCAGCTTCCTCTCTGTAGAACATGGATCCTCATGGCATCTGCTCCTCTGGGGTTGGAGGGATAAACGGGTGGGGTGGCTCAGGGGCGATGCTTGGAGCAGTGCCCATTCCACGTGCCCATCGTGGTCCAGGGACCCATCCGGTCCCAGCCCTCATATTGCGTCTCCAAGTGATATCTTCCCATCAGCACCCCAGGACTGGGGACTAGACTGCTCTACGTGTTCCCAAGACCTGACCTTTCAAACAGGTCGTGACTCCTTCAGGGGAGGGTTTGCTGCATATTTCCTTCGATGTGCCCAGTGACGCCGGGCAGAGGTCTGGTCTGGGCCCATGGTGAGGATTTGGGGAGCGCACGCTGGGCAATTGAGTGATTGGTGACCCTGTGAATCTGGGAGTGTAGGGGAAGAGGCCTTGTCCAAATGACTTCCAGATGTTCATCACTGCAGCCTTGCATGGCCACGTGGGAGAAGGCATACTCTGTGACATTTATTCATCTGTTCAGCAAATATTTCCGAGTGTTTGCCATGGTGTGGTTCTCATTCCCGGGGATCCAGAAGTGAGTGAGACAGATCATATCCATGCTCCGTGTAGCTTCCCTGGCAGCAGGGGCCTGACCCCCACCCAGAGGCAGTCAGGGCCGCTGAGGAGGCGGGACGTACTAGTCACCTGTCTCTGTGCTATAATCACTCCCAAACTCGGTGGCTTACAAAACACACATCTGTTATCTTACTATAGTGTGGGCACAGGATCTCGGCATGGCTTAGCTGGGCCCACCAGCTCAGGGTCCCTCAGGTAGCTGCAGTCAAGTGATGGCCAGGGGGTGGGTGGTCATTTCAAGGTCAAAGGGGGCCAAGATCTTCCCGCAAGCTCACCCAGTGCCTGTTGGGAGGATTCAGTTTCTCATGAGCTGTCGGACCAAGGGCATTCGATCTTCACTGGCCGTTTGCCGGGTGCCCCCTCAGTTCCTTCATGTGGTCCCAACACAACCTACTCACCACCCTTCACGCACAGCCTGCTTCCTCTGGGAGAGCACATGGGAGGAGCCAGAGAGAGCCTGCTGGGATGCATGCCTCCTGGCCTTTAGTGCAAGGCACTGAGGGAGGCAGGACTGTTGGGAGCCCCACTTTAGGATGGACAACAAGCCACTGTTTTGCCCAGTGTGGTGAAGCTAGTGTGTGGCAGGGCCAGGGTCGGACTCCATGCCGCTCGCCTCCACCTGCAGTGTTAAACCATCACGCTGCCTCCCAGGTAAAGGGAGGCAGAGGCCCAGCCCATTGGCAGTGCTGCAGGTGCAGGTGCAGAGCAGGCAGCTCCTTGCAAGTTCTGTCTGTTCTCTGGTTTTCACTGGCCTGCTGTTTAAGGCCCAGAAGGAGAAGCCTCGGCCATTTCTGTCTGGTTTATGGCTGTTTCCAGCAGGAGGGCGGGCCCAATGTCAGTCACTTCGTGCAGCTGGAAGCCACGCCGCTCTGATTTAACACTTACCGTTTCCACTCGTTTCCTGCACCAGAGCAATACCCTCATGTGTCAGTAGTGTGATATGAGGGCAGACCTTCTGGTTGAAAGAAAATCAGGTCAGACGATTTGTCATCTGAAATGAACAAAGCCACTTAAACACCTGGCAGGTGCCCTTGGAGGCTGGTCCTATGGGGAACTCTGACGGGAGACTCAGTGGGACGTCCTTGCCCAGAGAGCGTCAGGCTGGGAAAGGGCAGGGCTTCCTGCGGGAGGGGGCTGGGAGAACCAGGGAGCACGCAGAGGAGGTCCAGGTGTTGCGGGGGGGGGGGCTGGATTCTCCTCAGTCCTCCCCAGAGTCGTGGTACCCTGGGGTGCTCATGTGTAGGACAGCTCCCCTCCTCCTGACATTGGAGATACTTTTCTGCTCTAGAAAAGTCCCGGGCAGGTTGTCTGGGCCCCTGGGGTCCCCAGGAATGTATTTTCTGCTCAGAGGCACAGTGGTTGTCTTTTCTCCCCCGCTGTGCATTGAAGTGCTCTCTCCTCTCTCCTGGGAGTCTGTGCGCATAGGCACAATCCCCACCGACAGGCTCAGGGTTCCTGTCTCTTGTTAGAGGGGAAATTCTACACTCGGTGCTCCAATGGCCCAGGATTGCTGTCTGTCGTAGATTTCACTTCTGTCTGGGAATCTTGTATGCATCTATCAATACATTCTGTAACAGAATCCCTAAGCCAGGGCCTTAGAACCATTTCAGAGAACCTTGTCTAATGCTGAGATGGGGGTCACCAAACATTCAAGACAGAGGACCTCTGGAGTCAGCATTTTGCCCCCCTGCCCTGCTCCTGCCCTCCATCGCCAGCCTGGCTCAGGGTTCCAATGCACGGTTGGCTCATTCCTCCTGCCGCAGAGAACCAAGGAGCTCATTCGCTTTAATGAAGGGGCATATGTAATCGAGTGAATGTCCAGAGTTTGCATCTTACCTCTCCACTGACGCTGTGTGACCTTCAGTGAGTAACTCTCCCTCTCTGGGCCTGGTTCCTCATCTGCTAAATATCTGGAAATTCTAATTCGACATGAGCTGAAGGTGCAGGGACCCCAGTTCCCTGCCCAGCCCACTCTGTGTTCAGGGATTGGTCATTAGGGAGACTAATAGTCAAACTATTTATTCTTCATAGTGAAACTATATGAAATAAATGACCTGATTTCTTTATATTGAAGGTAATGTGTACGTCTAGAAATGTTATTAAAGTAATCTCAGCCTCTGAGCAAGAGCTTCCGCTTTGGCTTTGTGACAGCATCATCAGCTGTGTGTGAGTCACAGGGACCACGGCAGGGGGAGAGGGGTGGGTGGACTGGCCCAGCTCACTCATCCACGCTGCTCTGGAATTCTCCCACTTGTTTATAGTCTGGGCAGTTTGCCTCCCGCTGCTGCATGACTCAGTGACTCAGACTCGGAGAGCTTCCAGCCTCACCTGGAGCCAGCGGCCCCCCTGAGTCAGAAGCTGCCCATTGTGTCTCAGCCTCCTGGAGCCTCCAGGTAAACCCTCCGTCTCCATCTTCCCCCTGGTCACCTCCAGGCAGCATCCCCAAACCAACAGGCAGGGACATGTGCGTGATGGAGAACACTGTGCCAAGAGCTCAGGGGCTCCCAGCCCCATCCTGGGACAGGACCGCTAGCTCCTCTGATGAGGTTGTTTTGTTTTGTTTTGAAATGTAAGTTTATTTCTGATCAGGGGCAGACCCCAGTTTTATGGGATCTGAAGTCAGTACGGTTTGGGGCCCTCATATTTGAATTAACAATAGACATAGTGAACACAATACCGGGCTAAACATCTTAGAAGGGGTCCCTGCCAGGCAAGGGGTCCTGAGGCTTGAGTGTGGCCAGCTGCATGGTAGAGTGACTTTGGTTCCAAGTCACCCAGAATCTGGACTGGCTGCTCCCTGCACCGGAAGTAAGTTATCATGTACAATACAGTAAGAATGGTTGGCTGTGTATTTGTGTTAGAATGAAGCAGCCAGCTTATACTTTAGATTTGAGATCACGTTATTTTCTTTAAAATTTCCTTTCCCATTAAAGCAACAGATTGGATGTCTGATGAGTCACACAGGCCCTTGTGAAAACAGCCACTTTGGCGGAATGCAGTTAGAAAACTTCCTCGTCCTTCTTCCTGGGTGCCCTGCCTGCCACCCCCAGCAGTGCCCCTGACCCTGGCGTGGAACCCCCTCGCGCTCTGCTTCACCTCTTCTCCTTCTGCCCGACTCCTGCACATGCTGCCTGCCCGGCAACACCCTCCACAGTCATTCTGTCAAATTCCACATCCACGTTTCTTTTTAACTACAGTCGTTTTGAAAACTGTATAGAGATTGAGCCAGAAAATCGAAAGATGGAAGGTAATTGGCGGGCAATCAGGGGAAGCAAATTCAAGTCCTGATGTTGTCGACTGGTGACTCTTCCCAACTCTCCTGGTGGAAAGTTATTCCTCGGCAACTTGATTTGAATAGTCTGTGTTGCACTCAAAGTAAATATTAATTCCATTATGCCATAAACTTTTATTTATCATGACAGTGAGTCATAAAGTTCTCTTACCCGAATATAGCTTCTCAATTGCACATCGTAGATGAGATACGGCGCACACATTGGAGGCCAGCGGCAATTCCCCGTCATCCTTTATGCAAGTGGGTGCTAAACGTGCTCTCTGGGTACGAGGCACAAGCTGCACGTGCGCGGGAGATCTTCTGTGGCTGTTCCCCGGGCGCCCAGAAATATGAGGAGAGAGTGACAAAGAAGTCACTGCAGGCAGGGACCGGGCCCAGGGATCTAAGTACAATGAGTCGCCCAGCAGTAACTCACTTGCAGGCATCCTTTGCTGATCAAGGCATTGACTTTTTAAGTCGCATAAATTGCTCATTAGAAGTTGCCCTGTAATTGCCTTGCTCTGTGGCACCGTGAGAAGTATGGGTTTTAATTATTCTTTTTTTTTTTTTGATTTGTGGTCCGGCTGCGACTTGTTCCGGGGGCTGGTTGAAAGCGTGGACTTGGTCTAATTGTCATGCTCGGAGGAGAGGCGACTGCGCTGATCACACTTCTCGGCTCTGTGTTTGGGGACAACGAGGCGATCTTAGGGTTTCTCAGCCTGTTGGTAACTGTAGGGGGTTCACCAGATGGGTCCTGGGGACAGTTCCTCTAAGCTTGTCCAGGCCACGCTTTGAGCTCTGCCTGGCTTTGGGTGACCTGAGCAGAGCCTGACGGGGTAGATCTCATGCTATGTGCCCGGAAGTGCCCTCACCTCCTCCCAACAGCATGGACAGGACAGAAAAAGCCAGAGTGGGGCAGGGACAAAGGTTAGTGAGGGACGATGGGAGGAGTGACCATGGGCGGTCTGCTACCAGGCCTCCATTCCCTCCTGTCCCCTTCCCAAAGCCAGCTGGTCACCCCTGCTGCC
This sequence comes from Rhynchonycteris naso, assembly GCA_037038555.1. Classification (NCBI taxonomy): domain Eukaryota; kingdom Metazoa; phylum Chordata; class Mammalia; order Chiroptera; family Emballonuridae; genus Rhynchonycteris; species Rhynchonycteris naso. Next base: position 232,984,672 of record CM072997.1, on the reverse strand, counting down.
CAGCCCACTCTTGTCTCTGTGGCAGCACAGCAGCACGGAGGCCCCACCGTCCCGGCCCCACCTGGCTGCTCTGTGCTCTGCAAGGGGGCGGGAGTTTGCCCAGGGTGGCCCCATGGCGCCATGTCATCCCGCACATGAAATTGAGGAGCTGTTGAAACCAGGTTTGTGGCTTCGGGGGTAGACTCCCAGGACCGACCCTGGCTTGGGAGCTGCCACTGATGAATAAAGACTCAGTTAGGATGCTGGTTCTTCAAAGGTAGCTGTTTCAGGACTCACTTTCGGGGAGGCAGAGATTGCTCTCTTCAAGATATAATTATGCACTCATCAATACAGCAGTTGCTCTCTCTGCTTTCTCTTGGTGGTGGTGGTGGTGGGGGGGACGCTCGCCTTAATTATTCTCCATCAGAAAATTCTTCTCTTTGAAGCCTGGCTGGCAGCAAGCTCCCATTTCTGGCTCACTGAGAGCTGCTCCCCGACCCCCTCCGCACCTGCCCTCACTGCTCACGGTTGGCCTAGGGGGCAGGGCAGCCTTTGTGAGACCAGAAATGCTTTGTCATCAAGTCCCCCCCAGCCCATCCCCCACTCTTTTCATCACCTGTTTTATGCACAGGGCATTCTGTTCAAGGCCAGATTTCTGTGACATGAAAAAGATTCTTAACTATGGGCTGCTACGGGAACTGACACTAACCAACCACTAGTAGTGCCTTTATAAATTTTACACGCTGCTGAATTATAAATATGTAGGCTGAGCGTAATGAAATATGCACCTCTGATATCTTCAGTGGTAGAATTTGTAATCCCGTGTGCCCTGGCTGTAAATGGGGGGTGGAGGACTTGGTGACTTCACCTCTCCCCTGGTTAGAGCCCGTTAGGGCCTCTCCTGCTGGGAGTCTTTCTTCTTATGGGGAGCCCTCCAGGGAGCGCTGCTCAGGAGCTGGGCTTCCCTGCATGGTGCCCTTCTTTTGTGGTTTGTTGGGACTTGATAACTGGGTTCAGTGGCACCGCCATGTTTCAGAACTGTGTTAGGCTATAAACCCACAGTTGAATTCATCTGAAGACATGCATCATCTGTGCAAGGAGGTGGACAAATAGCCAAATAATGACTATGCAGGGCTCTGAGGCCCAGAGCCAAGGGGACCAGCGTGCTGTGGGAGACCAGGGTTATTGTGAACAAACTCCATGCCTCAGTTTCCTCACCTGTGAGTGGGACATGCCCCCTGCCTCCCTTTTGGTGCTGGTGGGAATATTATAGGAGTGCCTGCATGTAAATGCTCTTATTTAGAATGGTGCCTGGTGCAAATTAAGTATGCAGTAAATGTTAACTATTATAGCCCCCCCCCCCATTATTACTTGATTTCTTGCTGTCTGGTGACCAAACTTAGTGTCTAAGATTATGACAAGAGCACCTTCCTCCTCAGTAAGGAGTGTGTGGCCCTCCCCATTGCAAGGTTTGAATGAACGAGACATTGTATTTTCTCCAACATGAAGCTGTTTCTTTGTCTTTGTTTTGATATCAAAAGTAATCTATTATAAAAATGCAAACGATATAAAAATATCACAGAGTAAGCATCCCCCCTTAAAACCAGTGTGCCCCCCCACATGAAGAATATTACTTTTAATAAGCACCATACTGTGAACTTTACTTAAATTGACACAAATATATACATTTTAACAGCTGTGCGGCAGTTCCTTGCAGGTACCTTCCCTGTTATTGGACAGTTACATTGTCTCCAGATATTTTTCTATTCAGACTTCTATGAATATCCTTGAACATGTTTTTCTGTGCTTGTCAGATTACTTTCTTAGAATAAATTTCTAGAAGTGGCATTGTGAGTTTAAAGAACTTTCCTACTTTTTAAAGTTGAGCATTTTCAAACTACATATCATGCAAATTTTGGAGGAATAATGCATGATCATTCAGAAGGTAGGAACAGTCTCTCTCCTACCGTGCCCATCAATTACCTTCTCCTCCGTGTTACCATTTTTGTCATTGATCTTTTCTGAGATGGACTCTTTTCCTTTTATTTTCTCTAACACACATGTAGTACATGGCACATGCGTATTGCACCTCACTTTTCAATGTAGCACGATCACGTATAGATTTGATTTCTTACTGCGTAGAGAGAGGCCTCCCCTTAGTGAGAGGTGTTCCCAAGTAGCTGTGGCATGTCCCGTGTTCTAGGTGTGGAAGACGGAGTGTCCCTTGTTGACACTCCGTCTTCCGCACCTAGAGGGAGAGAGACAGACAGACTGTAAGTAACAAAGAAATGTGTGTACTGTAGTGTGTCAGAGAGTGGTGGGGGTCATCAGGAAAAATAAAGTGGCTAAAAGGCATAGGAAGTGGGAGCAGTTGTAGACTGGGAGGCCAGGGAAGACCCCACTGAGAAGGTGACCTGGGTACCAGGAGCTCCGTGGAAACCCTGGGGAGGAACTTCCCAGTTAACACAGCAACTGAACGCCTTGATTTGGGAGCTGGTATTCAACACCATGAATGTGCCATAATTAATTTAATTGTCACTCTGTTGTTGGATAAATGCTGAATTAAATTACATTCTAACTAACATTATACAACCATGTCTGTTTCCTCACATCCTTACCCAAACATTATCACACTATTTAAGTTGTAGTTATCTGATGGTCTTACTTTGCCTTTATCTTATTATTAAGACAGTTGAGCATATATTCTTTGTCTATGAATTGTGTATGCACATATTTGAAAAACTTTGTATTAGGTTGTTGGTCTTTTTCTTACTGTAATACATCTCTTCATACATTACACAGTTTAGTCCTTTTTCTATAATACGTATCATAAATAATTTCTTAAGTTCTTTTTCTTAAAATTTGTTTTTGCCTTACCTATTAAAAATTTATTTTAAGTAGCCCACTTTATCAGGGACTTTTTTTCCCCTTTTCTGGTGAAAGGCCTTTTCTTACTCCAAAATTACAAAAAAACACGCAAAAAACAAAACCCACTTGCCTGACCAGGCGGTGGCGCAGTGGATAGAGCATCGGACTGGGATGTGGAAGGACCCAAGTTCGAGACGCCGAGCTCGCCAGCTTGAGCGCGGGCCCATCTGGCTTGAGCAAAAAGGCTCGTCAGCTTGGACCCAAGGTCGCTGGCTCCAGCAAGGGGTTGCTCGGTCTGCTGAAGGCCCGCAGTCAAGGCACATGTGAGAAAGCAATCAATGAACAACTAAGGTGTCGCAATGGCAACGAAAAACTAATGATTGATGCTTCTCACCTCTCTCCGTTCCTTTCTGTCTGTCCCTATCTATCCCTCTCTCTGACTCTCTGTCCCTGTTAAAAAACAAACAAACAAAAAAACCCCCCACTTATTCTAATACTATAAAGGTTTCATTTTGTTCTTAATTTAAATCTTTGATTGAGTTGGAATTTATCAAGGTAGAAGGGCTACGGTCAATATACAATTTTTTTTTCTAGGTAGTCAGATCTCGCCAAGCTACTCAAATAAGCTGCCTTTTTGTCTGTTGACGGACACGTGTCCTTGCCATCCCAGCTGCGTTCGGTTCCGTTCTTGGACTGCCTGCAGCATTTCAGTAGCTGTCTGTTCCCTCATACCCTCCTCTCACACCCTTTTCATTATCGTAGTTACAGAACACGTTTTCCTACCCATGGGGCACATCCACTTGACTCCTTGTTTTCAGAACGTTCTTGGTGACTTTGCTGTTGTATTTTTCTAGCAAACGTTAGAATATGCGTCCAGACCTAAAAGCACAGCATACCGTCGTTGGTGTTTTTATTGTTGTCACACCCTCAACCCACCCTGGAGCCCTAGCAGCCCCTGAGCTGCTGCTCTCCATAGCTGTGATTCCGTCTCCGTCATGGTGTCTTCTGCATGGGACTGCACAGTGTGGGACCGTGGAGACTGGCTCTTTGCGTTTGACTTAATGCCTTTGTGATTTGCCCACGGTGTCATTCTCAGTCCCATTCCACTGTGTGGATGTGCCACTGTTTGTTTACTCATTCGCTGAATAAACTTGTTTTTGGTGGTTACAAACAGCATGGCGGCACACATTTTGTTCACATCTTGTGTGAACCTCAGTTTTTCTATCTCCAGGGTAGATATCCAGGAGTGGGATTGTTGTGTGATGTGGTAAATGTTTCATTAACCTTATAAGAAACTGATAAACCATGTTTATTATTTTGTTTGTGTGTTGGTTTCAGTAGATGTATAATGGAATTTAATTGTGGTTTTAATTTATGTTTCACTAATGGTGTTGAACAACTTTTCCTGTGCTCATTTCCATTCCTAGATCCTTTATAGTGAATTACCTGGTCGAGGTTTTTGCCTATTTTTTCACTGTGGGTTTTTTTGTTACTGTTGAGTCATAGATGTGACTTGCCAATAGTTTTTCCCAATCTATAACTTGACTTTTCATTATCTTAAGAGTGCCTTTCACAGCACAAAAGTTTTACATTTTGATGAGGTCTGATGTGTCAGTTTTAAAAATGGACCTTTCTTTTGGTGTAATTTCACAGAAATCTTTGCCTAGTCCTTGGCCACAATGCATATCCCTTATGTTTCTTTCTAAAAATTGTATGACTTTTTATGTTACATTTAAATATATGATCTTTTTCTATAAAGGTTTAAGTAAAGGATTTTTTTGTTTGTTTTTGCATATGGGTGACCAGTTGTTATGATACCACTTTTTGAAAAAACAACTTTCTCCATTGGATTGCCTTGTACCTTTGTCAAAAATCAATTAGGGTTTATTTCTGGACTTTAGTCTATCTATTGACCCATGTTGACTACCACTTAATTTATACCACAGTATATCTTGATTACTGTAGGTTTATAATAACTCTTTAAATCGTGTAATGACATTTCTCTAACTTGATTTTCTTTTTCAAAATTGTTTTGGCTATTCCAGTTCCTTCGTTTTTGACATGAGTTTATGAATCAGCTTGTCTTTAGCTACAAACATTCCTGCTGGATTTTGATTGATACTGCATTAAATCTATATCTCTCTCTGGGGAGAATTGAAATTTATACTATGTTGAGTCTTCTATCCATGAGTAGAATATTTATCTCCATTTATTTAGGTCTGTTTGATTTCTTTCACCAGTGTTTTGTAGTTTTCAGTGTACAGAATTCTGTAATAATTTTGTTAGATTTATACTTAAGTGTTTAAAAATATTTTAAGCTGTTGTGAATGGTATTTAATTTTTTTTCAATTGTTCATTGCACGTGTACAGGAATACAACTGGTTTTTGCCTATTGACTTTGCACTGTGACCTTGTAAGTTTACTTGAGGTCTAGCTGTGTTAATTTTTTGATAGTTTTTTTGTTTGGGGATTTTCTGTGTAGACCAGTGGTTCTTAACCTGGGTTCTATCGAACCCTAGGGCTTCGATGAGTCGGTCTCGGGTTCGGAGAAGCCTCTGCTGCGGAGGCCAGAATAAGGTAATACTGTAATTTGTTGTGAATTCATGCACTTTGTTGGTTTTGTTCTTTGAGCAAGGTGATGTTCATGCATGGCTCATTTTGTGCACCAGTAAATAAACATATACCTATGTCTTGAATTTGTAAAAAAAAAATCATATTTTATTTATCACTAAAGAAGGGTTCGGTGAATGCGCATATGAAACTGGTGGGTTTGGTACCTCAAAAAAGGTTAAGAACCACTGGTGTAGACAATCATGTGGTTTGAAAATAGTGGCTGTTTCACTTCTTCCTTACTATGTGTATGACTGCCATTTCTTTTTCTTGCCTTATTGCATCCTCCAGGGCTTCCACAGGATGCTGACTATGAGTTGTGAGAGAGCCCTTTCCCTGTTCCTGGTCTCTGAGGGGAAGCTTTCTGTCCCTCGCCACTCAGTATGATGTTAGTTGTAGATTTTTTGACAAATACCTTTCATCAAAGAGAGAAAGTGCCCTTCCATTCCTATTTTGTGGATGCTTCTTTTTCATGAATGGGTGTCGAATTTTGTCAAATGCTTTTCTGGCAACAAGTAATCCAATCATGTTTTTTTCTCCTATGGACTGTCAATATGGTAGTTGACATTGATTTATGGAGATTGTTACATTCCCATGATATTCCATTTGGTCATTGTGTGTGTGTGTGTGTTTGTGTGTGTGTGTATTTTTTTCTCTCTACATATTGCCGAATTTCATTTGCTGCTATTTGACTGAGGATTTTTGCTCCTATGTTCCTGAAGGATATTGATCTGCAGTTTTATTTTGTTGTACTTTGTCTTGTTTTGGTGTCAAGGTAATGCTAGTCTCATAAAATGAGTTTGAAGTGTGCTAACCTCCCCGGTTTTCTGGAAGGGATTGTGTAGAATTAGTATTATTTCTTTGTGAAATGATGGTACAATTTGTCAGTAAAACCATCTGAGCCTAGAGAATTCTTTTTCCAAAGGTTTTACACTATGAATTCAATTTATTTGATAATTATAGAACTTTTCAGGTTATCTGTTACTTCTTGGGTGAATTTTGGTAGTTTTTGGTTTTCAAGAAATTGGTTTATTTTATCTAAGTTGTTAAATTTGTGTTTACTAATTGTTTTCTTTATTATCTTTTTAATGTTTGTGAAGTCTGCAGTGATAGATAGCTCTTGTCTTGTTTCTGATTTAGGCAATTTTTGTCTTCTTACTTTCTCCTTGCTAGAGTTTTATTGCTTTTAGTGATCTTTCAGTGAACCATTTTTTGTTCTCATTGGTTTTCTCTATTGTTTTTCTGTTTTCAGGGTTTTTGGTGGGTTTTCTTGCAATTTATGTTTATATTTTTTATCTCCTTTTGGCCTACTTGAGGTATAATTTGCTCAGATTTTTCTAGATTCTTAAGGTAGAGAATCCTATTATTGAGATTTTTTTTCTGCTGTAGGTATTGAATACTACAGATTCCTCCTTATTAAGTACTGTGTTAGCTGGATCCTACAGATTTTGATATGCTGTATTTTGTTTATTTGGTGGAAATATTATTTTAATTTCCCTTGAGACTTTTCTCACCTCTGTGTTACTGTTTCCTTTTTCATTTCCCAGTACGGGTGACCCTTGAACCATGTGGGGTAGGGCCTTCAACACACGCTGGCCTTCAACGTATGTGGATTCCCAACCTCGGGTCAGAACACACTTGCCTCTTGAACAGCACAGGTTTGTGCTGCATGGGTCCACTTACATGCAGGTTCTTTTCTCTCTGGTGTGTAAGTAGACCCACGTAGTTCAAATTTTACTTGTACTTTATTTAGTTTTTTGAGTCTGTATGTTTATATCTTTTGCCAAATTTGGGACGTTTTTAATCATTATTTTCTCAAATTTAAAATAAAAACATTTAAATGCTATGGGGAATGTGGGATGTTTTTGCTCTAGCCAGCAATCATGCGGAGCTGCCCTGTGTACATCCTGCCTAGCGGCCAGTCTGCGACAGCGTGCCATGTCATTCAGTTCCCACAGTCTTTGGCTTTTTCTCTAAGGTCAGATCCACATGTGTGCATGTCAAATGTGAACCTGGGAGCTCAAGGCCAGCTTGATGGGACCCTCTCTTTCCACCACCAACCTGGGCTTCTCCTTTTCAGACCACTGGCTGGAGAGCTGGGGCTTTTACTCTGGTGTGCAGTTCTGATGACCACCCCTATCAGGGGCCACAGCAAATCAGAGGAAGGAAAATGTCCTTACCAGGGTTTGCCTCGCCCTCTTGGGACCACCGGTGTTGCTGTTGGTGATAAAGGCTTCTTCCGCTCATGGTTTTAGGCTCCTGTGGGCCCTACTATTGCTGCCTTCACCACCACAGGATTGCCCAGAGGCAGGGTGCAGCGGAACAGAAAACATGGGGATATCCCCTCCTCTCCCGGAGCAGCAGGACGGGAGCTACAGGGAGAGTGCTCTCCCTGGGACCTTTTCCACACCTGGTACCCCATTCCCAGTTTCAGGCCTCCTGAGTCTGAGCTCAGAGATGCAGGAAAGATGGGCAGATCCTGGCTGCTCCCCGGCATCTCTGCTTGCGGCCTCCCCCTAACTGCTGCCTCTCCTTTTCGGAGCCCTGAACTTGGTGTGGAGCTTGTATCGACCATTGGTGTGCTTGTTCCTCCTTTTCATGCTCTTGCTTTTTGTGGTTTCAGTTACCACGGTCAACTGCAGTCCATAACTATGAAATAAAATATTCTGGAAATGAACACTTTCTTGGTTTTAATTGTGTGACATTTTTTTTTTCTGATGTGTTCTTCATTCACTTATTTCTATTATTGTTCCTACTTTTATCCTGTATTTTTATACTCATTTGATGTTTGGTTTGTTTCTTATAGTTTTTCAAGGAAGTGGGTTCCCTCCTCCCCCTGGATTTGTTATATGAAGGAATTTTCTAAAGCGGATGGTCCAGGGTGGTGTTTCTGTCTTGCAGGAATTTTCCCTGAATCACAGTCGGGTTCCGTATCACACAGAGTGTGGCTGTGCCCAGGGGGGACTTTCCTTCTCCCCGGCCAGCAGAGATCAGCGGACACTGGGGCAGAACCAACTCAGTATCTCTACTCGCTTCTCTGGCCTTTTCCCAAACCCAACTCTCTGGGTAGCTCTCTGGGTCACTCTCTGAGTCCTGGTTTCATCGTTTCAAACACAGGTGTGTTGGTTTTGAGCCCCAGGGCATACGCTCTCTCTGTGATGAGCTCTGCTCTGTGGGATTTGATTGAGCTGCAGTTACAGATGTTCTCTGTGGGCATTGTCCTGTAACCCTGGCAGACCTTTATTGCTTTAGACAGCCCTTCTTCAGACACAGGTGTAGGAAACAGAGACTTTTTTAGATACTTTGTATCTCTCTTCTTCTCCTTGGTGTTTGGGAGCAGCTTCCTAGGAGAGAAGAGGTGACATCATACCTACTGCACCATATGGCAACCAGAGTTTGGGTAGCCCTATTTAAATTGTTGATACATATTGTCACGTTGCCCTAAAAATCTTAGCTGTCCTTAAATTTTTATTTATAAGTTCAAGCTGACATAATAGGGAATGAGTATGTGGAGATTTTGGCCAGGAAGATGAGCTACTTTACTGTAGTCATCCTCACCCTCAGGGAAGCAGTTAGGACGCAGGCCAGAGGATCACATGAGGGCAGAGAGCTGTCGGGGCACCAGAGGCCATTTAATTAAAGGATTCTATCTCCAAAAGGCTCTTTGTGTCCGGAATCTGAATTCTTGGTCAGGGCAGTCTGGGCAACCAATTCCAATCTCCCTGAGGGGTTATTTGTAAGGGTGGGGTCCATGTTCCCTCAGGAGGGTCCATTCCCAGGGCTGGACGGCCCGGTGACCAGCAAGCGCTCACGCACACCTGGGTCTGCCTCCCAATGACACGTGTTCTGTCTGGGAGCCCCACGGACCTGTTTGTCACCATGCCTGTGGTGGCGGCTCTGGAACTGAAGGCACTGGAGGGAGAGTCGTCCACAGAAGGCTCGCCCAGCAGCAGCTATAGAGGGAATGACAGTGCTCGGAGCTGCACGGACACAGCCCTGTTCGTTTCAGAGGCTACATATCCCAGTGCCAGACAGGGAAGACCTCCTGGGGCGCTGGTCTGTGCTCGGGAAAGGTGTGTGTGGTCATGGTGCCGTCCACCGCAGTCGGTGGTGCTGTCCATGGTCCCCAATCACAGTTGGTGGTGCTGTCCATGGTCCTTAACCATAATTTTCAGAAAGGACGTTGTTGTTCTTTCAGTCATGGAACCCGACGTCTTTTACGTGTTAGCTTCCAATAATTCTCAACCAAATAAATGACTAGGCTGTGATGGGGAGGAAAACAGAACAGGAAGAGAGCTGAGTTGAAATCATATCACCAATGAAATTGTGACTTAAGCTTTACAATTTAGGTAGCCGATTCCATGTGCTAATGACAGATCTTTCACATTTCAGACACTTACAGATTTCCCCTCTGGGAAAGAACTCTCCTGCACTCTGTTCTCCATTTATGGGGTTGAACTGCAGGTCTAACCCCAGAAGGCCTAACGTACCTGACTGCACAGTTGAGATCTGACAGCAGCAGCCTCTGACCCCCAGGGAGCCTAGCCCCTCTTCCAAGTCTCAGAGCGCAAACCCAAGTTTTAATTATCCTGAGACTCCCCAGCTGAAGGGCAGACATGACCTGGAGACATCCACAGGAATAATGATTAGGTTCGGAGAAAAGGAGGCCAGGGGTGAGTGTGTCGAAGGAGTTTTTGGATCTGTGGGTCAGTAATGGGTGTCAGCGAGCATGAAGAGTAAATGAGAACATGCTAGAAGGTTCAGTTTCATTGTTCCTTCCCCTGGAATGCAGTTGGCTGCTGTTGACTTTCAGAGCATCACTGGGGCTGATGTTTGTGTTGGGTTTGCTCACCCACCTTAGGACTCGAGCTGCCCAAGAGAGGGATGTCCAAGGATGAAGCCGCAAGCACGCTTTCTCTGTTAGCTGTGGACACTTCTCTGGGTGTGACACATAGAGTTTGGCCTTGGCCCATGGGTGGAGGAGGCAGAATTTGGTTCCATTATAATAATAATAATAATTATTATTATTACTTATGAAAAAGACTTGAGACATAAAGATGAGGGGAAAGGGTGGCTTTCATCTCCATTTCTCTCCCCCAGTGTGGAGTGGTTTACCAGCCCAGAGCAGGGCCTGGGAAGTGGCCAGGCCTGGCTTTGACCTTGGTGTATTGCTTAGCAGTTGGGTCAACATGGACAACTCTATAAGCTTTCCTGAGCCTTAAACTTCTCACGTGCCAGACATGGGCATTCTACTTCCTAGGATGCTGTGTTTGTTTCCTGGGGCCACCGTAGCAAATTAGAACGAACACAGGCAGGGCTTGGAACAATAGAAGGTGATTCTCTTGCCATTCCAGAGGCTGGAAGTCTGAGGTCCAGCAGGGCCAACCCTGCTCTCTGAGGCTTGGGGGAAGGACCCTGCCTTCCTCGAACAGGCTCTGGTGGACACCAGCAGCCCTTGGCATTGTTTGGCTTGTAGACCCATTACCCCAGTCTATACCTCTGTCACCATATGACATTTCTCTGTGCATTTCTGCCTTTATACTGTCTTCTCTGTCTTCACATGGTCTCCTTGTTAGGACACCAGTCATTGGATCTAAGGCTCACCCTAAATTGATATGGCTTCATCTTAACTAATTATATCTGCAATGACCCTTTTTTCAAATATGGTCACATTTGATATCCTAGGCGGACATGAGTTTTGGAAAGACACTATTTAACCAAATACAGGCACTTTAAAGATGAAATAATATGTCCATGTGAATTCTTTAACATTCTGACACGTGGTCAGCACTCAGTGGTGTCTGCTATAACATGTTATGACATGTACCTCTCATACAGCACTTGCTAGTTGACTTTACTATTTCTTTTAGAGTTACTGACACCTCCACTGATTCATTTCGTGGCAGAGCTGTGCACACTGGGCACTTCGTTGGGCTGCGGATGCAGGGGACACAGACTGAGCTTGCAGTTACATTGTGTGTGTGGGGGGGCAGCCAGACTCTTACCAGGATGACTGGGAACATCTGGGAAACTCAGAGGGGGTGGCTTTTGAAAGGAGACTGAGGCTGAGTAAGGTTTTCCCCAAACAGCTGAGGAGCAGCAGCCTGTGAAGCAGCTGGGAGGAGCCAAAGATGTTCGTTTGTGCACCTGGATGCTGCCTGGGGCCCTCCCATGGGGTTGGAGTCTGCCCTGGGGTTGGCAATGCTGAGAGCAGAGGATGACCAGGATGTGGTCCTTCCTCCTGGCACGGAAGTGCAGCCCCCAGGGGAGCATGGTGGCCTCTCTGTCTCTCCTGTCCCTCCTGGGATCCATTGTGTGGGAAGGGAAGGGGCTTCACTGGCAGGAGCACAGGGGAGGCAGCCTAAGAAGGACGTGGAAAACACCCAGGTCAAGAGAGGGGAGAGGGGCCTGCTGCGGACTCCCCAGGAGGAACTTGACCCTGGAAGCTGACCTCAATGCAGCCATTCACTCAGCTCTCCCTGTCATTGAGCCTGGGCCCGGGGACCTTGCAGCCACTTGGCTTTGCTGTTAGCATGGCTGTCAAAAGGATGGCTCATCTCAGCTCCCCCCGTGTGATCTTGAGGAAACTACTTAACCTCTCTGTAGCAACCTATCTTAGACTGCAAAGTGGAAGGGATGATAGTGTCACTAATTTAACTTCCCCCTCTTTGGGCAGTTGGTCAGCTAGCAATACAAGCAACAGGCTTCCCTGTGTCAGACGCTGCTGTAAGTACCATCCTGCATTCACTCACCGAACCTCCCAGGAATACTGTTACCATTTCCACTGTAGATGAGGACAGGTTGCTATGGAGAGGTTATGTAACTCCTCAAGGTTGCACAGGTCAATCTGAGATTATCTTGAGCCTTCACCCTTGGCCCTTGGCCCGTCAGCTGGGAATCTTTGCAGGGCGGCGAGCTGCTGTATACACTGAATGGAGCACAGCATTGGGCAACCTATCAGGGAGGTAGACACGGCAAGTGTCACACCTCCTTTGGGGGACATTTACGAGACGCTTCAACATTAGTTGAAAAAGAACTTAATGTGACCAAAACTGAGTGTTATTGATTTTTTATCATCTCTGCCCTGCCTTGGGCACATTTCTTGATCCTTTTAAAGCTCCGAGGAAAGGCAAACGCTTTGCTCATGGTGACCCTACCTGCTGTCAGGCCCTGCTTCCTGTTGCAGGGTGGGAGGAAGCCCCAGGGAGATGGGCAGGTGTTTGGAGCATTCATGCTTGAAAGAAAAAGGTGAGAGCTACCGAAAGCTGATGTCAGAGCCCAGGGCTCCGGTGCAGCGACCCTCCCAGGGAGCCCCTTCCCCACTCGGAATGTACTGCTCTCAAAGGACCAGCCATACCCCTCCTAGCAAGGCAGAACCACACTCTGTGTGGAACTAGGGGAGCACAATGCCATAGCAACTGGCACACCCAGTTCTCCTGGCTCCTATGCACCGAGTAGGTCGGTAACGGGGCACGTGAACTTAGTAGTGACAGTTTGGGTGGGAGCCTCTCCTAGGTGGTCATTGGTATATTCTGAGTGGACCACAACAGTGGGCAGTGAGTTTCACACCCATTTTGGGGGGATATGTATGAGAGAGACGGTTAAAGAAAAATGCATTGTGACCAGAGCTAGGTAGTATTGATTTTTTCCATCCATTTTGGTATCCAATGGATCCCAGCTGTTACAAGCTCTGACTGGGTTAACGGAGTTTCCTTCTATGACCACTTAGCCAAGAAAATGACTGAGTTAGAATTCCATGGGAGAGGATTATTGGATGTGACAATAGGAATGTGATGTTTTCCCTCAGCTCTTTTGAGGAATTACATAAAATGTGGTGTAAAGGGAGAACTTGCCTCTCCTGAAGCCAGACAAGATCCGTGTCGCTGCTGTGCGGTGGCCCCACCCACCACCAATGACAGCCAACCCCCAGGAGTAGTGTTATTTACCGCTGTGTTTCTCAGTCCTGGCATAGCACCTGGCACACGCTTGTGTGTCGGCATATATTTGTTGAATGAATGGATGGATGGTGTCTGGTAGAGATGCGCCTGGTGGGGAAAACTAGGGAGAGATGAAGTCATGTGTGTTGGTTGGGTAAAAATGGACAGATGAGAAGCCTCAGAGACCTTAGTAAATTGCAGGCAACATTGATTCATTAAATTAGTCAGTTGAAGACTATTTTGGGGGCTCCTCCTTAGGCCAAGTGCATGCCCGGTCCTTATGGAATCTACATTCTAGTAGGGAAGAACACATGAAATAGTTACACGGTTAATTACTTAAGTACAGTCGTGGTGAGCACTTCAGAGGGCAAGTTATAAAAGCATGGAGACCTAATGTGATACAGGGGTGAGGGAAGGTTTATCCGAGGACTTGGCATTCACATAAAGATCTGAAGGGAGGTGAGTGTTAAGATAGTAAAGAGAGAAAATATAATGGACATACATATACATCTGTTCATTCATTCATTCAGAAAATAGTTCCTGAGCACCCATTATGTTCCATACATGTTCCAAGTGCTGGAAAGACTCCATAGTGAGAAAAGTAAGGTCCTTATCCTCAATGCACTTAAAGAAAAGTGTAAAGTTTTGTGCACCTTTTGTTAGATTTATTCTTAGGGAGTTGATGTTTTGGATGCTACACTAAATCTATCAGATTTTTCATTTTGTGTTCTATGGCTGCTAATAAAGAGAAGTGTAATTCATTTTTGTATATTAACTTTGTATCCAGTATTCTTAATGCACTCTAATTGCTCATTTCTAGAATCGTTTGTATCTTACGTGTACAATCATATGAGTCAGTCTGCAAATAATGAACATTATATTGCTTCCTCTCTGATATTAACACCTTTGATTTCTTTTTCTTGCCTTATTACACTGGCTACAACCTCCAGTACAACATGAAATAGAAATGTTGATTGGAGCCATCTTTGTCTTACTCCTGATATTAGAAAGAGAAATTTCAGTAATTTATTTTTAATGATGGTATTTGCTTTAAGGTTTTAATAAGTATTCTTTGTCAGATTATCGAAATTCCCTTCTGTTCCCGGTTTGCTCAGACCTTTTGTTTGTTTGTTGAATATAAACACAGTTGTTATCTGTTTCCATGTGATGAAAACTTTTTCTGATCTTTTCTGATTGAGATGAAAGAGAACCCACTTATCAAATTAATTGCCCTAGGCCCCTGGTCAGCAAACTGTGGCTCGTGAGCCACATGTCGCCCTTGAGTGTTTAGCAAAGGCCAGCTTAGGAGTACTCTAATTAAGTTAATACTAATGTACCTACCTATATAGTTTAAGTTTTAAAAATTTGGCTCTTAAAAGTAATTTCAATCATTGTACTGTTCATATTTGGCTCTGTTGACTAATGAGTCTGCTGACCACTGCCCTAGGCCATGTGTCCAGGGCTGTAGTGATCTGCTCTAGGAAAGGCAAGTGGCATGGCAGCTGTGGATTGGCTGGGGTTGTGGCTCAGCTGAGCTTGCAGTGGTTGACAGTTGCTCTTCAGCATCCATCTGGTTTTGGCAGGGGCTACACTGGTGAGTTAAGTGATGACCTAATGAGAACCATCTCCCCTGCTTCCTTTAGAGATCCTCAAGTACAACACTCATCTCTGCCATCCCCCTGGGATGTAATATTCTTGGTTTTCTATCTTAGCCAGTATGGGGGTGGGAGAAATTTCAGAGATTTCCACTTGGCCTTCCCTGGTGGCACCTCAGAAACCAGGGACCCAATGTGGGACTGAGCAACTTTCAAGTAAGTTAATCCCAATTATACATATGAGGATGAAGGAAGTGACCACCAGATTGTGCAGCCCAGAGGGCCCAGAAGACCGCTCTACGTGGATTTGGGGTAGGATTCCATTTATTACTAAGTTTCCATTCTAACAGGGGACCACAGTGACACTGGGGATCCCAGAGTCTCAACATCAACTCAGACTCTGTGTCCAGCAGCCCTCGGAGTTTCTGGGTGCACAGGGTGTGTCCACAGATCCCCAGATGGTAGTAGGAAGGACTGGCTGAGTCAGCCCAGGGCAGGTGTTTGCTGTGGAATTGTAAGGTTATTTCTCTCAGGAACCTGGTCAGCCCTTCTCCAGTGAGTTCTGGGTATAAAACTGGCTCAAGTCTGGAGACAGGACGAGGATTATGACTTTTTATTGGGGTCAGTGCCCTGTCCTCAGCTCGCAAGGCATCCTTCCTAGATGTCTTCTGCCAAACGAGCTTGTCGGTTGTCCACTGCTCTTGTTCTGTCTTCTAATGACCTCTGTAAGTCTCTGTGTGTCATTGGCTTCCACTCTGACCTTGCTGCTTGTTCCAAACTGGTGACTCCTGACTTCTGGTGGTTACACATTGCCACCTGTATTGCATTTTCATCTTCTCGTTCCGTTGCTACCTGCCGTTCAAGTTCTCTGCCAGCCAGTGCCCTCCCTCCATCAGTGGTCCAGCCTGGCCTGCCAAAGAGTCGTGGGTACCTCTGAGCTGGTAATGCCGCTGACCCCTCTCACCATCACCTTCTGTATGACCCCGGAGCACAGTGCATCCCCGGTCCATCCCGTGGAGCATACTTGGTGGCAGGTGTTGTGGCCGTAGCAGTGCGTCCTCCCTGCGCCCTCCCATCCATCCTGGGGGGGGGGATCCTCGGTGGCAGGCGTTGTGGCCGTAGCAGTCCAGCCTGCCTGCTTCCTGGGCCCTTTCGTTCCCTCCTCCATCAGCAAGCAGGATACTCCCAGCGTCTAATCTTCTCTTCTTGCGTATTTGTAAGCACCATCCTGGTAGAGCATTTGCACTGTCTCTAGGATGTCAGATCTTGGGAGAGTGCCCCCAAGTCCAAACCCTCTCAAACTCTTTATGGCCAGGCTGCCATGAGCCACCTCCCACCAAACCCCTCCCATAGCTGCCCCCTGCCTGCCAGTGCTTGTTGGCCGAGCCTGGCTGCTCCATTGGGGGGTAGTGCCTCTCTTTCCTTAGGCCAGCTAGCTCCTGCCCCTGGGTTGTGCTGCTCCTAAACCCCAGTGACAGGCCCACAATGCGGGAGGGCAGTGGGGTCATGGGGTGCACTGCACTGTCTCCCAGCACAGGAGACCGTTCGCTGTTCCTGGGCAGGGGCGGACACTTCGGGTTCATCTTGGGGAATCAAAATCTTCGTGGGCACCTGCCCAAATGGTTCTGTCCCATGTGCCAGGGCCCCGGGTTTCCTGGCTGGGTCCCTGACCTGGCATCACACACGTACACTGGGGGGCACTCCTCTGCTCTGTAGTTTAGTCCCTTGTCAGATCCTAGGCATGATCTGCCCTGCAGCCAGGTGCCTCTGTGGCCCACACCTGGCTTTCATTGGCCCTCAGCTCTCTGTTGCCTTCCTGTAAAGCAGGGGTTTAGCCAACTTTTTCTTAAAGGGACAGTCAATACTTGAGGCCTGTAGACCAGACCATCTGTGTCCGCCGCAGCTGGCTGCCTCTGCCTGTGTGGACGCAGTCTTGGATGTGAGTGTGGACAGGAACAGGTGGCTGCAGTGGAAACTGTGTGCCTGTCTCTGCTGCAGGGCATCAGAGGCAGTGGCTGCGCCATCCCGCCTTCCCAGCTGGCCGCACGGACACTGCCAGTGGAGATGGGGCGGAGTGGGGGGGATCCTTTCAGCTTCTTTCTGAGTCGCCCTTGGTTACATGAATGTGTCTAGTGATTTGTCCATCTCACCTGCATGTTCTAACCAGGTGGCATGAAAGTGTTTATAGCCTCCTCTTAGTTCTTTAATCCTTGTTTCATCAGTACTTTTAAAATAGTGTTTTGCTTAAATGTACTTTCCTTTTTTCTCTCTTGATAAACATTGCCGGAGGTTTTCAGTATCAGACTCTTCAAAGAATCCACTTCCGACTTGAGCGACACTCTCTTGCCTGTTTGTTTTCCTCGCCATAAATTTCATCTCTCGTCTTCATTTCCTCCTTTCTACTTTGTGTTGATTCAATTTTTTCTCTTTGTTTTGACTCCTTTATGTTTCTATTACTTAACTCATTGTTATCCATCACTTATTCATTAAAAGAACAACTCCTAATGTCTGTTTTTTCTGCTGTTTCAGGTGTACCCCAGGGCTCGATCAGTGGCGTTTCCACAGCCACTTACTCCAGTATGTTTTCTGGTTTTCTCTTTTGTTCTGTGAGACTCAAGCCACATCACAAGTATTTTAGAGTTCCCAAATATAAGGGGATGTGCTAAATTCCATAACATTCGACCTTGAAAACTCTCCCACATTGTCGCTCCCCACTTCCCTCAGGGCTTTGCTCCAAGTCCCCTGTCCCGGGAGCCCTCTCTTTCTTGCATCGAACATCCATCAATACGCAGCCACCCTCTTTATCTCCAGTGACACTTTCGCCTCAGCATTGATTTTGTCTATTTTATTGACTAGTATTGGTCCTCCTCCTTCTATCTTTTTTCATTAAACATTTTACTTCCTTATTTTTATATTCTGCCAGGCTTGAATAGCACTTAGCAAGGTTTTATTTTTAATTCAGGCTGGCAGTCTTTTCTTTTAAATCAAGAATTGAGTCTGTTTACATTGGCTATAGTTACTGATCTGAATTCACTCTTACCATCGGTACTTTCCATTTGTTTGGGGTGGTGTGTGTATGTGTGTGTGTATGTGTGTGTGTATGTGTGTGTTTGTGTCTTTTGTGGTTTTTTTCTCCTATCTTGCCGTGATTTCAATTGATAGAGCTTTGTATATTTTCCTTTCCCATTTTTTAAGATTCTGATGGTTTAGAAGTTGCATTTTTTATATTTATTTAAATGACTACCTTAGAAGGTTCAACACAGGTACCTAACTTAACAGTCCAAAGTTAATCTACAGTTTGACCACCCTCTCAAGCAATGCAAGAAACAGCACAAGGCACTTACTGAACCGTGACCAACCCGGACCCTCCCTGTCCAACTACTGTGGTCTTGCTGGGAAGCTATATGGATGGTATCATGACTTTTTTTTCTATCTCTCAAAGTAGATAATATTCCCATGATCATTTACACAGTTAATGTTTTCATGTGTTCCTTCAACAGGTATGTATTGGCACTTGGGTACCTGATGAATAGAACAGACAAAGGAGCTGTCCATTCTAGCTGGAGAGGTGACAGATTCTCAGCAATAGACACAGTCCATGAGGAAGTTAGATAAGATAGTAGAAAGGGGTAATACTATGAGAAAACAGAGAACAGGGTAAGGACTGGAGGGTAGTACTCTACAGTCTCTGTGGGCGGTCAGGGCTGGCCTCAGAAGGTGCGGGAGTGGAGCGAAGCCCAGGAGAACCAGGAAGGAGCCCTGTGCACCTGGAGGAGGGTCATGCAGGTGGGGGGACAGCCCTGCAGAGCCTCGAGGTGGGAGCCCGTCTGTTGTGTTCAGAGATGATGAAGGAACCGGTGTGACTGGAGCAGAGTGAACGAGGGAATGAGAGCAGAGAGGGAGGGAGGCCCAGGTCCCAGGACCCGGGAGGCTGCTTTGTGAGGGCTTTGGCAACAGCAGTGGGACCCGCCTTATACTGACTGTCAAAGGTTTCCTCTCACAGCTGTGTTAACCCACTGTAGGAGGAGGAAGAAGCATCGACATAGGGTGTCTTGGTCAGTTTGGGCTGCTGACCATAGACGGGGTGGCTTAGAAACAACAGACATTTATTTGTCACTGTTCCGGAGTTGGGGGTGAATGCTTAGGTTTTGTTGCTTGGAAATGTCTTCATTTCATACTCCTTCTTGAAAGATGGTTTTGCTGGAGATATGATGTATGTAGGTTGGCAGTTATTTTCTCTTACATGAAAATATGAGTCCAGTGTCTCCTGGGACTCATCATTGCCATTGAGGAGTCAGCTGTCAGCCTAAGGGCCATTGCTCTATTTCCAACTGCCATTGAGACATCTCTTCATCTCTGTGTTCTCGGTTTTCACCAAGAGGTGCTGGGTGACAGTTTCTTTTTGCCTTTTCTAATTGGGATCCATTGGGCTTCTGGAACCTGTGGATGGTTCAGTTCTAAAATATTCTCTGACAAACCCAGTTCTTGCTGCTGGCCTGCTCTCTTCTCTCGCTCTTGAACTCAGGCCAGGCACATTGCATTCTAATCCCCATATCTTTACCTCTTTTTCTTTTTCTTTTTTCTTCTCTCTTCTACATGTAGGCAAAGGCAGTTACATATCACCCTCTCCCTTGGAAACCCAAGGCATGCCAGGTTTTATTCCAAGCTGCTACCTTCCTGAAGAGGGGCACTATTGTGCCTCTTGGAGTCGGAATCACCTTGGTATCTCTACATCTTCATCTCTCCCAATATTCCCTTTCGTATTGGCCTTCTTGGCAATATCTTTTATCTTTAAGCTTACCAATTCTAATTTTGACTGCTATTTTCTTTACACTGAGTGTTTTTATTGGTAAGGACTGTGTGGGCACCCTGGAGTTCCATTGTGTGGCACTTTGTTGCAGTTCATAGATACAGCATGGCACTTTGTTGCAGTTCATAGATACAGCGTTCTGAGGCCAGACTGTCCACCAGCAAAAAGATGATGGCTTGCTGAAGGCTCAGAGGATGGTTAGCATTTTTCAGCGATAAACTATTTTTTAATTAAGATGTATACATTGTTTTTAAGAGATGATATGGTGCACTTAATGGGCTATAGTCTAGTGCAGACATAATTTTCTATGCACTGGGAAACTAAAAAGTTCGTGTGACTCATGGCTGTTGTCTGGAATCAAAGCCACAGTGTCTCTGGGGTGTGCCTGCATTTTTGGTTCTAGAAGTTGTATTTTCCTTTTTTCATATCTGCCTATTCACTTTTGAGACTCACTTGTTTCCTCATCATGCTTGTATTTCTCTTCTTTCCTTTCTTTAAACAGAATAAATAAAATGATTTCATAATGTTATTTCTGACAATTCTAGTGTCTGAGTCTTTGCAGTTCTGATGCTCAACGTTTTGCCGGTGAAGGATGGTTTCCCCTTGTGCTCAGAGATTTTTCCCTTATGACCTCAGGCTTCTAATGCCATGGCGGGGCTGAAATCAAACACCTCAGAGGGGTCCCGAGCACACCCCGTCTTTCCTCATGTGCCGGGAGCACCCGGGGCTGGGGTTTGGCTCCTCGCATGCTAGGCTGCAGAAGCGCTAAGCCAAAGAAGTGAAAGTAACATCCTGAAAAGAAAAAAATCCCAAAGTCTAAATTAATAACGCAATGCAATTTCTAATTATGTTGGGGTTTTAAAATGTCCTTCCCTGGATAAACATACACTGTGACTAAACGTTTTCTAAATAATTAAAGCTAATTTTATTTTTAATAATTAGGACACTGTGGTTATATTTATAATTGATCGATTTTATTCCCTCGATGGAAGACCTTTTTCATTTGAGAAAGGAGATTCCAAAATTTTAACCCAAAATCAGCACCGAGAGAGTCTCAGCTTGCTTTTTCAAAAACAGTTGCCGTGTTAGGAAGCCACACTGCTGCGCATCTGCCCAGCGAAGGCGCCCTCCGGGCTTTACTTCTCCAAGCCGGAAGGCCTTGAATGCTTCTCCTGTGGCACATCTCTCTAGAATCATAGACCTGCGAGCCGAAGGGCACCTCCAGGGCCACCACACCCTGAACGCCAACCACCCAACATGCAGAGGAAGTATTTGTTGGCCGATGCCCTGTGTGGGAGGTGATGTGGGGTAAGGGAGAGCCCTTCTGGCTACGGAGCAATGCTTCACCTCTCCCACGCGTGACCCCAGACTCCCGGCTGCTGAGTTGCTCCATGCAAAGGCCTGCCCACATGTCACTTTCATAGACAATGGAGTGAAGTCCTTTCTGATGATGAAATCCCAACATAGAAATAGCTTTTCCTCTCTCATTATTATGAAAACACCCATGTACCTGGTAGAAGTGCGTTAAGCACACAGAGAAGGGTCCCTCTGCCGCCTCCTCCAGACCCTGCTCAGGTGACATGGTCCCAGGTGCAGTCGGGCTTTTGGTAGATGTATCCCAGCCCTCTGCTCCCTCCATCTCTGCGCTCTCTCTCCTGGCTTCGAGGCAGGAAGGAGAGACATGGAGCCCTGTGGTAGCGAGGTTGTGCTTTGGGCCGTTACTGCCAGGAAGGGAAGGAGAGGACCTTGCATGGACTGAGCGCCGATGGTTTGCATGGCACAGAGCTGAGACTCTGCTCACGGGGTGTCTGCTCCTCAGAGTGATTCACGGAGGTAGAGATGATCTCTGTGAGATGCAAGACAGCACATGACCAGCCGCAGCCACACGGCTAGCAGAGAGAGGACTGAAACCTGGTGCTCTCGTGTCTTAAGCATGCTGACGCTGGGGAAGAGGCAGGTCCAACCCCAAGCTCCCTTCGTCCCATGGCATCCTCTGCTGTGACCGGGAGACGAAAGGTGCACTCTCTTCAGAGGGTCCCTGCACTCGGGTGTGAGCTGAGACCAGAGGTGAACCCAGTGGTTCCTGGATAAACCACTGGCGACCCCCACAGGATGTGGGCATTGTGCCTCATTGATTCAGAGCTTCCACTGTAGACTTCAGGTGACTCCAGTCTCACACACCTGAATTCTAACTCTAAATGAAGACCTTCTCCAGGACAAGCAACTGGAGTGGGAATAGACAGCCAGGATTCCATTGACATTTATTTGTACTAATTGACATTGAGCTATAAAGGTATTGCTAAAGGGGGAGTTGTGCTAAATGTTTCCCTGTGTTTTTTCTGTCTCCTCAGTGTGGGTCTGGCTCTTCAGACCAGGCTGGCCAGGCAGGGGCTGTGTTTGTCCTCTCAGCCAGATGGGGACAAGGCCCAGGCGACATGCCCATGGCACCAGCTGAGGCAGTCTGAGGCCTTGTCACAGGTGTGGCTCGTGAAGTTAGAGGTTTCCACGCCTGCGTTTCAGGGGAGTGTGAGCAGGGGCCACGGTCAGTTCCAGTGGGCCACCCTGGAGGCCGCGGTAGTGCCGGAGCGGGCCTCTGATGCCTCCACTCTGAAAACTCAGCAGGGGTCCCCAAGGGCTGGAGGTCATGTGGGCTGTCAGTGTTCACTGCATTGGGGTCCTCACTGGAGAGATTTCAGGGCACAGGAACCCCTGAGCCGCCAGTGGACACGCCATCACGTCATGTAGCCTCTGGAAAATACAAGGCCAGTCCTGTCTTAGGGTCATTGTAGGACAGTGTGGGTGCCCATACACACTCTGAGAACCTCTGTGACACCCCTGGACAGCTGACCAGAGGGGGCTCTGATCAGAACCCCGTGCTGGGTAACCCGAGCTGGCCGACCTCACTCTGCGGTCAGTAGCCTTCCTTGGCCTTCTGTCCCTTTGGCCATCTCACCAGCATGGACTGGGACAAGGGGGAGGTTGGCTGGCAAGGGCTGCCCACTTTATTTGAGCAGCTCACCTGTCCCCAGCCCATCTTTTTTTCTTTCTTTTTCTTGTTTGGGTGGTTCCTTGGGGCCCTCTGGAAATCTCCACATTCTGTCCGCAAGAAGCTATTTAGGAATCATGACTTAGACGCCTCTTCCCGACTCATTTGTGCAGAAACGTTGGCCTTCACCACATTGGGAATGTCTCCAGAGAAACCCTGTTTCTCCATCCTTGTTCCACGGTGCAGGGAGGACTCGGGTGGGGCTCTGTGTTTTCTGTCTGGGCAGTGCATAGCCTCACAGCAGGAGAACAGCAGGCCTGGGGTGGGAGACGCTGGACCCAGGCCTTGGGGGGCCGCCCTGCTTGCCGCGCCTAGCTCACTGTCAGGAGACTCCCATAAAGAAGTCCTGCGAGGACTGGGAACACATGTTTATTTTATGAATGACTTCAGGGAAAGAGGAAAAAAAATCATCCAGGAGGCTGTGTTCTTTTTATTATGTTTTGTCGGTAAACAAAAAAAATTGCCACATTTAATACTTACACTGGTCCCATGGGATTTCTCTGACTAATGTAAAATGACAGTTGTCGCAACATTCTATATAAATACAAGTCTGTTTGCCGGGGCCTGTTCTATTTTTAATGTAAACCACACCTAACTTGCTCTGAAGAATTGCACCCGTGAAATTGAGAGCCCTGTGCGTTGCCAGCTCGTGGTGCGGCGGTGCTATCTCAGGGGCAGCCCGGGAGACACCAAAGGCATCCCAAACTTTTCAGTTTAATGCGAGAATTATTCACCTAATTTTCCCGCCGCTATTGTGCCACATAATTTATTGTTGTGTGGAGCTGCGAGATGATGTGGCTAATGAGTGACACGGCGCTCTTGGCGAGGCCATCTATAATTTAGGAGGCTGCCCATGGTCTCCATGCTGTCTGCAGTCTGAGCAAAGCTGGCAGTAAAAATAAAGAATCTACTCACAGATTATATAAATATGCACCAACCCACAGATCCACGCACATGGTACCACTTACTAGGCCTGCCGCCGCCTTGCTGACACAAAGCACAATTCCCTTCCCATGAAGAGCAGGGAAGGCTGACGCTGTGCGTTGTAAGTTGACAGCGGACTCTGTGGCCAGCCCTTTGCGGGCTTTGGGCTTAGGGAGAGCTGGAGGGACTTCCACGAGGGGGGCATGCGCATGACTGTGACCCTCCACTCCCTCTCATTTCTCAGCCGCTCCTCCCTACACTTGTTCAAAACGGCAAGAGCCACAAGATGCCCCTAAACCCTAGCTGTGGGGTGCCCAACTTCTCCGTGACATTCAGGAACTGACCTGATAGGGAACTTGGGGTGGCACCCACTGGAGATCCAGACAGGGTGGCAAAGGTGTGTCTGAAGACCACTCTCTTGGTGGTGGTGAACCTGGGCTCCCGGTAGCTCTCACCGGGCCTGGGAGATGGCCACTGGTGGGCTCTACTTGTCATTCTGTCGGTGAGGAAAAGACCCTAGGACAACTCTCTGACCCAACTCTGGCAAGCAATAGCAATGTCACAGGTGCACCTTCGTCCAAGGTCACACAGGGGAAGAAGTATCCTGAGCAGGTGCAGATAGAACACGTCCTTCTTTCTGCTCTGATATCCCCTCTTCGTCGGGAGATTTCGGGCAGAAGTCCCATATTTTGTCCGGGAGCACTGTGGCGGGCCGTGGGAGCACGAGCTTTCTGTTGGCAAAGGTAAAAAAGGCTGAGCTCCCTCTTTGCAGGATTCTTGACAGCCCCCTGACACCATGTTGCAGATTTTCCAATAAATAGTAGCCTCTCCATTGCAAACCTCTAAGGAACAGAGAACCCGGCTTTTTTACATTCTACACACCCGGCTTAAAAATCAACTTCAGGGTTGCTTTTCCTTTTCTAGCCTCTTGAATAAAGCACTTTTGTAGCCTACTCAAAATCCTCTCCCTGTGTTTACATTTTAATGGGCATGCCAGTGAAATGGAGGACCTTTTTTTATTACTTACATTTATCAGGAGAGGCGGTGGGGATGGAAACAGCGAACGTTCGGGTTGCCTCTCTGTAGACCACCAGCTTCCCTCTTCATCTGGGGAGCACCTTGGCCAAGCAAGCAGAAAGCGGAGGAAAGGCCATTTTTATTTTCGGAATTTCAAAATAGTGTTTTAGGTCATACATGTCGCTGAGAGAGACACACATGCGTAAGGAGGATATTCCATCTCATTGGCCTATGTGGAAAGTAAAATGTTTTGTTGAATGGAGTACCATCCAAGAACCATCCTTACCAAAAAGAAAGGGGTGGGGGTTGGGATCAATCTCCCTGGAAGGACAGAGAAGCCCGTGGACCGGGTTCCTTGTCGCACATGCTCTTGTCAAGAGAGTCCTAAGGTGACCTCAACTCCTCTGGGGCATTTTAGGGACAGATTTGGTGTCTGTGGCAACAGAAGGGAAAACCCCACTTGGATCTTGGTTCACAGAAACTACTGTCTAGAGACAACAGGTTCTCTTGAGTGTGGACACAGAATTTCTGCTTAGAGGTCCTCTCAGGTGTGGAAACTGAATTTCTGCTTATCGCAGCATGTTGCTAATATTCAGATTTTCTGTGCAAAGGGTTCCTTTATCACAGTGGATCACAAAGTATAATAAAATCAGGCCGAGGCAGCTTCCGGGCCTTTAAGTCAGTGGGGTTGCCAATATTTTCATCTTCTCCTGGGCGATGTCTCTCTTTTTCTTTCCCTGACGTTCCCAGGAGATCCCTAATTAAAGCTACAGATGTGGTTTAAAAGCACACCCACAGATGTTAGTTTAAAATGACCTACAACTGACAGCAGAGAGAAGAGGCCAGCCCCCCTCTTTGCCTTTCCCTACACTGTCATTTGGTATGCAAATGAGGCCCCACAGAATCTACCACCTGCCCCACCAAGTCATAAAAGCAGGGCTCCAAAGCAACGCATCAGTACTTCTTATCGGCTGGCGTCTGGCTGGAGTGTAGCAAGCCCACTTCCTAACTAGCACATGTCACGGTGTGACTTAGGAAGAGGCTCCGATTCTGCACATGGCAGACAGTTTAGATGGATGGATGTGCTTATGGGAGCTCCTCCAGCTCCCTTTAGGACAAACCATGTTTTAGACTGAATCTAGGCTCTGAGACGCGCCTGCCACGATTTGTCTGGACCCGAACGCGATGAAGCAGAAGGATGGTTGGGCACCTGCAACCCTGGAGGCCAACCCCGTGGCCCGGGCGAGGCGGACCCCGTGGCCACCCTGCCCTCCCCCACTGTAGTGTTGATTTTGCTGTGAAAGTGCCATTGTGTTTGAAGTGGGCGAGGCCTTGGGCTCCTAGAACCGTCCTGGCTTGGCCCACAAGGCCGAGGGATGAGGGACGCAATGCCCGAAATCAGTGGTGTTGGGGACCAAAGGGCTTCATTTTCCCAGGGACTGGTGTGTGGGGGCCACGTGCTCCTAACGGTGTATTTATCAAAGTAGACATAGAGGTGAAAGCACGGTTTGCCCAGCAGCTGCCTTTTCTTTCGCTGGGACTCAGTCCGCGCAATGCCTGTCAGAATAGCCAAATGCTTCCAGGCCTGCCTGGCATCACCGGCTTCCCAGCCTGGTGCCCTGAGTGGGGGCTGTGCTCACGGCTTCCTGGGGCTTTGGATGCAGAGGTGAACCTGCACCTGAGAGCTGTCTCGTTCTGCTCTGGGAGAAAACCCAGGCCAAGATTGGGACTTGGGATGGGCAGATGGCACCCACGCACCTGTCCTCCCGGCGAGCCACTGAGTGACTCACAGTGCAGTAAATGCTGCCAATCAGCAGAGGTAGATGTGTTTCTGGATAACATTGACAATGAGACCTCTGCAACCTCGACGTTCTAGATGCAGATGCAGGTTTGTGTAATAACTAAAACGTGGTTAAACAAGATTAATCTGTTGGTGGTGTCGAGATGTGCCTGTGAGGCAGATTGGCTGTCTCCAAGGTGCAATTAGGCATCAAACTAATTAAAGGTGGCCACTGGCACACAGACTCTGATAACCAGGCTCCCTGCCCAGGAGGCAACTCCTTGGTGAGCACCTGTGATTATTATTTTTTCTCATTCGTTATCCTCTGGGAACACACAACAACCAAGGGCCGGGTTGGTCATCTGGGTACCAACCCCACCATCAGCAGTAGTCGCCTGCCTGGACTGGATGTGAGACTGGAACATTTGGACAAGATTGGCTGAAAGGAGGACTTGAGCCCAGCTGGCCCCAGCGAAGCCACATTGGGTTGAATAGCTGTGCTGGCTGGCAACCTGGGCTGGGCACAGTGCTTTGCACGTGTGCCTGTCAGACCCGAGGCCTGGCCCGTCCACGCAGCCTACAGTCGCCTGGTGGGCTCTGGCTGGGACACCTGGCTTGGTGGAGCCAGCCTCATTAAAATGAGCACATGAACATAGAAGACTGATGACCAGTGGCAACAGGCACTGGCAGGGGAAGCGGCTCTGTGCCACCCTGTGAGACAGAGTTCCCAGTGCCGCCCTTGCCACCCAGGAGGCTGTGGCTGTGGCTACGGGAGGGGGAGAAGCAGGGGCACAGGGCTCATGGTGTGGACTGCTTGGGAATGCAGAGAGGCTGAAAAATAAACAACAGGAAGACTGAGCTCAATAAGGCGTGGGGGAGGCACCAGACAGGGCCTCGGGTTAACGTGTTTCCATGTCCCATGTCCTGAGGGAGGCAGGAGGCCAGGAAGGCCCTGTTCGGGCTCAGCGCTGGGTCCAGTTCGCAGAGTTCTCAGAGACAAATGCAGACTTAGGCTGTGGCCTCCTCGTGTCCTCCTGGCTGTCCTCTCAAGTCCCCCTTTGTGTCCCAAGGAACCCAGTGCCTCCTTTAGCATCTTCCTCCAGATGAGCACTTCCTGGGGACATGACCCCTCTGGGCAATTGCTTGTGCAGATTATGACAGATTAGGGAGCAGAATGTTGGCAAGGTCACAGTCACCCAGTGGTTCCAGGAGCCTGGCCTGGGGCTGGTTGATCAGTGCCTGTGGCCTCCTGATGGGGGCTTACGTTCTGTCCGTAGCCTTGCCAGGTGGCCGCCCAGCCGCCACATTGCCCTCTTCCTCTGCAAGGGGGTAAGAAGGACTTGCAAAGTGGGGACAGGATGTGTGTGGACAGGGACTGTGATGGTTAATTTGTGTGTCAGTTCGGCTAGGCTATGGTGCGCAGTTTGGGTCAAACAGCAGTTGGCTGTGAGGGTGTTTTGTAGATGTGATTAACATCTAAATCAATAGACTTTGAGTAAAGCATAGTGTGGGTGGGCCTTGTCCAATCAGGTGAAGACCTTAAGAGCAAAAAGACTGGAGTCCCCAAAGAAGAGGGACCTCTGCCTCGGGACTGTGACCTACAAACCCTGTCTGTCCCCAGGTCGTGGCCCGTGGCATTCAGACTCCAGACTATAACTATAACTCTTCCCTAAATTTTTAGCCTGTCTGACAGCTTTAGATTTGTCAGCCCCCACAGCTGTGTGAGTCAGTTTCTTAAATCTCTCTCTAGATATCTCTTCCTGCTGGTTCCTCTGGGGAACCCTGACTCGTACAGGGATGACGGTACCACTCCTCCAGAGTTTGGGGGTTCTGCTCCCGACACTGGTCACTCACCCTCTTATTAGCTGCGCCTCCACCCCTAGCCCTCTGCTAGGGCCCACAAGGGAGAACTCAGATGTAATACAAGAGCACCCCCCAGCCCCGCTTAGAAACAGCTGTATACTGATGACAATGCTCCTTGCTGATTTGTGCCAGTGACTCTGGATGAAGGCTGCTCACTGGGGTCAGGGGTGCCACACCAAGGCCTCAGGGTGACTCTGGTGGGTTTGGGGTTGGCTGCCTTTATCTGAGTGTGTGCCCTGTGCACCAGACACTTCTCTCAAAGCCGTCACAGGAAGTGCACTGCGCACAGTAATGGACTCAATACACTCATTCATTCACTAATTTGCATGTTTATTGTGGAGGACAAACAGTGAATAAGGCCACGTCCTGTCCCTGTGGAGTTTACACAGGAAAGACATTCGATAAACAGTAAAACATAAGCAGCAATATAGTCCCAGGGAGATGGGATTGCCGTGTAAAAAATAAAGTCGGACAAGAAGACAGAACTGTGGTGGTGAGGTTTGCACACAAAACGGACATTCTTAACGCCATGAACTGCACACGGTCAAATGAGTAAGAGGATGCATTTTACGTTGGGTGTCTCTTACCACGATTTAAAAAATAATTTTAAGATGCATTGTGCTGCTGGTTGCACGGGTATTCCACGAATACACTGAAACCGCTGAATTTTATGCTTTAAATGGGGAAAGCGTATGATATGTTTCTCCTCTTCTCAGAGCTCCTGCATGCTGATTGTCCACCCCGGCTCTCTCCTAGAAGTCCTTATTTTCTATCCTTTCCCAGCAGACATAGTCAGGAGCTGATGTCCCGGGCCTGACCCAGAGACCCGCAGCCCACGCAAGGGCCGGCCCCAAACAGTCCTCTGTCCCGGAGTTAGCAGACGTACCCTGTAAGGGGCCAGTTAGGAAATATTGAAGACTTGGCGGGCCATGGGAACTCTCATGTTGGGACTCCTCATCTTGGTTGCTGCGGCACAAAAGCAGCCCTGGATCGGGAAAAGAGTGGGCGTGGCTGCGTTCCAAGGAGACCGGTGACCACGGCAGGCAGCAGGCTGGATTTCGCTTGGGGACATGGTTTGCCAACACTTGTACTTGCTGCTTATTTTCTCTCCTCTGGAAAGACTTCCTGAGGGGGATGAGACTGGGGGGTGGCTTCACGCTCTCCATTTCCCCTCAAACTATGTCCGGGAGGAGACACATGAAGTGCGTCCTCCGCTGGACTCCCCCAGGGCAGCAGATGGATCAGGACCCCTGTCTCACCCACAGATTATCTGTACCGATGCCTCGGCTCAGGGAGGGCCCAGGAAACTGCTCTTTCTGGGTGATTGCTTTCTTCCACAGGCAGCTAATGAGCTGTCACCCACCCACCCAGCCACTCACCTACCTGTCCATCTGTCCATCCATTCATCATCTGTCTTTCCACCCACCTGTTCTTCTGTCCTTCTACTTATCTGTCCATCCATCCACCTGCCCACCTACCTACCTACCCACCTGACCACCCATCTATCCATCTACCCTTTTATCTATTCATCTATTCATCCACTCATTTATCTGCCCGCCCGCACACCCATCTGTTCATCTATCCCACCCATTAGCCCATCCACCCACCCACCCATCCATCAATCCATTCACCCTCTACCCATCCACCCATCCACCATCCATCCATCCATCCATCCACCCATTCGTCCGTCCATCCATCCAACCATCCATCCATCTATACATACATGCGTACTTGCGTTCTCCCTTTCACCCACGGGCCCACCCACACACAGACACACATGCATGCACTCCTACACCCATCCACATCCACACACCGTCCATCCATGTGCTGCCTCATTCAGAAGCATGTCCTCAAGTCCCACTGCTCACCTGCCATGAATGAGGCCACAGGTCTTCAGTGGGGTGCAGGACCCACCTCCTGCTTTCCAGAAGTTCATGCTGTGGACAAACCCATACATAGTCCATAAACCAAGGGAGTGAATGCTGAGAAAAAGATGGCCGAGAGTGGCCTGGGCAATCGGCCAGGGTGCTGGTTTACCTGGAAGCTCTTTCTTCTTAGGTCAAGCTCAGGCTCACTCCTGTGAGCAGTCAGCCCATCCCTTTGAGGACACAGCTCCTTGGCCCCAAAGGGTCTCTGAAGAAGACGTTTTCCCAGAGAGCTCTGGGCCATCCTGCATCCTTAGCCCTGGGCCGTGGTCTGGGTGCAGAGGGCTTCCTTTCAGCTGTGCGGGCCATCAGCTGCCTGCGGTTTTGAGTGGGAGGGAGAGCCGGTTCCCAAGGACACAGACTGTGCTGATGAGTGTCTGACCATTGCGGGGGGCAGGTCATGAAGAAGAGAAGCAAAATCACCTCTCCTCCCACACCCCTGGGCAACAGGGGGCTGGCCCAGCCCATGTGTGCTGAGCAGAATGGGACGCCCTCCGGGAGGTGGGGAGCTGCTGCGTCCTGTCAGGGAAATGGAATATCTCCTTTCAGGTTACCTGGGAGCAGACAGAGTACCTGGATTGTTTTGGGTAATGAAGGACGGGCTGAGCCCTCCCCTGAATTGAGTTGTCGCCTGGTTTGGAGCCGGCTCCCCTGCAAATGACAATGAAAGCATCCCCACTGGCATTTATGCAGGCCGGGTTTTCCGCGGCTGCCACCGGCCCAACACCGCCCAGTACCGGTGTGATTGTTCTGCTGTAAACATCCGCCGTGTGTGCGCTGTCTCTGACAGGCTGGGCTCGGCGGGCTGGCCGTGGTCCAGGTGCTCTCTGCATGCACTCCGAGTCGTGACTGTCAGTCCCCACGGGGTACGGGATATGCAGTGTCCACGCCCCGGGTGGGAAGCAGAACTACAGTTTGGAAAGTGCTTCAGGCTGGCCTCCTAGGGAGCGGTAAGGGTGAGCAGGCGGGGCCTGGCCAGCCCGTGTGCCTGTTCCCTCCGGCTACCAGCCACGGCAGGCCATTGTGCAGAGAACAGGTGACTCAAGCAGTGATACGGGTGTTGTGGGGACGCACTCACGCCGCTCTGCTCTGGAGCTGTCTCACAGATGTCCCTGGTTTCGTCAGCACACTCACCCTATGCAGTAGGCGCCATCGTCAGCTCCATGCAACGAGGGAGGAAACTGAGGCACACAGTGGTTCCTTCAGGGAACTGGGCCCGGAACCTCTCAAGTCCGGCCCCTGGGTGCCCTCAAAGCCACGTAGGGACCATCTCTGGCAGTGGCCAGAGGTCTCAGGTACCTTAGGGTAGAGCAGGGTACTGCAGCTGGGCGACCTTCAGCGACCTCCAGGCTCCATGGGATGCCCAGTGCAGAGCCAAGGGAGTCTTCTGGGCTTCCTGAGGCAGGAGGCAGACCCTCTACAACCTCCCAGTGCTGACTCAGGTGGCTACTCCTCCTGCAGTCTCGGGGGGCGGGGGGTTGGCGGCCATCTCGGGCACAGGGCAGCGGAGTTTGTGTTCTTTCCCCATTGGGCTTTCACCTGCAAAAGGACTGGCTTACAGCCTGCTCACCATGCAGCTGAAGAAGGAGAGGTTCTAGCTGTGGGGAATACGTGGGGTGGGGGGCTTGGGGACCAGGATGGGAAGGAGGGACTCTCCATGTTCACGGCGGGTGCCAACACGGGTCCTGGAAGGATGTCCCTACTCAGCTTCTAGGACACAAGGCTGGCACCACTTTAGGGGACAAGTAGTTTGACCCCTGCATGGGAAACGGGAGACTGGGGAGGAGGAAGGGAAGGGAGCAGAATGGCCGTGGCTGGAACCTTGTGTGGCTGGCGACAGAGCCAGATCGGGCCAGACCCTGACTGAGTGCCCCCGGCCCTGACTGGCCAGTGGACAGTCGGTCCACCTCCCAGCTGTTTCCACGCCTGTCCTTTGAGAGGCGTTTCCCGCAGTCCTTGGGACCATCTGTCAGACTCGGGTCTTCTCACTCCCATGAAGGCCGGAGACCAGTGACCTCGGCCTCGGGCATCGTGCCACCCGGCCCTCAGCTCCTCCCTGACCCCGCACAGGGCTGAAGTGTTGTCCTGTGGATAGGAAATGAAAAGGACACAGCCTGATCTCGTCAAAGGTCGCCCAATCTAGCCCAGAGGGGTAATAAAACCCCAGACTTCCCTTTCAGGAATCATCTTTTACAAGTAATATCTCTCCACATTTAAGTGAAATAAAACAGCAGGTTCGCTGACTCCGAGCAGCTCAGCCTGTGTGTGGGAAGGCTGCCCCTATGGTGGGCAGCTTCCTACGTTCCAGGCTTCCTGGGCTGTGTCAGGCTCATGGCCCCTTGGGGTGATCAGTGACATCATGCACGTCACCCAGAGCTAGAGGCCATTCCCCTGTGGTCACATGTAGAACTGGAGCCTTGGGTATCGGTCCAGCAAGGGGGTTTGGTATCCAAAGAGAATTAGAGTGCTTGGGTACATTGTAATCGTGAGCTCATGGCACAGTCTTGTTTGCTTTAGAAGTTTGCTTGGTTTTTTAAAAGCATTTTACAACTAAGGTGCCTCCCTTTGTGCCCCAAGGGGAGGTCCCGTTCCTCCCCACCTTCCCTCTCCCGGAGGGAGTTGTGACCCTGAACTTGTGCTTTATTTAGTTACCTATTGTCTCAGTCTGTCACTGACAGGTGCCTCCCGAAGGAACATTGTGTTTAGTTTTACCTGTGTCTGAACTTTATACAAAGCAGTTTTACACTCTCCGGTGTTCTGGGGTCAGGTTTTGTCACTTAACATTGTGTCACTAAGACCCATTCATGTTGGTGTGTAGCTGAGCTGGTTCATGTTCACAGCTGTATGATGGTCCACTGTGGGTCTCTGCCATAATGCACTCAACTCCTCCCCTGCTTGTGGCATTTTGTTTTTTTCAGTGTTTGCTACTGTGAACTGTGCCTCCAACAGTCACTGTATGTGTTTGTCTGGGTGTCTCCAGATTTTCTTAGGAGTTTCTCCCAAGAGCCCAGGAATCTACTACAGTGACTCAAACCTCCCCAACAGCCACATGCTGCGTGCCATGCACAGGGTTCGGAGGGCTGGCCTGAGTGGTCAGGCCAGAGCATCGGGGCTCCCAGCACCTCTGTCCCCACGGAATCCTCACCATGGTCTCTTCACC
Source organism: Rhynchonycteris naso (assembly GCA_037038555.1). Lineage (NCBI taxonomy): Eukaryota > Metazoa > Chordata > Mammalia > Chiroptera > Emballonuridae > Rhynchonycteris > Rhynchonycteris naso. The sequence continues at coordinate 232,951,158 of CM072997.1, read as the reverse complement.
TTGTCTCTCCTGGCACGGCAGCTCCGCGCCATCAGGGGTTTTATATGGCAGCTCAGGGCTCCCAGGTGCCCCATGGACACACAGGGCTTCTAATGGCCACCCCTGAGGTTTCAGCACGTCTCTCCCACCACACTCTCTTAGTGAAGTCAGTCACTAGGATCACCCAGATTTGAGGGAAGGGACAGTGGGTTCCACCTCTCAGAGGAGGAGCAGCAAAAGTGGTCCTCCTCACCGGATCCTATAAGACATGAGGACATTCATTTCTTCATGCTGACCCAAGTTGTTTTCCAAGGTGATCGCACCTTGGCAGCCCCCCACCAATGCTGATTCCCAGGGTGTCCACCCTGTGCATGCGATGTCAGCTTCTTAACTGATGTCACTTGTGTGGGTATACGGTGGGATTAGCCACGGGCTTATCTGTGTTTCCTGGGTTGTGTGTGGGGGAGGTATCTCCTCATGGGGTTATTAGCCACGTGTTTCTTCTCTTTCCTGTTCAAGTCATTTGCCCATTTTTCTATTTGATTACTTGTCTCTTATTGTAAGAATTGTTTGTATTTTCTTGATACTAATTCTTTGTCCCTTTTAGAGGTTGCATGCATCTTTTATTTTTCAGTTAGTAGCATTCCAGTTTCTTTAAGATGTCTTTTGATGAGTAGAAATTGCTACTTTCAATATAGGCAGATTTTTCAATAGTTTATTTTCTAATTAGCACTTTTAAAATCTTATTTAAAAAGAAATCCTTTCCTAGCTCAAAGTCAGAATGCTGTTTGCCATAATTTTTCTTAAAGTTTTGTCCCAAGGCCAAGGCTGGGCAGTACCAAGGCCAAGCTCCTACCCGTGGGTTGTCTTGGGTTCCCGGAGGGGCCACGCCATGCATCTGAAAGTCCGGGGTCCCACTCCACTCGTGAATCATTAGGGACAGGAGCACAGGGTGTATTGGGCAGGCTGGTAGACACGTTCATCCCCCAGCTCTGCAGGACGGCCTGTTCTATACAGCTCAGCTGTTGTGATGGCTGCTTAGTGGTTCTGCATGCTCCTCTCCAAGTCAGGGAGTGAGACCCAAGACCCCAGGCTCTTTATGGCAAGAACTGTTCAGCCACCTCGTGCCCATGCTGTGTATGAAGCACGGTCCTCAGAGAGGCAAGTGGCAGTCAGGCCTAAGAAATCGTTCAGGAATTTTCCCCATCCAGACTTTTCCATAGGGACCTGCAGCAAGCCCTGACTGTTCCACTGGGAAGAGGCTTCGAGACCCACCCCAACTTCTCATAAATGGGAGCCGAGCTCTCCAGAGGGGATAGGCTCACCTTTGTCATAGAGTGGGTGGTACCCAGGCAGGTCTGGAGCCCAGTCACACCAGCACCCTGGGTCATGGCCTTTAGTTATGTTTTATGAAAGAGTTCTCCATGTGGTCACGTGGTCGCTGAGACCTGCTCCCACCTGTATTACTCTCCATAGCACGGCACCACAGCCGAGTCTGCTGTCGAGGTGTGAATAGGGTTGGTTCGTTCCCGGACCTCTGAGGGAGACTGTGTCCCAGCCTCTCTCCTGACTGCCGGTGGCCACAGCCATCCTTGTGCACCTTCACGTGTAAACGCAGCCCACCATTCTCTGCTTCTGTCTTCGCTTGACGTCTTCTCTGTCTCTCTGTCCTTTTCTGCCCCAATAAGGACACACTCATTGGACCCAGTGACCACCTAATTCAGTATGATGTCATCTTGAGACGTGATCACATTTGCAAAGACCCTGTTTCCCAATAAGGTCGCATTCAGAGGTCCCAGAGGTTAGGATGTGGGTGTCCCTCTTCCAGCACACAGCACCCCCTAAGGAGGGTGCGGTATGATAACGGGGTGGAGGAGTAGGCCCCATGACGAGGCTGTGGGAGGCGGCAGCCGTGATGAGGGGCTGCGGCCGTGCTCGCTCAGCCTGTGTCATGGGCAGCGTGCCATCATCCAGGGTCTCTGCCCCCACAGGGCAGGCCTGCTGAGCAGCGTCTTCCTTCTCTCTCGGACTCCTTTTTCCTCTGTCTCGCGGCATCTTTTTTTCCTCCTCCTGGTTCTATGCAGCTCTCCCGGCCTCCATCTAAGCAGCTTCTCTGCTCCAGTGTGGGGGCTAATCGCATCACCCCTGTGCCATTCCCAGGTGCCTAAGGGAGGAAGTCCTGTGGGTGATGCTCATCTTCTCACGTCAGTGTGGGTGATACCTCCCAGGCTGGTCTGCTGACTGGCTATCCTGGGGTTGGTGTCTCACTCTTGGTCCAGCAACATGGTGGGGCTGTGGTCCCAGGCATGGCCACTTCAGAAGGGGCGGGAATGTGGCAGGTGTGTGGTGGAGGTTAGGACACCCAAGAGCATACAGATGGTGGCATGCTCTGAGCGGGAGAACATCAGGGGACTGCGATCCCACGAAGCGGAGTGGTCACAGTGCCGGCTCACTGAAATATTTTCATTTTCATTCCAGTTTGAGAAGGGAGAGAACTATATAATAGGAACCGAGGAAAATCCACCACAGAGGAGTGTTCTAGTATCCATCCACATCTCACTCATCCCTCAGCTTCAGAGTGCAGTCCCTTTCACTGTGTTATGACCCTCGTTAGGCGGAGGGACGTCTGTAATGCGGAAAGATTTTCCCACAGCCCCCATGGGACACATCAGAGTGACTGGCTCCTTGTTTCCTGACGGGCCGGGCCTTCTCGGACTTTCCTGGATCCCACATTATTTGTGGGCTGTATGCAGTTTGGCAACAGTGCGCGTGTCCTCTGACCAGGTTGTGAGAGCCTGTCATGAGAATACCATGTCCCTGTGCCACGGGCTCAGGGTGGCAGATCTGCGCCAGGACAGAAATGCGACCGCCATCGTCATTCTCCCCAAGTGGGTGCTGATGACACCGCAGAGTGGTGATAATTAGATAAGCCATCATTTCACACCATCAGCACTGTGCACTGTGTTTATTTATCGCCTCTCTCTCCTGCAGAGTCAGCAAAATGCAGGCTCGTGTCACATCCCAGGGCATCCGCGGGGAGGAGTGCCCTGTGACTGTCACTCACTGCCCGTGAGCCCGCCTCGCCGACATTCACTTCCAGCATCTTCTGGGGGCCTGGGAGGGACTCACTCCTGCCCGTCTTCTCTGTCCCTCTATATCCCAGGACCCATGTGACATGGGTGCACACCCTCTGGTTAGCCTCCCAAGGGTCTGCATCAGCCGACATGGGCTCCCATCGCAGAACACCACAGATGGGGCGGCTGAGAGCAGAGCTGTTTTCCACAGCCATGGAGGCTGGAAGTTCAAAGTTGTGGTGTAAGCAGGGTTGTTCCTCCTGAGCCCTCTTTCCTTGGCTCACAGATGGCCGTCTCCTCCCTGTGTCCTCACGTGGTGTGCTTGTGTCCTCTTCTTGTAAGGACACCAATCACATTGGATTAAGACCCACCCTACTGACCTCATTTTACCTTAATCACCTCTTTAAAAGCTCTCTCTCCAAATACAGTCACACTAGGTGGTACAGGGGATTAGGAGCTCAACTATGAATTTGGGGGGGGATGCAGCTCAGCCCATAACACCCAACCAAACCCCAAAGGCCCAGTGGCACCTTTTCTGAGCTGTCCTGGTCTGTGGACAGTGAACCTCCCTGCTGTGTCTGTTGACCCTCACCCGCAGTGGCTGACCATGCCCCCCCCCCCCGCAGTGGCTGACCATGCCCCCCCCCCGCAGTGGCTGACCACGCTCCCCCGCCACAGGGGCTGACCGTGTCCCCCCGCAGTGGCTGACCGTGTCCCCCCGCAGTGGCTGACCGTGTACCCCCCCGCAGTGGCTGACCATGCTCCCCCACCTCAGAAGCATGGCATTCTGGTCTGGACAGCCCCTCTTCATTTGGGCATCTCTGCTTAAAGAGTATAGGGGACCCCCCGACGCCTTTTCTAACCCTCAGGGCGCAGCAGGGGCCAACCATTGGGGGCTGAGAGGTGGTCAGTTGTCCCCAGTTTGTGTCAGGCGCTGGCTAAGCACCAGAACAGGTGTATCCTTCATTAACCTGAAGAAGTGGCCCCTATTACGTGCCAGGCACTGGACTGCACCTTCATGCACAAGTTCCTTTATAATCTGTACAAGGTCCAGTGTGGGCTGTACTGTTAGTACCCCACCTTTTTTTTCTTTTTTGGATGTGGAAACTCCAGACCGGAGTTTGGAGTTTCTCTCCAAACTCTCAAGGTCACACAGCAAGGACTTCTCCGTCCCCAAGCCCATGGCATTCGTCATTGAGTCATGAGCAAGTTGGGACAGAGCCCTTATCTTGTCTGGGGCTCCCTCGGTTTCCCTTCCTGCAAACTAAGCCCAGGTGACAGAATCAGGTCGGGTGTCTGTGACGCTGGTTCTCGCTCTAGTTTCCTGGGCCTGCCCTAACAAAGCACCGCAGACTGGGCGACATACATACACGGCAGGAGCTGATTGTCTCACTGCTTTGGATCCAGGAAGTCTCAGCTCAGGGTGTGGGCAGGGTTGGTTCCTTCCAAGGACCTGAGAGAGAACCTGTCCCAGGCCTGGCTCCCAGCCTCAGGTGGCCTCAGGCACCCTGGGCTTGTGGACAGTGTTCTCCATGTGTCTATATCATCTGTTCGCTGTGTGTGCCTTCCTCGGGGTCCAAACTTCCACGCTTTGTGAGGGTGCCGGTGATGCTGGATCAGGGCCCTCCCTAACGACCTCTTCTTAACTTGATCATCTGCGAAGACCCTATTCCCAAATAAGGTCACATTTATAGGGATGGGGGTGAGGACTTCAGCAACTTTGGGGAGAGGCACAATTTAAACCATAAGAGCACCAAAGCAAGATCCACCTAGACCTCACTTTCAAAGCCAGCCACGGCGAACCACCTAGCTTCCCAGGTCTCTTGGCTTCAGTCCAGCAGGCCAGCTTATGGCAGGCCCTGTGCGTGCGGGTGGACCTTCTGGTCAGAGGGAAGTGGTGTGGGGTCTTAGGGTGGGCTTGTGCTGGGGCACTAACTGGGGACGATGGCTCATCCATGGATCTTTCAGAAAGACCACCTCCTCCCTGTGTGAACCCAGGCCCCTGGCAAGGCCTCAGTCCAGCCTCCTAGGGAGGATGCCCTGTCCTGTGTGCCCCAAGCAGCTACGGCCCCTCCCCCACCCCACCTGCCTCCCCCCACTGGATATCAGGAACTGGGTGTGCCACTTGGCTCTGCATCCTGGGGCTCAGGGAGTGCCAGGGTGGCTGTTAGCAGTGATGCTGTCTCACACACAACCCTCCCGAGACCTCTCCTGGGGTCCCGAGCCCCGGGAAAGACAGCCTCCCACAGCAGCCTTGGGGGAGCCCCAAACATTAGTTTTTGGCTTCCCATGTTCAGGAAGAGTTTGGGGTGGGCACATGTAGTCTGATCAGCTCTGTGATGTCACCTATAAAAAGCAGGCCACTTGTCCTTTGTTTGAAAACCACCTGTGAGAAGATGTTACTGACTCCACTCCTGCGATCCAGTCCTGAGCTGAGAAGCTCCAGTGTCCAGAAATTGTCTTTCTTTTTATTTTTTCTTTATACTGAGCCAAAAGCTACCTCCCAGGCTCTGCCTTCCTATTGAACTGCTGGTGTAGTGCAGTGCGGGGATTTACATACAGAAAGTAAGAATGCCGTGTGGGCTTGTGCTGTGGCTGCGTGGCCAGGTATGGGTGTGTGCATACAGACACACGTGTTATACAGGATAGAGCACTTTTTGGAATTGGGGGTCTGCCCTCCAGGTTTTCCCTGGCCCTGTGTTTTCTCCCTGGGGGTGATGAGCTTGCTGGGTCCACCAGGCCTGTCATGATGTGGGGGGGGGGTGTTCCCTCCTGCTTTGACACTGTGGTCCCTCTGAGCACCTCGGCAGTGGCAGAGACCTCACTATGTCAGGACATCCAGGAATTGGGGCTCTGGGCAGCATGGTCTCCAGGACTCTGACAGGGTCACCTGGCAAAGTGGGCATTTTCTCGGGGAGAGGCCGTCTCCCAGCCTTCGTCCTGATGTCTGAAGGATTCCTTTTGTTTTGGAAACAGGCTGAGGTGGTGAACATTCTGCTCTCTGATCTGAGTGCAGTGCCAGGTGGTGGGCAGCTGGAAATAGCCCAGGAGAGACTCCTGGCAGGAGGAAGGCCAGAGAGGCTTCCAGGCTCGTGGCCCAGCCAAAATGCAGAGAGCACGCTGAGGCTTCTCTGTCAGAAAGGGCCACACACCTCCTGCAGCTTGGTGGTCCCTGATCAGAGGGGCACGCCCCACCATCAGGGAAAGTCCTCCATTGGCAGGGACATCCCGGTGGCCTTGCCTGGCCTTCAGGTCAGTGATGCAGCCTTGTGGATGTGCACCTAGGTCCATCAGGGCAATGAACACAGAAACAGACTTGGGGGACAATTCCGTCTCCTGTTCAGGGCACCGTCTCCTCCTGCTTACCTGTCTAGTCAGGGCGGGTTGGTCCACGGGAGCTATCGTCCTTTGGGAAGCCTTTGGGAACTTGTGCATAACTCCCTGAGCTGCAGAAGAAGGTGCATCTTGGTGCCTTATTTGCACTCGGCATTTATCGCAAGTGTGAAAAGAAGCACTCTTATACCAAATCATGAGCCTCCGACCAGGAGGAATGCAGTGTGCAAAGAGCACACACAAATCAGGGGCAGTTTTTATGCAGAAGAAAACAAAGTGGTATGCCCTTGTTTCAGTATGACCACTGTAAACAGAGGAGCGGAAAGCAGAAAACAGACCATTGGGAACAGCCAGGAGTGACTGACTCCCTCAGGGCTCTCAGGGGTCCAGGAGGGAGAAAGGAAGAAAGTGGAGGAGAGAAGGCATGGGCAGGAGGGAAGTAGGGAGAGGGCAATGGAGAGAAATGGGAGGGGGGGCGCATGCAGCATGAGGGAGAGGGGAGGAGAGGGTGTCACACAGCCACCTCAGTCAGTAGTGATTTTTCCCCAATACTGCCAGCCTGGGCTCACTGGCTCCTTCCAGGGGAAAGGTGCATCATTTTTGTCATCGGGGAGACTGATCCCATGTGCGCCTTGACACCTCCTAAAAAAGGATCATTGAGAAGATTCTTTGGACTGTAAACTCCCAAAGACAGATGTGCTGTGGATGTCACTGAGAGTTTTTGTCTCGGTCATTGGGTCATTGACGGGACAGTCGCCAAGGTGATGACTGTTCTGAACCATGTTTGTTTCAAAAGGTGTCCTTGCTCATTTCCTCTCCAGGGAAACTCCTTGGCTGTTGGCTAGCAGTCTCCTTCCCAGGAAAAGTTTTTAAAGACAGTCATAATGAGCTCCATCTGACCTCACCACAGGGCCTTTGCATGTCCTCTTCCCTCTGCCAAGAACAGTCTTATTTGAGGTTTTGCACAGCTGGCTCCAGTCACCCAGAGCTAAGCACAAATGTCTCCTTTCCCTACAAAGGTCTGGGGTGGCCTCACTGTGCCTGACCCAGGGACAGAAAAGTTTACCCCCCATCAGAAGGCTGGAGAGAGCTCAAGCAGGGGCTGTGGAGGTAGGTAATGGAGACTCCCCGTCAGGCTGCTGTTGGGAGGCCTGGACGTAGAGGTCTGAGGTGAGCCTGACTTCAGCAATCTTATTCCTTCTGGGGGATTTTCTACATGACTGAAGGGCGTGCCTATTTAGAGGTAGTGCTGCACCTTCCTGGCAGTTTCCAGGGCCCTTGTGCCCGTGGGGGACAGACCAGGGTGCCACACCTGAGCATTCACTGTGAAGTTTTCCCGGATATTGCTGGTGCTGTTTGGCCTCATCCAAGCTTAGCTGCACTGGGTGATCTTGAGTGAGACCTGCTGGAGGACAGGTTTTCCCAGAGCCTCACACTCCTCAAGATGCACATGGTTCCAGGGAGTTCGTGATTGTGCGAGAGTGGACAATCCTTCTAACCACTGGGCTGCCTGTCCACAGAGCCCCTTCACATGCCAGGGCTCAGCTCTGCAGGTATCCGGCTTGTACCATTTCCAGGAGGCTTCTTTTAGAGGGGACTGTACAACACTGGTTAAGAACAGGGCCTTTGGCATCATGTAAAACCAGCTTCACATTTTGCTTCTTCCACTTACTGTGTGACCAAGAACAAGTTACTGATCCTCTATGAGCCTCAGTCTCCCTTTCTGAGATCGAGCCAGAGCAGCGCCTACCCACCAAGTTGGGATGAGAATTTGATGGGATGACGTCTGTGAAGCCCCTGCTTCATGCCAGCTGCTGTTGTGATCATCACACGACATTGCTGGCTTTGGGGCTGTCCTCCACACTTATGTCCCTGCATGACCCTTTAGCCAGTTCACAGTGGAGGCCTGTGCTCCCTGGAGTCCATCCGCTCTGGCATCTTTCAGCACAAAATGAAGGATGTTGCTCTGCACTGACCTTGTTAGTGCTTTGGTGGGTTTCTTGGCTCAGAGAATTTGGGGATCAAGCTGAGAGCCCCGAGATATTACCCAGGACCATGGAGGATCCGGCCAGGGTGGGGAGGGTATGTCTCTGGATTCTCCACCCTCGCTCTCCTTCTGCCTTGAATGCTGAGATGTCAGCAGTTCCCAAGAGCCCCAAACGCCATCTCCCTTCTCCAGCCTTGTTCGTTTGGTTCGTGAGGGACGCCCAAAGCCCCTGGTGAGAAGGAGGGAATGACCTGGTGGAGGGGGAGCATCCAGGTAGAGGAGCTAGGTTGCTTACACACTGAGGTCTCAAATCCTGCCTTTGCCCTCCAAGCTGGGCAACCGTGGGCAAGTCACTGGGCCTCAGTCTTCTTGTTTGTAAAGTGGAGATGACAAGTCCCATCTCAGGGTGTTCCGCCGTTCCCTCATTCAGCAATGTGGGAAGAGAGCAGGGAGGTGCAGAGGACGGGCTCAGCAGGACCCTCCATGCTACCCTGAAGATTTCTCTTTATCCAAAGGGCTCTGGAAAACTGCAACAGGGACTTTAGTCCATGTGATTGTTTTGGTCATTTTCAAACAGGAGAATGTGGTCAGTTTGTGTTTTTTAAAGGTCCCTCTGACTCCCACGTGAAGAATGAGGTGGAAACCGAGGCTGAGTGAGATACGGTGCTCTGCCCAGTGCCCAGCACGCCGTGAGAGCCTGGTGCTGCGGGGCTCATTACCACGCTTCCGATGACGAGGGCAGTAGGTCCAGCAGCCACTCTTCAGAATGAGGATTGTAAACACCAGCTCAGAAAATTCCTTTTCAAAGAAATGGGCTTAATCTTTGGTGGCCGGTCCTTGGGCCACCTCTGTCCCCCAGACTGAGGTCCAGGCGATGTGTTATGAAACAGTATCCAGTTGGGTCAAAGAGATTGGGGGGCTTCTGTGAGGCTGGGGAGTCTGTGCCTTGTGAGAGGGGACAAGGGTCGCCGGGGTGGGGCACTGGCGGAATGCTACTCAAGAGCCAGGGCCTTTCAAGTGCGGGGACCCTGCCTCGGGCTCAGAAAACAGAATCAGCTCTTTGCACATTCTCTGGATTTAGATACAATGAGCTGACGTTGATCAGTTTCATGCAGTCAACCTTAGAGCATTTTGAACTCAGAGGAGAGGAATCTGAATTTTATTTTTATCATTTCTAAGCTCATTGTTCCTGAACTTTTTAAAAAGTTGTTTTTAGTTCGAGGACATCCTTTTTCTCCCCGTTCTGTGACAAATGGTCCCTGACTTATAATGGTTTGACTTAACCTTTTGATTTTACAGTGGTGCAGAAGCGATCCACATTCAGTAGAAACTGCACTTCAGGTTTTGAATTTTGATGTGTCCCCGCCCCCACCCCCTGCTAGCAGTACATGAACACCACTGTCCCCTGGTGCTGGACCGGTGGCCGCAAGCCACAGCTCCCTGTCAGTCAGCCACAGGATCACGTGTACGCAGCCCGCACTCCGCAGTGTATCCATTGTGTTGGACGGTCCTGCTCAGCTGGAGGCTAATGTGAGCGCACTCAGGTGCACTGAGTGCATTTTTGGCTTATGGTATTTTCAGCTCCCTGTAGGTTAATGGGACGCAACCCCATTGTAGGTCGAGGAGCGTGCGTATTTCATCCTGTGCCTCCTGCTCGCTCAACTTCCTACCCTTCCGGCGTCTGGCAGGAACCTTGGCTGGGAAATCTGTTCCTGCTGCTGACACCGTCACCACATGGACCACCTGAGTTATTCTTCCCTTCCTTTCTTTTTTATTTTCAATCCTTCTTTCCTCCCTTTATTGGTCCCTTTCCGTGTTTCTCGCTTTGTCTTGTCCTGCCCTCCGTCCCTCCACCCCTCACCCCCTCCCTGAAACAGCTCAGGGGTTAGGCACAGGTTAGAGTTCAGCAGACGTGAATTTGAATTACCAGTCTGTATCCTCTTAGTCCACCACCACCACCCCTGTTTCTGTACCTGAAAAACAGGAATAAGAGCACTTGCCTGCTAACAATTCGATGTAAACCCCTGGTACTTAGTACCTGCTCAGTAAGGATAAGTGTGATTATCCAGATGTAGCTTTGTAGGGGATCTCTATGCCATCTCCATTTGTGGCTGCTCTTCGTGGCAAAACCATGCTATATGCTACCTCCTAGAGACACGGGTGCCGCTGATCCGTGCCAGGAACCAGCCCGCTGCGCCTCCTGTTCTTGCCCAGGACGTCCCTCCTTCCCTCAAAGGCAACTCCCCTTTGAATTCATGTGCTCTCTTCTAGGGTCTCATGACCTTCCTGTGCCACATGCTCCCTTGGATGGGGCCAGTCCCTGGGTAGGCTCCTGTTCAGTGTCTGAGCAGCGTGCCAGCATGCCCGGACCCCTTGCCCCTGACGTCACCCCAGAATGAAGAGTGAGACATTGTCTTCCCCGGAAGGCCATCCTCCCCTTCAGTGACCTTTTGAGTGTCTACAGACAGGGCCAGTGTTTTCTAGACCCTGTGAGGCTGACTGTGTGCTGGTGAAGAAGGGAATTATGGGCTCTTTTCAAAATGAAGGTCCAAGCCCAGATATCTGAGAGGCTAATGGATGCAGGAAAGGTCCCCTTTCCTGGCTCTTCCTAGTTCCTCTTTGTCAGTAAGGGGCCAATTGGGAAGAAAAGATGTGGCCATGGGCACAGGGAGCAGGACAGCCCAGCCCTGGTTCTTCGTCCTTCAGCAGAGGAGGCGGCGTCTCCGGTCACTCTTGCGAAACTATAACTCAAAACCTTGGCTTGATAAATGAGATGTGACCTTGAAGTAAATTTGTCCATTATCTGGAAGTCATGGAAGCAGACATTAAAGATGGACTTCATTTATTTTACGAGGAGTCAGAGCATGTCAAGCCTCTTATAATTAGTAATAAACTCATCGCTGCCTGATGATGACTTTTTACAGTGTTTGTATTTTTTATTGATGCAGTCACGCTCAGGTAGCCATCACGTAAGGCAGGCTGCGAGGGGGCCGCTTGTGGCGCCTAGTTGCATCTTTCCCCCAGGAAATCCCCTCAGTCCCTCCCGCCCCAGTGCCTGGCCCCTCTCCACGCACATCCGTGCTCCCTCTGCATGTGCCCACTAGCCCCTGCAGACACGGCTGCCCCATGAGCGCACAGGGATAAATCTTAGGCGCTGCGCACACATCGCATCCTTCCCCCTTCCAGGGGAGGTGATTTGCAGCTTCCTCTGTGCCCGCCGCAGCCGTCCTGGGCCACAGCGGGCCCACGGTCAGGGGAAAGCACTGCTGTTCCGAGACCGAATGAGGCCTCAGGGCCTTGTTAACCAGGCTCCTTGCCACGAAACTTGTTGTTTATGGACAGGCAGGTCGGCCCAGCCCTGTCTTCTCAGCCTGTGGCGAGAGAGCGTGTCTCTGATTGGCGTGAACTGTTCAGAAGGAGAGGGAGGGGCTGCACATCCCAGAGACAGCAGCCTGGCAACTTGGGCTGTCCAGTCTCACCCCTCCGCAGCCCAGGACGCGCTCAGTGAAGAGGGTACCTCCCTCCTAGAAAGTTCTGGGAGGCTTGCCCTGCCCACAGAGCCAGAGGACGAGTGGGCTAGTCTGTGTGCCAGAGGGGGTCTCCCCAAGAGCTCGTTTGCTCCTGCTCCACCTGTCTGGCCCTAGGCTCAGTGGTGGGGGCCAGGTGACCCCTTCCCAATGGGACTCTGGGGCTGTGCGAGGTCGGGAGACAGCCAGCCTGTCCTCATCCTGTTTGTGTGCAGAGGCCATGGAGCACCTAAGAAGGGCATCTGAGTAGGGGCCATGGGCCCAGGCTTCACGGAGGAGCCGGGCAGCTCTGTGGCCCCTCCTGGGATCAGGAAGGCCCTCGCTGGCCTCAATAGATTGTCCTCCAGAGGAGACTGGAGAGCCCCGCCCCGCTGTCACCCTTGGTACTCCTTGTGGGGGCCCAAGCAGCCCCTCCTCCCAGCATTTGCTATGAATTCCCCTGCCCCTCCACTCTCCTTCTGCAGTTGGGTTTTAGCTCTTTCACAGCAAGAAACATTTCTGACCATTGCCATTTGCAGAGAGATATGGTGGTCCCCAAATGGACCAGGGGCCATGCTCAAATGTAGTGGTTTCTTCAGAGCTGAGGGGTGTGTGTGTGTGGTGGGGCTGGGGGCTCCCCTTGTATTCTTGAAGTATAAACTCTGAAGGGGAGCAGAGTGTGATAAGCAGAGAAGGTGGCACACCTGCCTTCTGAGCCAGGGCCCCGGTGGAGATTTCCAGAGCGAGGGTGCTGTGTGTTGGGGTTGCTGCAGCAAACACTACCAACTGGGCAGCTTGAATGATGGAAGGTCCCCCATCACAGTTCTGGAGGCAGGACATCCAAGATCAAGATGTTGGCAGGCTTGGCTTCTTCTGTCCCATGCCTGTCTCCTAGCATCCGGTGGCTGCTAGCATGCTTGGCATTCCTTAGCCTGTCACAGCATCACCCCATCTCTGCTTTGTCGTCACATGGCGCTCTGTGTCCAAGTTTCCCCTTTCATAAGGACACTGGTCCTTTGGAGTAGGGTTCACCCTGATTACCTCATTTTTTCTTGACTAACTATAAAAATGGGCACTAACGCAATCAACAATTCAATTGCTTAGAGATGTTTACCTAAAACCTATGTGTTCTTATATATATGTGTGTGTATATACATACATACATACATATATATATACATATATATATACATATATATATGTATATATATATGTATATATATATATCAGTGGTTCTTAACCTTTTTTGAGGTACCGAACCCACCAGTTTCATAAACGCATTCACCAAACCCTTCTTTAGTGATAAATAAAATACGATTTTTTTCCAAATTCAAGACATAGGTACATGTTTTTTTACTGGTGCACAAAATGAGCCGTGCATGAACATCACCTTGCTCAAAGATCAAAACCAACAAAGTGCATGAACTCACAACAAATTAACGGTATTACTTTATTCTGGCCTCCGCGGCAGAGGCTTCTCCGAACCCCTGAGACCGACTCATCGAACTCCTAGGGTTCGATAGAACCCAGGTTAAGAACCACTGGTAAAAATATATATATATGTATACATATATATATATATATACACATATATACATATATATATATGTGTATATATACATACATATATTTGCACGGAAAGAGAGAGGGATAGATAGGGACAGACAGACAGGAACGGAGAGAGATGAGAAGCACCAATCATCAGTTTTTCGTTGTGACACCTTAGTTGTTCATTGATTGCTTTCTCATATGTACCTTGACCACGGGCCTTCAGCAGACCGAGCAACCCCTTGCTGGAGCCAGTGACCTTGGCTCCAAGCTGGTGAGCTTTTTGCTCAAGCCAGATGAGCCCGCGCTCAAGCTGACGAGCTCGGGGTCTCGAACCTGGGTCCTCTGCATCCCAGTCCTATGCTCTATCCACTGTGCCACCACCCAGTCAGGCAAAACCTTTGTGTTCTTACTGAATAACGTCACCCCATTAAATTTAATTTAAAAAAAAAGAGAGACCCTATCTTCAAATAAGGTCACATTCCTAATTGCTGGGGGTTAGGACTTTAACAAATGCAATATGAATTTTTTGATGTCGAGGGACACAATTCAATTTATAACAGCTAGGAATGGGGGGCGTAACCTATTGACATGGGGGCTGGAGGGTCCCAAAGAGCCAGGTTCGGGAGGTGGCTCCCACTCAGGGCACAGCCACCAGGACCCTTGTGCTGAGGAGTCAGGCTTGATAAACCACGGTCAAATCTCTGGTCTGCCACTGGGCAGTGCATGACCCCTGACAAGGAATGTCCTGAGAGCTCTGTTCCCTGTCTGTAAAGTGAGATCACTCCCCACGTTGGAGGGCTTATCTCAGGATCAGGGAGGCGTAGACAAAAAGCCTCCACGCACCCAGCCTGTTCCGGGAATGCGGTCGATGCTTACGAACTTGGTGTGCTCCCCATCAAGACCGTGGGGGCCTTGAGGCTGTTTCCATCCTGGCCCCCTTGGTCCTTCGCCTCCTCCTCACCTGGTCAGGGGGTGTGGTCAGCCGCTGTTGGGCCACACAGGTGCAGGGGTCCACAGCAAGGGTGGGTGAAAGCAGGGGGCCACCCCTGCCTGCCAGACCCGCCCCCCCCTGGCCGTCGTGCAGCCACTTGGCAGTCAGAGCGCACGTGGCATGGCTGGAGGGCATTCACTGCTGACCTCAGGAGGATCCTTTTCTATAGCACGTAAATCCGTTGCGCTCGGCGAAGGTCCTGGCACTGGTACTCAGCCTCAGCCGGTGGGACCTGCCCCTGGAAAGCAGGGCTGTGGGCACTAGAGCACTGTTTCGGGTGTTTTCCTTGGGAAGGGATGCCGCTCATGGGAAACTGAGGCAGAGATGTGGGGTTTGGCTCTTCGGTGCTGCCTGCCAGCCTGTCCCTTGGGGCTCCTTCCACAGACAACGGGAGGGACTCACGTTGGGAACTGGCGAACTCTCACTGTAGCAGGCTGCCGCCAGGGGGCTGAGCAGCAGGGGCGGGCCCCGTGGTTCTGCCTGCGCATACTTGTTCATCCATTCAAGAAACACCTGCTGGGCCCCAGGCTTGGGCCAAACGGGTACCGGGGATGCAGAGGGGACCGGGACAGATTTGCTTGCCAGCGTCAGGAGACTTAGAGTCCAGCAGATGAACTTCAGGGGAAGGGCTGGTGGCCACCTCCCCAGGGGAGGAATGCCTTGGTGGCTGAGTAGGAGCTGGGGAGGGCTAGAGAAGCCGGGTCTGGGACCCTAAGGGCCTGCGTCCCCTTCCTCCAGGGAGTCTCATGAGTCTCATCATTCACTGCCTAGAAAGCATCAGAATACAGACGTCGGATGGATCCAGTTGCCTAAGTGACTTTTACGCAGCTTGACTTTTTAAAACGTCAAGGTGAATCTCATTTCATGCAATAAATATTAACCTGGAAGGTTGGGGTGCATTAAACTTTTATACATCACAATCAATTGCTTATGCAAGAGAGGACTTGCTACTAGTTGGACAGTCAGGTGCAAACCCATGCAGGGGGCGGTCTCCACCCTCGTTCCCCCGGGTAGGGTCCATGTGCTAGAACCATCTCTGAGCCTCTGTCCTGGCCTTGCTCTGCATTCCAAGGGCCCCGGGCTTCCCTCTGTCTGCCTTGGCTCCTCTTTGAGAAGATTCTCTGGAATCCGCCCTCTCAGAGTCGAATATTCCTGAAACTCCTAGGCTGTAATCCAACTGTTAAAGAAAACCAGCTATGAAACTTCCCTCTGTATTTGGGGAGGGCCAGGTTGCCCATCTGCAAACAGTCACACCTGTTCCCGAATGACCGGGTGTCCTTTCAAGGTATGCTGCACGTCCTAGTCCTGTGGGTTTATACCTTCCACTTACTCCGTCTCATTAGCCTTTCTCCTGTGCTTGGCGGAAGCGGGTAGAGGGGATGGGCATGGAGTACTTGGGGCGAAGACAGCCGGTGGAACATGACTGACTATTTCTGCCAACCGAGCCAGCTGGGGGAGATTTGCTACAGAAGGGGAAGGGTTTTGAGGAAAGTTCTTCACGTAGACGTGTGCCAAGCTGGAAACGCGTGGGATGCAGGTAGTGTGTGCAGCGCCCTTGTCTGTCCTGGGCCCTGAGTCAGCGTGGCTGGGGCGCGCATTTGCTCCGTGCATTACTCATGGACGTGGGCTGTGCTGTTTCTCTTACATCCATTTTACGTGGTGATTAATACCTTTTTTAATGTTCGGCTAGCAGTGGATTCTTAATAAATTATTTTGTAACACATTGGAATCACTTTGTAAGCTTTTTGTTAACACCTTTAAGAGTCCTCCAGCTATAAAATATTACTTTATCATGTTCCAGGTGCTGGGACATTTGATATAATGTTCCTCCTGTCTCAGAAGCTGTTTATCAATAATGGATGGAGGACTGACCCGGGGGATGACCTCCCGGAGAACACCACCTGTCAGCCACCCTTCCTCCCTCCTCTCTCCCTCCCTTTACATTGTCGGCTGGCTTTCAGGGTGTGGCTGTTTGCAGGTCGGGAGTCTGGCTCCTGCCCACACATATTTCCACAGGATGGGTGACGTTGGGGTCCGCAGGAGGACTTAGTAGGTCTGTGTGGAGCCCATGGCATGTGGGAGGGAGAGGGTCCCTTGCCTGTCTCCTCAGGGCAGCAATGGGGCCCCACGGTGGACTCCCCGTGTGTGGACTATGGTGCTCCACAAGCCAGCCTAGTCAGCCAGGTGCAGGTGTATCTCCAATGAGCTTCTGTAGACGGGCCCTCTTGTTAGCCCCCCTCCAAGGTACAGCACGCCAGAATGTCACAAGACCCACCAGGGACACCTGGGGACAGTGTCTGGGAAGAGTCATAGAACTGTAAAGCCTCTGAAATTTAAAGCCAGAAAACACGGAAGTGTTTATCTAGTACAGCCCCATCAATTTGCAGAGATGAACTGGGGTTCAAAATAGCTGAGGGCCTTTCCACAGGTCATGTGGGGTCTCCCTGACTTTGCACTTGAATCTGGATCTCTGGCCTCTGTGTCCACCACTCTCCATGGTGGGATGTCTCTTGAGTCACGTCATTGGCTCATAAACAAATGTTGATCGAGTGCCTTGGGGGACAGTGCAGAGAGCAGGCAGATGCGGGTCCCCACCCCTTTCAGAAGACCACTGCCACCAAGGAGTGCGAGGTGGTCCTCACGGTGCTCTGAGGGGGAGGGGGAGGCTGCTCCTGCCACAGATGTCAGGCAGGGGGTGAGGGGAGGCCCTCCTGGAGGATGGGGTGTTAAAGGTGGGTCATGAAGATGGTTAGGGTGTTTGGGGGCCATCGGAGAAGAGGCACCACCGTGTTGGGCCCTGTGGGTGACAGAGCTGTGGCCCCCGTCTGTGGTGCTTGGAGATGCCCAGTGTGAATGTCACAGGTGGCACTGGCAGCATCCATCAGTCCCTGGCACAAAGCAGAGAGTTAATAGGTGTTTGTGGAGTGATCAAGTGAGCAACAAGTCACCTGCTGATCCTCAGTTTCTCCAGGGCATCAGGTCGGGGGGTGGAGGGCTCTATAGTGGATGCCCTTGGATTGTGCATCATCCCAGAGGGTGACTCTCTGCAGGAGGCCCAGCCCGGAGGGTGCAGAGGACCATGGCCCCAGAGGTGAGACGCATGGTGGACCTGCCTTCCGGCCTCTGCGAGACCTGCGGAGCATCAAGCTCTGGGATGTCCCCCGCCCCGTGGGCTTAATGGCCTGAACCGGTAACACCAATTCAGACATCTCCAAATCACCCTAAAATTATCTCCAGAGTTTTATTTCCTCAAATCTCAAATAGATCACATTTCATTGTAGAATACTGAAGTCTCATTACTGTAGGAAGTGCTGTTACTAGGCTATTACTCGAAAGGAGTTCCTCTCTCCTGTTCTGATTAAAACCTCCTGTTCATGTTAAAAAAAAAAAAATCAGACCTATTTTTTTATGCTTCTAAAAGTCTAAACATGTGTGCAGCTTCTCTCCCATGGCCTGGTGCCTGGGCCGGGACCTGGCCTGTGTAGCTGGTAGACAGGGTAGCCCTGCCGGGGCTGGTACCCCGGGTCCCCTTCTGTCCCTTGCTCAGTGAGGCGGGTGCCCTTCTGTCCCTTGGTGTGGTTGCTTGATACTCCTTGCAGTTTTAGCCCAAAAGGTCAGCTCCCCTTGTGGTTGGAGCCAGCCCCCAGTGGTGTTCCAGTGAGGCGATTCCGGAATGCGGCCTTTCCACTGGCCAGTGGAGCCCAGGGCGGCCTGCTCAGCGCCAGACAGGCCAGGCCCCGGGGCAGCATGGGGCCGGAAAATGCTGCTCCCAGAAGAAGCCCCCTCTGCCTGAGAGGTTGCTCCCATGGTGCAGGAAGCCAGCAGGCTTCCTGATTCTGACGGAATTCCCAACCTGGGGACGTCCCCACAGGGCTCCTTGGCACCTCACCAGCTTCCCTGCTGACCCTTTCTCCTCCGGCCTCTCCATGTGTGCTGTAACCTTGGCGACAGCCACCACTGACAGGCGGAGCTAAGGCAGTATTTGTCAGCGGGATGGCAGAACCAATACCAGCACCCAGAGAGCAGAGTGGGTTTGGGGAGGGGTTCTCTGCCAAGGGCCCTGAGGCCTTCCTAAAGCAGAGCTCGGGTTTTCGGCGCCTCTGGGTCCCCCAGGCCAAGTGCACCCCACTCAGCAGCTCTAGCACTCTGCCTTCCTGCCCAGCCTAACCCCACTGATCTAAAACCTCAGGTGTTTTCCCACTGGGTGCAAAGTCCTAGTGGTGCTCCCTGGGGTGGAGACCCGCGGCCAGGTGGGTTGGGGCGGCGGGGGGGCGGGGGGCGGGGGTGGGGAGGGGTTGCCTGTCCTGGGCTGGTGGGAGCCGGGGCGGAACCAGCCCTTTCTCTCTAGGGGTTTTTCCGCGAGGCCCCTCTCCGCCTTGAAGACCACTGCTCAGACAGCCTGGGCACCCCATGAAGCATTGGTCTGGCTCACACATGGCTAGAATTCTTTTCTGGACTCTCGGAAAAATAGAATTATTTACAGTCTCCAGGGCCGAGGCTTCCGTGCTGTGCAGAGGACTTGCGGCGAGTGACGTAGGCACTCTCTTTCTGCCAGACCTAATGGTAGCACTCAGCCCGCCCCACCCTGCCCCACGGTGTGTCCGCGATGGTGCAGCCATGTGTGCTCCCAGCTCCCCGGTCAGGTCGGCACGCGTCTTCCCTGCAGGCTGCGGGGGCCCGGGCTGCAGAGGCCCGGCGCAGCCTCGCGGGTTCACGCAGGCTGAGGCCACCCCGGAGCTCTCCCTGTGGCTTCCCTCCCCGAAGCAGACAAGGGGCAGCATCCCACTTCGGATCCGGCTCCTCTGTCTGGGTCACTGGTTTCCGAAGCTAATTTGGGATGGCGCCTCGCAGTCATCTGGCTCTGCTTATGCGAAACCTGACCTTCGGCCTCCTCTACGCCACCCCCCCTACACACACACCCAATGCGGCCTGCTTCCTTCATCTTTGTGCTCTTTCCTCTTTAAAAAAAATCCTGCTGACAGGAGCTTTCTTACTTGTCATTTTGGAGATCATCAACAAATTCTATAGAGAGGTGACCTCCATTATGAGAAAGAAACGGAGACTTGGACAGGACCCAAGCCGAGGAGCTGGAACTCTTTTGACTGGCAAGGTGACATTGTGTGTCATATCAGCATTCATGGCCAGCCCTCTTCTCCTCGGAGAGTAATTATTTCTTTCAGAGCGAAAGGTCCAATTTGCTGTAAAGAACAGAGCCCCAGGTAAAACGGAAGAGCAGGCTATGGCCAGCTCAACATGAAGGAGCCCTGGCCGCCCCTAGCCCCGCCTGGCTGCCAACTGCCCGTCTATGGGGCCATTCCGCCAGATTGATGGTGTTTGTTTGCCTGTCCTTCCTGTCACAATACATCGGGTGGCCGCACAGGCCTTTGGTGAGGCCTGGCCAGCTGATCTGGCGGCAGGAGGCCTGCAGCTGACACCCCCTAGTTGACACCCCCCTGCTGATACCTGCTCCCGGCCTCCACCTCACCCCGCTCTGGGAAGAGGTGTCACCTTTGGAGAAATGCCCAAGAGATCTGTGACCCTCAGTACTCTGCTGCTATTGCCAGGGTCATTACAGGAGAACGGGGGACCCCGTCTAGGGCCCGGGGCACTAGCACCACAGCAGACCCTGTTCATGGAATGCAACTGTGTTGTTTCATAGGGTCCGGAGAGCCTGCCCATGAAGCAGCCCTGTTTGCCCACTTTAGGGACCAGGAGCATGAGGCAACAGGTGGCAAGGCCCATAGGGCTTCTGCTGTGTGTTCTCATACCGTCTACCCTTGGGGTGGCACTTGTCCCATGTGCTGGCTTTGCCTGCCTGGCCCACGGCAGGCACATCACACACTTCTAACAAATGACAGGGTGGCAGTGAGGTGAGATGATTTCCTGCCCAGAGCTGCCTGGCTGGCCTCACAGAGCCCAGACCTGAGCCCTGGGCTATCCCGCTGCAAAGCCCAGGCCACAACAGCTAGATTTCCTTGACTTCCTGTCACACCACAATGTCACGCTGGATTCTCACATATCATACCTCCACCGCCTCCCCTGCTCTGTTGTTTGGGGTTCAGTCAAAGTGGACATGGTATCCAAGATGAGACAGTGTGGAGACAAAGGTGCCCAAGGGGCTTGGCCAGGCCCAGGGTTGGGTGAGCTGCTTCCTACCTCTCCTCCACCCCCCATCACAGCGACCTGGAGGAGGGAGGAGGAATCTCAGTGGGAAGTGTCTGAATTGGACTCTTAACCGAGGGCACAGGAGCAGAAGGGGGACTCCCATCTGTCAGGCTGGTCTTGGCTAGAAGCCAGGGTGGTGTCAGCTGCGGCTGATCCAGGGCCTACGGGCAGGACAGGGTTGAAACTTGAACTTGGGACTCCTGGCGAGTGCTTTCCACCATACCCCAATTTCCAAGTGTGACAGTCAGGAGACATCCATCTATAAGATCCCTCTCCCTTCTGACACCAACTACAAGGTCTCCTTTCTCCTACATTGTAGCCCCTCTGTCTTCAGGGCTCAGCACAGCAGCAAGAGCCTCCCCATTTCATTCATCATGGGCATCAGCATCTCTGAAACCCACCTGGCCCCTCCACAGGAGCTGGTTGGCACAGGAATGGCAACCATGCTCCTCACCTCTGGCTGCGGCAACAACTTGATTTGATTTGATGTACCCACAAGAAATAAAACTCAGAAGCCAATCGACTTCAGCATGAAACAAATGCAGCTTGGTTATTATGGTGTATGCTAAATTTTAATGGCATTTAGAAAGCGTTTTGTGGGGTAGCAAATGGAAGCAAACCCATCAAACTTCAACTACACTCTATGTTTTATAGTGCAGAACATTTTCCCGCTACAATCCAAAGACTTTAAAATGTAATAAGGTGTGTTCTAACTCAAGGGTTTTAAAATAGACGTAGGAGGCACAGCACACCCAAAAATGGAGTAAAATCATCCATTGTGGTCCGGGTCAGAGCGGAGGGGGCTGCGGGAAGACACACTTTCCTGGAAACGCTCTCCACAGCCCGCATCCCACAGACCATTATTTACCGACACGTGCTCTTGGGCCAGGGCTCCCATACTGTCGAGCAGGGAGGGATAGTCTGTGTGTGTCGGGGGGAGGGGCTTCCACACTCCTCGTCTTTGGGTCTCCTGGTATTTATTAATGTGTTCACTTGTATGCCTCTCAAAGCACATGCTGCATACGTTGATGGACCCATTGGAAAACGATGCCGATCTTACCTTTCATCATAAATGTCTTCGGACGATCACATGTGCCCTCTGCATTGTCCTAGCCACCCAGCTCGCTCCCCTTTGCCCTGAGTCCCAGGGTCCAGCACGCTGTGACACTCCGTTTCCGCTGCCTGGCTTCCCTGTTCCTCGGGCATCCTCCTCAAAGCTGCCCCATGTGTCTGTGGCTGACAGTGGCCCAGTCCCCAGGAACAGGTCCTGCCTCTTTGGGCCGTGAAGCGGTTACCTGCAGAAGTCTGCTCACATCTTTCAGCTCCCCTGAAATGTGAATCTTTGCCCATGATCTTGGAGCGTGAGGGCTGAGGAGATTCTGGAGATCTTGTAGTTCAGTGGTTTTCTATATGGGGGGTGGGGTGGTGGGGGATTGCCCCCAGGGACATTCGGCTCCTATGGAGACATTTTTATCTGTCACACCTGTGATAGGGTTGACCTTCCCAGCATCTAGTGGTATTGGATTTGTGCCAGTGGTGGAGATGAGGCAGGGTCCTCCTGGAGTCCACCCCAGAATTTCCACATCTCTGACCAGGCCTAAGCTGCAACCTGGGCAGTCCTGAGCTGAGGGCAAACCTCTCTTCTTTCCTGGAGGCCCTGCTCTGGCCTGTCCCCTAGGTGCGCGTTGCTGCTGCTGGTGTGGAGTGGCCCCACAGCACGGAGACAGACCTTCCTGAGAAGGGTCTGCCAAGAATGAGGCGTGGGGCGACCACTGCGATTTCAAAGCTCTCCCAGCATCCTCGTGTCCTCAGCCACCCTGGAGCCTCGCCCTGAGCTGGCCCCTCCCGTCCTGGAAGCTGCTCCTGGCGTTGGTGAGGCCTCTGCAGGCTCCTGGGGGAAGAAGGCGGGGGGTGTAGACCCGCTTTATGCCGATAACCACAAGTCCAGCTAAGACCCAAGACTCATTCTAGAGCTGGAAAGGTTCCCAATTTTTGTGACAATTCCTACTGGTGTGTTCATGGTATTTTATTGGATTATCTTTTTAATTTTTATTTTATCTGCGTTAAAAGACCACCTCCAGAGGCCGCCATCCTAGCCCGCCCTCGCAGAACCCCGTGCCCTCCTGGCAGGGTCTACGGCGGTACGTGGCTGAGGTGTGCAGCCATGACAGGCCCATGATCTGGTGTCCCATTTTCTTACTCGGCCTGGACTGCGAATACTTCCCTGTGTTTCTCAATCAGCGTCGGCATCATCGGGCTAGTAATTCTAACGGCCTATGGGAGTGGGTGCTCCCATGTGCCAGGGGTTCCAGTGCTCTCAGTGCCCACACAGCCCCACATGGCAGGTGTGCACGTATCATTGTGCCGCCTGGGACCAAAGCGCACAGGGACTAGAGCCACGGCCCCGGGTTCCGGAGCCCTTTGGCAGCAGGGCCAGGGCCTGAACCCCGGTCAGCGACCCAGAGCCTGCCCTCCGGTTTCAGTGGCTGCCCCCTCGGCCTTCTGGCTCAGGCCCTGGTGACGTGGTCCTGGGCTAGTGTGGTCGCCCTACTGTGGTATCCCCGATGGCTCCAGAGCTCCATAACCAGCAGAGCATCCCAGGTGGATGCTGCAGGGCCTTGCTGGCCCCCTGCATGCATGCTCAGCCAACTAGAGGCTGCGGAACCAGCACCCCCCAGCCTGGACTCTCACCCTCTGCACAGTCAGCACTGTGGACTGGATTGTTCTCTGCTGAACCCCCTGGGTACGTCCATGTGACAGAAACTTCCCCATTTCCTTAAGTCATGACAACCGAGTATGTCTTCAGACTTTGCCAAATGTCCCCAGAGGGGCAGAATCCCTGGGGGTTGAAGGCAAAATTCCAGAGTGAGGAAGACATTTGCTCAAGGGCAGTTCTCGCCCCTCTGCAGCTCTGGGCTGGCTGCGGATGAATGAAGTGAGGCCCAGGCCCAGACCCACAGGCCCGCTGGCAGGTGGAATGCCCATCTTGGGCCACCACCCCTCCCCAGGATGTACCCCTCCCCCATACTGTGGGTATCATGTGCGGACTCCTCAGAGCCCAGGGACAGCAGGATACCCAAAACAGCGACCCCCTGCTTGTGGACAACTTCGCTTTTTTCGCCTGGTGGGGAAACTTATAAATTATTTGGAGAAAGGTATTAGTCTTTTTGCTTCTGAAAAGGGTTCTGCATCTTTAATAGAGCCTGGTTTGGAAACATAACTCACCAAGTTGTACAAATACCCCATCAATAGCGCAGTGGCTCATTTCATTGTTCTCTGCGCATGGGATCTTCATTATTTGCACTGTTGATAAAAGCCCGCACTTTCAGCAGGTCTGCACTACTCCATTTAGCTGGAAACAGTGATTTATTTCTCCCTCACCATTGGACATCCTCAATTTCCTTAGGCAATAAAGAACGCGCCCACGGGCGGGATGAACAGGGACCCCGCGGCTCTGAGTTGGGCAAAGCCAAGAAGAGCAGGAAGGGTCTTGACCAGTGGTGCCCACTGAGGGACAGACCCAGAGCCCGCCTCCCAACGCAAGGGGTACCTGCAGCCTGGGGCGGGGGTGGGGAAGCCCAGAGTTGACAGATGTCACTGACAATTGCCCAGGAAGCAGCCAGGTCACTGCCAGAAAGCCTACCGTTGCAGCACAGATAGCAAGCATGCACCCCTCTTGGAGCCGGGATTCCAGCAGGGCCTTCGTGCCATACCACACCCAGGGAGGACGGGGCGTGGGTGCGTGCGCACTGCACATGCGCTGTGTTTTTCCATCTCGGAAAATTCACTGGCTGCTGAGAGGGGATGCCACGTAATAGCCTCCCGCTGGACGGCGACGAGCTCTCGCCAGCGAGAACTGTCGCGACCTGGGGGCACTCAGCACACAGGCTCTGCGAGGACACAGGTCTGGAAAGAGTAAGGCCTTGGGCAGTGGCGAGACATCCTGAACAAATGCTTCCGCCCAACACAGAAGCTGTTGGCTCCATCTTGGTCTCACTCGGGCAGAGGGGGAGAAGGATCCAGAAGTGTTTTGGCACTCACCCCCCATCAGTCGGGCCTGAGGCTCCGCACGTGTGGGTGGAGTGGCTCCTAGGTGGACCTCTAGACATCGCTGAATGGCAGGGAGGGAGTAGGGGGGGCCTGCACTATGAGTGTGCATGTCCATTTGGTGCTGCGACAACTCAGGGTCTAGCTGGGGCCAGGCCACTATTCGTCCTACAGTAAGTTGCTGCCAGTCTGGCCACCTGGACCAGAGATGGAGTGCCGTTTTCTGTCTTAGGCAGTATGAGTTCAGGGACGGGGCTTTCTGAAGGTACTTGAAGGTTCTGGGCGCAGAGGACTAATGAGCGTGTGGCTTGGTCATTCCCGTGGGGGTCACTGAGACAACTGAGATGACCTTCTGTGAGAGAGGGTGTTTGGGTATATTTAGGGAGGGCATCAGTGCCCCCAGGTCCGTTGTCCTCCGTCTCCAGCCAGCTAACCAAGGGGCACTTGGCCCCTCCTGGGCTGGCCTACAGCCATCCACTGCCTCTGGCCACATTCCACTGACTCAAAAGGGGCACTCAGGTCACCACCCTAGCTGGAAGCAACATCTGATTTCAAACAGTAACTGTTGTGATGACAGCCTGGCTGTAGGGGTCCCCTGGTGACCACTGGGGGTCTGAGGCACACACATATAAATACACTGGCACATAAAGGAAGGGCACCAGCCTCGGGACCAGTGCCTGATGGAGAAGCAAGTTGGCCTAAGTGTCAGCCACCATCTTCCCTTCCCTAGCAGCTGGGGGCTGGGCCTCCCCCCCCCCACACACACACACACATAGCAGGCCTGGCTCCTCATGTTAGGGGACCAGTGTCCCTGTGGCAGCCCATGCAAGAGGACAGTAGTAAATAGCAGGGCTAGCCTGACCAGGCGGTGGCGCAGTGGATGGAGCATCAGACTGGGACACGGAGGACCCAGGTTCGGAACCCCAAAGTCACCAGCTTGAGCGCGGGCTCATCTAGTTTGAACAAGGCTCACCAACTTGAGCCAAGGTCGCTGGCTTGAGCAAGGAGTCACTCGCTCTGCTGTAGCCCCACAGTCAAGGCACATGTGAGAAAGCAATAAATGAACAACTAAGGTGTCGCAACGAAGAATTGATGCTTCTCATCTCTCTCCCTTCCTGTCTGTCTGTCCCTATCTGCCCCTCTCTCTGACTGTCTGTCTCTGTCAAAAAATTAACAAAAAAAATAGTAGGGCCCCAGTTCCAGACAAAAGATGTGAACAGATTTACAGACTTGTCTTGTGAATTTGAGAACCACGTTTTCCACCTAGTGGCTTTTCCATTGACGAATGCAAACGGAAAAGCTCTCTGGGGCCCGCCCCAACTAAGCCACACTTGGTCAGCACAGATGGAGTCGAGGGGAATGTCACAGGGGAGATACCTGGAAGGACAAAATAGAGTGGGCTGAGGGCAGGGACAGCCTTCTTTGTCACTACTGGGCCCCTGCCCCGGGGAACAGCCCTGCAATGGTCCCCCCAGCACCTCAGCTCCCTACCTGCCTTGCCTCATGAGTCCTCAGCTATTATTTTTTTAAGATGCTCATGGTAACATTAAAAAATTATTTTTAAGTTTTTCTATTGATTTGGGGAGGAGAGGGAGAGAGAGAAGCCCCAACTCATTCCACTTAGCTATTTAGTTGTGTACTCACTGGTTTCTTCTCCTATGTACGCTGACCAGGGGGTTGAACCCACAACCTTGGCACGCCGGGGTGACGCTTCATCCACTGAGCCATCCAGCCAGGGCCTGTAAACCAAGCTGATTGCCACAGAGTGCCCCACATGTTTACACACTGTGCAGGACCACAGGACTGAGGAGGTATACAGAGACCATGTTGCCTACAAAATACATCCTATCTGACTTTTCACAGAAAGCTTGCTCACCACCCGCTCAAACATATCTGAGTCCATCCTGGAAGATGGCGTTATAGGACATTCCCCTGTGTGTTACAGCATGGTACAGGGGGTGGAATAAATGCTGTCCACCCTAGCACTGCCCATTCACGTACAAGATCCAGAGAGAGAACAAAGCCCCCTTAAATATGCTATAGCTCACAAAAAATTAGGGGATATTTCAAAATGAATGTGAACATGCAGATACCCCAGGACTTTCAGCCTTTTGTATGGTGCATTTTCACCAGTGAAATGAAAGTTGGGGTTTGCATCTTATTTGCATAATGGAACAACTTTCTTTGACTTGTCATTTGCTTTTCTGATGTTCTTCTTTAATAAAAAAAAATCAAATGCTTCTTTCTTATCACTTCATACTCATTTTGAAATATCCCCTAATTTTTTGTGTGCAGTGTAGTCAAAATGCTCAAAAGGTGCCAGTGACCCATCGCCCCTCACCTGGGCAGTGGGTAGAGAGGTGTGGCCCACCCTTATAATGGCGTGTGACTCACGCACAGAAGGGAGTGAGGCCTGACATGCCACAGCGGTAACGCGGCGTGGACGAAGCCACACATGAAAGGTTACATCTGTTCCTGGCTCCATTCCCGCAAAGCACCGGGGATGGTCAAACCCACAGAGATGGGCTATGCTGATTGGCGGTTGCCAGGGGCTGGGGCAGGGAGCATGGGCAGCGCCCACTTCGTAGGCAGGTACAGGATGAGAATGTTTCTGAACTATATCATGGTCATGGTGTCATGACATTGTCCACGTGTTCGATGCCACTGAACTGTACACTTTAACATGGCGAGTTTTATGCCATGTGAATCTGATCTCAATTAAAAAAGTAAAGAAAGCCAGAGCCCACATTGGCACTGAGCTGCATGGGAAGGCTTGTGAGTCTGTGGGTGTTCAGAGGGGGAGCCCCGGGTCGGGCAGGGCCTGGCTCCCTGGCAGAAGTTATTCCCACTTCTTCTGAGCCTGGGTCTCATGCAGGCTGCCCACCAGTGCCCCTTGTGGCTGGCAGCCCCCCCCCCACCGTGTCCATCGCTGATGGTGGTTTCCCAGCCCTGGGGTGGCACCATGGGCACACCCCTTGCCCATTGCCCGGCTCTCTTTAGCTTCCTGCTGGTGAAAGACCACAACGCAAGGCAGGGTCCGTAAATTTGCCTGCAGGTTTGGCATTCATGCTGGCCACCTTTGTAAAAATATTACTTCCCACTGCTCCCCGGTGTTTATATCGTCAGTGTACTAAGATCTACCTCTCAGTGTTACATTCTATACACTGTGCCGCTTTCTCTATACCCTGGAGCATATGCGTGTTTTTCTAACTTGGCTTTCAAAACCAGTTGGTTTTCAAAGAGATGTCGCAGGAGACCTGCTGTTGGCAGTAAACTAAGTTTTGGTTTTTTATTTTATTTTATTGGGGTCTGCAGCAAAATATGTGACAGGAGCCTTAATTGAAGTTCACCTTCCATGGTCACGTTATGTTTTTTATCACAATCTGCAGTCCACTGTGAGGGAGCGTTATCTGCAGGGATTTATTTCCTTAAGGAAGTCCTTCGGTGGTGGAATTTCGGTTCAGGGCATTGGGCACACAAAACACCAGCATCTCCTATTTCAGGCGGGCGGCGGAAGAGGCTGTTGGGCTCTGGGCTCGGTACCCAGGACACAGGAAGCGCTCACTCTGCCCACGGAGTTTCTCCCCACTGGTCCTCATCAGCGCGTCTGAGCCTCTCAGCCTGCAGACATCCCTAGGAGGCCAGGGCAGTGGCCTGCTGAACTGGCAGATGGAGTTGAAAGGGACTTGAACTTGTCTCTCTCTCTCTCTTTTTCTCTTTCTCTCTCTTTTTCTCTTTCTCTCTCTTTTTGTCTCAGTTGGGAGCCGAGGGGGTGGGGCTCTGCTTCTGCCTGCTTTATGTTCCCCGGCACAGATGTGGTGAGGCTGTGGCCACGCTGAGCCCCCCCCTCCCCCCACGTGAGCGGGGTGAGAAGGGCCACACCTAACCAGCAACCACCGCTTCGGAAAGTAGAATGGCAGTTTAATTAGTTGTCCAACACCAGTGCTGAGGACAGAGCCTGCATGAGTTTCTCTAGGATTGAAGGAAGTTATTAGGTTGTACATTTAGCGCTTAGGATGCATTCATACCAAGATCCAGACATCATATGTTTTGACATGTTCATTATTTATATGCAAATCCGGCCCTTTTGAAAGGATCTCTGGAGAGACCACCGGGTTCGTCTTCCTGCATGCTCAGAGGGTGACTGTCCATCTGCCAGGCACGTCCCTCTCCTTGGGCATACTTAATAAGGTCGCCCAGCTAGAGCAGACTTTACCATTCCTGGTCACCCTCCCACTGGGCTACTGAGATGAAACAACTCCCCCTCTTTACAGCCCAGTTCTGTCATGCCCAGGTAAGACTCAAGACATACATACCTGATTGGTACAAAGGGTTTGAAGACTCTTTCTGGAAAGGAAAAAACAGTGATCCCTTCTGATGCCAGGCAGGGGCAGGCACTTGGGGCTTGCTGACCACCCGTTCAGGTCAGGGTGGCACAAGTTTGCAGAGAGCAGCAGTAGTAGGCACAGAACAAGGGGAACAGTGGCCTGTTAGCATTTACTAAGCATTCACTCTGGACTAAACACTGTGTCAAGGGCTTTATCATAATATCCTAAGGTCTTAGAAGGGTGCTGAAGATGAGCTGCTTTCTAAGGAAAGTGGTTAAGAAAGTATGCTCTCGAGTCAGGCAGACCATAGTGGTTAGAAGTTCAGCGGCAAGTCACTAAAATTCCAAAGCAGCAGTGGCTTAAACAGGATAGTTTTATTTCCCAGGGACACTAGTGCCTGATTAGAGTTCCAGCTTCCCACAGTGCAGCATCACCATCCTTAATACATGCTTCCACCTCATGGCACAAGATGGCTGCTTGGGCCTAAGCCATCATGCCTGCATTCCAGGAGCACGACAGGGGACAACATTGCTACCTACATCCCATTGGCCACAACTCATTTACAGCACATCTAACTGCAGAAGAGGCTGGGAAGTGGAATCTTTATTCTGGATGGTCATATGCCCAGTTCAAGTTGGGGCTTCTAGTACCGGAGGAGGGAGAAGAGAATGGGTAGAAGGGTACAGAGAACTATCTCTGCCAGAGACTTGGGTAATTATTTGCCTTGGGTGAGTTTGGACCTGCCTTCGGAATATCATGTCTTTATCCATGAAATGGGGTAAATGCTGGTACTTACAGCGCTGTTGTGAGGAGCACACGAGATGATCACTCTGTGGTGTGTAGTGTGGAGCAAGGGGCAAATGAGGACTGGGAAGATGGCAACAGTTGTCGGGGTTCCCAGGACACGCACAGCCCCTTGTCCTCAGTCTGAGGCCAGGCTCTGTCACTAG
This sequence comes from Rhynchonycteris naso, assembly GCA_037038555.1. NCBI lineage: Eukaryota > Metazoa > Chordata > Mammalia > Chiroptera > Emballonuridae > Rhynchonycteris > Rhynchonycteris naso. The sequence goes on along the minus strand of CM072997.1, from coordinate 232,921,247 downwards.
GGATGGGGGATTGGTAAACCAAGTAATGTATCTTAGTTTAACTTTGTAGTTTACACAACATATCTACATCCCAGGCCTCATTTGAGTTCTATAACAACCCTGTGTTTAAATCTTGTTGACCCCACTGGAGAGAGGCTGACCCAAGGGGTCAACACCTTCACTCTGAAATCAGACCCAGTGTTCTTTTCATCTCTCCGTACACACGTGCACCTTCCTACATGTGGGAAGAGTAAAAGCGAAAAACGTTGGCGATCAAACATTAAGTACATGCTAGTTTATTCGTTGCAATGATTTATTACCCAAAACACACACATACATGGACACATGGACGTAGGAATATGTACATATTCCTATGGCTTCCAAAGGTTGAGTCTAAGAAATGTCAGGGGAATGCCTCCCTTTCTGCTGTTTGTTCATCTATTTATACAGCCTGAACATATTGACTAGGCAGCCCCTGTGTGCCAGGCATTGTGCTAAGCACTTGCAATAGCAAACAGTGAAGAACAAATAGACCATCTCCACGCTTGTATGGAGCTTGGTGTTCTCTGGTGGGAAGAAGCCAGGTCATCACATTGTCACAAAACGAGAGCACACTCACTTATAAATGGCCCCGTGAGTATGGGACCTAACCCCACCTCATCCTTTGCCACAGGAAAGGAAGGAGGGCCGAGATGGACATGGTAGCCAGATAGAGGTTAGTGGGAAGATCACCCTTTCTTCCCTAAGGCTGCTTGACGCCACTGAGCATCAACCCTGCACCTAGGAGCCTGCTTATTCATCACTCGTTCTCACTCAGTCTCCACAGTGCAGTCAGGTGATCTGGAACATGGACTCTGGAGACAGATTCAAACTGGTTAGAATCCTGGTGCTCTCTCTTCATAGTCCAGCAGCTAATCTTGGACACATCAGGCTAACTTCCATGTACCTCAGACTTCTCAACTGTAAAATGAGGGTAAACAGTAGTACACATGGGATGTTGAGAGTATTGACGTGAGTTACTATGTGTATAGCACTTAGAAGAACCACATATGGCACAGGGTGAGACCTATGCCGGGCTGGCTCAAGAGTGTGAGGGCATCAATGATGGTGATGAGGAGGATGGTGATGATGCTCATAATGATGCTCATGGTGATGATGATGATGGTGATGACAATGAGAAAGGGGAGGAGGGGGTTGGTTACGATAGTAGTGATGATGTTCATGGTGATGACACTGATGATAATACCGAAGAGGATGGTGATGAGGAGGAAGAGGAGGGTGAGATTGATAATGGTGAGGGCAAGGATGATGATGATGACATTGAGGAGAAGGAGGAGGAGAAGAGGATGGCATGGAGGAGGAGGAGGAGGAGGAGGAGGAGAGTGGTGTTGAGGAGGATGATGAGGAGGAGGAGGAAGATGGCATTGAGGAGGAAGAGGAGGCATTGAGGAAGAGGAGGATGGCGTTGAGGAGGAGGAGGAGGATGGCGTGGAGGAGGAGGAGGAGGATGGCGTGGAGGAGGAGGAGGAGGAGGAGGAGGAGGAGGAGGAGGAGGATGGTATTGAGGAGGAGTAGGAGGATGACATTGAGGAGGAAAAGAGGAGGAGGAGGATAGCGTTGAGGAAGAGAAAGGGATGGCATGGAGGAGGAGGAGGAGGAGGAGGAGGAGGATGGCATGGAGGAGGAGGAGGAGGATGGCGTGGAAGAGGAGGAGGAGGAGGAGGAGGAGAAGGAAGAGGAAGATGGTGGTGTTGAGGCTGAGAGGTGGGACTGCCACCATTCAGCTGTCTGGCAGCGCCACCTGCAGCCCAGTTTGCACTTGTTGCTTGCCATGGAGCTTTGAAAGTGACCAGGGGCCTCTGGGTCTGGGAATGTTCCCCGGCCTCACCTGAATCCCGGGTCCCGTGCTCCTGTACTGCTCTGCCGGCCCCCACGGGCCCAGCATGGGATGCGACAATCTGTCCCCGTGGATGTGTGGACCTCAGAGAGCCTGCTCTGGATCCATTGCTCACTTTTTGGCCAACAAGGAGATCAGATACCTGATATTTCCCTTTATTTAATTCAGAGTTAAAAGGAGCCTGTGCCCATCTAAGCAGCAAGGGCACACGTTAGATAAATCAGTAAATCTTTGCCATTTTGTCACTCTTAATTTTTTGTTAATTTAATTAGGATAGAGATAGTCAAGTCTAGGTGTGCTAAATCACAGACCATAAAACTGTAAATCACTTCAGTGTGGGGCCCAGTGTGTGGAGTGGATATTAATCAGCAGGGGCAGGGCTGTGGCTTTGGGGGGCAGCTGCTGACAGGGCCCCTGAGCCTAAGTGCCCAGCTGATCACAACGCATACCTGCCTCCCCCGCCCCTCACCGAGCCTCCTTGAGCTCCGCTTCTCTCTCCTCCCCAGGCCTGCAGAAGGTGTGGAATCCTGCGAGGGTGCCCCCTTCTCAAAGTCATTTTGATGACTTGAGGGGATCTGAGGCCAAGCAACCTCTGTGTTTGCTGGTAGGCTTCTTCCCCATTGGGGGATCTTACTTTCCAGTCCCCACCCACTTGTTTTTTTCTACCTTGGAGGATGCTGACTTCATTTCCAGCTCAGGGCCTGACGCACCAGACCCAAGTATAAGGCAGGCTGGCCAGAAGCCGTCCCGTAGCTTGTCAGCACCAGGCAGCCCCGTGGACATCTGCTAGCTGCTCCCTCCTTTATAGCAAATGCTGGTTCAAGGAGAGGCTGGTGCTGGGCTTCCCCCTGCGGGCAAGCATGGCAGCCTTGGGATTAGAGCCAGGGGAGGGCCGGCCCACCAGCCCCCGTCCTTTCCCCCTTTCCCTCCACTCCCTCGCCTGGGCCCTGAACCTGTCCAGTTGGCTCTAAGTGTTGCATCCAGAGGGTCTGAATGGAGCAGGGTGGGGCCAGACTCTTTTGTGACAGAACATGAATGGCAAGGAATGGAAGGACTCTGGGGACATGTCTGATTACCTCTTGAGCCACAGAGGGACTCTGCGTCCCCCACTACTCCGCATCCTGCAGGGCCAGTTCAGCCAGGTCTGGGTGCGGGTGGCCCCGGACTCCCAGCCCTGAGCTCTGTCCAGATGTGGCAGGTGGCACTCCACCTGGTGGGCACCGGGGCCCCCCAGCTTCAGCAGGAACACCCTCCTGAACATGGCCCTGCCCTCCGTTTCCTCTCATTACCCCCCACCCCAGTCTCTCGTGTCTGTTTGCTCTAACAGGACACTTGATTTTAGCTGGACAGCAGCAAGCAGTATTTCCAGAACAAATAGAGCGATGTAGACATTTGCTCCGGGCATTTTATGCTTCAATTTGAATATGTTTATTTCGGCCTTGCTGTTGGGTAGCATCTCTGTGAGAGGAGCCACCACAGAGAGAGCAGCCAGCACCAGGCCAGCACCGGCTCGCGGTATCCCACAGGGTGCTTGGCCTGAGAGTGATCTGGACAGCGCGGAGCTAACAGCATAGTCACCACCCCTCTGGCCCCACAGCTCCCCAATTTCCAAAGCAGCGCCCTCTCTCTTCTCCTCAAAGCTCAGGTCGGGCCCCCTCGGCCACCCTCATCCACATCCCCCTCCTGGCTGCAGGTGCTTCTGACGGTCAGAGCGGAAGCCTGGGCTCGGGTGTGGTTCTGTGCTCTCCTGTGTGGTTCTGAGCATCCTTCCGCATGCCAAGGCCCACGCCCTCCCTCCCATCCTGGGCTGCGCACGTCTCTGGGTGCCCCAGCTCTGCTTGGCGCCTCCCTGAGCCTCCCCTCCGCGGGGCCTCTGGGCAGCCTGCCCTCACTCACGCCTGCGGAGGCTACACCCCTGCGGGTGCAGAGGCAGGCCTTTGTTTCCCAGTGACCACTGTCAAGCGGAGACGCAGATGCCCATCCTGTGACGGGTGGGGGGCGCTGCCCGCTGGAAGATAGTCTGTTGTCAGACAAGCTGCGTGTTGAGCCAACTCCCACCTGGAGCGAGTCTGCACTGGATCGTCCACCTTTGTGCTAGGGGCTTGGTTTTGCGTCAAATCCACGGACCCAAGATGCAGAGCTCAGTTAGCCATTCTGAGTGGGCGTCCCACTGATGATGTCCTTGGCCTCCACCTAGCTGGGCTGCTTAGCACAGAGATGGACACAGTGTTGGAAGAGTGGGCCGTGGGCACTGCCCCCTGGGGAGCTGTAGCCTCTTAAGTCACTCTGATGATAGGCAGGGGCAGTGGACATGCCAACCCTTGCTGATGGTCCCCAGCCCGGCTCCAGAGACTCTCCTCGTCTCCTGCAGCCACGTCCCTTTGCTGGCCTTCAGCAAGGCCTCGCTAAATAGAGTAGCAGCGCCCCCTCTTTTTGGTGAGCAGTCGTGAGCTAATGTGGGAAAGACTGCGCACGCCCACACGGCCCCTCCACACCCTCCGGCACCCACAGGGCACTGACGCAGCTCCGGACAATCCCAGCTGCCAGGTCCAGGAGCTCTTCAGTCCTCGCCATTGTGTCCTTCCCCTGGTGCTTGGTGCCCACCCCTGCCTGGAGACTCTCGTTGCTATGGTTTCCATGATGCTCCTTCTCAGGCTCCATTTATCTTGCTAATCTTCTGTTTCCCAGCCTCCTTTGCTGGCTTCTCCTGAGAGTCCAAGTTCGCTAGGGTGCTGTGCCATGGCCACCTTCCTTCCCAGCTTCTCTGTACTGTGCCCAGGGTGGGTCCTACCTGTTCTCATGATGGTATTCCCCTCCCCAGATGTCCCTCTCACACTTGGCTTTCTCAGGTGGACCTCTCCCTCCCCCATGTACAGTGTGGCCACTCTGAGCATGCTCAGACCTGAACCTCTCACCTCTCACCTCTTACCTCCCACCCCCAAACCCCAGCCCCAACCCCCACCACCACCATGATGCAACTGGCTTCTCTCTCTCCCATGATACCCAGTTACCCCAGGCAGAGACCTCACAATCCTGACTTCCCACAGCCCACATTCACTTCCCCTCTCCCGTTTTCTCTTTGTTTCTATCCAACCCTGGCCCTGAAGTCTCTGAGCTGCAGGCTCTGCAGCCACCCCTGCCAGCTCCTGGGGCTCCCTGTCCCTGTCATGTCGAGGCCCTGGCTCGGGGCGCCCGCTCTCCTGCCTCCTCAGGCTTGCACTTCTCTGCTCATCCTAAAGCTCCAGGCGGCATCCTTCAACTAATGCACTTAGAAAGCTGCAAAATAGACTTTCAAATGTGCATGGTATAAAAATGATAGCAGGAGATTGGACACAGATGGGTAGGAGGTTATGACGGGAAAGAATTTTGCTTAATCTCGGAATGAAAAATACCCCGGTCCTGGCAGAGTCCAGTCAGAAGGAATTTCCAGGGAGATCCGTCTTCCTGCCACGTCGCCTCCAACACAATTGATCTTCGCTTTTATTGCCTTTCTCCTCCCTCCCCCTCACTTGGCTGTTTTTGTAGATAATGCACAGAAAGCCCTTTTTTGTTGGTGGGGCCGTTTCCTGGGGAGCCCTTCAGTATGTACCGGGTCTCTTCTCTCACCCGGGGCTGCCCTCCTTCTCCTGCAGCTGGGTGGGGTGGGGGGCGGGGTCCCCGTCTCTGTGTCACTAACCTTGGAGGAGCTTGGGGCTCGGCTTCAGGCCTGCCTCCAGCCTTGGGTAAACTGCCATCCTAAGGACTGTGTTTTTTTTTTCAATCTGGAAAATGGGGACACCGTCTCTTTCTTGTGGGGTTGTTGTGAGAATGAGTGGAATGACAGGTGGAAAATGGTTCGCTTTTAATAGGTGCTGCCATTTCTGTTGTGTCATCGTCCCCTTGAATGTGAGCCACAGAACTGAAAATGCAGGCTCTGCTCAGGTGCACACCCTCAGTGGCTGCTCTGGGCTCACCCAGGGCCATCGCTGATGGGCTGCAGGGACAGGGGGCTGAGGGCATCTCTGTCACGAGCATCATCCAGGCAGCCTTCCGACTGAGCCCTCGGTGGGCAGGCTGGTGTGGAGGAACATTTACACACACCCAGCGCACGTGCCTCGGGAGTTCGCAGTGTTCATGCAATCAGGTGGGAAGAAATTACGCCCGCTCTCCCTGGAAGTGACAGCCTGGCCAGGCTTGTGTCAGGAAGCTGGAAGGGGAGGTGGCCCAGCCTTGGAGACCAGCGCTGGTGGGAGGCACTGTGCCGGCCTCCCTGGTGAATGTCCTGGCCATGACCTCTGAGTCTGGGAGCATGGCCAACGCCTGCTTCTCCAGCTGCCACCAGGGCAGGAAACTCCTGGCTCTCACTGCCACGTGCCTACTGGGGACACTCTTCCCAGTTGCCCCTGGGGGTCCCAAGGAGCCCTGTGTTGCTTTCTGTTGGCAACTCCATTTCCTCCGCAGAGAGGCCTGCCCCCCAGGCAGCCCAGACATTGAAACCTGGCTGGGACGGCCTTGGCCTTCATGCCACTGCCTCCGTGGAGCAGGGGCTGCTGCACAGGCTCGCCCTGGTCGGGGCCGTGTGGTATGTGCTGCTCTCCTGCCCAGGGCCTGTGTCCCTGTGAGACAGTGCGGTGTTACAGGGCCACTTCCCTCACGCCACGCTCCAGGCCTCCCAGCGCCGAGCGGGCACTCCTCTTTGAGAGGAGAGAGCCCGGAGGGCTCTGATGCGGCTTGCCCCTATCCTCTGCTCCTTGGAGAGCTGGACAGACAGCGGGTTCTAACCATGGGCTCTGGGTAGGCTGGTCTGTACATGAGAGGCACCCTCCTGGGTGGGCATTTGCTCTCTGTAATAATTAGCTAGTTCTGGGAGCTGGCAGTCCTTCCGGTCAGGTCAGCAGGGCCCCAGATACCCAGGCATCAAGAATGCAGAAGATAAGAAATATATTTAACACAGACACCTCATCTGTGACAAGTTCATGGAAGGAGTCCCACCCTAGGTAAGCTCTCTGCACCAAATCTCCTAGTCTATAGAGAAAAAAACGCATACCCCACCACCACCACTTGTTCCCATGGGAACAAGTAGGCCTGCAGCCCAGGGACATCATGCGTTGTCACTTAGAAGCTGGGCCTGGGACAGGCCTGTGGACACTGCCCGGTGTGCCAGGCTGGCGTGGCCATTCTCTCAAGATGGTCATTTCTGTGCTCCCCCTGGAAAGGCAGTCCCCCTCTGCCGGAGGGGCTGGATAGTGTGTCCAGCTGGTTTCCTGGTGCTGGCTACGGTTTCCTGTGTCCCAGCATCTGCCCGTTTCACATGAACCTTTACAGAGAGCGCCCAGGTACACCTTCAGGTGACCCTTGGCTGTTGTAACTTTTTTATTATCCCCTTTTTAAAGATTAGGGCATTGCTGCTCAGAGAGTCTTGAGTCATCTGCCCCAGGTCACATGGCCAGGGGATGCTTGGTCCCTGGCATTTCATGAGGTGCAATTAACAGGCAGTAAAATTACCCCCTTCTGAGTCCAGTCCTGAGAACTTTGGAAAATGCATGTAGTCATGTGATCACCACCACAGTCAAGATAGTAGAATGTTTGGGGAGTCAAAGGTGCAAACTTTCAGTTATAAAATAAGTAAGTCTTGGGGTGTAGGACAGCCTGGTGGTGGTAATTAACAATGTTGCATTGCGTATTTGAAAGTTGCTAAGAAAATAAATTTTCAATGTCCTCACCACAAGAAAACAATAATTGTAACTATGTATGGTGGTGGGTGTTAACTAGACTCTTAAGATAGATATCTGTTTGTTGATTTCTACCAAAAAAAAAAAAAAAGATTCCTGCTGAAATTTTGATGGGAGCGTGGCATTGGATGTGCGGCTCAGTGCCGGAGAATTAACGTTACATTTCATCAACACGGGATGTGCCTCCATTTCTCAGCTTCATCCATTTCTTCCTCCTGCATTTGTCCATTTTCAGCACACCAATCTTACTCACGTTTCCTCAGATGTATTCCTTTTTTATATTATTTGTTGCCATCATAAATGATACTGTTTTTTGTTTTTGTTTTTTCCATTTTCAATTGTGGGTTGCTGTTATATATAAGTGTGAATGATTTCTGGTTGTTGTGTATTAAGCTGAGTTCAGGTCTTCTGGGCTCCATCCACATCTAGCCCCCTGCGCTCCCCCCACCACCACCACCACCTCAGGCTGTCTCTCTGGTGCCAGGAGCAGAGGCTGGGAACTGGATGACTGGGTCACCATCCGGCCCCCACCTCTGAATCACCCCCATTCACACAAGAACTGAGTCACCTGCTTCCCATTGCCCCTCGGATGTCAAGGTGAGTGACTCAGGCAGCGAAGGCCTCAGTATGACGTGGCTAAGATCCTGTCGTTTAACTTTTTCTCTAATCCAGATGTGGTGTGTCATCTGCAGCTTGGGGACAGTGGATGTGGGTGGTCGGAGGGATGAGTCAGGAGACAACTGCCGTCCAGCACTCTGTTGCAGGGCTCTGTGGACTCCAGGGCTTCCCTTGTTTGTGTCCAGCCCACCCTAAGAGTGCTTTCTCCCCGCACCTTTGTCTTCCACCCACCTGGGAGACCCTCCTGGCCCTTTGCCGCACTACGACATCGCCTGTCCCGCCAGTGCCCTGCGGCAGTGACCAGTGGTACGCTGTCCTCACTGGGGTTGGTTATTGGTGCTGCCCCCCAACTGCGGCATTAGGAAGCCATTAAATTCCTGCCTCTATCGCAGGGCCCAGCAGCTGCCCTGGTCACAGAGGGGGCTTAACAATACCTAGTGGTGCTGGGCCTCTCACAGGCTTTCCAGCCCCTTCCTCTTGTTTCTTCGAGGTTCGCGGTCAGTTTGGAGGAGCTTCTGTCAGAGTGGAGGGGAGCGCCAGCAGGACAAGCCTGCGGGGACTTGGGCAAGAAGAGGGGGGACAGAAGCTGGGGGCGGCTGGGGAGCCAGCCCCGACCTGACTGTTGAAACTGGAGAAGTCGAGTCCAGGACATGTTGCAGCAGCCCTGGGAGGAGTCCTTGCTCGGACAGCCCCCTTGCCTACATCCACCCTGTCAGCGGGAAGCGGTCCTCAAGCATTTCCGTGGTGGGTGGAGCTGGCAGACTGGCCTCCATTCACTATTTCTCCGCTCACAGAAGCGTCCCTGGCCCAGAGTGGAGTATTTGACCCATGTCTGAGTAAGTGACCGAGTGCATGTGCCAGGCACTGTGCTGGGTATTGGGGATGCTAAGATGGACAGGAGATAGTGCTAACCATCCAGAAACACCTAGCTTGTGCCTCCTAGCGAGGGAGGCAGACAGAAGCGTAAAAAAATCAGTGAGTCTGATGACAGAGATGTCTCCAGGTGGAGAACAAGGATACCTTGCCCTCTGCCTGTCCCCAGGTCCTTTCTGGACGCCGAGGTGACAACATACCAGCACGCTGTGCACCCACTCCACTTTGACTGCAGGACCTCTTCCCATCGGCAATGTGCAAGTCTGACCAGCAGGACAAGCCACAAAAAATGTCGTCTTGATGTTCTCAATGTAATTTTTCAAAAATAAGTAATTGTATTCATTTCTTATTGCTACTTTAACAACCAAAACTGGAATGGTTTAAAACAGCACGCAGGTGTCATCATACCGTTCTGGGGGTCAGACATGTGACATGTCCTCTGGGCTAAAGTCAGGATGTGGGCCGGCTGATTCCTTCCTGGTGGCTCCCAGGGAGCATCCATTCCCCCGCCTTCTCTAGCTCCCAGGGGCCACTTACAGCCCTTGCTCCCGCCTTCCTCCTCCACCTGCAGAGATGGCAGTGCCATCTCTCTGACCATCCTTCCACGGTCATGCCTCCCCCTGACCACAGGCGGGGAGGGGTCTCTGCTTCTCAAGGTGGTGGGATGACACACCCCACCCAAGTAATCCAGCTGATCTCCTGACTCAGGTCTGTAGCCTAATCACATTCTGCGAAGTCTCTCCTGCCAGAAAAGATACCCTAGTCATGGGTTCCAGGGATTAGGACGTAGATATTTTTGGATGGTCGTTTTTCTGCCATGTTAATATATTCCCATGGCTCAAAGGAAAAAAAAGGCAGAGTGATATTTTTCAAAGGTATAGGTTGAGTACTCGTATTAATTTGTGTTATGCCTGTTTTTTGTACAAATGCACACATATAATCATCCTTTCCCCTTTCTTACAGTTCTTGTCCAATTTTTCATTCACAGTTATGAACTTTTGCTTTTGTCCTTTAATGTGTACCAGAAAATGTTTTCCATTATACGTAAGGAACATCCATGTTCTTTCTTTCCCTTTATTGTTTCTTATACTGCATCATACGTCATTGTGTGGACGTGCCATAATTTACTATTATTTCCGATATTTTGCTATGACTAACACTGTGGGAAGTAATTCTGTGCATCTGCCATTCTGTACATGCGCATACATCTGCGGGGACAGAGCTGGGCTTGCTGAATGGGGTAGGGGAGTTACTTTCCAGTTCAGTAATTACGATGTATCTTGTTTAGATCTTCTCTATCCTTATACAGTTCTGTCTACTTTATCTACCCTGGGCTGAGAAAGGGCATGAAGTCTCCTGCCATTAGTACATTTTTATCTGTCCATCCATCTCCTTTAACGTCTACTTAGTAAGGTTACTGTTTGGTATCTGGTTCCCGACAGCTATGTCTTCCCTGAGAATTGCACCCATTAACATTGTAATGTGTCTCGTGGCCTCACTTTTTGCTTGTTGACCTTAGGTCTACCTATCCTGACATCACATGTTTGAGCTCAGTTTGGGGTTCATGTCTTCCCAGCCCCTCTCCATGCTCTCACTGGCATGTGAGGACATTCTAGTCCCTCTTCCGAGCCTCTCCTAGGGCTGTTCGCTGCCCTCAGAAACTCCTCTCACTTCTCACTTTTCCTATGAATATCTCACCCTTCCCCTTAGGCCTTTTCAAAAACCACTATTTCACTTTGAACCATTCTCTGTGTATTTAGAGACTGACTTTTGACATCCCCTGCTGCTAATGACCCTCTGGTATCCCCAAGAAGATGGCGGGCAGCCTGAAGCAGAGCCTACTCCCTGGAGATATTCACCCGAGGGTAGTCTGGGGTCAAACACAGGGCTGATGGACAATCGGGGCTCCTGAATCCCAGGGGCCACATCCCCTGTGGTCTGCATGGTGGAGACCTCTCTGCCCAAGGGTTTTGGGGGGCCCCATCTTAACTTGAGCTTCAGGCTTCCCTGGATTCCCATGGGGTCTCCCAGGGGTCCGGCTGAGGGTTCCAGGCTCTGAGACAAACAGGACCACCCTCAGCTGTCAGACCCTTCCTATGGGGAAGAGCAGGCCTCCCTCCTTCTGGCTGGAAAACAGCTTCAGACACATTGTGAAGAAGTTGGTCCCCGCAGAACAAGTCAGTCGATATAAGCCATTTCAGGTCTTCCTATGAGCAGGCTGGAGTGTGAACCCTCCCTGGTTAATGATTGGCATAAAAGGAAGGTCTTGCAGGATAATGGTACGTGACCCCCGTTAGCTTCCCCGCTGAGCTGAGGTGAGAGCATCCTGAATGTGGGGCAGCATTTGACCTTATGCCTCTGTACCCGGTACTCACCGCAGGGGAGAGGGAAGACTGACGTTGGGGGCTGGTCCCTGGGTGAAGGCATCTCCAGGTCCTCCTCCTCCTCCTCACTCACCTCCTGCAGGTCAACGACGTGCCTCCCCCATGGACCTTCTACATCTGTGAGCACCTTCTCCTGGCTCAACAGTGGAGTCAGGTGTCCCCACAACAGGGCTATACTTGGGGTCCGCAGGATGGACGGTCAAGCCTGGTGCCTCACTCACAACAAGCTCTGACCTTGGACGTGACAGCTATGCTTACAAGCCCCAGGTCACAGATCCCCTAACCTGGAATTGGGGACAACACCACATGCAGTGCACGTGGGCCTTCCACAATCAACTGGACAGCAGCAGCCCAGTGCTAGGGCCCGAGACACAGCCTGTGTGACCTCGTGTTGCGTGGGAAACTGGGTGCGGGCTGGGCCGGCGCCTCCCAGCTGTGGGGGGATGTGAGGGAGCATCATTCTGGGCACAGACACCATGCTGCTGGGAATATTTTGCTGTTGATGCTGAACGACCGCTCGCACCCCTCGCCCGGGCCCCAGAACCGCAGGGGTGGGGTTGGAGAGCAGTCAGGACAGAGGGTTAGCTATGAGGCCCAGAGAGGGTTAACTTTGCCCCTGGGCTCCACTCCCATCCAAGAGCCTTCCCTGCAGCGCCTGCCACAGCTCCTGCCCCTATACCCAGGTCCTCCTTACCCCACTGGCACAGTGGAGGCCGGAGCCTGCCATGGGAAAGCCCGCTCTCAGCAGACAGTAATTAGGAACTCCTTTCAGTCCCTGCCTGTGGCCTTCTCTGGAAGGCTGACATCGGGTGATATCACCTTGCCAAGAACTGCGCTTGGCAATCCTGCACGATGGCAATACCCTCCCGGCAACCCTAGGGAGAGCAGTGACACTATCCCCATGGGAGAACAGGCTCACCTGTCTGAGGTCCTGTGCTCATCATGCATGGAGTCTGCAGTCAAGCGTTTTGTCCAGGGCAGGAGCCGGGAGCGCCTCATTTAGCTTTCCAATGGAAAATCGATTGTTTTCCTTCACAGAGGGGGACACCCAGCCCAGACTTCTCTCCAGAGAGCCTTTGGGAGGAGGGGGTGACACCCAAGATATTCTGTGATCGGCTAAACCATCGCATGGCATTCTGAGCTCAGGGTCCTCTCCTGCCAACCCGAGGGCAAGGCCTGGACCTGGTCACAAATAACAGGACAGGTGGTTACTGAGCAGGAAGGAGCCGGTGCCCTGTGACTGTGGGTGGTCAGCCGTGGCCTCAGGGCTCGGGACAAAGAACTTTGAAGGGGATATGAATAAAAGCTCTGTGTTTCAACAAAGGGCAGAGGGTGACAGTTGCGTCTCCTCTCTCGTGGCACTCTCCTCCTTGAAGGAACACAGATAGGATATTTGACCATAGGTTTTCCCATGAGCAAGAAACGGGAGAACTTTTTCCATAAGGTGGAATGGGAACACACAGGAAGGCATGGAGGAGAGACAGAGACGGCAACCCCAGAAGGGACCCCTGGGAAACTCGGGGACTGTGGTCCCCGACAGCTGCCGAGGGGGCAAGTGTCTTGGTCACCACGCTCCTCGGGCCAAGCCCTCGGATGCCAGGAGCCCCCATGGGTTGCAGAGTGACCCCCAGCCCGTCAGATGGCTTTGAGTCAGAACTGGATAAACTGCAGTCCCGGGTTCAGCGCTGTCTTCAGAGACTCGACACCTGTGAACATGACAGCTCTCTGTTAAAAAAGGAAAAGACGATGTCACCCACAGAGGAGAACAGGGCCTGCAAATACCTGTGACCCGGGGTGGCAGTCTTCTGAGTGCCCTCACCACGGCTCAGGCTGAGGAACCCCTGACTCAGGCATCCTGCAGTGTGGACCAGCCCGGGACTCTCCCCCTACCACACGGCAGGGCTGGGAACACAGAGTCCTGCATTGGAACACGGACGCCACGTGAAACTCAGACCCACACAGAGCTCTGCTGGGACACGTTTGCTGGCCTGGCTCATACTTGATTTGAAGGAACATTTCCCTAGGGCCCTGCAGGAGTTTGGGGTCGGGGTTAGGGGTTAGGGGTTAGGGACCTGGGTAGGGTTAGGGTGTGCGTCTTTGTGTCCTTTTGTAGAAGCAGAAAGAGGATGTGACATTACATTCTCACCACGGCAAGCTTGATGTTCTACGAAGAGCTTGTCCTGTTCCTCTGGACAAGGGATGGCCGGTTGGGAACAGATCTTCCCACATCTTGCTGGTCATGTGACCGGCGCTAGGAAGGCACCGTGTCGGGCCTGGGACTGCAACTTCCATCATTGAAAACCGCCTTCGTCCTCTTAATCCTGGTCCACGAACCTGGTCTCTCCCGTGACGCAGTGACCTGACCAGGTCTGAGAATCTGGACGGGATCTTTCTGGATCTCCCTGCCCCCACTCCATACGTTCCGCCCGCAGAGGTTCCATGAGCTCTGTTCCCTGGGCAGCGGCGTCTCCTCTCTGCCTGGCTTCCACATCCTGGTCATCAAGGCAGCTCATCAACTTTATGAAAATCACTAGTCTTTAAAGAATGAGATTAAATCTAAGACCTACAGCAGTGGCCACAGAAGGGAACCTTGATGCGCTTTAGCTGCTGATCCCAACGGCTGAGGCCATCCTTGACAGCAGAGGTCTCTAAGAGACGTAATCCTGGCTTCTGTCAGACTCAAGAGATACGGTGGAATGTGTGAATGATTGTCAGAAAATAGAGTTAGCTTCTTGCCCTGACTTAGGGAAACAAGTCTAAAGACCTAGGCCCCTCCTCCTGCCCCACCCCCAAACTGCTTGTCATATCTCAGCCCGTTATGGAGCCCTTGGCAGGACCGCAGGTCCTGTATCTGGCCTGGCTGTCCTGACTTGGTCTGTAGGACGCCACCCTCTCCCGGCCTCCCTGCTACCTCTCAGGTTCCGTCCTCCCCAGTTGTAATGGCAGGGAGTCCAGCGCCCAGGTCCTCTGTCGTTCACTTTCAGGACGTGATGGGCCATCTCTGTGCCAGTGTCTCGCAAGGTATCACCCCTCAATTTCACGTTTGATCCCCCGGCTGCCTGCTCCACTTCTGCACATGGCTGCCTGATAAATAACTACACTGTCCTGGTTCCTAATCTCCTGCCCCCTTCAGCCTGCCCAGCCTCAGCCTTCCGCTTCAGTCTGGGGCGACTCTATCCTTCCAGACCTTAGGCCCAGCCCCTGGGAGCCGCCCTTGACCTTCTCTTCTCCCTGTGTCAGTAAATCCTTCTGAGTCTTCTCCTCCATCAGTGCCTGGGTCTGAGCACCGTCTCCCTTTGTACAGACTCCTACCACAGCCTCCCAGCCGGTCTGCAGGCTTCCAGCCCGGCTGTTTCCATTGGTTTTCAGCTCTGCAGCCAGAGTGATTGTCACCCACGGGTCAGACCAGGGTGCTGCTCTGCTCGAAGCCCCGCAGTGGCTCCTGTCTCTGGGTCCCAGCAGCCTGTGCATTACCACACGGGCTCAGTCTACCCCTCACGTCTTGCTTGTGCTATCTGCAGCTTTCCCCATAGCTGGCCATCCTCATTCTCGAAAGGGTCTCCTCACTGGGTCTCCAGCACTCCAAAAGTGCCTAGTCGTCCCCTGTGGCCGCCCCTTCCCTGTCCCCTGGGCTTGTTCCACTGGGTCGCCTTCCCTTGTGCACATCAGAGCTCCACGGCCACCATCCCAGACCTCTGCTCTGTGGGCACCACCCCGGGGTGCACTCAGTGCCATGGTTTTCATGTCATCTGGAAGCAGATGACCTCGCCCCTGCAGTGTAGGATCAGAAAACTGCGTGTAGACTCAGTGTCCCCATCCCCCATCAGACCTAGCACCACCTCCACCCCCCACTGCCCAGCACAGCCCTCTGAGGTCTTCTCTCCATTGGGAACGGTGACTCCAGCCATCAGATGCTTCAGCCCTGCACGAGGCACCGTCCTTGCCCATCTCTCCCCAGCACGTCACTCCAGTCCGTCAGCCCAGCCCGTGGGCTCTGCCTTACAGTGACTCAGCCCTCCTCGCCCCTCTGTGATCTTTGTCACTCAGGGTCCCTGCTCTGTCCTTTGTCTCCGGATCATCGCAATAGCTGTGTTCCCACCTTCATCCCCTTACAGTCACTCCACCCAGATGTCACCGGATAGCTCTGCGGCTTGCTCAGAGCAATCACCCATCACCGTGCCTGCAGGGACCTCCGAGGTCCCGCCCCACCTGCGACTTGAAGCCCCACATTCTGCTTGTTGACCGCCCCCGCCCCCAGCTTGCAGACAACTGCCTTCTCACTGGGCCTTCATGTGGCAGAGAGAGAGAGAGCTATCTGGTGTCTCTTCTCATAGGGCCACTAATCCCATCATGGGGCCCCACCATCATGACATTATCTAAACCTAATCGCCCACCAAAGGCCGCATCTCCTAATACCCTCACATTGGGGTGTGGGGCTTCAACGTACGGTTTTGGAGAGAACCAACATTCAGTCCATAGCAGCCTCTAAGGACAGGTGGAAGGACACCCCACTTATGGGAATTTTGTGGGCTACGAAGGGCTTGCCTGCGCAGCCAGGACCTCCACATGTGGGCTCTGCTGCCAGCCCCACACCCTGAAGGCCACTGGGGGCCATGACAAAGATACATCTTTTAGACGATGGACTAAAAATACAAAATATTTAAAAATAAGTGTTTAAACATCCCTCCTTTACAGGCAAGGAAAGCGGGGGCTGGAGAGGGTCAGACCCAGGCCAGGCAGCTCACAACCGATGGGGCCAGGCTATCACTTTGGCCACACATTGACCCAGGCCCTGCATCCGCAGGAGCTGAGCTGAAGACGAGCGTTCCTGCCAGCCCTCAGAGGCTGGCCGTAGGCTGTGTGGGGCCCTCTGCAGCTTTCTCGTGGATTTGTGTCTGAAACTGCAGTTAACACTTTTCGCAGGTTGCCCTCCAAGATTAATTTTCAGAACATAGATTAATGGAAGTGCATGTTTAAGTGTTCGGAAAACATTTTCTCTATTAATCTCGATCGGAAGCCGATCACTGCCAACAAGGCTAATGAAAACATAGCTGGTTCCACAGCATCTCAGGGACAAAGAGCCCCTGGGCGGGGCCTGGCATGGATCAGCCTTTCTAGGGATTGAGAACCAGTGCACATGCCCCTCCCCCACCCCACTTCAGCCCCGCCACCTGCAAGTGTAGCTAAGAGAGTGACAGCCATGCCCAGGTGCCCTTCTGGGGCTCACCTGCCACTAATTAACATTAGGGGTATCACCTGCACTCCATACCTACTGCTCTTCCTAGGGGAGAGGATGCTGCCCGTTCCGTTCTGTATCCGGTTTCTGTCACTTGACCTGAATCCCTTAGTAGTCTTCCATCTCTCTGCCTCAGTTTCTTCATCAATAAAATGGGCCACTACCGTTCCTGCCTACCTCGTAGCATGGCTGTTTAAGTCATTTGTGATCGGGGGGCTGGGGCTTTCTACAGCCAGGTGTTTTAGGCTGCTGGGATTTTATGCGGACTCTTTTTCTCATTCATTAATTCATTCATTTAGCAAATCAATAGATATGTGTCAGGAGTAGAAAGTACTCTGAAAAAAAAAACTAGAGGAAGTAATGGGGGAGAGAGTGATGGGAGTAGGAAAGGAAGGGACAGGGAACGTTTTCACCTTTATTCACCAGGTGGACTCCTACTCATCCCTAGGCACTCACAGTGGGTTACCTTTCCAGCCTGTCATTTAAAAGTTAGAAAAGGCGACAGTGCCTCCTGCAGGCTTTGCTCTGTCCCGTTGCACAGGGGTCAGAGACAGCCGCACAGCCAGCTCCGGGCATCCTCAGGGGCCTCTCTCTGTCCACTGGGTTTCCCTGGGCACTCTGCCTGGTGGGGACATGAGGCCAGGGAGGGCCAGGATGGCTGGGGCAGCCCCAACTCTCTCTTGGTGCTGACCTGGGCTTTCCAGCTCGCCACCCACTATCAGCTAAGTCACGCCATCTATTCCATTGATACTGGATGTGGGAGAAGGCGGAGGGCCCTGGACAGACCAGGCACAGCTTGATTGGCAGAGAGAGCATCTCAGAGATTAACTTTAGCGAGAGCTTCAAGGTCTGGTAAATCCATGATTGATCCGCTCGGTCAGAGCTTCTGTAGTTGGGGGAACCGGCAACCACCCCGGACACAAGCAGCAGAGGGAAGAGCGAGGGAAAGTTCCTTCGCTCGCTGTGTTTTTCTTTTTTTTTGGGGGGGGGGGAGGTTCTGAGATACAGACAAGTGGGAGTTCTGAATTGGATCATTCCAGTGCTTCGGTGGTGCCTGTCCACTCACAGGTGACTTACAAATTCATAAGGCCTCCAGTAAAGTTGCAAAATCAGAGTTATAAAGACCTGAACAGTTATCCTCCTGGGAGGCAGGTTGAGATTGGATTTGGTCCTTAAGTCTAGCCCGTGTTTTCAAGAACATCTCAGGATACCACGAAGGGCTTTTGGTTCCGTGGCAGCATCTGTCGCAGGTTCTGACTCAAACATTCTCGGGTGTCCTCCCTTCTCAGGCGTCTCGGATGGACCTTCCTTCCAGTGGCCGAGTGGCGATTTCAAGGTTTGAGGAGGTGGCAGCGTCCACATTTCCAGGGACGACTCAGGGTGCCAGCAGGTGGGGACAGGGGTGGCCAAGAAGAAAGAAGGGCTGTTTCTTAAAATCCTGAAAATGAGCTTGTCCATCTTTGATTAAAAACAAACAAACAATGCATCCCAGGATGATATCACCCTTCTTGGTGGCTTCCCGAGCAGCCCACAAATGTCAGGAAAGCTCCGTCTCTGTTTGTGTCTTGTGAATTCCTGCGCACTGGGTCCCTGGCCCTCAGAGATGAATGAGCAGCTGTTTGGGGTCGAGGAACATGAATGCAATATTTATAAGTTGATTGTGAATGATCTGAACTTGGCATTTCTACAGCACGGGTTCCGAAAGACCTCCTCATGCGCCCTGGGCACTCTTCCCGCTCCCGCTCCCGCCCCCGCCCCCGCCCCTCGTTGTCAGGCTGGCCCCGGGAGCCCAGCTCCCGGAAGGTCTGCAGAGTCTAAATTGGAATGTGAAGATTTAGCACGGCTACACAATAATTTGCTTTAAGCTGTATAAATAGTATTTTATTTGGGAAGGAATTCATCGAAAGGAAGTTTTGAAGGTCACATCCTCCCCAGCATTGAGTGCATACGTATTTGATGTTCAACCTCGTGTCTCTTTTATAATCCTGAGTGGCTTGGCTTCGGCTATATTTTTAGCCATGGGAAATTGAATGTCAATTTGAGGAAGTCTTCCCCCAGGACGGGTGCCTCCTGCCCTCTGCACACATCCCTGAGCCAGGAGGAGAGCTGTAATCCCAGCAGATCCTCGGGGAGAGAGCCCGTACTGCTGGCTGGTGGGCTCCTCAGACACGGCATGTTCTCCAGGATCAGCCCCGGGGTACAATTAGCTCAGGGTTCCAGGATATTTCCCAGGCTCCCTGCGGCCCCTTCCTTTGCGTCAAGCCTCCTCGGGCATTGTGCAGATGAGCTAGGAACTAGAGAAAGGACCCAAAGTAGAGCAAAGGGTGCATTGCTCCCCCATACACAGCATGAACCCGAAACAGCCAACATCAGCACGGGTGTTGGAAGAAAATACTGTGTCTCTGGAAGGTTCTGGCTAACTCGTTGACGTGCTACCTAGGGGAGGATGGGGACAGGGAGGCCATTGTGGGGACATTGGGGCTGCTGAGGGGAACAGACTGGAGCAGACCTCTGGTCAGGCAGTCAGGCAGCCAGAGTGTTGTCTCTGTGCTCTGGAAGGTGGACCCCAGAGGGCAGGACCTGTCTGGCTTTCTGACCTTCAGCGTGGGGTAGGCACACAATGAATATTGGTTATATTACAGGGTCTTTGGGTGGGGACTTAGGAGGGGAGAAGATGGAAGTATGTTTGCTGTCTCTAGGACCTGGTCAAGGGCCGGTCCCTGAATGAGCTGCTAGGAGGTTCTCACGACCCGGCCCTACTCAGCCGCCTCGGCTGGTCCTCCAGGGCACACAGAGTCAAGTCCAAACCTCTCCCCATGGAGCCTAGGTCAGAGAGGCCCAGCCTCACTTCCCAGCAGGGTCTCCCCAGCATCTTCCTGATCATCCTGTTCTGACATCACTTGGAATGCTGGGCTCCTCCTCTGCTCTCCCACCGGGCCCTCTCCACTGGGAAGACTTTCCCCTTTCCCACCCATCTGGCAGAATTGTATCAGTCCTTCAGAGTCATGGTCAAGTGGCTCCTTTTCCATAGAGGCCTCCCCACCACCCGCCCCTGCACCGAATCAGAGTGGTTCTCTTCACCCTGTGTCTCCCCTGGCATGGCCTTCGCCTGTTGGATCTGGAGCTGGGGTTCTCTACGTGTCTGACTCCTTCGGTTAGCACTTGGCACACGGCAGGGCCGCGGTGGGGTTTATTAAATGGACCATTCTCTGGTCTGCTGACCGTGTTAGGGCATGACCTAAGTTTTTGTACACCCAGCACAAGGGCTTCTTAGGGAGGCTTCTCACCATCCCGAGGTTGGCCAGTGTGCTTTCAGGTCCCGTGAAAGGCTCTTCTTCCATTTGAGACAAGCATTGTCAGGACATTGGAGCCAGAATGGGTTTCAATCTGAGCTACACCTCCCACAGGTTATGTGTCCCCGAGTAAGTTCTAAAGCAATTTGAATATCAGTTTTCACATTTGATAAACATAAGAGTAGTTTACATGGTTATTGTGAGGTTGAAATGTGATAATTTATGTAAATTCCTTAGCATAGTGTATAGCATATTATAAGTGTTCAACAAATGGAAACTATTGGCATGGTGGTGATGGGGATGATGATGGAGATGATGGTGATGGTGGTGATGGGTATGGGGATGATGATGTGGATGGTGATGGGGATGGTGGTGATGATGGTGATGATGATAAAGATGATAGTGATGATGGTGATGGTGGTGATGGTGGTGATGATGATGACGATGATGGTGGTGATGTTGATGATAGTGATGGTGGTGATGATGGTGATGATGGCAATGATGATGGTGATGATGAAGGTGATGATAATGATGGTGGTGGTGATGATGGTGGGGATGATAATGAGGGTGGTGATGATGATGGGGATTATAATGAGGGTGGTGATGATGATGGTGGTGGTGATTACGATGGGGATGATAATGATGATGGTGTTGATGATGGAGATGATGAGGATAGGAATGTGGATGATGATGGGTATGGTGGTGATGTCCTGCCATTTTTAGACTCAGTGAGGTTCCATGCCTTCAGGACTTTGCAAGCCTTTCTGATGTCTGACCAGTGCCAGGCCCTGAGCAGGCTACCAGACCAGCCTGCCTCTTCTCCTGCCGTCCTCTGTGCCTTTATCCATAGGAAAGGCTGCTCTAGAAGCCTCTATTTCTGCCTTGTGAGCCAGTAACGGCACCAAGTAAAATCTTTGCTAAATCCCTGCACTTCCAGGGCCCATCAGCTGTTTCCTATTAGAGTTTCACGCATCCCTGTGACATATTTTTATTGTCAGGTTAGAAGAAAATATTCTGCTCGTTTGCAGCATTCTCATTATATTCCCTTTATAACAATTTCTAAAAGAGAATAACTGTAAAATATTTCTCTGTATTGTGGTTATATTTCAGCCTGACTTTAATATGCTGCATGGTTTTCCCACTCACAATTCTTCCAACCTTGTGATGACAGTGAAGAAATCTTCAGGCCTGAGAAAGCAGGTGGATCAATGAGTTAGTGGAAGTGCAGGACACTTTATGGGGGTTCAGGGAGGGCAGCTTCCTGCCTACTCAGAGGTCCCATCTAAGCCTTGAGCAAACCATTCAAATAACCCCATGTCTCCTTCCCCTGGGCCATTTCTGAGAACTCAGACGTCTCCTTCAGGGCCGGGCAGCACCTGTCCCCAAGGAGCCTGCTCTCGAGGCTTGGTCTGGATGGTGAGGAGGCGAGCCCACGGCCATGGCCTCTGGCTAAGTCTGCCCGCTTTCAGATGGCTGTCACAGCCTCCCCCGGAGCACGTCCAGATTTCCAGCTCCCGCTGGGAGTGCAGCTCCCACAGTGCCTTCAGCCTGGGGCACAGGGCAGGCCCAGCTCCCTGTCTGTCCCTGAATTGGACTCAGTACCATGCTGGGCAGCCCCACTGGCTGGATGTTGGACCGGATGTGCAGCTGCTCTCCCTGGACAGACACTGCTTTGGAGTGAATGCCAGGTGGTTAGGCCTGCTAGGGGCCTCTAATGCCTCTGCCATGCCATCTCCCAAGCTGGTCCTCGGGAGAATTCTGCCCCGGCACCCTCGCTGAGGGCACTCCCTACCCAGAATGCCCTTTTGTCTCCCTCAGACTGTGCAGGTCCATCCTGATCTTTGCGACCTAACTCCATCAGCCTTCCCTGATATCTGAGTCCCTGAACACATCCTCTCCCCCACCCCCACCAGTACCCTGATCCCCCAGAGCCCTGGGTTTTTGCCCGGGGCCTCAGTCTGCGCATATTCACCCCGCTAGACTCTGGTTCCACAGACAGCAGACTATGTGTTGGCCACCAACTTCCCTCCAACAGTAGGGCAGTGGACAGTGCCCAGCATGTGGTGGCCTCGTAGGCATGGTGATGCCAGGGGAACACCTGAACCCTGAACCAGGCACAGGCAGCCCTGGCCTTCAGTTCTAGAGAATAAGACCTAGATGTGGGGGAATAAGAGAACGGCCCCAATGAAACTGACCAGTGCGGAGCTGTCAAGTGAGGCGCCCAGGGCAAAGATGGAACTGGAGAACAACTGTTTATTGAACATGTGCCCAGTGCCAGGCCTCTCTCCTCTAGCTTCTTTAGACCCCAGTGTTCTGAGCTAGCCATAACAGGCCCGTCTACATAGAGGAGAAACAAGCTCAGCGTGTTTCCGGAAGTGACCTCCCCAAGGTCACACAGCCAGAAAGTAGAGAAACCAAGATCCATGACCTACTGGACTAGCAAGGATGAGAGGGGTGTGTCCCAGGAGAAGTGGGGGAGGTGGGGCACAAAGACCACCCCCTCCTGGGAGAGATGAACAGGGGCTCTCACCTGGGGAAGGAACCCTCCTGGGGGCCACTGCTGGATGGGATGTTGCGGGCCAGGACCATGGCTCTGCCTCGGTCCTAGCCCTGGCTGAGGGGCAGAGGGCAGGGCTAGCCGTCAGCCTCTGTGCTGGCCCCCGCTGAGCACAACCTTGGGAAAGGCAGCCAGATCCTTTGCCTGAAGCAGCAACTTCTGTTGTCAGTTCCATGCAGTGGAACAGAATTTGCAGTCCCCCTGTGACCCTGCATCTCCTAACGTCTCTACTCAGGGCCTCATCTTCCAGCTTTCCTAGGAGAGAGTTATTTATATCCTTGTTAATTCTGCTCTGCAGGAAATGCTCAGGCTGAGCCCCAGGGGGAGACAGGGAACCGTGGGGCGGGCTGCCCCTCCCAGGGTCTGCACAGAGTCAGCCCCAGAAGGCTCTCGGGATCCGACAGGCCCCAGACTGGGGGAAATCAGCCCCCCCCCCACACACACACACAGAGGGAGAGGCAGCAGGCAGCTTCCCTGTGCTCCAGCCCCCTGTACCCCAGTCCCCATGCTTCCATCGACTGTGAGCTGCCTGATTCCTGCCCTCAAGGACCTTAAGACAGGAACTCTACTGCCTGAGGCTTGTACCTGCCCTAACAGACTGGCTGTGTGTGTCAGAACAGAAGGGAGGGGCAGGGAAGAGCTGCCCTGCCCACCTCCTCCCTTCTCCTCCATCTCTGCCTCCCTCCTGGCAGCCAGAGCTGGACCCCCTGCCTCCTGGGCAGGCAGGGGCTCTCTGACCCCTCATTTTTTTTCTTGGCATCCCTTCAGATGGGACTTTGCAGCTGGGGGTGGGGGGCGGGGTCTAGAAGCCATCAGCCTGTGTGATTGCCCACTCTGCATCTGTGAGGTCGCTGAGGATTACCAGGGAGCTTCTTACTGAAGGGTCCCTTCAGGTGCCTGCACCTCAGGGGTGGGGCTGGTCCCTCCCTGCAAAGCCATGGCAAGGAGGGGCCTCTGGGGACTCGCTGATGGGAGAAGGAGCAGACATGTACACACAGCCTCCTGGGTGGATGTCCAGAATTACCGAGTGCCATCAGGTCCAGAGGTCGCACGCTTGGCGGATCCATTCCTAGAGCATGGCTGAACTACCAGAACGACAGAACTGGGGCCCAGGGTAGGAAAGGGATGAGTGGGAGGAGGGATCTAAAGGGTTGGGGAGGTGTGGTGTCTAAGTTGCATCATGTAACTTCTGGTTGTGATGGAAAGGGAGACGTCATTTGTGGGACCCATTGGGCCCACTGGAGGGACTTGCCCCAGGATCCCATCGCGGCTTTGAGAAGTTCTACTTCATGGCCCAGGAAGGTCAGGCTGCAGACACTTCCTGTCAAGTTGGCAGACTGGCGACCCTCAACCCTCAGGAGCCTGGGGTGTAGACCAGGGTAAAGACCATCCCAGAGATGGGTTCCCTCTGGCCATAGGCCTCTGACACCGTCCATGCTTAGTTCAACTCCCCGGCAGCTGGTCCTGTTTCAATGTCGTTTTTTATTCACTGGCAAGCCCTAATCTTCTTACCTGGGAAGGCCCCGGGGTTTGGGTCCCTGTGGGCACACAGGTAGGCGGCTGGGAGATGCATCAGGGAGCTGAGAGTCCTAGAGACCGCAAGGGCGGGGCTGGTTGCAGGGTCCAGTGGTTGTAGGGTCAGGGCCCAGTGCAGGGGCGGGGCCGAGTGTAGGGTCAGGGCCCAGTGCAGGGGCGGGGCCGAGTGTAGGGGCGGGGCCGGGTCAGGGGCGGAGCCGGGCACAGAGGTGCGCTGCACTCTGATCTGTAATGGGATTCCGGTTTTCTGGCTGGGAAGGGTCAGGACAGACCTCATCTTAGAACCATCACTCCTGTGTCAGGGGATCCTAATGGTAGGCACAGGTAGGGCCAAGAACAGAAAGGGATGGTGGGTAGTTGTGTGTAAACAGGGGAGGCTGCCCAGGCTAAAGGGGGCCAGCAGTGCCCCTCTGCCCAGGCCCAGCCCCAAAGGCCACTGGTCTGGAGCCACTGTCTGGAGCCTGCAGACTCTGGGTACTGTTTCTTCCATGTGAGAACGTGTATTAGTCAGCTTGGGCTGCCTAACAAGCACCATACGCTGGACAGCTTCAGCAACAGAAGTTTATTGTCTCGGTTATGAAAGCCGGAGGCCCAAGACCAAGGTGTGGGCGGGGTCGTGTCCCACTGAGGCTGAGGGAGAAGCCAGCCCAGACCTTCCCAGCTTGTGGCATAAGCCGGGATCTTTGGGTTCTTTGGCTTGTAGCAGCATTATACCTACACCTGCTACACTTTCACACGGCGTTCTCCCTGTGTGCGCGTCTGCATCTAAATTTCCTGTTTTTAAAAGAATTGTCAAGTTGGTTTAGGGCCCACCCTAATCATCTCAGGTGAACTCAACCCCTATTTCCAGATAAGGTCACATCTGAAGTATTGGGGGCTGGGATATCAACATAGAAGCTTGAGGGGTTGCGAAGATGCAATTCAACCCATAACAGGGAGCTTCTGACTTTTAAGCAGATACCCAGACCTTTGCCCTAGGAGGCCAGTCTCTGGGTCTAAAGAGAAACCTATGGCCGTGGGCTGGTCTAGGGGCTGCGACTAGGTGCTGCCTCCCCCAGCTCAATTCCTCCAACGGCTTGGGACAGATAGGGACAGGGAGAACAGGTTTCGTGCCTGGCACATGACTGCCACCCTAATCAGAAAGTTTTTTATCTCAGAGGGCCTCAGAGGGCCTGGAGGAACAGAAAGAACGTGGGTTTAGGAGCCAGAAAGGCCCGACCTACTTTCCTGACCAGGGCTGGAAGCTAGGACAGGCGCTAGCCCTCTCTGCCTCAACTTCCTCATTGTAGAATGCAGGGCTGCCCCTGTGCCCCTGTGTTGTCGCAGGATGGTATGGGAACCCGGGCTCAGGGCTGCATGGCGCGGGCATCAGAGGTGTCTCCTTTCCAGCCCCTTGGGTGGTTAGGCTCTGGGTTCTGGTGAGAGGCGCTCAGTGCTGGGGTTCGCAGGGTTGGGTCAGCTATCCACAGAGCCTCCAAGAGATACCCACTCCTGGAGCGGGCTCCTGAGCCCAGGCCATCACATGAGACACCTCCTGGCCTGGCTTTGTCCTATGATGGTCATGGGCAGGGATGTGAGTGTGTGTATGGGGGGGGGGGGCTCCAGTGTGCAGGGGCCTTGTATTCCTGGCTGTGGGTGAGATTGGGGGAGAAAGGGAGAGAGCTGAATCCCCAGCTCGGGAGATCAGAGTCTGGGGGCTTGGGGGCTCCCAACATGCAGGGTTCATGACCCAGACACACTGTGTGATGTTTGTGGGCCATGGTCTCTCCATTTGTGAAATGAGGAAACCTGAGACCCTTTCACAGAAGCATCTCGAGAGTCTCGTGAGGCTTTGTGGAGTCCCTGTAGGCTGGTCTCTGGGGCATGTAAAGCAGGCGGTAAGGACACACCTGCACCGGCACCTGCACACGTGCCGCGCACCTGGTACATCAGCACTGTTCCCATGGCACAGGCAAGAACAGGGTTTCAGACCATCCCACAGGCCCTCTGCCCCCACCGCCTGGGGAGAGAGGATTTCAGTTCAAGGCCCAAGAGCTGCATCCCCAGGTTGTCAGGGGTCAGGAGCAGGGAGCTGATGTGGCCATAGCCCTGACTGTAAGTAGCCACTCCAGACCAGAATGCAGACGGGAGCCCTGGTCTTCTCCTCTCCATCCTCACTGCAGCCTGGAGGGGCCGGTGGCAAAGGTTCCCCTGGGGCAGAGCCATGGCATCCCCGGCAAAAAAGAGGGCTGACCAGGGCCGGACTACTGCCCGGGAAGGAGCCATCTGCATCTTACATGCCTGATTGATTGCATCATTCAGAGTGCATATATTTTTTAATAATCTGTTTCCAAAATTAGCATTTCTCTGTATAGCAGCAACCACAAACAGCGTGAGAAGCACTCTTTTAACTTGTCAGTGGTAGATGTGTGTTTTCCTTCAGGAGAGGGGCAGAGGGAGGTGCTGGCCTCTAGGTCCGGGCGCCTGGCGGCAGTGTCTGCTCCCCCTCCCGGCTCTTGGATCTTCAACCCCCGATGTCTGGGGCTTCCTCTGGACCCCTTTCCCATCGCCTAGGGGCAGGTCACGTCATGTCTCACACCTCAGTTTCCTTAAGCATACAGCGGCAGTGGTGAGTTATTTAATGGAGCCACTTGGGGTCAAGATGAGCAGTAAACGCAGAGTTCACAGGTCACAGGTGCTCAGTAAACGTTCAGTGGGTGGCAACCTCCCCGCGGCTCTGGGACGCTGATTCCTACTTGGGTATTACCATTCCTGTTGGTGCCGGGTTCTGAATCCTTATTTTTAACTCACGTCCCCTTCGGATGAACACGATGAGGCTCCCCCAGGGACCAGCCTGCCCCAGGGGTGCCCGTCTTCTGTGAGCCCCGCCGTTTCTCTACCAGCCACGGCGGTGGAGTGTTTCCGTTCAGTTGTTTGTCATTCAAAATAATAGGCCCACTCTACATTTCCAAAATAAAACAGTGTAATACTGAATGTGCTTGTTGAGACCCCTCCCCACGCGCAGCGCCCCGACCTGCTCCCCCCGGGGGCACGGGCCCTTGAGTCCTCCTTGAACAACTGCCAGTGGATGTCCATTTCACGCCTGTCAGTTTCAGGACAGAAGCACTGCGCTGCTACATTAAGTTCCCACTGGGTGGCCTGCCCACGCCGGGCCCCCCTGAGGGTCAGCAGCAGTGTCGGGGGCCCTTCAGCCTCACAGAGCCCTGTCTCCACTGGGGGGTATGAGCTAAGAGATAGCACAGGGAGGCCAAGGCACCGGCTAACCTGCGGTGCTGTGGTGGGTGCGGGCTGTGGGCTGCGTGAACCTTAGGAGCTAGGTCAAGGGGAGGCTGTCGTTACGTCAGCTTCCTGGAAGACGGCATCCAGAGCTGAGCTTCCAGGGTCGGCAGAACTGGAGTTGACTGAGAGGAAGGGACAGCTTCGCAGGTGGAGTCAGCTCCCTGGAAAGAGGCCCTGGGATGGACCGAGTGTGACCAGGGGGCAGCCGGCAGGAACAGTTCCATGCCCTCGTCTGGCTGGCCCAGTGGGCAGGAAGTCCCCGAGAGGCTGCAGTGTGGCTCCCCAGGGCGGGCTGGTCCTGCCTGCTTGTCCCTGCCCCTGGACCCTGGTGGCTCTGCCTGCACTGTCATGGGCCCCCACCACCGATTGGGTCAACCCGGGGACACCTCGATTCCAGAAGTGTTGGGGCTGCTTCACACCTGCACCAGCCAGCAGTGCTCTCCCAGGAGCTCTGCCTATGGCTGTGGGGACCCCAGCCCCCACCCCCACCCCTCGCCCCTGCCCCGTCCCTCGGGTTTCCATGGAGAAGTGCTGACGGCTTGTTTTCTGCTCTCCCATTTCTTTCTGGATTTCATCCACATCAAAGCGAGATCCCTTCTGTTCAGACTCAACAAGGCTGTGGTGATTAAGCACTTAAATTGATTAATCAAATTTCCTGTGATGAGAACTACTGTCATTCATTAATCTGAGAGGGATTATAAATAAGAGATGGCAGATACAGGAGACGAGAGTGTTGACAGATCGGTGCCTGGCCGGAATCACAAGTAGGCTCCGCTTCCTGAGGGCTTTAGCTGCAGGCAGCGCAGGCGGGGCTTCCCTGAAGACAGAACAGGAATGAGAGGAAAGTACCCTGTTTTAACAGACGTGAGGCCTGTCGTGCGTGAGCAGGCAGCCGGGGAGGGGAAGAGAGTGTGTGTGTTCCCACGGCCGGACTTGCTCCTGGAGATGGTGGCAGCGGCAGCGGCAGCGGCAGCGGCCGTAGGGAAGCAGACACTGAAGTGAACAGCTGAGAACATGGCCTGGGGGTCGGTCCAGCCTGGGGTGCTGGTCCTGCCTTCCTAGCTCACTCACATGTGACTAAGGTTCTCTGCCTCTAGAGCCTCCGTGCCCCTGCTGGTTAAGGACATCTTCCTCATTAGGTGGTCATTCAGATTAGGTCAGGTGGTGTCTGTGAGGCGTTCTTCTATCCATTCTGCAAGTATTTTCTGAGAACCCGCCGTACGCCTGGACGGCACCGGTGTTTAGGGATTTGCGGTCCCTCCTAGAGCTGGCATTGCTGCGGAGTGTGGACATCACATCCGGTCCTGCTCTATTGCTCAGCATGGAGAGGAGGACCGGGAGGGAGCATGGATTGGGGAGAAGGGCAGCCGCCCAGCAGCCTGACCTCCCAGGGACAAGGAGACCTTGAGGAAGGAGCCTTTGGACAACTGAGCTCTTAGGAAAGCCAGGGCCCTGTGTGAGGAGGGGCAAGGGGAAGGCCGAGAGAAGGTTCTATCTAGAAGGACAGTAGGGCATGGAGGGGAGCCATGGGGGCCAGGGTGTGCGGACATAGCAGGGAGAGGAGGCAGCCGCTGGAGAGGCTGGGAGGGCAGGGGCCGCACTCCTCGGGGCTGCTGGCCGGGCTGGAGGTCTGAGCCTCCTGAATGGGGCAGGGGCTTCCATGGTGAGTGGCTTGCGGAGCAAAATGGACTCCTCACGTGGCACAGAGGACCTGCCACCTCCCTAGCCTTCCCAGACACAACCTTTTCTGGTGACCTTCTGGCCCCAGATTCCTGGAGTCCTTTCAGTCCCTGGTCTTTGTACACTTCTTCCCGCCAGTGGTTCCTGACCCCTGGGGACACTTGCTCTGACTTCTGACCTTGTTGACACCCAGGGACCTGCGGCTCCCAGCCCAAGTCAGAGCCCTGTGACAGCCCCCAGAGCACTGCAGCCTCTTATGTAACCCGGTCACAGATGAGACTCCCACAATATGTGCATCATGGCCTCCCTGGTGCCTGTCCCCCACTCCCATGGGGTCTGGGCCTCAGGAGGTGGGGCCAGAGCATCCTCAGACCTGGCCTTGGGCCCGGCACATGGCAGGCCTTGGCAAACACTTGCCGAGTTCTTCTTGGATGCTGAGTGAAGGTGGCCTCAGAGGCATCATGGAGATGGTAGCTGGCTGTGCCAGAGAGAGCAGGCGGACAGAATATGCCTGTCTTGGGTGTGCAGACCTCAGTCTCCTGGGTCTCAGGGCCTGGACCGCCCCGCGCAGCAGCGTTTGTTGCGCTCCTACTTGGCATGAGGTCCCACGAAGGCACTGGGAACGCGGCCCTACCTTCCAGCAGTGCCGGGTAGGCCGGGGAGATGGGTGAGCAGTGAGGTCACGACCGGGCACTGAGGTTGGTGTCAGGAGGGGGATCCCAAAGCGGCAGTGGGGCTTTCTGGGTGGGCGACGCACGTGTGGGAGGTGGGGAAGAAGGGAGGATGGGGTGGACACACGTGTACCGTCCCACCAGTAAAGTCCCTCTGCCCGCCCTTTTCCATCTATTCTGACCTCTGGTTCAAGGTCTCAGGCCGGCCTCTGCAGAGGCCCTGGCTCCACAGGCCTGCTGCCTGCACCTCTGCCTGGACATGAGGACCAAAAATGTCGTTCTTGGTCCGGCTAGGCTCACACACTGTGATCAACCAGCGATCCATGTCCTCCAGGCCCCTGGAAAGAGCCTGCAGGCATGTGGGGGGCAGGGAGACACTGCTTCCCTCCCAGGGAAGACACCCAGTGGTGCTCAGTGAGGTGGAAACGATTGTTCCTCGCTGAATCGGTCTCTCTCACTGTTCTTCTGAATAATTAAAGAGCCTTATTAAAAGAGTTACCATCCTAAAAATGTCAGCTCCTCATTCGTCACGCTCTCCCTCAATGTCATGGGCTGGGGCTGCGTTCAGGTGTCCCACTCAAGGATAAACTTTGCCCTGGCCCCTGAAGTGGGCTCAAGCTGCTTTAGCGGCCCCACTGTGTGCCCAGATGTTGGCCAGCTCAGCCGGGACCTCTCCTGGTGCAGCAGTATCTGCAGTGTGACAGGCTTGTGCCAGCTAAGCGGGTCCCAGGGACACAAGGGGAGGAGGTAGATGGAGCTATAGTCTGTTTTCCACCATGCTCTTTGCCCAGCCCAGAGTCCAGTGTTTCCTTCCCTCCTCCCATCCCAGGCTCAGCTGGGGCAGATAAACTAAGGAGGACCCATCTCTGCCCACCTAGGGAGGGAGGAGACAGGGAAGCAGATCCTTGGGGTGCAGGTCTCTGTCCTGCGGCGATGGCCGGCGAGCCGAGGGTGTGGGCACACCGAGGAGGGACCACCTATCTGCCTGGGGTGGGGGAGGGTTCACAGCCGATCAGAGGAGCAACGTGTGTTTGCTTGGCGTCCAGAGGGACAAGTACAACTTCACTGAGCATAGGCACAGGGCTCTGCCCACCCCTCCTAAACCAAAGCAAAGCAGGTGCGAAGAAAAAGAGGGCTGACAGTGTGCGGGAGCTTCGAGCAGTCTCTCAACAAGCAGTGCGCACCTGCTGTACAGGAGGGCAGACGTGAGCGTGCCAGGTCCCGACCCCGCGCAAAGTGTGCGCTCTGGTACACGAGGCAGACTCGAAGCAGCCCTGGACGCTTGGGAAAGTGCGCCTCAGTCAAGTCATCCTCCAGTGGGCCATACTGCAGAGGAAGGAGCGAGGATCCCTCGGCATCAGGCCTGAAGGCTGTGCCAGGATTCTCTCAGAATGTGGGCTAGCTGGACATGACCCTGCATGTGGGCACGGAGCATGTGTCCATGAGGGAGACCGAAGAGTGGGCTGACGGGTGGAGGGGAAAGGCACGGGTCTCCCGAGTGGGGACCCAGCACGTAAGGGGGAGCTAGAGCCTTCTGGAATGAGCCAAGCGGCCAGGGATGTTGCTCTGAGGGGAGACTGCAGAAGGTCCCCCAGATGGTGGCAGAGTTGGGGAAGAGGAGTAAGATCTCAGTACCGCCCGGGAGCTCGGAGGCTGGGCTGGGGGGATTCCAAGCAGAGTGCCCAACCAGGGCGGAACTGGGTTGCTTTCGGTGACTCCAGACTGGGGAGAGGCTCCCCCAGGAGTGAGCAGGGTTGTCAAGACCCTTCACAGGGTAGAGGGATTTATTTGACCCCCTGGACTGGGGGCACCAGGCTGCCTGATGCCAGAGAGGCCAGGAGAAAATGGGGTCCTCGAGATGAGTCAAGGACTTGACCGTCAGCAGGGGTCTGACCTTCAGTCACCTCTTCCCTCGTGTTAGCAGAGCCTTGCTGTTTTTGAAATTTTCAAGTCTTCCAAGAAGGTCTGAGGTCAACTCCTAAGTGATGAAAATCTCAATTTGCTGCTGCTACAGATGGCCAGGGGGGACCGAGGCTTGGCCACCTGGTCTCGGCCCTGCTGGGCTGGGGGCTGGGCCTTGGTCTGAGCTAACATTCAGGAGTCAAGGTGGTGTCACGAATGAGCTGTCCACTGGGCCCCACGTGGGTGTGTGGCCAGGGACGCCTGACCTGACCTCAGACGGGGCCGTGGCCATGGAAGGTCTTCATGTCCCCGTCTATAAAATGAAAGAGTCAGGCTCGTGAGTAGACGGTCCCAACAGTCCCTTCCAGCTCCAGACATTTTTCAACCCAATGAGTCTTCTGCCCCTCACCCCCACCCCAATCACCTTGCTGTCCGCAAGAGTTAAATTTTAATGAGAAAAGAATTTCTTGGAATATTGAGTATAATTAAAACTCTACTACGGAAAAAAAAAAAAAAAGAAAATAAAAGCCCAGCCAACACTGAGAGAACAAGAGGAAGTGAGAATGTTAGAACACAACCCCATTTTCCTCTTCCCACGACATAGATTATTAAGTCAGGCTTGAAAAAAGTTCCCATTAAATATTTAAATATTGCATTAAATATTCATTCTCTCAAAAATTGCTTCCTAACAGATCCTTAGGTAAATATAACAATGTTTGATCACAAAGGCTGCAGCGAGGCTCGGGCAGGGTGGGAACCTGTCTGGGGCGCCATCCCCGTGGGCTCAGGGAATCCCGCTCGTGGGAGGAGGCTGGGGGGGCAGGGCAGATGCCGCAGCATGCTGAGGGCTGGGGTGACCAAGCCTTCCTTCAAGGGAGGAAGACACACACACACACACGAGGTCCCACGGCTAGCCGCAGTGTTCTCTGACCCTCCTGAGTGGTTCTGGGGGCCAAACCTTATTGAAAAGCTTTTCAGTGGGGAAGGGGCCTCCCCAACCTGAAAGCGGCACTCAGAGGGCAGGGGCCCCATTGTCTCCTGCCTCCTGGGACAAGGCTGGTACGGATGCCAGGCCCCCAGTGCCGGGTCCGAGGGGCTGGTGTCTGTGCCCCTGCCAGGTGCACAGCTGTAGGAGGGAGAAGCAATTCCCCTGCCTCCCTCTCAGCACAGACCCTGGGGCCCAGAGAAGCTGTGTCGTCTGCCTAAGGTCACGGGTACTGTGAATCCAGGCTCACTCACTCCCAGGTCACTCTGACCCAGAGCCCCCCTCTCAGTCAGGTCCACACCAACCACCTGTGTCGCCGAGTCCCCCAGCAGGCGGGCAGACCCCCCTTCCGCTCCCCACTCCACCCTTGGAACCAGCCCTGGTGTTTACAGAGCAGAAGGGCTGGGTGCCACACCCAGGCCTCTGCCCCCACCTCCTCTCTTTTCCTGGGCAAAATCTGGGGTGAGAGGAGGCTGCAGAGCCGTCTGGCCTGTTCCCCGGCAGCAGGCATGGTGTGGGGGTGGGGGCTCCCCAGCGTGGAATTCTAATAAGTGATACATGCCGCTAATAAGTGTGCCACCTCCGCCTCCCTGGACTGACAGGCCAGGCGGGAAGGTGGGAAATCCGGTGCTTCCGTGGCTCTGGAATGTTCTTGAGCCTCCATGTCCTGGAGGAAGGACCGTGTGTTGGAACAGAACCTGATCTCTCAGGACATGACCTGGGTAGCTGAGCTTACCTCGGCAAGTGTGGCCAAGAATTTCTGTTCCCGCAGCAGAGGGAGGCCAGGCCGGGGCCTCAGCCCACCTCGGGGGGCCGGCGGGGGCAGGGAGGGGAAGAGCCACTGCAGTAGCCGCCTGGCTAGCAGCACAGCTGCCCAGCTGGAGACAGGTGGGATTGAATTATCCAGGTGCCCGGGGCTGCCCGCCCCACCGCCTCCCCCTGCCTGCAAGATTCCAGCCCGCCCTGTGCAGGTTAGCAGCATATTGGATTCCGACAAGTCATATTTTAACTCTGCCAAATAGTTGCAGGCGACAGAAAACCTGTTTCTCTCCCATTTTATACATCCAGGGAACTTGTTCCACATGCAGCCTGTATGTCATTACACACGTTAAAATACCGCGTTCTCTCTTCCCAGAACCTGGAGATCCATCACCAGGCAGAGAAAATGTGGGGTCTAGAATGAGAGCCCCCACCTCCTGGCCCAGAGAGAGCCACTCCTTGTGGGGTGCCCGCCTCTCCTCATCAAGGATTCAGCCCATGCCCCCCCCCCGGGGGAGGCTTGTCTCCTGAAGGCTGCAGAACAATCTGTTATTTCCCGGGGGAGGCTAGCAAAGGTGCGTGCTTGCTGGGGAGAAGCAGGTGTGATTACATAGACCCAGGCGGGCACTGCCTTAATGGATGTAGGATCAGCTGCTAGACTTAAGTACGTGTCGCTGAGCCTCAAGATGCCCCGTGCCCCCCCCACACACACACACCCACACACTAACACACTCACACTGCGTAGGCTCCTGGTCTGGAGAGCCCACCTCTCCCGCCTGCTCCTGCTGCATTGAGCCAGCCCCACCCAGTCCAGGTACATGCCATCCACCTTCCACCTCATGCACATTGTGCCTCTTGGCACCCACAGGGGTGGGTTTGCGGAGTGGATTTCCTGAGCTCTAGATCATGTTCCAAGTGGCTGTGGCCACCTAGGGGGCTGTTCGCCATGGGACCTCCTTCCCCAGTGCCACCAGCTGGCTGCCCTCACCACCTGGCACTGCCTGAGGGGTGTCTCGACTCTGCCCCGGGGATGCCGAGACTAGTAAGCTGCGTCCTGGCTGGAGGCTGAGGCTCCATCTCTCCCGAGTGACTTTCCCTCCTGTGGTCCTTGGGCCAGCAGGCTTTTCCAGAACATTCAGTGCTAGAACTTCAGGGGAGACAGAGGACAGTGAAGCCAAATTTCCTTGAGAAGCTCTTCAATGGGGAGGCCTCCTCCCTTCCTTCCTTCCGTCTCTGTGCGCTCTCCCGGCGAGGTCTAGGGTGGATGGCCGAGTATGGACAGAGCCTCTGCCCAAACTGCCCACAGGACCGAGTCCCCACCAGCCCACTGAGACAGCCCGTTGGTCCCTTCCCTGGGCAGTCATGGTTTCAGACAACAGACCCCCTCTGTGCTAGGCCTTGTGCAGACCAGGGGAGGGCGGTAAAAACAGGGGAAGTTCAAGGTCAAACCCATACCCATGAGGAGTGAACAGTCTCACTGAAAAGATGACCCTCAGAAACTAGAGAGGGGTGTGAGAGGCAGAAGTCTACCTTTAGTGCTGAGACCTGGGCAGTGGGCTTGCCAGGCAGCTGCCCAGGCCAGGAAAGTGGGTCAGCACCCTCCCCAAGATGTGAGCCCTAGAGGCCAGGGTTGGCGTCTTCATCCCCCATCGAGTCCTTGGCGCCTTTGAGGGCTCAGCACGTAATAGGTGCTCGGCATGTGTCTCATCTGAGCAGCGGACTCATGGACAGTCTGTCCCTCCTGTGTCCTCACGAAGTCTGAGGGCCGTGGGGATCCTATCCCTCGTCTGTGTCTGGGCCACAGTTTTGCTTTTTCAACTGAGGTGAGGTTCACATAACATAAAGTCACCCATTTTGAAGAGAGCAGTGGAGATGTACCTGGGACGTTCACAAGGTCCTCCAACCAACAGCTCCGTCTGGTTCCAAAACATCTCACATCTTGTCCCCCAGGAGACCCCATACCACTCAGCCATCACTCCCCAGTGGGCACTCCCTGGCTCCTAGCAACCTGCTGTCTGTCTCTATGGGTTTGCCCACTCTGGGTATTTCATAGGAAAGGAATCCCACAACATGTGTCCTCTGGGCCTGGCTTCTGTCCCTGAACAGAATGTTTTCAAGGTCCATCCGAGCCGGGGCGTCTGTGAGCACTCATCCCTTCTCACGGCAGAAAGACGTTCCATTGTGTGGCTGGGCCTCACCATGTGTCCATCCCTCTGATGGTGTTCGCACGGGCTGTGTCAGCCTTGTGTGAGGAGAGCCGCTGTGAATGCGAGTGTGTGTGTGTTTGTGTGCTTGTCGGGGCACCTGCTCTCGATTCTTTGAGAATTGCTAGGTCGTATGGTAATGCTACGTGTCACGGTTTAAAAGACAGACTACAGTGTCTCTGTAGGGTTCCAAAAAGATGTTCGAATAGCCTTCCAGTTGACGGTATGGCCCGGCTCCGAGGAAACGGAGGGCGGACTCCCTTCACGGGACTGGAAGTGGGGGAGAGGCTGTGGCATTGGGGAGCGAGGAGAGAGTGAGTGGGAGCCAGACCCCATGGCGGGGGTAGCACCTCTTCCTGGGAGCAGGGAGTGGACCTCAGACAGGATCGACAGGGAGACTCTGACCTTCAAACCGCTGTTTTCACAGTGGAGTGCGGAGGGGTAGGTGGAGAGGGCTTGCGTGGGGGTCTTGGCGGGACAGGCGGAGTGAAGGGGCGCACAGGAAAGGGGCTCGCAGGCTCTGGGTGGGGTGACGTGAGGGCAGGGTTTGATGGGCTGCATTTCAGAGCTGTGCCCGGGGGGGGGGGATGTAGCAGCTGTACCCCTCCCTCTTCTGGTATGAGACAGATGGCACCCAAGGCCCGGCTGTGCAATATGTGGTCTGGTCAGCAGCTTGGCCCTCCTGGCCTCCGGAGCTCCTTCTGACTCTCCAATCGTCTGACTCTCGGGCAGGGGACAGCGTGTTGGCTGGGTTCATGAAAGACCCCCCACTCCAGAGAGAGAGAAGGAGAGAGGCAGGTGTGGGACTCCCTGTCACCTAGGGGCTGCTGCCCAGTCTCCATCCCCAGGCCTCCTCCCCTCCCTGCGCTGGCCCCACTCTGCCAGGCCAAGGCCAGGAAGGGCGCCTGCCATGCTCCTGGGATGGGATTGGTTCAGCCGGATTGGTCCCGAGGAAAGCTGGGAACTTCAGGGAGAATCTGAAACAGGTTCAGGAGGATGTGGCTCTTTTCCAAAAAGAGGGTTCCCAGCTCCTTGGGGGGAGGGGTCACGGCGCTGATCCCAGAGGAGTTTCTGACTTGCTCCCCTCCCATCTGCATGGTGGCAGGTTCTAGACCAGTGGTTCTTAACCTTTTTTGAGGTACCGAACCCACCAGTTTCATATGCGCATTCACCGAACTCTTCTTTAGTGATAAATAAAATATGATTTTTTCCCCCAAATTTAGTTTTGCCGGTGTGAGACTAGAGTTGCTCAACTTGGCATTGCATATCATGCAGATAGGATGCTGACTCCCATCCCGTTCCGTGATACATGTGAATCCATGTTGTACATATTCATCCAACCACTTTCTTTTTTTGCTCGACATATTTAGTATGGATTAAAATATTAAGAAAGAAACCACACGACGTACAACTACGACAGCCGTTGACTACTGCGCGCACTAAATTCCCCGCAACACTGGTTGGCCAAGCAATGTAACGTGATCCTCTGCAGCAAGTGATGGCCAAGCGGGGTGTGTCATCACGACTTTACTCAAGTGTGTCTTTACCTCCGCGGCAGAGGCTTCTCTGAACCCCTGAGACTGACTCATCAAATTCCTAGAGTTTGATAGAACCCAGGTTAAGAACCACTGTTCTAGGGTCTCCTGCATTGTTGCATATTTTAAAGCAAACCCTGGTGACCTGAGAAAGCTGGAGAGGAAGGGCAGGGACGCCCCCGTTCCTCCTGCACCCCCACACCTCCCGCATGCCCCACACAGCCTGAGCAGGGCTCTCTCTGGTCCTGCAGCTGTCCCCAGATCTCTGTCGAGGGGCAGATTAGTGACAGCACTGTCATCACAAGGTTGGGGCAGGTGGCATAGTGTCCCTGTGAAATGTCATTCTCCAGTTTCAGGAGGATCCTGTATCAGGGGAAACTGAGGAAGCCCATGCTGATTGACTTCCTACGTGCCAGTCACTGAAAATGTCTTGTCATTTAACCCCACAAACCTGAAGGATTGGGGTCAGCACCCGCCTGCCTTCTCCTGACATGGGCACCGAGATATAGAGACCCAGCCCCCGCCCGGAGTTATCCATGCTTTCAGGAGTGCAGGCTGGTTTCACACCCAGGATCAGGGAGTGTCTGGAGGGTCCCCTGTCCCACACATCTCTCCTCCAGCGGTGCCCAGGCCAGGACAGCAGTGCTGAGCACAAGGCCCCAGCAGGCCAGGCCTGAGGACACAGGGCTCCTTGGAGACAGCCCATGTCACCTGTTCTTCACGTGAGGGCCGGTGCTCTTCATAGCCCTTTCTTCAGAAGAAGGGAGGCCCCTCGTCCAAGGTCACACAGCCCTCCAAGTGCCAGCCCGTCTTTCTGCCAAACCACGAGTCCCTCCCTGAGAAGCAGTAATGGTTTACGCCTCCCTGTTATCATCATCACTGGCATGAGTGTTATTCCCATTCTACAGGTGGGGAAGTGGAGGCCCAGGGAGACTGACTAACTTAACCGAGGTTCGTACACCTACTAGATGACCCCGGGGTCGTGGGAGCAGGGGGTGGGCATGGCCGAGCAGCCTCTGCTGGACGCATCCCTATGGCTCCTAGGACCAGACTTGCTGCCCCTCCTGGCGTCTCTCTTCTGCCGGAGCCGCCCCTTGGCATGACTCCCTCTGTGTGTGTTTCTGACGCCAGCCCCAGACTGGTTGCCTGATGCCGGATACCGGGGTGCTTCCCTCGCAGGCGGCTCTGCCCTGTGGCCCCATCTCTTTGGTAGGGATGTTTTTGTGAACTTGAGAAAAAATCAGGGAAAAGGCCAACTCCCTCTGTCCAGCCCATTAATTCTGCATGCTCGGTCCCGAATTAACCTTGGCAAGGCTTCGAGAGGAGAGAGTAATTCTAACCTTAAAAATCTGCTGATTAAAGCTGGTTTCAGGAATTCGATTCCACTTAATGTCTTGGCAGGGAGCCCAGCCTCGCATTAACAGCCGCGGCCTGGTCCCTCTGCCTTCTCCATAAACAAAAACCCCGTCGCCTGTTTTAAGCAACAGTGCCTTTGCTGGACTCCCCCGCGGCCCGCAGCTGCGCACGTGGCCGAGGGCCCCGGCAGGGGCTCGGAAGCGAAGCCGTAATCACAGCCAGAAATGCCGGTGTTCCTGGCGTTCCGGGCCCACGTGCCGAGCTGGGCAGGCCAGGGTCTGGACAGCGTTTGCCCTCCACACCCCTCAACATGGCCTCTGGGGGCTTTGGGAGTCAGCTCCTGGTGTTGTTTGCGTCTCATAAGTCCCTGCTTCTGGGAACAGGGGACCAAGGCCCAGAGGATGAGGAAGGACAAGGGCCAGCTACCTGGGATATTCACCAAACACTGCTAGCACCAGAGGCGGGTTTAACGGTGCGCACACCCCGACTTCTGAAGAGCCCTGCAAAACCCCAACTTTGCACTTTTTTCTAATGTAAGGGGCCTCATATCTTCTTCTGTGCCCAGGGCTTCAGTCGACCTTAATTCACCTCTGGCTAGCACCACAGGACACAGCCCTGGCCTCCCCTGAGACTCGCTGTCTCCTGCTTTTCATCCGTTCAGCCAAAGTGTGCAAAGCCCTGTTGCACTGTGCTGAGTGAGGCCAGGGGGAGCCGGACCAAGGGGTACTGTTGGGGGGGCACCTTCCTCCTCAGTCCTTAGTGCTGGCTGCCTGGTAAACTGCGATGGGGGGGCCTCAGTAACTCACAGTGGGGAGGAGGAAGGAGGGGTGGGGACCATGATCAGCATAAACCTCTTTAAGATCAGTTCCAGCCCCCTGGCAAGGCTCCAAGAAATAGGTCTCAGCAAGTACACTTTGATGAGAGAAAGGAGTTTTCACTTTGTTTATTCCTTGTGGATGCCCAGTACTTTTAGGAAGTTTTTAAGTTCCACGCAGCTCAGGCACATTGGACTGGGCTGGAAGGCTGGAACCTGAGGTGGGTGGGAACTGAGTCAGAGCCCCTGTGACAGATGTGTGTGGCAGGCCCGCAGGTGCTCAGCTGCTGGCACAGCCCTCCTCGGGGCCCGTATGGGCCAAGTGCCAGGAGAGAGTGCTGAGCCGCAGAAATGACCGGGTAGCCCCGTTCCCCAGAGCAGTGTGGCACACTGGGGTGGGGAGCCGGAGAGAAGCCCACAGAGACCTGGCTGAGGGTCCCAAGGGCTGGAAGGCACCGGGACTGGACCCCAGCCGAGGCTCTGCCCCTTGGTCACTGTGGCAACAACCCAGGAGAGACCACAGCAAGTGCTCCCGCTGCCCACTCCTGCCCCGTCTCCTGGGGCTTGCGATTCATGGCTGGGCTCAGCCTCCCTCTAAATCTAAATTCACCTTATTATCAATTTTTAGCTTCCATTCCATTTTATGCCTGCTAATTTATTAATCCTAGATGCCCCAAAAACAATAACACCGAAGCTCCTGGGACTTTATTTATATCTTTAAACATGATTTTTATGCCCTTTTATCTAAAAATTCATTTGATTTTTATTGTCCTCCTCACTTACGTCACGGTTGGGCTGCCGCCGCTTTATTGAGCCAAGCTCCTGCCGGCCGGCCTCTCCCGTGGAAGGTGGCCCAGGTGAGCAGGGCCCACGTCACAGGGGCACCATGGGCCGCCCTGCAGGGACCCTGGGGCAGGACAGTCACCTCCTGGCTCCCTGGAAAGGACGGGAGGTGAGGGGGCCCCTCAGAGCTCACTCTGTCTGTGCCCACACCTCTGCTTCTCATTTCCTGTCTAAGTCCTGTTCTAGCCCATGATAACGATGATCTAGAACTTTCTGTGGAGGTGGGGGAACCTCTAAGGTGAGAACTGAAAGTCCTTCTTTCAATGGCCCAGGTTTCTTCCTAGACCCTGGGGCCTCAGGTGGAGGCACAGTGCCTATCTTTCCCTTCCTGGGAGGTCTCCTCCCTTCTTGACCATGGAGCTGCCCCCTCCCCTGCCCTGCCCCTTCCTCTGAGCTCCTGCCCATGTCGGTGTCCAGCGCTCTCCCGTCCTCAGGGCTGGGGGACCAACAGCACTCTCTGCAGGGCCTTGGGCTGGGTGCACTGTCCCTGGCTGCGGGCACTGTCCCGGTCTCCAGGTGTTTCCCCCGGCACACTGCCAGCCTGAGAGGGGTGCAGAGTTGCCAACCTTGTGAAGTCTGCTGCCCCCCATTAGTTTCTCTCTGCTCCTCAATTCTTTCAGCTCTGACAGCCCAACCTCCATAGCCTGTCTGGGCCACCTGACCCTTACTGTCCCTCCAGTGTGTGCACCAGACCTTCTGTTCCCCGAAATGGACGTTTGTTCCTGCCGCTACATTCCAGCCCTCACAAACGTGACCTCAGGCAAGGTCTTCCCGTCTCTGAGCCCCCGCTTCCACATCTGCAAAGAGGGTCTCAGACCGCCCTCTCCCAGGATTTTAGAGGGCCCAGCCTCCCTTCCCCATCTCCCCTGGCCACCTACAGCACCAGGGCCATGGGGAGCTCATCCTCTCTGGGAGACAGACGACCCTCTGGCCTGACATTCTAGAGGTCTGGTCTTTTGTGACATCATATCGGTCTTTTGCCCTGGAGAATGGATCTTTGGGAGCCTGCCCACCTCTGCCCAAAGGAGCTTCCCAAGAAAGTACAGTGCTCAAGGGCTGTTTCCAAGGGAGGGCCTGGTCCCATGGGGACAATCTGAGCCTGGCCAGGGCTGATATCTTCCTGCATGGCCCATAGGCATTGGGTTGGGGGGCCCTGCCCAGCCCCCTTGCCACCAGCCATGGTCCACTAGTGCAGCAGGGCCTCGCTGCTCTGGGAGACACCATCACAGACTGTCTCGGAG
Organism: Rhynchonycteris naso; assembly: GCA_037038555.1. Lineage (NCBI taxonomy): Eukaryota > Metazoa > Chordata > Mammalia > Chiroptera > Emballonuridae > Rhynchonycteris > Rhynchonycteris naso. The sequence continues at coordinate 232,879,894 of CM072997.1, read as the reverse complement.
AAAGGCCGGCTAGACGCCTGGTCCATGATGATCTGATATGCCGGATGTCCCCCATCACCCAGCCCCGGAGGCCAAATTAGACTCAAATCCATTTAGCTCAAACTAATTTTAAAGCAATTCGCTCTTTAACAAGTTCTGAGGCCCAGTGCTTTCACAGGTAGCATGTGAATGGAATCATTTAGTCCAATCTTAGATTAACATGAACCAGATTCTTCAGCGAGGACTATCCCCAGAGCGGCCCAGGAGGTTATCCCTTTGCTTTTGACAAAGGCAGGCCCTGCAGAAGGCCTGACCTGCGGCCGTTATGTGGATGCCTGAGTGGGGCTGCCAGGGTGGCGTGCCGGGGAAGAAGGAGCCAGGGCTCTGGACCAGACCAGGGCGGGCTGGAATCCTTCTCTGCCTCTTCCTGGCCACGTGACCTTGGGCAGTCTGCTAGCCTGGCCCGGCCTTGATCTTCCCTGAGGATCTCTGTGCAGGACAGAGGTAGGGATGGGAGGGAAAAGAAACTCTGTGTCTCTCCCTCCCCCATTGTCTTCATGGGGGAGCTTCCCAGCACCTTCCAGGATCTGTCTCGGCTTTCCGGGTGTCTGTCTGGGGAACAGCGGGGCCGCTTGACCTACTTGTGCACCTCCCAGCAGCTGCAACTGGTGTGGGGATCTGGGAGGTGCTGGAGTGTTCTCACTTCTGCCTGCTCTTCGAAGAGCACCTGCTTCTCCTGGGGATGTCAGAACTTTGACACCAAGGGAACCGTGAGAGCCCTACAGCTCTGCCCACTCAGGTCTCTTCCTGCCCCACCAAGAGTCCCAGGGCTCCTAACTCAGCTAGGAGCCCCTCCCTGGTGCTGTAATCTCAGATCTGGAAGGGACAGGCTTTCTTGCCTGTTGGGCCACGCTGGAACAATGAGCTCTCACTACCTTCCATCTGAAGCAGCCGGCTGGAGTGGGAGATGGAGCCATGACAGAAGGAAGGGCAGGGAAGCCACGGGGTCAGCACTGACATTCTAGCCATGTGCCTACACTTGCCCCGTGACTACTCCCAGCCTCCCACAGTCCTCCCAGGAAACTCGCCTCAGCACGCAGTCTGGACCAGTGGGAAAGGGCAGAGCGATACAAATCCCAGGGTCTTTGTTTCAGATGCAAGGCCATCAGCCACCTGCTCATCACGGGTCCCACAGGGACTTCTGCAGAACAGTCTGCAGAGTCACGGACTCGGCCACCCAATGTCATCTGAATGGAGAATGTGGATGGGAAAGCTGGGAAGGGGCGGACAGGCCATTCCCTCCTCTTAGCATACCCTCCTTGTCCAGCTGGCCTGGTCTTTTTCACCTGCTGTCCATCTGGCCAAGTCCTCACCCCTTTCGACACATCACAAATGTCACTTCCTCTTAGGTGACTTTGCTGACCTCCAACACGAAAAAGGGGGGCCCTTCCCTCCCTGGGGCTCCCTTACATCCCCTCCAGGGGCCCCTTGGGCTGAGCATCAGGACCTCGTTCGGATCTTGTTTTGTGCATTGGTGTGCCTCCCTTCCAGGGAGGAGTCGGGGGGGGGGGCTCAGGCTGCACGAGGTGGACTGCAGTAAAAGCTTATTTACAGAAAGTCCACATCCATGGCCTCCTCCTGCATGTGAGCCAGCCCAGCCCAGCCCAAAGGTGGCCTTTTCCAGGGGAATGGCTGTCCCCCACAAAAGGTGCCTGGAACAATCCACGCCAGAGGCCACTGACCCGTCCTCCCAGCAGAGCAGGCTCCGGTCACTGTCTTCTCTGGGGAGTTTTCTTTCCTCTCTGTTGTCTCACTTTCTTCTGTCACCTTTAGACCAGAACATGCTTTTTAAAACTGTTCATCTTATCTCTGTCATGCGCATGTCAGATTTAAGTGTGTGAGATAAGCCAGGCACCTAAAATTCTATTTTCACACTGAGGACCTTCATACTGACACTCACCTCCTCAGTGGGAGAGAGAAGAGGCCAGTGGGGGCCTGAGGCCCGGCTACTGGGGGACTCTGGGGGCCACTGCCACAAGCCCACCCAAGCTCCCAGCCCCCAGGCTGTGTGACCTGGCTGCTGGAGTAGGTGGGATATGCAGGACTGTTTGCAGAGGAAGTAGCAGGGGATCCCAGTAAAGAGGATTATGGTTAGAGATTCGATGTAAACACCCTAGTCTGAGGACACAGCAGATGTTATCCCTGTATTAGAGGAGGTTTGGGGGGGAGGAGAGGAGGGTTGTTGGGGAGTAATCCTTGCTGTTGGGCACAGGGGGCTCAGGGAGACACTCACTGACTGACTCAAGCTGACCCAACCTTCAAGCATCCCAACTCCCCAAAGTGCAGCCACCTCCCGGAAGCGCCAGGCGCTTCAAGTCATCTCCCCATAACCGTGGCTTCTCCAGATCTCAGCCTCTGGGGTCCCAGGCTCCAAAGGTCTCATCCAAACATCTCAGAACTGAACCCCAGCCCCCGACCCTGCTCTTGTGGGCAGAGCCTCCACGTCCAGCAGAACTCTTTGTGATGATGGAGTGTCCCGGCCGTCTGGCAAGGCGGCCACTAACTGCAGGTGGCCAGTAAGCACTTGAAGTGAGGATAGTTCGAGGAGGAGTTTGTATCACTTGACTTCATTTGAATTTGAGCAGCCACAGAGGGCCCGTGGCTTCCTTGTTGGATGTTGCCGCTGTGGGGAGGCCGGTCAAGCAGTCCCATGGGGGCGGGGCATTCATTCCCGAAACCGGTGGAGTCAGACGCCGGCCTGGCTTGCCCGCTCCCAGATTCAGAAGTCAGCAGCAAGCCCTGACTTTCGGGAGTTGTCGATCTGCTGTGGGAGGGGCCCCAGAAAGCAGGGAGAAGCTCTCCCTCCCAAGGAGGAGGTTTCACAGGAGGTCCAGGCCGTGGGGGTGCTCTGCCCCCACTGCTTTCTACTGCCCGAACTTGACTTCATGGGATCCTGCTGAGCTCAAGTGAAGGCGGAGGGGGCCAAGCTTTCCTCAAGTGGTTCGTTACTCCAGGCGCCCAAGTCCTTCGTGCCAGCACCGGCCCGAGTGCTGCCTGATCTCACACAGGGCGTTAGGGTGATGGACAGTGGCAGGGAGACTTTGTTCTGCGCTCTCACCCGCGTTCACTAGATGCACATGTCGTGAGCCTTTGCTGCACCCTCCTTGTCCCGCATAGGCTCTAACGTCGTGTGGAAACTGCGTGGCATTTCTTGAGCACCTGCTACACGGGAACCGCTGTGGAGCGTTCCACACAGGACCGTGGATTCTCACCCTTCCCTTTCCATTCCAACAGCACAGGGTCAGCAGAGAGGGACCCGGGGACTAGGTCTTGCCCACCTACCTTCATCCAGCCTGTGAGCCAGGAATGGTTTTTCCTTTTTTTAATAGTTGAGGGGAAACGTCGTAAGAAGAATAATATTCATGACAAGTGAAAATTATGCAAAGTTCAAATTACCGTGTCTCTGACTGAAGCTTTGTTGGGACGCAGCCAGGCACATTCATTTGCCTGGCCGCTAAGGCTGCTCCGGCCTGAGAGAGGCCGGGCTGAGCAGGCACAACAGAGACCACGTGACTCGCAAAAGCGTCTGCTGTCCGGATCTTTCCAGGAAGGTGGACAGCACCTGGAAGAGGTGGGCGGCACCGTGGCCGTGGGAAGTTCAGTGATGGTGACAATGTACGTGAACCTGAGGCAGCACCCCCGTCCCCGTGGCTGCCCCGTGACCGCGATGCGTCATTGCGAGGGACCCCTCCCACCAGCTGGTCACAAGAGGCTTCCTGCAGGAGGGAGGACCTGAGATGGTTGCGGGCCGGGTGGTGTTTGCCTGGGCGGGGGGACCATGCGAGGAGAAGTGTGGGAACAGGGGGCACAAGTCTGCTGGGAGACGCTGAGTCAGCTGTCTTCTGGAGCCAAAGCCCAGAGTGGAGGGGATAGAGGGTGCTTGTACCCAATGGGGGTGCAGAGAAAGTGGGGGAGAGAGGGAGAATCAGCCACTGAGAGCTGGGCAGAAAGCACTGGCCACGTCCCGGTGTCCGTCAATAAAGGCCACTCTGAGACGCCCCCTTCTCTGGCCCACTGGGGCTATCGGCTGTTGGCTGCCAGGCCCTGATGGACCCTCTGGCATGGGGGGAGGGGAGCTGGTAGCTGAGTCTGTGGGGGAGAAACCCGTTTGAAGAGATGTGTGACCGATGCCCCCTTCAGAAACGTCCCTTTCTCTGTGGGATGTATCGATTCTGAACTGATGGGAGCCCTTGTTTGCTATTGGGTTCCCCGGGAACTCTTATCTTCCCCTTTTTATTTAAGAAGGAAAAAAAAGGTAGCTCTCTAGTGTCATAGGGACAAATCTGAGTATTTAAGACAAACTCCTTTCTTGCTCACGTGTCATGTGAAAGGGAAGCTGGGCCTTATGTCCCCGGGTCGAACGGATCTACGCATTGCTGTCCTGTGAGCAAGGCTCTTGGGAGTTTCCTAAACACAGCTCGCTGCTTTCCTTCTGACCTCTGTGTGTACACACACCAACAGGGGACGCACGGCCCGTTTTCCCGTACATACCTCCGCATGCATGTGCAGGTGTGTGTGTACTTGAACACGTGCATACACACGTGCACGCACACACAGAGAACTGAATCCAGCAGCCCCAGGATGTGACTCTTCCTCCAACCACATCATGGCCCCCAAATGAGAAACTTGACTCAGGAAGCCCTCAGGGGACCCCCAGAGCCTGATCAGAAAGCACCAGGAGTTTGTACAACACAGATTGCTACCGACAAACTTGATTGCTTTTTTGATTAGTGGGTAAAGGGGCTGGATTTGAGACGCTGCCTCGTGAAATCGTGTGCAATTAATCCCCAGTTGGCCGTGGAATGACATTGTTGTACGGGCTGGAAACTGGCAGAAAGGCTGCAAAGTGAGGACGGTGGTGACAAAGGGAGCTGGCGAGGAACTCTGGGAGCGGGGTGGGCCGCGGCAGTGGTTCGGGGCTACGTGGTGCCCCAGATCTTTGCAACCCACTGCATTCTATGTGTCTCCACATGGATGTCTTACAAGCTCCTCGAAGTCACCGAGTGGAACTCTGACGTCAGGCCTCCCCTCAGCCCGCTGCACCCCCAGTGCTGCCTGTCCCCGTGAAGGGGACTGCCGTGGACCCCTCCACCCAGCCAGAAAGCTGGCAGCATCCTCACACCTGGCAAATGTGGCCATTTCCCTGCCCTGGTTCGGGCCCCAGCATGTGCAGGCCTCCGGATGTGCAGGACAGGCCTGATGCCCCCAGCCTCCCTCGGCTCTGTCCCCTGGCTGCTTCATTGTGACCATGAGCTTCTGTGCCGCACACGTGTTCATGACATCCTTTTACTCCTGCCGCCCCAGCGTATAGCCAAACCCTTGCCAAGGCCCCCTGGCCTTTTGTGATCAGGCAGCTTTGTCTCCTACTGGCAGATCCTACCTGCGCACCCCCCACCCCCACTCACTACACACTCCTCTCATATCTTCACCCCCCCATGCACTACACACCCCGCTTCATACCTGCGTACCCACCATGCACTACACACCCCGCTTCATCCCAACGCCCCACACTTGCTTTTTCAGGCCCACTCCACTCTGTCTGTTGTCGTCCCCCCCCTGCGCCCCCTCCAGCTCTTTCTGCCACTCTTGGCTTGGCCAGCCCTGCTCATCTTAAAGCCCCACCGCCTCCTCTGACCCCTGTGCCACCGGCTCTGGGACTGTCTTTGGCCTCCCAGGTGCCCAGGTGAGGCATCCGCTCTCAACCCTTGCACCTCCCACAGGACAGGAGGCTGGCGGTGCCATTTTACAGCCTGGAATGACGAGCCCCACCCCCACCCCCGCCCCGCGCAGGATCAATCTCCACAGACCCCTCCTCCCTGACTGCGGATTCCCAAGGCCAGGGCTGGCTACTCAACCCTTTAATCACTAAAGGCAGAGTCATTTTTCAGGGTACGTTTCTGGTGTGAGACTTCACAGGACCCCAAGCAAGACTTAAACTTCACTCTGGGTCCTTTCCTGTACCAGGCCGTAGAGAGGGGTGTCCTGGGCATGCCACTGTGGGAGGGCTGTTGGCCATGTCCATTCAGATGGCTCAGGGTCCCTCCCTGTAGGACTGTCAGTCCTGGGAGGTTGAGGGGTGGACACACAGCTGGCAGATGTGCTGAGCAAGGGGATAGGGACGGGCCCAGCGCCCTCGGGCAGCACATATCCTTTGGGGGTCTCTTGGGAACTCCCCCTTCCTGCCTTGATGTCTTGTGATGTGACGTGGCTGCCGAGCCAGGGGTACACCGCTAGTGAGCGTTCCCTCTCCCGCCTCCTTAATACGGTGCCTCTCATCTGTGGAGACCAGAGATGGGAGCACAGGGCGGTCAGAGTAATATCTAAAAATAGAGCAACTGGTTCTGAGTGAGGCCCCGAGGGTTCCTCTGATTAAAATGCATGAGCCTTGATGTAGAAACTGCGATTTTTCTCTTTAACATTGTTCTGCTTATTGGGTGGTTCTGGGCAGTTCTGGGTAGGGGAGGGTGCCAGAGAGAGGGGGCAGGGCTGGCTGGGGGGGGTGTAGCATGCCTCCTTTTTGTGAGCTGCACAGAGAGACACACAGGAGGCGCTTGGTGACTTCTCCAGGGTTCCTTCCTGCGCGGTTCAAGGTTGCAGCAACCCCACCCGGTGCGAAGGCAGCGAGTCAGGGGGACACGTCAGGGGGACACGGAGCTGCTTGTCAGCCAGGTCCTTTCAAGCTCAGGGCAGAGATGGTGGAGAGGGGCAGGTGTTGTGCTCTCAGGAGGAATGGGCAATGGAGAAGGAACGTGTGTGGAGCCTTTGATTTCAGAGGGACAGGAGAAACTTCTCACAGCAACTGCTCTCTCCCTCCATCTGGCTGATGGCAGGAGGAAAAGTCCTCAGACTGTCCCCTGGAACTGCAAATTCCAAAGGAAAAGGGTCCATGAAGGTGCAGGGGTGGGGCACTCTTTCTTTGCAACCATTTACAGAAAAGCATCCAGATGTAGGTCTCCTTAGGCAAAGAGGAGCGTGTGATCCAAAATAAATAAATTTCTTTTCTCAAAACAGTATATTGAAAAGTCAGGAAAGAATATTGCCTTCTTAATAAACAAGTACGTTCCGTGGGCGAGGATTGCAAGGGAGTCGTTTAAATTAATTTCTGCTTTTGTTTGCTTGGTCTGTGCAGGGCTGAAGTCCCAGCTGACAGCAAGCTCTAAAAGTCCTAACACATCGGAAATCTGATTTCCTTGCAGCCAGAATCCCATAGTCCAAAATGATTTCTCTTTCAACTCCGCTAATCAGACTGGCGGGGGCTCAGACAGGCTCCGAGCAGAGACAGTTCACACTCGGTGTTGGGGATGTGGGGGGGGGGGGAGGGGAGAGTAAGGGTGTCTGATGGAAGCGCTGTCGAGGTTGTGCTGGGGTGGGGGGGCCGATAGTGGGATTACAATGAGCAGTGTGGGGGGGCAGACCTCCCCCCTCCTTCCCCGAGGCTCTGCTGGCCCTGCCTTCTCCCTCTGTGCCCTGCCCCCTTCTGGACCCTGCTCTTTGGGAAGCTGGGACTCTCCTGCGAAGAGGGAAGGAGGCTGAAAGGAAAAGGACAAGCCCCCGCCCACTCAGACTGTCAGAGTTCCATGGTGACAGAGAGCTGGACAGAAACCCCACACACCGACCCTGCACTTGAATGTTCACCCACCTCATTTCTATATCTACCTTATATATCCAACCTGGTTCTGGCTGTTTTCTAAAATAAAACCCATCTGCAAAAAGAAGCAGGTTTATACTTAGAGCGAGCAAATTATACACACACACACACACACACACACACTGTATGTCGGAACCAGAAGGTGGGGAAAGGCACAGGAGCCGCTCAGGCTCTGGAGGTAAAACCTAGGATGCTGCCCTCCCCGGCCCCACCAGCCTTGGCTCCTGCCACCCAGGGCTGCCCTGTCTGTCTGGCGTGACTCTGCTCGGCCAGGAAAGGTTGGGGGGGTGTAGGAATCAATCTTATAACCTTCAGCCCTTTCCTGTCCACCAAGGGGTCTTCACCTAGGCTCTATGAATGGACTTCAGGGTAACTCCAAGCCCCTAAATTAGAAACACAATGTATATGCAGGTTTAACCCCTGCCAGGGTTCTCCCATGCTTCCACAGCCCCAAAAAGGGCAAGTGCCCCAGCAGCCCATCCTCTTTGCCCTCTAAAGTGTCCCAGCCACGCTTCTCAGACACCGTCCCAGCCCTGGTTCTTGGTCCCGGGGCCTGAAGCTGGGGTGCCCGCCCTTGGTCTCCCCTGGTCCCCTCCCCCACCCCGGGCACTGGCAGCATCTGGGGTCCCTTCTTGTTCCTTCTCCGTTGCACTGTCTTCCTGCCTTCCTTCCCTCTTTCCAACTGAATTCTCGTTTTTCCTCTCTCCCCAGTGCTTGTACGGCTGCTATGTCCATTCCTCCGTCATCCCCACCTTCCACCGGAGGTGCTACTGGCTCCTTCAGGTAGGTGGCTGGGACCGAATGCTTCTTCCGTCTCGTCTCGGTCGGTGCTGGGAAGGGTCTGCAGAGGGAGATGCGTGGGGGGCGGGGGTGGCTTCTGCGCGCAGCGGTCTCATGCGGAGGCGTCATGGCCCTGGCCGGCTTTCCTAGGGACGTGGGCATGTGGCTCGGAGGCCCGCCATGGGCCTGGCTCACCTCATTGTCAAGCAAAGGAAGGGGAGAAAGCCTGGTGGGGGCAGTCTCCTGCGTGAGGATGCAAGGAAGGTGGAGCATCCTGTCCTTGACTGGGAAATGCCTGTTAGCTAAAAGCTGCATCTCCGTTTTCTCTCGTGGGTTAGCAGTGGCACCTGTAGAAAATCAGCTTCTGCAGGCACACCAGTTGCGGTTGGATTGATTCAGATTGATTGTGATGCTTGTTGGGACAGGAGGAGCTCCTGGCTCAGCAGGAAGGAGCTCTGTAATCGATTTTTGATGTCTGTCATGTAGCAGGATGGAGAAGGGGGGTGAAGAAGTTGCCTGGTGTCTTTACTGCACAGGGGACAATGTCCCTGGTGCCTGTGTGGCAGCCTCTCGCTGAGTCAGGATTAGGCCGGTGCCAAGGCTGCTGGCCTCTTGCAGAGTGGTGGTCACTGGTGGTCCTCTTGCCCGGCAAGTGGGGAGGTCTGAGGGATGCAGCCAGCCAGGCTGGATCTGGGTCCTCCTCAAAGCTTGCCTCTGATTTGCCTAAGGTTTTGGTCATGCCTCTACCCAGAAATTGCTGCCTCTAGCCTTTCCCACTGTGCTTCCCACCGTCTGCATTCACTATCATTCAAGTTCACCGAACCCCTAGGCCCCAGTGCTTTGGAGGCTCTCCCTGCCCTAGGGGTCTGGCATGTGGAGAAAATAGCCGCTCATGCCATGGAGTGCAGGGAGGCCTCTGGCCCCAGGGAAGGTGACCTGGAAGGGATCTGCAGAGCCCAGAGCCATTCTGGTGTGGACACTGAGGCTCCTCCACCTCCAAGCCCTTTCTGTCCTCCCTCAGTTCCCAGAAATAATTGTCTGCGGCTCAGACAAGTTCATTAGCGGATGACGCCTAGACTGCCCGGGGATGTGCTGATTTGCAAAGACATTGCTTCCCCGGCAACCTGCCCTGCTGTCAGTTTCCCAGGGCCCATCTCCCGTGGAGGCTGGCCTGCTGGCACCTGGTTTTCTAATTGCCCGGTCCTGCGTCCTTGCGAGAGGGACCTTCAGGTGGTCGGGGGTGATACTTTCCCTATCTGGTTCATAAGAATGGACCCAAGGCATTCTGCCACTTGGCAAACGGCTTTCTCTTTTACCTGGTTGTGAGGACAGAGGGGAGTGTGGGAGAGCAGAGCCCTGGTGAGGTTAGAGTCTGCCCCATGTCCCCAGGGTCACACCCTGGCTGCCTGCGTTCCCTGGAGATGCCTTCCTGGGCCTCAGACCTGCCGGCCTGCCTGCAGCCCCAGAGGCCTGCGCTCTGAGGAGGCTTCCCCCTCCCCCAGGCCTGTCTCCCGCACCTATACCCCCGCCTCTCATTCCATCATTCTCTTGCGGCTTTTTAATTCCATTAAATTGACTTTCCTGGAATCAGACACCATGGGGCAGCCATGGGCTCTGAGCACATTACTCCCCAAACTTGATCCCACTCAGTCAGGCGCCTTGAGGCAGGTTCCTCTTGGACCTGGCTACTCCCGTCCTGTCCCTGGGGCCAGGCAGAAAGGAGGAGGGGTCCCGTTCCCCTGTACCAACCCTGGTCCATGGGGCTTCGGCCCTGGCAACTATATGCTGGAGACATCCCTGGGGCGAGTCTGTGTGTCCAGGTATGTCACCTTCCAGCTGGTGGGGGAGCCTCAGTGTCCCCCGAGGCCAGCATTGCAGGATCCAGTTTCTGCAGGGCTAATCTGGCCTCTTTACTTTGTATGTTCTCTCCCATCTCCAGGGAACTGTTTGGGCACCCCCTCTCCCCTGCGTCCTCCTCGAGTGTCACTCTTGATTCTGTGAGCAGGTGACAGGAGGGAATGCAAACAGGTGGGGGGGGGGCTGCTCTCCCACTCAGCCTGGGCAGGAAGAGGTTGAGGATCGGAGACCAAAGCAATTAGCTCTGTCCTGCACGGAGCCGCACGGAGCCGAGAGCCCACGCGGCAGCCAGCCGCTCGGGCCGTTTCTCCTAGTGCTAATTACAGTGCCAGGTAATGCGTCTCTGGCAGGAAGTAGGAAAGGAGCCGTGACACGTGGGCCCAGATGGAAATCGGCTCGAGTTTGTCTCTGACACCAATTACCAAAAGAAAGGACGAGGTGGGAGGGAAGGGGTCAGCTCAGTGCTGGCAGGTGAGTAAGAAGGGGGCAAGGCAGCCCAGTGCCCTGACTGGGACTGGCGGCTGGGGGAGGGGCAGTGGCCTGACCATGTGCTGCACACCCACTACCCCGGGCGAGTTGATCAGCTGGGACAGGTGGGGCAACCTTACAGGAAGGAAGGGGGCTTGGAGGAGGAAGGAGGCCAGGAGGGCGAGTGCCTGGATAAAGAAGGGTTTCTTCCGGGAACCGTCTCCCCCCCACTTGCCACCCCTCTACCCCCCGCTACTGTCTCTGTCTGGCCCAGTGGCCACCTCTGCCAGCCCGCTGGCCAAGGGCTCCTCCTGCCTCTGAGATCCTCCGACCAACCCCGCCCCTACCAAGGCCACTCAGCACAGCAGACCCCCTACCCACTCAGCTGGGCTCTCCTCTCCGGCCAGACTGTGAGCGAGCGTGCTGTGGGAGGAAACTGTGGCCCAGCTCCCAGATGCCCAGCCCAGCGCCTTGGCCAGAAACCGGGTGGTGGGGGGGCCTGGGCTCTGCTGCAGACTGCCCGCTGCCCCAGGCATGGGGGCCAGTCACACCCTCCAGAGCAGAGGGTTGGGGAGGTGGGCAGGAGCTGACACTGCACGTAGAGCCTCCGAGTAACCTGGCTCTCGGGAGAATTCAGTCTCCCTCTCCCTACCACCATTGCTAGTATATATTTTATTAGGATGAGGACAGGGCCATGCCTGGAGTGAAGGGACTGAGGCCACTTTATTAGCCCTTATGTGCATAAGTAAGGTCACTGCCATGACTGAGGGCACATGAGTTCAGCCGTCCAGGGTAGAATCTCGAGCCCCCAGGCCACTCTGAGCCCAAATGACCTGAGCTCAGGCCACTCTTCTGGCGGGAGCAGGGCCTTGGGGAGATTGGCCTTGTAACCTTGAGAACCCCCGCTGCTGGTGGGCACACACCTCCTCTTGTCATGTCACGAGCATCTCTGGGGCCCCCTGTGTCACAGCAGGCAGGACAGCTAGGCACCATCAAACGCAGCCGCTACATTGCCTAGATCCATGCTGAGACCCAGACTGGGCAGAGCCAGGCCAGGTACCCGGCCGGTTGGCGACGGAACCAGGCTAGGACCAGGCCTCCCCACTCCTTGTCACCTCTGCCTCCTGCAGCCCCAGCCTGGCTATCTCTGCAGGCGCCGGTCCCTGAGCTATGCTGGGGCCCAAGGAGGTGTGACCCCTCTTGCCGCCTGGGCTTCTCCCAGGCCAAGCCGGACAGCGAGGGCCTGTGGCCTCCACCCCTGCCCCTTGCGGCCCTTCCTGTTTGGGATGTTTGGGTGCTTTGGCTCAGGGCCCTCGTGTGTCCCTTCTCTGTCTGTGCACTGCCCCCTGCCTGCTCCCCAAGAGGACAGCCCCCTTCAAGCCAGATGTCCCAGCGACTCTGGTGCTTCATTTGGGAACTATTTCTGCTTGAAATGAGTGTCCTCCTCTCTGCCTTGTTCTCAAAAATGCTTAGTGAATGTTTTCTGTGCTCGATGAAGAGGGCATGGGTTGGGGGAGGGGGGCTCTGCATCACCCAGCGCCGTTTGGGACTGTTGGAATGCCGGGACCAGCTCTCGGGTGGCTCCCTTTTCTGCCCACCCTGGCTGCAAACACAGATGGCCATCACCACAGCCTTCCATGATCTTTTCATTATCGGGAACAGTGACGATAGCCGCCGCCCAAGTGTCTTCCGCGCCCCAGGTCCTGAGGCCAGTTCTTTGTCATTATCGCCCTGTGGAAACAAGGCACAGCTGCTCAGCAGGCCTAGACAGGCAGGAGGGATGACTGCCCAGACACTGTGTCTGACCCCATGGCATGGGATAGCCGAGCGTGGAAGTCGAGTTTCCGGGGGACAGTGAGTGGGTAGCTAAATGGTGGAGAGGCCCCAGGTCAGGAAGGAGAGACAGGGGCTACAAGACCTCAGACGGCCCCGCACAGGGGGTGGCTCCACACAGGGGGTGGGCACCCGGAGGACGGGTGAGTGGAGGGCGCCCAGGGAGGCGGGAGGGGTGGGCGGAGGTTAGGGGAGGCTGGCATTCCAGGTGGAAGGAGGGCCCAGGCTGGGGAGACGTGGCGCACTGGAGGAGGCCTGCAGGGCAGGGTGATGAGGTCCATGCCCGTCCCCTCCGTCCTGGGAGACTCGTCTGGGGAAGCAGACAAACAGCAAGTGTCTGAAGGAGAGGAACGGTGTTTTCAGACCGGCCATTGTCACGCTGCCTCCTCGTCCTGGCTTTCTTCTCGCTAGCAGCTCCCACCTCTCTCCCCATTTAATGTGCCCTGAATAATGTGACAGGGTAGACACTGAGAATTTACCGAGCTGTGCAAAAAGTGGCTTGGTTCCATTAAGATTTCGGGATCTTCGCCAGGGCTGCCCGGCACAGCCGATGTTAGTTCCTTCCTAGACGTCTTTGCCTGATTGCAATTTACGACGCCAAGGCCTCCGCTGGGCCCACTGAAAGCCTCCAGAAAAATAGGGCCGCTCCCTGAGAGCAGCCATTAGTCTCTCTAAGGAAAGTCTCTGGGCATTCTCCAGAAGATTCCTTCATCCTGTTCCCCTCCTCCGGAGGGCAGTGGGTGTCCTCAGCTGGCCACTGACCCAGAGCCTCTGCTGTGAGCAGGTCACAGCTGCCTGACCCTCACTGCATGACTTACAGCTGCCTGAGCGGCTGGAAACCTTGGGGTGTGGGGACCCCCGCCCCCACCCTGTGGACGGGGAGGGCGCTGAGGATGCAGGAGACGGTGAAGCAAGCAGGAAAGCCTCCTCTGGCTACCTGCTGGGACCACCTGGGCCTGTGGTCCTTCCAGGCCCACAGTTTGAACTCAGCTCCACCTTTTTCTGACTATGTGACTCTGGCCGAACGAATTAACCTCTGTGAATCTGTCTGTGTGACAGGCATCAAATCCCCATCTACTGAGGTTGCCAGGAGAATAAATTGAGCTAAAACCTACCGTCATCTTAGTGTCGTGCCTGGAGCCCCCAGGCAGTAGTGGCGGTGGTCATCACCATTCGCTCGGGGGAATGGCTGGGTGGGCGGAGTAGAGAAGCCCCCCGAATCTGTCCCATCCAGATCACCTCTCTCAGACTGCAAAATGCTGGGTCTCTCAGTGCGACTTTGTGATGACAGACCCTGTGTGCTAATTTACTCTGCGGTCTCGGGAGGTAGCTCGGTACGTGGCTAGTGGAATGGCATCCGCACGTTCCAGTCTACCCCCCCACTCCCAGCGCCGTGCAGTGACTGACTGCCACCCTGCAAGCCGCCTCTGCCTGCCAGCCCTCAGAGGACAGGGCCGCCGAGGCCCTACTGGCCCAGAGGAAGGATGCGGCTGCTGGGCTGCAGTCCCTTAGGGATGGAAATTATTAGTCTTATCATCTAGAACTTGTCAGTCTCCTAATCGTGGACGCGTCCACAGTGCGTGCTGTCAGCTGGGCTAAGCCACCGCTTTTGGCGTGACTGTGGAACAATGGGCAGTATAGTTTAGCGACTAGCTTTGTTTATCAAGCCAAACAGTTCCGGCTCCCCTCCAACAGAACGTCCCTCAAAGATGGGGAGAAGGCACAAGCTGCTTAATTTTTCCTTCTAGGTGGCTTACAATGGGGGCTTTTGTTTGATTATCCTTTTCATGTAATCTTCCCCGACACTCTGTCCTTAATATCCTAATCCTCTTTGAAGCAAAGGGACCAGTGTGATTTCCAAAGGGAAAGACAGAAATTTGCCTCAAGGAAGCACTTTCTGTTTTGCCTCTGAAAGAACTCAAAGGACCCAGGGTGAAATACAGACGTAATTGGATAGAGCAGTGTGGAAAACGCATGACTTTGGTGAGGGGCTCCATGTGTGGACATAGGGCGCCGGCCCAGGCTCCCACCAGCACGCGCAGCTGGCATTAGTCAGCTTGGGCACTTTGTTACCTCTGCTCCTTCACATGACCTCACGCCTGCTTTCACCACCCTTAGTGTCTCAGAGGCCTGTGCAGCACACAGCACACCCTCCAGACTCACAGCAAAAGATTTCAGCTGGACAGGTGTGCACAGGTGAACACAGCTGATCATAGGTGTGCAAAGGTGAGCACAGGTATGCACAGGCATCACTGCTCTTCATGCCTTCCTGCCCGGTTCTCCTGCTCCCCTCCCAGCCAAGGGCTCTGGGAGGCCTTAAGGAGACTTCTCGCCATCCCCACCACAACTCCGAAGATGGGGTAGGACTTCCGGGAGACTTTCCCCTGTCCTTTTTCAAACACAGCCAGGCCCTGCCTGGTGACGGGAAGTATTAGCAGGGACCCTGCCTTCCTGTCACCTGGCTCCTGAGAGAAGGCAGCCGTGAGCTGGCCTTTACCTTCCGCAGGCCTCGTGGGGCTCATAGCAGGAGGTACACTGAGGCCTGGGGACCCTCCAGCTCACAGAGCAGACCTCACAGAAGTCTCTGGAACTTGGGTGACCTCACACTATCTTCCTTTGCTCTTCCTGCCACTCTGCCCTCTCTCTTTGCCCTAGTCCCCGTCTGTCCCACCAGATCATTGCTATCAGCTGGTGGACAGGCTGCCCGCTTAACAAAACCCTTCTTCAGGACAGAAGTTCTCAGATGTGTGCCCACTTGTGGCCCCTTGCCCACCTCCCATCCTGTCCTGGCCATGCACTCTCCAGCTGTCCTTGTCCTCTCTGCCACCAGGAGGCTGTCTTGATCTCGCTAATGACCTCCCAACTGCAAAATAGAAAGATGGGTTTGCTGCCCTCACCTTTCCCCACCTGGCAACAGCATTCCCAAGGTTGGCCTTTCCCTCCCTCTGAAATGTTCTGCTGCTGTGATATACCTGGCTGTCTCCCCCACTGCCTGTTCTCTGCAGACCCCTCCCCTTTTCCCCATCCCCTAGACCAGGGGTCGCCAAACTATGGTCATTTATCCGCCCCTGCCGCACGCACTTCCAGAAGGGGCACCTCTTTCATTGGTGGTCCGTGAGAGGAGCACAGGATGCATCTGCACCCATAGTTCCCATTGAAATACTGGTCAGTTTGTTGATTTAAATTTACTTGTTCTTTATTTTAAATATTGTATTTGTTCCTGTTTTGTTTTTTTACTTTAAAATAAGATATGTGCAGTGTGCATAGGGATCTGTTCATAGTACTTTTTATAGTCCGGCCCTCCAACAGTCTGAGGGACAGTGAACTGGCCCCTGTGTAAAAAGTTTGGGGACCCCTGCCCTAGACGTTGGAACACTCCTGGGCTTCCTAGGCCTTCTCTGACTATGCTGTCTTTTTGGCTCTTCTTTCCAGTTCCATGACTTCGCATGCCAGTCTCATGCTAACGACCCCCATGTTTCCACCTGTGTGCACCCCTGACCTCACTGCAAAGCGTCAGGCTTTTATACTCAGCTATTTGCTCAGCCTGGCCCTCCGGAATGCTGAGTCAGTATCTCAAACTTCTCTTGGCCAGAGTGGGACTTCTGACTCCCTGCACGAGCCCATCCTCCCCTCCAGTCTTCTTGTGGGCATAGATGCAGTGCCAGCTGCCCAGGGATGCATGCCAGCCATTCTTGGTTCCCCTCTTTTCCTCACTATCCTCCCCACACACACAAAATATGCCCTAAACTTAGCACCTCCTCTCACTTTCTCCCACCCCACCTGCTTGAAACCATGGTGTTCTCCTACATCAGTGTGAGTCTCTCCTTGGCCTGTGGGCCATTCTCTACAAAGTAGCCATCACGGACCGCTTACATCCCAAATATTGCCACCTCACTCTCATTCACTCACTCCAGTGAGTCCCCCCAGCAGGTAACATAACAGCAAACCCTGCCAGGGCCTCCAAGGGCTTGCATTACCCTGCCCTTCCTTTACCCAGCACCCTCCAATGACACTGGCTTCTTCCTGCTTCTTGAGTGAGCTAAGGTCTCTGGCCTCGGGGCCTTTGCACCTGCTCTTCCCACTGCCTGGAGGCCAACCTGGGTTCTCTATGCTCAATGCTAAAATTCATATCTCGGCTCAACTGTTGACTCCTCAGTGAGGTCCGCCAGACACCCTGTCTCATGCTCCCTCACTCGCGCCACTGTGCCCCCCTCCACATTTTAGTGTGAAATGTTTCAGAAAAGTTGAGAGAGTTTGAGAAGCACCTCTACCTGCCACCAGATCCTACCATTGATGTTTCACGGTATCCTTTATCACTCACATGCCTGCCTACCCAGAAACCCATCCTGTTTACTTCTTCTACATTTCCAACTAAGTTGCAGACAGCAGTGCACCTGGCCTCACGTACTTCAGCGTGAATATCAACCTGAGTTTGATATTCACGCACGGTTCTCTGGCTGCTTCAGGGTAAAATGCATACACAGTGAGAACCATGGAGTGCACAGATGTCGCCGTACTCAATGAGTTTTCACCAGGGCCCGCACCGGCACAGCCCAAGGCCACGTCAAGATTTAGAACATTACCCTCACCCCAGAACGTTTCCCCGTGTCCTTTCCTGGTCAGTCCCAACCTCCATCTCTGTGAGGCCACCACCGCTCCCATTTCACACTACAGGTTAGTTGTCCCTGTTCTAGAACCTTGTATGAATGGAACTGGAGAGCATGGACTCCTGGGTGAGGCTCTGGTCCTTCAGCAGAATCTCTTGTGACTCCAGGTTGTTGCAGCATCCACTGTGTTGTCTGCCATCTGTCCCCTTGCCCCCTCCTCCCCGTCCTGCGGGAAGAAGCTCCATAAGAACAGGGACATCATGCTGTGTTGCTGTCGTATCACAAATGCCCGGAACTGCGCTGGCACGTGGGTCTGTACTTGTTGGGTGGGCTTGAGGGGTATTTGTCCCCATCCACAGGGCCGGGCCGGAGCCGCTTCCTGGTGATGCTCCCAGACTCTTCCCCCGCCATGCCCAGGCCCTGGTGAGGCCCGCAGCTCTGAGTGCCAGAGCACGGACAGGCCCTCCGGGGAGCGTGTTCCCCTCCCTTCCCTGCCCTCCCTCCAGTAGAGGAGATGGACGGCTCACCCTTTATAGATGCAGCTGACACCGGCAGTACTTTGGGGAGAAGGTGTCAGCATCTCCAGTGTGCCCAGTGAGGGTCACCCTGGGGACACGCAGCCTGAGAATTTTTAGCAAGGTTAGCTTAGAGGATTAAGGGGGAAATCCAGAGCAGATAGGTCTGTTGACCCCGAATGGCTGGCAGATTTCTCAGTTTAGAGCCGAAGTTTTTAGAACAACGCTGTCAGTTCCAACAGAACGAGCTCCCCTGGGGCTCCTCCTGCCCTCGCTCCGGGTCCCTCCACTGCTGGAGGGAGGGGCTCAGGAGGCTCCCGTGGGGAGTCCGCAGCCCAGGTCGCCGGTGTCGGTTAACTTGGAGGGCAGGTGGTTGCACACAGGTGCTGCAGGAGCCCACATCCCTCTGTCATACGGGGTGACCAGCACTGTGAATGTGCCCGGGCCCTACCTTGAGTTATCCTGGGGGACTATGGCCACAAGCCCCTGCTGGCCTTCAGGGGACCCACCTGGCAACCTGAGTGGGCAGGACATGGAGCCCCTTGGCAGCTCCTAGGAGCCACCACACGAGCCTGGAGGGGCCTTGGCCTCAGGGAGCGGTCCCCAGGCCCACTCAGCCTGCCCACCAACCCAGGAGGCCAAACCTCTGCCCCAGGGAGACCTGGAAAAGGCCCCTCTGCCAGCTGTTTGTCTTTGAAACAGCTGCAAAGGCCGGGGCGTGGCTGACCTGGATTCTAATCCTGTGTCTGTGGCCACATGGAGCTGTGTCTCTTAGGGCTAATGACCCCCAAACCTGGAGCTCTGTTTCTTCAGCCATAAGATAGTGCGGTGCTGTCATAAGAATTCAAATGGATTCCTTTACCCAGCACCCTCCGACACAGCATCAGGTCCAACACAGGCAAGCACTCAGCCAGTTGTGGCCATTTTTACCACGACTGTTACACTGTGACAAACTCAGGCTAAGCCAGACAAGGTCGTCCACTCCCAGTGCGTCCCCACAGAGCCTGGGTCCTGGGCTCTTCCCTCCCTGACCGGCACCTCTGCCACAGCCAAGCTCCCGATTCTGGCGTTCATAGCCACAGACCTTGGCTGAGCCTGGGGCCATGCTCACCACGGGGCAGGCCCAGCCCAGCCTGTTCCAGCGCCATCTCCAAGCTGCCCAGATCTGGAGCAGCTCCCTCTGTTGCTTCCAATAAGCAAACCTTCAGAAATTCTGCCCCACTACCTCATCCCACTAGACCCTGAGGCTCAGCCCCACCCTTCCCTGACCTCTCAGACCGGACCCACACCACCAGTGGCCCCAGCATTCGAGCATCAGGCAGCTACAGCCTGCCGGTGTCACCCGAGGCTCCGTCACACACCCCCTCTCTGGGGTGTGTCAGAGCAGTCAGCTCCACTGCCCCAGGGAGAGGGGGGAGCAAGCCCATCTCCGCCAGCCCTCCTGACAGGTGTCACGGTGCTGACAGCTGCCGCAATGCTCCTTGACACGCCAGGCTCTCTGCTTCCTGGGAGCAGCTGCCTGTGGTGGCAGCTGGGGCGCTGAGACACGTGTGAGCCAGCCCAGAAACAGGAGGCCTAATCCTGACAAGTTAAGCAGTTAGGGCAGCACTGGGCCGACAGCTGCAGCAGAGGAGGGCCCACCCCCTGGAGGTTTGGGGTCCAGAACGCTCGTTCTGCCATCCCTGGTCAGCATCACGGGCGGCCTTCTATGGGGCTGGGCTCCTATGGGACTGTGGATGGCTAAGTGGACGGGCCCAGAGGAGCCCCTCCCACTAAGTCAGGCTTAGTGCCCCCCCCCAGGGCAGGTCCCATTGGATTTGGGAGGTTTCAGCTCCACTGGAGGCAGAGCTTGTGGGACCTCAGAACCCAGCTGCCACAGTGCCCCCTCCCAGTGTGTGTAGGAAAGCTGTCCCCCAGGGAGGTGGGGTGACTTATCTCGGGGTGCCCTGAATTACAGGAAGAACTGGAACATGCCTTTCCGTGGAGGCTGTGAGCAGCCTTCAGCATTTGGCATTCTGAGCCAGCGTCCCAGGCCACCCCATGGCACGCAGCTCAGCCGCCCACTGCCGGTGTTTGATTCGAGAGTGCCGGCTCACAACATTAGCCAAGTCAACCTTAATTAGATCAAAGACCATTCTGCTGCCAGAAACAGATTGTGCTTTCAGCTCCAGAAATGACGCCTGAGCATAACTGACCGGGTGTGATGAGGGCCTATGGGGAGAAGACACACCACTGCCCCCCCCAGTGGGCGTGGCTGAGAGACGGCCAGAGCTTTGTTGGTGCTACGATGTGGTCCTGTAAAGCTGAGGCGTGCGAGTAAATGTTTAACGTCCAACTCTCCTTGAAGAAAAAAAAAAAAAGCCTTTTGGTAGCACTTGCCAATTTTCATGGTGTAAATACTCCCACCATAGCCAACTCCAAGATTTCAATTCTATGTCTGTCGGCTTTCAACATTCTTGAAAGCTTAACTAGCAGCTCTCACGAGTCATCATGGGCTGGCTCCAGCACACCACTGCTTTCTGGTCTCAGCGGAGCACAGACGCGGAGGCTAAAGCCCACAGCCCACGTCTCAGGACCTCCTTGCCCAAGTCCGAGGCCCAAGCAGGGTCTCCCTCGTAAGTCTCCACTGGGACAAGTAAGCTGCTACCATGGGGATTTTTAGGGCTGAACGAGACTTGCTTTGGTTATCTGGAACCTGACCTCTAGGGTAGGCTGTGTCCCCTTTGTGTGTGTCGCTTAACCGTCTGGCAGCCGATGATAGCCTCAGCTTCCCCAGACCTCCAAGTGCAAGGCCAGTTCCACTCCGGCCACCCTGTCCCTCCTGTCCCCTCTCTTCCCTGCCTGGGATGACTCCAGTGGACATTTCACCAGTGTTACAGCAGTGCTGACCTTGGGGTCCAGTCTGCTGGTCAGAGTTCCACTCTGAGTGAGGCTAGTTCCTCCCTCAGGTCCCCACGGCCCCAAGAAGAAGTCAGTAATAATGAGCCTGTCTTTATTTAAAATGTTGATAGTTGGTTTGCAGTAGCTTTCTTGCATTAATTCTGATTTTTTAAAGCCTCCTTAAAATAGCGTTTGTCTTGATGGCTGAGCATGTGGGCACCCCCTTATATTTTCACTCAAGGCGAGTGCCCCTACCATTGCCACTCCCAGTCCCAGCCCTGTCTGGGACGTTGCTGAGGGCCAGTGTTCCTAATGACCCAAGACAATTCTCGAGATGAAACCACGTTCAGATGTCAGACCTAGAGTGGCCTGGACGGAAGGCTGAGACACAGTGCCTTCGCTATACTGACAGGCCCACATAGGACCCTCGCCTGAGGAATAGGAACAAAGGACTGTAGCGAGTATCCCAAAGGCTACACTCTTTAGAGCATCCTCGCTAGCCCCCGGAGGAGGGGACACAGGCCTGGGCCTGTCCTGGCCCCGTTAGCCACCGCCAGTTCATAACCACCTGGGCTCTTTGCTGCAGTCCCCTCTCGGGCTGCCCTCACATCCCAGTCCTGCCCTAGACCCGGCTGGGCAGCCTCTGAGCCTCTTTCCAGCACTGTGGTCACCTTCTGTCCCCTCCCCACACTTCCTCCAGGGAGATATATCACAACAACCTGTAGACACTGAGCTCTCCCTTCTCATCCAGTGTCTAACGTGTACCTCTCTAGACGCTCCTGCAGTTGGCACCTGGGTGGGTCAGCAGGCACCTAGAGGCTGGGCCCCAACCGGGCGTGCTCCTGGTGGGACGGGTGGGGGCCTGGAGCAGCCAGTGGGGGCCCAGCCTCATCTCTGTCCCCATCCCTCCAAGGAGCCTGCACTGTCCCTCAGTTTCCTTCCTCAGGCCTGTGGGGGCCAAGGGACAGGGAGAGGGTGGGACCAGGGACTGCAGCTCATCCACCCAGCCTTTCTGCCCGTCTCATTACAGAGAGATACACACAGACACACAGGTATATACAGAGACATACAGACACACATAGACACATATAGACACACACAGACACACACACACAGGGATACACACAGAGACAAACGGGTACACACAGAAACATACAGACACACACATAGATATATGACACACAGTTACACACATGCGCACACAGACACAGATACACAGATGCACATAAACTCACACACAGATACACACAGGCACACACACAGAGACATACAGACACACACACACACACACAGGTACACATAGATACACACAGACATACACACAAATACCAGAGATACAAACAGAGACACACACACAGACATACACAGATACACACACATAGGGACATAGGCACAGATAAACACAGATACAGACACAGATACACAGACACACAAATACAAGGAACACACACACACAGACACCCCTGCTCCAGAGGCGCTCACACCCGGCGGGAGGACCCAGCCTGCAGGACCGGATGGGCCCCTCCCCACTAAGGGGCAGAGGACACTCAAGGAAGTCTCACTTCAAAGACTGCACGTCCACAGAACAAGGGTTTTCTCTCTGAGATTTTTATACATTATTTATTAATACTTAGGCTACATTTTCCTCAGGAACTGGCTCGAAAGGCTATATAAGTGGAGGGTTGCAGGCTCTAAAGGGGCAGTACAGGTGAGCAGCTCCCATGAGAGCCGGCCTGTCGGCATGGACGTCGGCATGGACGTCGCCTGGCCGGCTCTTTGCTGAGTCCACGTCATGACCTGGTTCCTTTGTCCAAACTGACAGTGCACTGCCCACTGCCATGAGGAAGGTGGACGTTAGTGCAAACAAAACCCGATCGCACACCACATGCTCTTACTGAGCTTGAGTAACCCAGATCTGGAGAGGAGGCTAGCTCCCCAAATTGCTGCCACATGCAGCGTCCTTCCTAACATGAGAGGGTCCCTGAGAGGCTGACAGCTCGGCCCGGCTTTGCAAAACCAGACCAAAGGTCTGGGTGTTTTTAGCAGATGGCAGGCGTGGGGGACCCAGACCTGGCGCCCCCTCAAGCTGCCCAGGGTCCTCTGTCTCTGCCAGACCTGGTCTCTGCCTCTGACCCCGTCTGGATGGCTTTCATTTCCTGAACAGCCTCTGCTTTGTCCTCCACGCCCCAGCCCACGCGCTCTCCTCCAGTGCCTTTGCAGAAACCAGACTGTTTCCCATTGAGCCTGAGTTCCAGAGTCCACACGCCAGGGAGCCCCAGTGTCAATGTCAAGGCCAGGATGCCGAGAGTGGCCCACTCACAGCCGGAAGGCCAGAGAGTTTAGGGTGTGAGAGCATGGTCCCTCGAGCTCAGGTGCCAGGGTGCGAGGTTCCTGGTGGCCCTTTGGTACTGCCTTCTCCTCCGCAACACTCACCCAGCAGTGTTGTGCACCCTCATAAGGGATGCGTCCAGGTGACTAAAGGGACCCCGGAATGCTTGGTCCTGGAGCCATGACCACACACTGTGGGCACCAGCGTGGATTACGGGGAGCCAGGTGCCCTGCCAGGTGCTGGGGACACAAGGCTGACCCAGGCAGGTGGTGTCCCCACCCTCAGGGAGCCCGGAGTGCAGGGCTGGGCAGACAGCAGTGCTCGCTCCCGAGGACCCGGGGTGGGGGTGGGGGCGTCCTTTGGGAAGCAAAGAACCACCCTGGGTTTATCTGTTCTGCAGACTCAGGACCACCCATCCCGTATCCACGGTTCCGCTCTCCGTGGTTTCAGTTACCCGTGGTCCACAGCGGTCCAGCAGTATTAAATCGAAGACTCCAGAAATAAATGCTGAACTGCGTGCTAATCTGAACAGCGTAATACAATCCTGTGCCATTCAGTTTGGTCCCGCCTGGGACGTGAGTCATCCCTTTGTCCTGTGGGACTTTGTGGACACTATAGTAAGATGTCTCAAGAAAAGAGAGAGAGAGAGAGGGACCATATTTACATAACTCTAGTCACAGTGTCCGGTTAGTTATTCTACTTTATTAGGGGTTGTTGTCGTTAATCTCTCACTGAGACTCATTTACAAATGACGAAATCTTTCACTGTACAGCTCTGTCCCGCCGGGGACGTGACTCACCCTCTGTCTGGTGTCTCCACACAGTGCACGCTTCCCGCCCGTTAGTCACGTGGTAGCCGTCTCAGTTATCAGATCGACCGCCGCGGTGTCTCTGGCTTGTGCTCAGGTCACCCTTATTTTACTTAATATGGCCCCAAAGCACAGGGCAGGGATGCTGGTGCTTCAAACGTGCCCAAGAGAAGCCATGAATGTGTCTCCTAGGTGCGTCCGTGTAGGGAAATAACAGTGTCTGTGAGCACTGCCCCTGGTTTCAGGCGTCCCCTGGGAGTCCCAGAACATATACGGGGGCGACTGGAGAGCATTTTGTGTATGAAGACTCTCTGGAGTGGGATACGCCCTGCTAGGCTGGGGTGGCAGAGGGAAGCCCCTTCCTGCCTGTCCAGTCCTCTACTCCCCACAGGGCCACACCAAGGGACCCAGAAGAGGTGGGGACATGTCCCCATATACCTCTCCGTGGTACCCCGTCCCCGAGTGGGAGGGATGCTTCTGGCTGCCCGGCACAGGGGTGACCTTCAGTGGTGACAGAAGGCACAGGTCCCGGCGGAGATGTCACAGGCTCAGATGCTGGGCCTCACCGCTCACCCACCATGCGTCTGAAGGTGACGCCCTCCTCCGGGTGACTGCTCTCTCCTCTAAGAGTGACCCCGGACACTCTGGTTACCGTCACACTGGGGTTAGGTGGAAATGGCTCCCCTCCCGATCTGGAACCGGTCTGTCCTCCTTGTTCGCCTGATGCTGAGCTCCCTCGATGGGCCGTTGTGAGAGCTCGTTTCCGTAAGAGATGCAGTTAAGAACGGGCAGCGGCTATTTCCAGTATTGATTCTCCAGGAAGCACAACAACCCTCAAGGAAGCCGGCACCGTAAATACCAGGAATGACATTCAAAGCCGCCTCTCCCTGTGCCTGGCCAGGGGCCTGTGGGGCCAGAGGCACCAAGGCAAGTTTGTGTCCGGTTGGGGTCTGGGCTAGCAGGTGCTGCTGCCCACAGGGGTCGTCCCCTCCGGTTGTGAGAACCAAGTACTGGCTTCTTTGTTTGCAGGTGACCAAATGAAAACTCCTTTGTCCTTTCCTGAGCTGAAAGGAGTTTGTAGCATGTTTCACAGACACATCTCAAGTCCTCCAAACTTTGTTTTTGCATTTCCATCTGGCGCCCCCAGATGGCGCTGTCCACTTCCCCCTCCCCCCACCTACCTTTGCTTGAGTAGTTCCATGGCCGACCCACCAGGGCAGAGGCGGGCTGACTCCAACCGCCACCTTCCCTGCTTGTGAAGACTTCAGGGAGGAGACCTGCTGGTGCTTGTCATCCTCGGGGCCGAGGAGAGCTCCCACTCTGGCCAGGGCCTGCACCCCCGAGGATGGGTTTAGCGTAGACACCATGAAAAGGGGTCTCTCTCTGATCTATCCGGTATGCGCTCTGAATGTTCAGTTGTTTAACGTAGGACGCAGGCATGTTTTGGTCATAAGTTAACATACCTGGGTGGGGAGGTAGGGAGAAGCTAAATAATTACAAACACTTCAGTGACTTTTTAAATTTTTTTTCCTACTGACTCAGGTTAAAATGAATATTGTTGATCTGTTGCCCAGGCGATAGGCTTGTTAAAGGAAATGATATTTAAAATGATTTTGGAGCCAAAGCAATTTGGCTTCTCCGAGGCGTCCTTTATCTTTCGCTTTCAAGAGAATAATAATGTTTAAAAACAGTGCGGTGATGGTGACGGGCGGCTCCTCCTTCAGGTTTGTGCTCTTGCTCCATGACGCAAAGTGCAGGCTCGACGGGGCCCCCAGAGCATGGCCCCGGTGCTCCAGTCAGTCCAGTCTGTGTCTTCTCCGGAAGGCTTTGTCGTCGCTGGTTAATGTCGGACTCCCCCGTACCCAGGCGGCAGAAGCTCATGTCAACCAGCGGGTCCCAGCGGCTGAGCAGAGGGCACCATCTAGGTGTGGGCTCTCCCACTCGACCAAGGGGCGCCCTCCGCACAGAGAGCACAGTGGTCAGCCCAGGTGGACAGGTGCTCGGCACATCCTCTTGGGGTAGGGTGGGGCTATTTCTGGTCAGCCTTCGTTAGCAGGGCTGGGGCAACCGACTCCCCTTTTACAGCAAAAGAGGCTGAGGAGCCGGCTTCCCAGGGAGCGGGTGCAAAAGGAGGTGCTGTTCCAGAAGGTTCTGCTGGGCCCAGGTTTGGGCTGGGCAGGGCTGACAGGGTGATGTGCGTGCGTGGAGACCAGAAGCACTGGTCCTGCCTTTAGCAGGCCAGGGCTCACTCAGCTTAGATGTGCATATGAGAGGGAGTAGGGGTGCGGGCTGGGGTGCAGGCTGGTGGTGGCCTGCCCCCCCTGGCCCCCTGCCTCTGCTTACAGGGCAGCTGGGGGAAGAGGGGTAGCAGGGTGGGTCGGAAAGCCCTTTCTGCTGCAGGGAAATAAATATGCCATCGCCTGCTCCTCGGTGTGGCCCAGCACCTGGCACACATCGATGGATCCAGCGTTTTGGTCCCTCTGTGGCCTTTCCTTTATTGCTAGAAAGCAGAAAGCTTCAGGGCGTCCGTGGTCTTGCTGACTGTGCTCCTTGCGCAGCTTCTGGGTCACATGGCTTCTCGAAGGGGCAGGGTGCCGCAGAGGCCTCAGAGGTGACAGGCGAGCCAGTGGGGACCCGTGGCTCTGCTCCCCAGGTCCACTCCTCCCCAGCCCGTGCAGGACCTCCTGGCCTCTCCCGTCCCATCTCGCAGGGGCTGCTGGGAGGAAGCCCCCGCCGCCACAGCCAACCGGGGTGATGTAGGATGGCTGCTGCCCCCCTGACGCGTTTTAAACACACTTCCAACCTCTGTGCATCTTGCCTTTGATGGAGAGGTGGCCTTCTGGGTTTTTCTTTCAAGAGATGCAGATTTAATGGACTGTGATTTTTCTCCAGATTTGCTGTTTAAAAAAAAAAAAGGCAGCATTAAAAAAAAGCAACTCGGAATTTCTATTTGCTCAGGGAAAAAAATCTGCTCGCTATTCAGGCCCAAGATTTTCCTGGGAGATTAGTGTACTCGCCTGCCAAGATGTTCGCTAAAGGAAAACACATTTGCTATAGATCAGAAATATTTATCCTCTTCTGGGCATGAGACCCAGAGAACTTCATCTGAATGTACACCACCTGGAAATATGAATGAATTCAATCTCCTGAGCTGCAGGCATCCACTAGGAAGGCCAAGTCGCTGGGGTGGGGGGCGGGGGGACTCGGCAGTTTCTGTGGGATTGGAGGCATAGGGGAGGGGTTGAGTGAGGCTGCTGGGTGTGGGGGGGTGTCTAGGTCAAGGGTCAGGAAGCCTGGGTCCCAGACATCAAACAGGGGATCAACCAGAATGACAACAGTGAGGGTTCCCAAACCTGGTGGCCTTAACCTTCAAGTTGGTTTTGTTCTGGGACAGAGGTCGTTGACCCTGCCCTGCTTGTAGGTCCGTGGAGCAGGGTCAGGGCTGAGGATGGCAGGTGACTTGGGCCACACCCACCCCTGCTTCTTGACCAGAGAGAAGGAACACTAGCTCTATGCTGTCACCCCCCCAAAAGGGACAGCCCCCCATCTTTTAAAACCTCTTATCAAACTTAACAGATTCTTCTTTAGTTCCTGCAGATTAGTGAGGGATGAAAGCTTATAAATAATTGAGGATCTAATCACTGTTTCTACCCGGACGGCAGGTGGGCCTGCGTCCTGGTGAGAGACAGAGGGCCAGGTACGCGGACAGTGACATGGCAAGTTTTCCCATCTGGCTCTGTCATTTGTTGGCCCTTATTTTCAGGGTTCGTCCGATTCCTGCAGTTGCATTCTGGACCCTCTGGGGAAAGGATCACGTTCAGGATGTGTGTGGGGAGCTGTAGGCAGAGGGAGCCTCAAGCTCCTTGCCACCTCAGAACCCCCCGTCTAAGGTCTTTGGGACCTGACTTTTTATTTAGAGAAGTGATATGAGCTGAACACCTGCTAGCGTCCACCCTGCCTGAACATAGCCGGGCCCGAGTCCACGTTGTTGGCCCGGCCCTCAACATCCAGCCTCTGCCCCTGACGGCTGGTGAGGCCCGCTGGCCCCAGGGATGGGGGGATAGCATGCTGCTCTCTTTGGCTTTGCCCACACAGGAGTCTCCAGGGGCCCTGCCCAGGTGTGGCGTGATGATTTGCCTCTGATAGAGAGGTCTGCTCACAAGGGTTCTGTTAACCAGAGGCCCGCACCCTCTCACAGGGCTCCCTGCATCTTATTCACACAGGGCTGCTCCCAGAGCTTCTCGAGGATAAAGCCATCCAAGAAAGGCGGCATGTCCTGGGAATTTATTAGTAGGGCTGCATGGTTCCAGTCCTCTATTTTGGTCTTGTTTGGAAGTGCCTCTCGGCTGTAATTTAATCTCAGGTAGATGTAATCCCCTCCCTGCTCCTCAGGATGGTAGAAGCACTCCCTCCATTCCTCCTGGACCAGGGCCAGCTCTCTGAGCACCCCCAGGGGCCACGGGCAGCAGTCTGTGCAGAGCTGGCCCTCTGCCTGTGGAGGGATGGCTCAGGGCTATGTGGCCATCCCCCTCTTTGCTTGAGGTCAGCCTCAGATGTGTTGCCTGAATAGGCCAGGGCTTCTTTTTACTTGAAAAGCACCATGTGTGGGAAGGTGCACAGGAGAAAGAGGAAGAGGCAGTGAGAGCTGGTATCAGTCCCTCTATGGGCTGGGTGGGCCGGGCTGTAGGTGCAAGACCTCCCGGTGTGGTGTGGCCTGCAGGCAGGATCTCTACATGCAGAGGAAACACATGGGGGTAGGGGTGCCAGCCCCAAAGTGTGCCTTGACCATGGCCGTGAGCCCATTACAGCCCACATGGCTGGTGTGCTTGGTCACACACGTGCACATAAGTGTCCGTGTCCCCATGTAGCAGACAGGGCAGACGTGCGCTCGCTGGTGCAGCCACTGCTTGATAACTTTGTGACTGCCACCATGCCTGAATGTCATAGGCACTGCAGCACTCTCTGGGGACAGAACTACCAGCATCTGTGTCACGTCTGGCTTACCTGAGATCAGCCATCATTAAACAGTGGGTGTTTCAGAAAATAAAGGTAGAGAGAGTGTCGCAGAAAATATCACCTGACAGAAAGACCAAGCGGCACTCGAGAGAACCAGTCTATTACGCTAGCAGGACCAGACGGGTTAACACCCAGACGTCTGGACCCTGAGCTTACCGAGTTTGGAGTTTTTATAGATTCTTTGCAGGGTCCTGAGTAAGCAGGTTAATGATTATAAGTTGTAGAGATCCTCTGGTCCGCATGCAAAAAGCAGGGGGTACAGAGGCTAAAAAAGCAGTTAGCAGAGAACAGGAAGTGTGGAAACAGTTTGCAAAACGGTTATTGAACCTGCTGTCGGTGAGGAGTTAAATTTTTTCCGTTGCAAGAGCATGGTTAGTGTCCCCCGCCCTGTCCTGCTGTCCCCTTTAGAGGAAGGAAGGTGCTTCATGGGTCTTGCTGTCCATCCTTCTTCCTCCCTGAAGGCTGGCCAAACTTTCCTACCAGCGTGTTGACCCTGATCTTAGCCGAGAAAGGGTTGTCCTGTCTCAGCCCCACTGCTCGGGGACACTGGTCATGCGCACGGTCAGCCTCCATCCTGAGGGTCTGCCCTGCCTGGGCAAAGTCTGGGGAGAGAGATACAGAGGCCATGTCAGGTGGCAGCCCCAGGGGACACATAGCCCAGCCCATCGAGGCCATTATCCTTCGTTGCAGTGAACATGAAGCCCATCACCCAGATGGGCAGGAAGAAGAGCAGTGGCCGCAGCCGTGCCAGAGACTTCACTGCCAGGCTCCCTGAGGGCTTGTCAGGCTGCGGGAGCTGCCGTCCCCAAACCCCCGAAGGTGGAGCTCATCCGCCTGTCTCCCTGTCCCATCAGCCCAATGCTGGTCACGAGCGCCGCTCTGTCCCCAAGGAAGCCCAGCGCTGGACGCCAGCGCCTCCTGCACGGTAGCAGCTCACCCGGGAACGAGGCCAGTCCAGTCCCACCTGACCCCTGAGCCACCCGCCCTGCCCTTGGACACTCACAGCCCCGCCTGCGTCACCGTCACCCCGGCTAGTGCACAGGCCACTTTGGTTGCTTTTCCCCAGGCATGTTGTTTGTGTGATGCGAGGCCAGACCCCACGTCCCGCGGCCTTCTCTCTGGACCACTGACACTCCTGTGCACATTCTTTCATTCTGTCCCTGTACCTTGTCCCTTACCTCGGGGGGCCTGTCTGTGTGGGGAGACGACGACTTGCAGGCAGCGCCCAGAAGAGGAGGGGAGAACTCATCTGTGAGAGCAAAAAGCAGGAGCCCACCCGGAAATGCACCTTAATACAGGGGATACCGAATGTGGGGCAGCTCGTCCTAATGCAGAAAGGTAAAACGCTAAGGCACAGAGGGACCTGAGCAGCCCACCCGCGGCCTGGGCCCATGGCCCCGAGGACAGGGGCTGGCCTCCGGGGTGGCATCCCAGGTGCTGCCCTCCATGTCAGCAGGGGCCTCTCTCAGGGGTCTTCCTTCACTTGCGTCATTTGCAGGCTCCGAGCAGCCCAGCCTCATGTCCCAGGGCTACGCATCTGATCAGGGAGCTGGCTCCCTGGAGGACCCAGGCTTCTGCTGGCTCTCCTTCCTCTGTGGTTTGCAGTGAGCTTCAGCGAGAAGGGACATGTGCCTGTTCACTTCGTTGTCTTATAGCAGCACATCTGGGGGACGCTGCAGCCCAGAGAGAGATTATGCTCTTGGCACCCCAGGAAGTGTCTGAGCTTCAGACCCTGCTGTCAAGCGGGGTCCCAGGCAGGGACTTGGGAATCCCGCAGCCCAGACCAGAGCCCTCCCCAGGAGTCCAGGTAGGAACTTCAGGGGTAAGGCTGCCTCTCCCGGACCCCTCAGGACAGCCGGTGACTACCCACCTGTCACGCGTGCCTTGTTTGCCATGAATGCGGCCATGTTGACAGGCCCCTCTGGAGAGCCAGGAACAGTAGCCGACAGAGAAGCTGCTGACTAAGCCGATTCTAGGGCATTCCACAAGACACCTCTGGAGAGGACCCCCCGCAAAGCTGCTTTGTACCCGCATGTCACAGTCAGCAGTCCTGCTGGCGTTGGGGCAGGCGGAGGAAAGACTCACAGAGGCCTGGGGGCTGTGGATGAGGCGGATTACCTGTGTGGGTCACAGGCCTGATGCACAGGAGGAAGGGAGAGCCCTGAGAACCTTGATTAGTTACGGGCAACCCGGGCCATCGGTGCCCGCCCAGCTATGGGCCTCTAGCGCTGCCATTGCGGGGCTTGTACCCCAGAACCCACCTGAGGGGGAGGGCTCGCAGAGACGTCCCTTCATGGCCCTGCACTCTGTGGGGTGTGGGTCTGGTGGGCCATGGAGGCAGATTGTGCAGGAAGGCCTGGAGGCTGAGGTGTGGGAGGCCACATTTATCAGATAAAAATTGGAGACACCCAGTTACATATAAATTGCAGATAAACCACAATTTAAAAAAAAAAAAATAGCGTGGGTATGTCCCATACAATGCCCGGGACATATTTACACAGAAAAGGCGTTCGCTTCCATCTGAAACCCAGCTGGAACCGGGCATCCGTCTCTCCCGGCAGCCTCGCTAGCACTCCTGCCCCTGCTTCCCCGCTTCTCGGCACTGAGGACAAGTTCGGGGATTATCTGGTGGATGGACATCCACCAAAACCAAAGTCCTCAGCTGCCTGCAGCTCCGGGTAGGGGGTAGGGGAGCAGGAAGCAAGCCAAGGGGTCCTTCGACTCAGCCTCTGGGAGGGACAATGCCAGGATGGTGGCCGGCGGGTTTCTGCTCTGGGTTTTGACGTGTGGTGGAGCAGCAGAGAAACTGTAGGTGGCCAGGACAGGCCCAAGGTCAGCAGCAGCTTTGGGTGGGGGCTGGTGGGACCCACCATGACCAGGTGGAAGGGAAGAGCCAGCCCTCCAGAGCTCTAATTCTCAGTTTTCCTCAGGCCCTGGCCAAGGAAAAGCCCAAACCCGGCCTCTGTGCAGAATGGCCGTTGAGAGAGTGTGTGCCCTGCTCAGGGAAGGCACATTTGCAGCCAAGTCTGTGCATGGAATTTTTATTCCTCTAATACAGCCTAGGCAGGATTTAGTACACAAGTTCTCCAGAGGAAATGCATTCAATAAAAATTTGATGGGCTCCGGCAGCTCAGCAGAATCTCCTTACGAATTCCAAGTGGTTGTTTAGTCCCTGGCCTGGGCAGGAGCCAGGCTACAGGCTGCAAATTGCCTCTTCCTTGGGGGGAGGGAGGGCTTGGAACAGTGGCCTGCCCTGACCCTGCCTCCCCGGGGAGGGGTAGCTGTGCTTCCCTAGGTCGGGGAGTGGGGGGCCGCTTAGAGAAGGCACTGGGGGGCTCAGGGCATCCTAGCGGGATGAGGACACCGGACACTCACTCAGTGGGGATCTGATGCATATGAGGATCTGAGGTCAGTTAAGGAATAGAAATGAATGTATGGTGGAACCAACTGGGGGAAGTGTAATAAGTTTAATTTGTTATTTTTGGACATTTCTCATTGCTCAGCACTCAGGAAAAGACTTTCAGGGCTGAAGAGAGGTGTGTGGCCCCTGCTCTGCCCCCTGAGCCACTAGACACAGATGAGCTGAGAGGGGAGAGCTCTGCTTCCCGCAGGCTGGGTGGCTGGTGTCTCCCGCACCTCTCTCCTGGGCTCAGCTCTGGCCTGGCACCAACCGCAAGGCCCGTGAGTAGCAGGCAGAGAAGGGAGGGGAGTGGAAACCCGCTGGTCACCCTCTGGCTGGTTAGGACTCCCCAGGCACAACCCCAATAGCCCGGACCTTCGACCTGGTGACACAGTACCCTGAGGGCCAGAGGTCAGGAGCAAATGCCCTGTGCATGGAGGGACTCCCACCCCGGCCTCTGCAGCAGAAAATATGGAGGGCATTGGGGGACAGTGAGTCCAGAGGGGTCCCCCGAGTGGCCCTCAGTTCCAAATCACAGAGGGTTCCTTGCAGCGCCCAAACTTGTGTCCTGGAGAAACATGGTGGCCCAGGTGGGTCTCCTTCTGGGGTCTGCAGGTAGGGAATGCTTGCCACCCTTACATTGGCTCCCAGGGGGCCCGACATGAGGACAGCTCGTAGTGAGGACGCAGAAGCGGGTTCTAATCTCACATCTGGCATTTGTGTTGGGTAGTCCTCAGCAGGGACCTTGACTTTGGCCCATTTACATGTTTGTGAACACATGGGACCATGTTCGTAGGCAGAGAGGAGGGAGACCCAAGTGGGCTAGGTTCCTTCCCAGCTGCTGGTTGTCTCTAAGCCGTGCTGGGGGGGAGCAAACCCAACATCACAGACCACACTGGGAAGACATCCTAGCTGCTGCCCGTCGCTCAGGTCTGCAGCCATCGGACAGTGGCGAAGACCCACCCATTAGCAGTTTGCCTTCCTTTACGCACAAGGTGAGCATCACGAGATGCTCCCTCCCACCTGTCCTGGCAACACCTCCCACCGCCTTCTGTGCACATGGGATCCATCCAGGTCTTCCCAGGGCCCTTCCCATGAGCCTGGCTGGCCTGTGTGCTCTGTGGCCTCCCTGGACCACTGGCCTCCAGTGTCGGCATGTGGGGCAGAAATGGAATGAATGTTCCTCAAAATAAAGGATATATTGCAAGTGCTTCAAGGAAGAGTAGGTGTGGGGGCCGAGTCGAAGGTGAAGGAGGTCCCAGGCAGGCTTGGCCAGGTGAGGCTGGCAGTCTGGGACTTCCAGTGCACACTCACACACGCTCACACTCACACCCTCTCATGTTCACAGGTTGACTTGCACACACACACAGTCACACACCCTCTCATGTTCACAGGCTGACCTGCACACTCATACTCACACTCATGTTCACACACTGGCTTGCACACACATGCTCACATGCTGACTCGCACACTTACATGCTTACATACTCACTGCCTTTCATCTGCCCTTGCACACACACACTCACCCTCTCTGTTCACACCCCACACCCTCGGGCCCTTACCGTCACAGCTCTCGGGGCAGCTGGCAGAGGGTGGGCCAAGGGCGGGCGCCCCACCTAGGTCTGCAGAACCAGAGCCCAGCCTTGTGCCCCTCCAGGCGGCACTTAGCTCCATTTCCTCTCCTCTCCTTTGGCGCCTGGAAAACCCCAAACATTCCCAGGAGAGAGAGCAGCCCTTTATTACCTCATGGGCTCAGAACGCTGCATCGCAGTAATTGAAAGTGGCTTGACTCAAATTGCATTTTCCTAGGAGCTGTGAGTGGGAGTACAGGGGAGAGGGAGGGAGATGGGGTAGAGAGAGCAGTCACGAAGCTCTGGCCCCAGAAGCGGAGGCCTGTCTATCTATCCTTAGATGTCTCCCCAGGGCTGCCACACCCAGAGACGGCTGTGCTTTGGTGCATACCCATAAAGAGCATCTCTTGTCTGAGCGGGCAGGTGCATCCCTCGCCTGCACCAGCCTCCTAGCAAGTTTCACCCAGGAAGGGCCTTTGTTGTCTACCCAGCTGGTCACACGGTGACTACTCTGCCCGGCACATGTTGACTGAATGATGGTTTGTGCCTCAGGGCCTTTGCTCGAATGGTTCCCTCTCGCTTGTTGCTTCAATAAATTGTTACAAGAGCAGTGAGGTTATTGAGCTCTCTGCTCCACACAGGGAGCTGCCCAGCACCCTTAGGAGGAAGGGTTACTGCCTAGTCATGAGGCAGAGGAGTGAACTGGGCTTTGACCCAGCTCTCAGACTGTGCCAGGCCCACCACTTCCCCAGACTCCCCCACAGACCCCTGTCCCGGCCCTGGTGGTGGGGAGAAGGCATCATTTCTTCCATCAGAAGCAGCATTTAAGAATTCTCTGGAAATTGGGCCATGGGTATTGCCATGATTTAAAAACCTCTTCCCAAAATGCCTGTGACTTTGCTTCATTGTTAGGCATCGCAGTTGTTTTTAGATTCCACATTAAAAGAGCCAGACAGAGGGGGTGTGGGTGGCAATCGGGGGATACCGCATTAGTGCTTCTGCTCATGTATGAACGGCTCCCCACAAAACAGCTTCCCCACACACAGGTCACCTGTGTGTCTGCACCAGCGCATGCCAAACGCTCTGAGGACATTTTTGAATGGAATTCATGAGTGAAGAAGGTCGGGACGGAGGGAGGGAGGAAGGGAGGGGAGGAGGAAGGACAGTTGGAAGGAGTCACAGGAAAGGGAGCAAGTGGGGATGTCGAAGGGCACCCATCTAGCCCCGAGGAAGAGGAGGGAAGTACTACCTCCGGGTGATGCCCCAGGGCCCTTATCTTTATCCTGATTTCTGTAACATGTTCAGCTAGTGAGTAAGACCACGAGATACCCCCCCCCAAAGGGTCAGTGCAGTGCAGAGACCAGGACCGAATGCCGTGGGCAGGAGCGAGCCCGCCATCCATCCAGAGCCTAACACAGGCTCCCCTACTCACCCTCAGCTCTGTGCGAGAACAGCCCGGTCCCCTGGCGCAGGTCCACAGGCGACCTTTCCCAAGCAGGAGGGCAGGAGAGCATCCGCTGTGAAGGCGGCAGGTCCCTGAGATGGAGGCCTGGACACAGTGGCTCCCACCCCCATTTCGCAATAACTTGCGTCTCTGGGGAGGAAACACCTGCTCCCCTCACCCCTTTTTCCAATTTAAATCAGAGCACGTTGGAACCTTCTGGCAAACACATGTGTCCCATCAAACCAAACAGGGGACCACTTTTTCTCTCTTTCACTCTGTCCAGTCCTCCTGCTAAAAATGCAGCTGGAAGATGAACAGAGTGGCGTCCGGCCAGAGGACACGGCCACATGCCTACACCGAAGCCGGTGTCACCTGGGGAGGGGGGCGGGGACCACGATTCTGGGTAAAGACCAAACACAGTGATACTGGGTTGATCTCTGGACTGTCGGCCGCAGTAGACTTAATAGTCCACAGGCACTTGTACCATTTTTTCTCCTCCTGGTTACTCTATTTCTGGATTATTGTCCATAAGTTTCAGAACGGCCCAGGATCCCTGAATGGTTTATGAATTAGGGCTGTATTCCGGGAGCACCCAGCAGTGCCGATATATTTTAGGTGGTGTCAGAGTTTTCATTACAAACCCCATTTCTCAGAGGTTTATAACTTAGTCATAAAAACGCTCCAAGGCCCGAGGCTTGGACGGAGCAGGTGCAGCTTCCTGGGTCCCCCAGGTCTCTCTGGTGGGGATGGCAGCATGGACGGCACAGGACAAAGGACCGGCGGCTAGGGGTTGGGGAGACGGGGCCTCCCTCTAGCCAGCCACATGCACCCGACACTGCCCGCAAAGGATGCTCGCGAGTTAGCTAGACCGGGATGGAATGCCTTTCGGCGGGCAGGTCACCAAAGGGGAAAAGCTCTCCTGTCCCCCTGTGACTCTCCTGGGCCCACAGTCTCTGCCTGTCATTCTGCCCCAAAACGGGCCTCCTCCAGGTCCCATGGGTGCCTTTTCGGCAAGCCCACTGACGCGGGACCAGACAGCTACCTTTCAGACCTGTTCTCACCCTGGGAGAAGTTCCCATGCTGGAAAACAGGACTTGGACTGCCCCTCCCCACATTCATGGACCGGCTGGTTGCAGTAGCCCATTTCAGGAAGCAGATGGGTGAAGACCAGCAGTTCTCTGACCCGGGAGCGTATAAACAAATGCAGTCCCTATCTCCATGCCCAGCCCCCACCCCACCCAGGAATTGATTGTATCGGTCTGGGCTGTTTTGTTCTGCAGTCCCCAGGTGACCTCCCAGGCTGGCGTCAGGAAAGGGCATCTGGGACCTCTGCTGGGACTGTGGGAGTCCCCCAAGACTGGGGACCCCAGAAGGAGGCACTGGGCAGCACCTGGGGCCAGTGTCCCCTCTTGGGAGCTGACCCACTCCAGAAGGCACACACAGAAGCAAATAAAGGCTATGGATCTTTCGCTGGCTTGCTCAGCATTGAGCACCTACTGTGTGTCATGTTCCCTGGAGACCAGGGGATGTGTCACAGAGTCCTAGCCTCCTGAGAAGACTCGGAAGACAGGGGAAATTTGTCCTCGGGGAGAGAACAGACCCTTCACTTAGAAACAACTGGGGAACACAGGCGACCAGAGCCCTCGCCCAGGCTGCAGGGCACGACCCCAAGAGAGCTGTCACTGGAGATGAGACGGGCTGTGCGGGGACAGTGGCAGGGGGAGCCACCCTCCCCTGGGGACACCCCAGGGGCAGATCCTACAGCTGTGAGTCCTGTGGCATTGGAGGCTGTTTCATGCAGGACCACAGAGCAAGCACACTGGAGATGTAGGACTGGCATTCAAGATGCCTGCAGTTTTCTGCTCTGAGCACCCAGACAGGTGCTTGCAGCCCCACCCCCATCCCCACCCCCACCCGAGACCACAGCCTCTCGTCAGCATCATCGCCTGGGGGAGTTCACCTGGCTCTGGAAATGCCTTGACCTCATGACCTGGGGAGGGTTCCTTATGGCACATTAGAAAGAGGACACACGGAGCAGCGTCTCAGACACAGACTAAGGGCCAAACTGTCTGGTTCTCATATGGGCGCTGCTGCTTTCCCGTTGTGCCGCTTCGGGTGAGTCACATAACCTCTCTGTGCCCCAGAGTCTTCCAGGGGTTGCATATCTCAAGGGCTCACTCAGGGGTGCACCCCTGCATCTAAACCCTGCCCAAGACTCTTACTGGGATGTCAGGCTGTCCCTCAGCAAGGGTGACTTCTCCCGGGTGCCCCGCCCCAGCCCACCCCAGCGCACTTGTGGTGAGAGGCCCGGAGGGCAGAAGGCCCATCCAGTCTCCACCTGTCTCCCAGGTAAGTCTTCTCTTGATCGCGCTCAGCTGATCCCCCGTGAGAGCCTCAGACAGACCTGACTTTACTGCTGCCTGGGATCGAAGGGCTGCTAGCTGACTCCAGGCTCTTGTCGAGCCTTGAGACTGGACGGGCCCTGAGGACAAGGGGTCAGGCCTGCACAGGTCTCAGATGAGCCAGTCCCCTGATGCCAGCCTCTGAGTGGGAGCGGCCCGGGCAGAAGATAGGGTTGTGGCCCCTGGCACCTCAGACCCAGAGGCCCAGGGTGCTGATGGCCCCCAGATCTTCACACTGGCCCTGCCCTGCATCACATCCTCCCCAGGAGGGGTGTCCTGAGTTGGAGAGGGCCAGCCCCCTGTCCGCTCTAGACGGGGAAGTACATGTCACTACTGTGACCCTCTGTCACCAACAGTCGCAGGCTCCCCACCACAGAGGAGTTTGTTTGGAACTTAAAACAGTTGCTCAGATTAATGACCAAAAATGTCAGATGTGTCCACAGCTAATTATTCATTAGATGCTTAATTAGTAAGGGATGATCATGACATTTTAATGTTATTAATTTTTATACTGTAATAGGAACTCAATTTCTGTTGTCCTGAAGCCTCCTGCTGGACTCACGCTGTGGCGTGGGGCTAGGAGGAGGTAGGGACACAGGGGCCACTAGTGGCGGTCAGACAGCTGGCCGGCCGGGGTCCAGAGCCCACTGGCTCCTCCCTTGGCCTGGGTGAAGGTCCCTCCAGGCTGGCCCCTGCTCACGGCAGGGCCGACAAGGGGCCCAGCTGGAGGTCGACCAGATGGCTCCCCAAGGAGCCTTTCTGCCCAGACATTTCAAGATTCCATGTGCCTCGTTCTCTCCCCCTAAGGTGGAGAACCCCAGAACACCCTCCTGAGCACCCCAACATGGACTTGTTCCCCACCCCCCAGTCCAGAGAAAGTGGCCCGCTTGAAGGAGGCAGTGTATATTTTCAGATCAATGTAAGGAAGTCCTGTCTGCCGGCAAAGGGAGTCCTGTCTGAGACACTCGCTGTTGGTCTCTTCTTTGTAAACAGGGCCCATCCCTGTCATTAGGTCCTAGTTATGAAAATCATCTGTGCCCAGGTGTAAAGTCCAACAGGACAGGACAGTAAAGAACTATTTGAAATCACTAAATCACTGGCACTCCACTGTCCAGATACGATAACGCCTACTACTTTTAAGTATATGAACCTGTGAGCTATTTTTAGGCCTGTAACTATGTGTGGACTTTCATTCATATATACTCATATTACATAGGGCTATCTTGTAATCGGGTTTTTTCTTCACTAAATAACATCCCATGAGCGTCTTTCCAGGCTAATGGATACAGACCCACGTGGTCCTGTTTAGCGGCCGCGTTGTAATTCCGTTGTACAAATACACCATCATTTATTTAGCCGGCCTCCAGTAGCTGGCCATTTGGTCATTTGTAATTTTTCATAGTTAATTATCAGGGCTCCTCTGGTCGTGCCTTTTATGCCTGCCCGGTCAGACCCTCGGGATACGTTCCTAGAGACAAAACCGTGGGGTCACAGGGGACGTTTTCTTCCTCTTAGGGAAAGCGCTGAGCCCTCCTCTGTGGTGACTCTGCCGGGTGTTTGACTTCCCCGAGGCCGCTCCTCCGCGTTGCGGTGAGGACTCAGGGCCCGGCGCGGAGGCTGGCGCTGAGTAGTGGCTGCTGCCCCAGTCGGCCCCTTTCCTCCGTCACCGGGTGCTAACTGGGTTCACAGAGCACTCCAGTGGGCACTGTCCCTCCGGCCTTCCCTTCAGAGGGAAGACTGAGTACAGAGGACAAGGGCGTGGCTGAATTCCTGGGTGGGAGCTGGGGTTGTCCTCAAACCTTCAAGGTCAGAGGTCCCTGAGACAAGCAAGCACACTCCCACACGCTGTGCCCTGCCGCCACCCACACCCCGCACACATCAGAGAGAGAAAAGTGGCCTTCGTTTAGTCCCGGGACCTGCTTCCTGAGGATGAGACCCATCCCTAAACAACATCCAAGCAGAGGTTTGCGCCAAGATCCTATAAAAGGAAGTCCTGCCGTGGGAGGTGGCAGTCCTCCCTGGGCACCTGGGCAACCCGTCCTGCACCCAGCTCTGAGTGCCCATGACTCGGGTCTGACCCGGGACCTTAGGAAGCTCAGGCAGCCCCAAGCAGGGCCAAGGCCCAGAGATGCTCCTCTGGAGAGATGTCAGATGTCAAGGCACTGGGCAGCCACGGGAGTCACATCGTATTTAGGAGGAACAGGTCAGGGACTGGGGGCCCTATCAGCATGTCTCAGGGCCGCCTATCAACTCTCCTTCTTAGGCAGTTTGAAGAAACACCTGGTGCCAGGAAGCTGGCAGTGCCCCTGGCCCTCAGAAGCGCCCTCCAGAGGTGTGGCCAGACCTCCCAGAGGCCGGGTCACCCTGTTGTCTCCTCTCCATGGGCCTCTCCATGCTGGGCCCAATCCGCCTTGGGTTCCCACTTGACAGCGCTGTCGTGGGTGACAAAGGTAGGCAGTAGAGGGGTCCATGTTGGGGAAGCCCACGCTGTGGAAGTTAGCCGGGGGAACAGAGCCTGGGCTGGGGCAGCCTGGCGGGCGGGGAGCCTGAGCCCTCTCACTGGACCTCAGGGGGCTGGACCTTTGCCGCCCAGCAATGGTTCTGGAGAAGGGGCCGGGCTGACTGGGCTTCATGAGGACAGCGTGTCTTACAGCTTTGTCTCGTCGGCTCCTCCTCACATGGAAAGTGCGCATCACTCACAGCCGCCATCTGTCTAGAAGCCAAATGTTGCAACAGAAATTCATGAGGCCTGCACACCCGTGGGCAGAGGCAGCCTGGTGAATGCTAATCTCCCTGTGAGGCCAAGCTCCGCAGCACTTTCAGGAGGGGCTCCGGAGAATGCCCTGTACTGCCCCCAGCAGCGTGGGGATGGCCCAGAGACCGAGGGGCGGAGCCCTGGGCCAGTGCCAGGGGCAGAGCCCTCCCTTTGAGAGGAGGGTGGTCTCCCAGGCCTTCTGCCCCCGCCCACACCCGGGCTGCAGAGTGCCTCCTCCAGATAAGGAGAGGGAGGGAGGGGAAAGTGTTAACATGCAGTGGAAGCTGAGATGATAAACAGGTGCTCTAATTAGAAGTCTTCTCAAATCATCCAAAGCTCATTTACAGACTGAGACACCAGAGGTGTCCTGGGTTTTTTTTGGAGCTCGTGCTGGGGCGGAGTCTGGGGAGGACCCTCACCTGTCTCCTGGTGGCCTCCGCAGATGGGCAGGGGCTGGGAGCAGCAGGAGGGACGGGCACTCTTGCTTGTGGTGCTTCTCCAGTGACTTGAAAAGGGAGGAGTGGTGGAGGGCGAGGAGGAAGTGGGCAGCCACCTGGGTCCTTCTCACAGACACTGGAGCCCCGGGGAGCAGGAGCGGCCCAGAAGCCAGTCACGGGGACTCTCCCCATCTCTGTGGCTTGCCCAGGGTGGTCCTCAGCCAAGGGCCTTCCTTGTCTTCGCCTCACTGTACATTGACCTGTACTGCCGCCTGGGCCACTGATGCCCAAAGCTCTGTCTTCAGCCTGAGCCACCCCTGAGCTGAGACCTGCACCTCCTGCACCTGCTGAGCTCCCCTCAGGCAGCACCAGACACCCCGCTGGTCAGGGCGCCACTGAGCTCACCGTTGCCACCCTCTCCTCCCACCTGTTCCCCCTCCTTCCTGTCTCATTCACCCCCACTCTGGACAGCTCACCCATCAGTGCTATCTTGAGCATTCCCCAGTGTGTCCCCACCTCTCCACCCATACGGCCGCGCCCTCCTGCCCCCCACCCCCGCTGTTGTCCTCCTATCCCTCCTCGCAGGGTCATCACGCCTTTACTGCTCCACGGTCCACAGTGACCTCAGGGGCTATCTTTCCAAAACCTGTCACTTCCTGTCATCCCCCACCAGGAAGTCTGCAAAGGCCCCTTATCCTATAGGACAGTGGTTCTTAACCTGGGTTCTATCGAGCCCTAGGGGTTCGATGAGTCGGTCTCAGGGGTTCGGAGAAGCCTCTGACGCGGAGGCCAGAATAAAGTAATACCGTAATTTGTTGTGAGTTCATGCACTTTGTTGGTTTTGTTCTTTGAGCAAGGTGATGTTCATGCACGGCTCATTTTGTGCACCAGTAAAAGAACATATACCTATGTCTTGAATTTGGAAAAAAAATCATATTTTATTTATCACTAAAGAAGGGTTCGGTGAATGCGCATATGAAACTGGTGGGTTCGGTACCTCAAAAAAAGGTTAAGAACCACTGCTGTAGGAGAAAAGGCAACTCCCACACAGAGCCGCCCATCCCTTGGGCTCCCTCTGCACCCAGCAGAGTCCCTGCTCTGCCTCCGGGAACACCAGGCTCAGGGCTTACAGACCCACCCTGCGGTGCCCTGACCCCACCAGGATGCATCTCAGACTGCAGCCCCCCACGCCCACCTGGTCCACCCACATCCTCTTCCTTCTCCTCCTCTCTCCTTTTTCAAGAAACATCTCAATACCAAAAGAGAGCCAGCCGACTCTGGGCAGGCACCAGCATCCACTGCTCCCAGGCTCCCATGGGGTCTGTGGATGCTGCATCAGAAGCACCAGGGAGAGTCCTGGGCCCAGGCAGTCCTAAGGGATCAGAACCTCTGCAGCTAGGGCCCAGAACCAGCCTTGCAAATGCACCCCTCCCCCAGAGTTTAGAAAGGCTGTCCTGTGCTGTCGCTGGATGTCAATCGACTGCAGATTTATTGAGGGCCAGGATGGCATCTGGTCATCTCTGTGTCCCAGCATCTAATGCAGGGCATGTGCTTGCTTGTTTTTCACCCTCTTTGAGGGGCTGTTTCCTCATGCATAGTATTAAACTCTGCAGTTGCACTAAACCATGTCCAGTTGATCCTTGAACCATGTGGGGCTTAGAGGCGCCAACACTGCAGGAAGTCAGAAATCTGCATTTAACTTTTAATGCCCCCAAAACTAAACTAGTAGTAGCCTACTGATGACCAGAAGCCTTACCAATAATATAAACAGTTGATTAACATATTTTGTATCTTATATGTGTTGTATACCTACAATGTTAGAAGTACTGTATAGGTGTTATAATCTTGCATAAAAGTATGCTGGAGAAAAGAAAACGTTATGAAAATTCATAAGGAAGTGAAAATACCTTTACGATATTTTATTTTTAATTCAGTGAGAGGAGGGGAGACAGAGACAGACTCCCGTATGCGCCTTGACCAGGATCCACCTGGCAAGCCCACTAGCAAGCAATGCTCTGACCACCTGGGACGTTGCTTTGTTGCTCAGCAACCGAGCTCTTCTTAGTGCCTGCGGTGGAGGCCAGGGAGCCATCCTCAGCTTCCGGAGGCCAACTTGCTCTAAATGAGCCATGGCTGTGGGAGGGGAAGAGAGAGAGAAGCGAGAGGGGGAAGGGTAGAGAAGCAGATGGGTGCTTCTCCTGTGTGCCCTGACCGGGAATCGAACCCAGGACATCCACATGTTGGGCCAGTGCTCTACCACTGAGCCAACTGGCCAGGACCTACAGTATTTATTGAAAGAACTCTACATATTAGGGGGCCCATGCAGCTCAAAGCCATGTTTTTCAAAGATGACTTATAATATTCAAAACAAGCCTAGGAGGTAGAGTTGTTGTTCTCTCTGTTTGACAGGTAAGGAAACCAAGGCACCGAGAAGTTGTGTGATTTGTCTGAATTCACAGCTGGTAGGTGCTGGAGCTGGGATTGGAACCCAGGCAGTCTAGTTTCAACTCTGAGCTCAGAACCATTTTGATGGGTTACCTCCCAGTGCCTGGGATGAAGTGGATGGACGGATGGATGGATGGATGGATGGATGGATGGACAGATGGGCCACTTGCCTGGGTGAAGGAATGCATGTTTGTGTTTACGAAACATACTCAGCTCCAGCTGGAAGCTGGGGGCCCGGGGACAAAGCGTCACCACTCTCCCCAAGATGGCTGCTTTAGAGGGGAATGTGGAAGCAGGCCCCTTGCTAGCAGAGGACACCTCAGTCCCCAGCGCTGTCGTCCTGCCTGCCCATCACTGCACCTGAGAGCAGTAAGTGGCTGGGTTTCTCTAGCGCTTCAGCACCTGGCCTTGCCCCTCAGCCACCCAGCAGCCCACTCAAGGGTAGTTTGGCAAAGGCACGCCCTCTGCTCAAAGGGAGTCTGGCCCGTGTGTGGGGCTGGTGTCCATCATCACACCTGGAGCATAGACAGGCTGGCAATGGCCTCCTTTGGGAACATTCCTCTATAAAGTTCCGCGCACACGGTGCCTGGAGCTGGCTGAGTGAAATCTAATTCCTGGCCAAATGGAATAACTTGGAGCTGAGAGTTATTCAATTAGTGGCCAGGCACCCGGCGAGGCCCTCTCAGAAGTGCTGAGTGCAAACTTCTTGGCAGGAAGGTGGGGTGAGCAGGGCATTGCAGACCAGGTTCCAGTCTCCCTGAGCCATCACTCATGAATGTCAGGGGGCAGAGGTGGATCCAGCTGAAAGGGACAGCTCTCCTGCAGCAAGAGAGAGAAGTACACGGGGACAAAGAATCTCATGGCCTTGCTGGGGCAGCTGCCCAAGAGGACAGCAGGGGCATCTCTTGGGGACCATGTTGGGGAGTACTGCTGCTGAGGGTGGCCCCGGGCTGTCCCAGGCTCCCACACAGCTTTCTGCGGCGTGCTGCAGAATGTGGAGGAGGACGTCACTGTCGCTCCCTGCAGTCTGAGGACAGACCAGGCACATCCGCACCCCTCATTATCCAGGTATCCATGGTGCCTTA
The DNA here is from genome assembly GCA_037038555.1 of Rhynchonycteris naso. NCBI lineage: Eukaryota > Metazoa > Chordata > Mammalia > Chiroptera > Emballonuridae > Rhynchonycteris > Rhynchonycteris naso. The sequence goes on along the minus strand of CM072997.1, from coordinate 232,835,575 downwards.
GAGCATCATGGCCCGCATCCAAGCCGGCCCGCCTGAATGCAAAACCCCCTGGAGACAGACGTGTGTGCGCACACATCACCTTCCCAGGGATAGGGTCTGCCAGCCGGTGCTCCACTCGGAGGCTCCCAAACGCGTGTCTGCACTCCTTCATAGCTGATGAGGAAGTCTGTTCGGCGCGTGGGGGCATGAGAGAAATACGAATAAGGGGGGAGCTTTTCATAAGCAACAGACTCATTTAAAAAGGACAGTCTTTTATTCTGAGGGTGTGATCTTCCTGCTTTTTTTTCCCTCCATTTAAAACGCCCTTTCCCTTAGGAAAGCATGATGGCAGCAGTCGGGGTGATTGTTTTTAAATGACTTACTTGGCAAAATTAAAAGGCAACATCTCCCATCATTAATTGAAAAAAGATTTTTATGGAGATCATTATAAATCCATATACAGTTGTGAAAAATAACAGAGAGAGAGTTCCTATCCCCTGTACTTAGTTTCCTCCAATGGTAACATTTTGCAACACGCTGCTAGTACAATGTTACAGCCAGACCCCTGCCATGGATACAGTCCCCCAATCTTAACTCTGTTTCCCCCATTTTCACTTGTTCTTGTTTGCGAATCCGTGGGGCTGTGTTTCGTTCTGCACAGTTCTCCCACGTGTCTCTCTGTAGGCCCGCAACCACAGCTGAGATACCGACCGGAAACGCGCCCACACTGTTGTGTGTAGCAATAGTGTGCTCTTTGTGGTGGCTGAGGGGTGTTCCATGGTGTGGAGGGTCCACTGCTCAGACCAGTCACCCACTGAAAGACCCCTGGGTGGGTCCAGTTTGGGAGCTACCAATAATCTTTATTTCTCTGGGGTGCATGCCCACAGTTGCCGCTGCTGAGTCACATGCTGCTAGCTGCGTGGTTAGCTGTGGGAGCCGAACCACCGGCCTGTCTTCCAGAGTTGGCTGGACCACTTTGCTTCCCACCACCCCGCAGGGAGAAGGGACTCCATTTCCCACTTCCTCACCCTGGTGTGATGTTGTCCCTGTCTTTCCTTTGAGACATTCTGATAGGTGTGTAGTAATGTCTCATTATGGTTTTAATTTACATTTCTTCAGAGCTAATGACGGTGAATGGGTTTGTTGTGGGGTTTTTTTTAATGTGCTTACTCGCCATCTGTGAGTCATCTTCAGTGAAATATCTGTGCACATCTCTTGCCCATTTTCAAATTGAATTGCTTAATGGCTTTCACTGTTGAATTTTGAGAGTGTCTTTATATATTCTCCATACTAGTCCTTCGGGGTATGTGCTTTGTAGGCATCTTCTCCCACTCTGGAACTGGTCTTTTCATCCTCCTCAAATAGGTGTTTGCAGAATAAGTTTTTAATGGTGATGAGGTCCAATTTATCAGTTTTTCCTTCTGCAAATCATGCTTTCAGGACCCAGTCTAAGAACTTTTTTCTAGCCCTCAGTCCCAAATATTTTCTCTGTTTTTTTCCTAAAAGTTTTATAGTTTTACTTTTTTCCATTTAAATCAATGGGCTATTCTTGACTAATTTTTGTAAGAGATGTGTGGTTTAGGTAGTTTAATTTTATTTTTATTTTATTTTATTTTATTGCTTATGATGTTCAATGCACCATTTGTTGAAAAATTTAACCTTACTCCATTGAATTGCTTTTGTACCTTTGTCAAAAATCAGTTGAGCTTGACCAGGCAGTGGCGCAGTGGATAGAGCATCAGACTGGGATGCAGAAGACCCAGGTTCGAGACCCCGAGGTTGCCAGCTTGAGCGCTGGCCCATCTGGCTTGAGCAAAAGCTCACCAGTTTGGACCCAAGGTTGCTGGCTCCAGCAAGGGGTGGCTTGGTCTGCTGAAGGCGCGCGGTCAAGGCACATGTGAGAAAGCAATCAATGAACAGTGATGGTGTCCCAACGAAAAACTGATGATTGATGCTTCTCACCTCTCTCCGTTGCCGTCTGTCCCTATCTATCTTTATCTCTGACTCTCTCTCTGTCCCTGTAAAAAAAAAAAAAATCAGTTGAACATATTTGCGTGGGAGTATTTCTGGGTTCTCTATTGATCTATGTATCTGTTCCTCCTCCAACAGTATACTCTCTTGGTTGCTGTATATGTATAGCTATATTTATATGAATTACATATATACATATGCATAGAGTTAGTCCTCAGTATCAGGTAAAGAGAGTCCTCCTACTTGATTCTGTCAAAACGGTTTTAGCTATTCTAAGGCCCGTACCTTTCCATGTAAGTTATAGAATACATTTGTCTATGATTATTAAAAAACATGGCTGTGATTTTGATAGGAATTGCATTAAACCTATAGCTCCATTTGGAAAGGAGTGACATCTTCACTATGCTGAGTCACCAATCCATGAACAAGGTATGTCTCTTCATCTCTTATCTTTTCTCTGACTTCATTGATCAGCATGTTGTAATTTTCAGCATATAGATCAGGTACACATTTGGTGAAGTGTGGGCTTAAGAGTTTCATCTTCTTTGGAGCTATTGTAAGTGGTAGCGTGTTTTTACTTTGTTTCCACATGTTTATTATTCGTCTACAGAATTGCAATAGCTCTTCCTGTGTTGATCCACATTGTACACCGTAACTTTAATGCACTTGCTTATTGTTCTAGGCCCGTGATAATGAACTTATGACACGCATGTCAGCACTGACACACATAGCCATTTTCGATGACACGTGGCCGCATGCAGCCGCATACCAAAGAAGTATGGGCCAGGTGCAGTAGCCGAGGATAAAACATTTGCTGTAGGGTAGACACTCTGTGCCAGAGGTCTGTAGGCCAAAACAACAGAACTCCAGCACAGAGCGTTTAGTTCTGGGACTTCTGGTTAGGCCGTTTTTCTCAAAGTGATGCACCACCTGAGTTATGCTCGGTTTTCTGGCGAATTTTGACACACCAAGCTCAAAAGATTGCACATCACTCTTATAGGAGAATTTCTTTGTGGATTTTGGAGATTCTTTGGGACTTTCTATGTAGACCCTCGTGTCATCCGAAAATAGGGACCGTTTGTACTTACTCCTGGCCAGTCTCGATGCCTGTCTCTTCCTCTCACCGTATTGGCATAGACATCTCTGTACTATGTTGCACAACAGCAGTGAAAGCTTGTACCCTAATCTCTGGAAGCGTATGTGTCGTCCACCCTAGATACGGGGTGGGGCTTGTAGGTTCCCAGTATTCTTATAGAATAACACGAGAATAAACTCAGCGTCTCACGCACTCACGACTGTGAGCTCACGTTTACCCACCCTACATGATGTCAGCGGTCGGCTCTTTGTAGATGCTCTTTACCAAGTCAAGATCGTTTCTATTCCTAACTTGCTGCAAGGTCCCTCATCCGTTAAGCTTCCCTGTCTGTAACCCTGGCACTTTGGGACTCACCAGAGGCACAGAGCTGTGCCTCTCTGCCAGGCTCTCAGTCCATCTTCAGGGCCCATGTGGCAGGAACAGGGCCTGGGGCTCTCAGCTCAGGTTTCTGACTCAGATCCCGCTGTCCTCTGCAGGGGCCCTGATCTGTGCCAGGCACCCCCGCCCCGGGTCGGAGAAGGAGCTCAGAAAAACCAGAGCTCCCACTCAGTCGTTCACGGACCCCCTTGGTCACTCCTTCAGCTGCCGCCCGCGCCCCCAGGCCAGCCCTGGAGTACAGAAAGGAAAGAAGGCACACCTTGCCCTTGAGAAACTGGTCTGATACACAGACTCCCCTGTCCTCTGCTCTAGCCCCCTAATGTGGCGTGAGGTTGTCCAGCCGCCTTCCCTGGGGCTGCCTGGGCTGTGGCTCCAGGACAGCTTCACCATCCTTCTTTTCCTGGAAGCGTGCCTCCCAAACAGCCCCCAGACCCCCTTCTCCAGGCTGCCCTGCAGCTCGGGGAAGCAGTCACCCGGCCTCGATGCCCCCCCGGTACACAGCTTCATCCTGTCCCAGGGCCGCCAGCCTCTGCGTGCCAGCCCCGCGCCAGCCCCTACACTGGAAACGTCCTCAGAGCCACGGGTTGCCTCACTCCCAAGGCCCAGGATGATATACACCGTGGATGTCCTTGCTTTTTCTTTTTCTTTTTAATCAAGGGAACAATTTCTCTATATGCAAATCTCCTCAGTAGCAGTATTATTACTATCAGTGTGGCCTCAGGCAGAGTCTGGCTGAACTGGAGAGCAGCTGAGTTTATGGTTTTTAGCAAAATGGCCCTGACTATCATCTCGGGGCTCCTGCGGGCAAGGAGTGGCTCATTTACCCTTCAGTGTCTCAGCTGGGAAGGTGAGAGAGCAGGTGTCAGCAGCTACCTAGCTATTGAGCTCTCATTAGAATGTCTGTGGAACACCTGACCTTGCCCACTCCTTCCCCCCTTCCCTCCCCTCCCCTGCTCCCCCACTCCCCCTTCCCTCCCCTGCTACTTCCCCCTACCCGCTCCCCACTTTCCTCTCCTCCCCTCTTCCTCCCCCCTCTTCCCTCCCCCTGCCCCACTCTCCCCCGAAACACCTCCTGCTCAGGCCAAGGTTGTGTGACCCTGGCCAGCAGGCAGCCAGGAGCCAGGCCCTCCCTCCGCAAGTGTTGACTGAACCCCTGCTACCTGTAGGCTGATGACCACTGAGGCCAGGCAGGTAGAGGCAGGCAGGACAGAGCTGGGTATATGGCCAGTGATGTGACCCCACAAGCTCAGGAACTGTGGGAGCCACCCACCCAAACTCGGAAGGCCAGCAGGGCCAGGACTTGAGGGAGACCAGCGAGGTGCTCGCCTTGGGCACAAAGTTTAAGGGGCCTTCAGACACTTAGTGGTGAAGCCAACTCATAACTTAGTGCTATATTTTTTTTAAATCAAAACTAATGCAAAATAAAATTGTGATGAACAAAATGTCGATATTTTAAGTAAGGCCAGGAAGCCAGTGGGGAGGCCCCCAGAGCAGGGTCATCTTCCCTAGATGGTAAAGGGGAAAGGCGAGCAGGACAGCAGACTGAGCCAGGTTGACTGGGCACAGACCTGGGGGGCAGAACCTGGAGCAGAGGGGACAGCAGAGGATCTGGCGGGGAGTGGGTGGGGGATGCTGGCTCCATGGCTCAGTGGCATGTGTACACAGGTCAAAGGATGAGAGGGGGACAATGTAGGCAGTCCCTTGGGCGGACCGACCTGTTGGACCCGTGGCCTAAAACAGCCCATCCCTGAGTGTTCATCCCGGGAGTGGCCCTGCAGGAGCTAAACCTGTCGCACCCCTTCCTGCCCTCCACACCGGCATAAGGAGCCGGTCCTGAGTCAGAAAGGCCTACCTGGGGCTGACTGTCCTGACACCACCCGGGGATACGGCCCTGGGGACACCAGCCTGGGGACTGGTGGAGTGCCCCGTGGTCAAAGCAGAGGTGAGGCTGTCCTAGGGTCACATGCTAGAAGTGGTTCAGGCAAAGGGTCACCTATTCCCGGCGTGCTTCCCCATCCCCATTCTCTGAGCTGAACTGGGCTTCTTCTGCTCAGGGCGGGTGGACTCTCCGGGCCAGGTGGCTCCAAGCTCAGCCGCCTCACCACTCAGCAGGTCACAGCTGCCAGGGCCTCTCGGCCGCGGCGGCTCCCACTAACCCTCCTCCCTCTCCCCACAGACTGAAATGGAGCCTCATGAAAGGGACCGAGGCTAATAATTTAAGAAGTAATTTGTTATTAGTGTGGCACTGATGCGTTGAGCTAACCAAAGTGCCTTTCAGCGGATTATTATTAAATATTAAGTCTATTGATCTGATGCAGAGCGGCGCTCTGGTCAGTCCCTAGCAGTTAGGGAGGCACGGGTTCCCCCATGATCTGTGAAACCCAGGCCCACCCCATGGGGCTCTGTGGCCTCACAGCTGTCACTGTCCAACCTCAGCCAGGTGCCACCCGGCAGCATGTTACATCTGAGGATCTCAGGGTCCCAGAAGTTAAGGAAGTTGTCCAGGCCACACCGCTGGTCAGCAGCAAAAACAGGACTTACACCCAGGTCACCTGAGTGCAGTCTCTGCCACTTTGAGGCTGGGTGCCAGGAAAGTTCACTGCCCGCCCCCCGGGAATAGAACATGGAGTTTTTTATTCACAGAGTCTAAACCCTTAATATGCTCAATAAATATTCAGAAGAATGGATGATGAAAGAAAGGAGGAAGGATGGGAGGGAGGGAAAAAAGAGAGGAAGGAAGGAAGGAAGGAAGGGAGGAAGGGAGGGAAGGAGGGAGGGAGGGAGGGAGGGAGGGAGGGAGGGAGGGAGGGAGGAAATGGCTGGATGAATGGATGGCTGGTGGGTGGGTGGATGGATGGAAGGAAGGGAGAGAGGAAAGAAGAGGAAGGGAGGGAGGGAAGAAGGGACAGGAAAGGTACAGAAATCCTGGTCAAAGCAGCCCGCAGAGTGATGTGTTATAAGAGTCATAGTCTTGAACTTGATCTAGCTACTGTGTATCTTCCTGGTTTTCAAAGCCTTTACCCTTCATCCTCTCCAGTGTGCCCATCCCTCAGCAAGAGGGTATCTGTAACCAGAGCACCAGCCTCCAGGGGTGCCCTCTGCCTCTCTGTTCCTCAACATTCTGAAGCTGAACTGCTTCTGAGAGCAAAGGGCTTCTTGGAGTCGCATCAGCACTTTGGGGACCCCGCTGGCGGGTCACCCTCCAAGCCCGCAGGCTGCGCCTGTCCGCCTGTCTGAGTGTTGTCTAGAGCAGCCATGAGAACTGTGGGCTGGGCGTTTGCTTCCGAATGGATGACAGTTGTTTCTCTTAATTCACCTACAAAATGCCCTCAACTGCTGGCATTCTTTAGCTTCAGATGGTGTTAGTGTTTCAGGTGTTCGGTGCCAGGAAAGAAATGAAGACACTGGAAGGGAGGGAGAGTGGAATGGGTGGAGGAAAGGGGGTCAGGTGACACTGGAGAGGCATTGGGGCTGTCACTGGAGTGCAGGGTGGCCAGCTGACGGGGAACCCACCCTCTGGGTCCGCACAGGGGCAGTGAGGCCCAGGCTCTCCTTCCCACGTGACTTCGAAATGTTGGTGGAGGGCCCCTTTGCCCTCAAGTGCCCGCGCCCCAAACACGATGGACTGAGACACCCCTTCCAGCCCATCTCGGCCACTCTCTCACCCATTGCTCAGTCAGCAAGGTTTACCAGCTGGGGGTCTAGAGCCCAGAGCAGGCACAGGGCTGGCTACCTCCCTCTCCTCGCCAGGGTTCTGGAAGGCCTTACCTTCTTCCCAAGCAGCCCAGCACGGACTGAACTCCCTAGAGCAAGGGTAGTGAGCATACGTGTGACACAGGCAGATGGTGGGGAGAGAGCAGCAGGGTGGCTGCAGAGGGTTCCAGGGAAGCGGACCACCAACCCCAGGCATCCTTGGGGCTGGGATGGGCAGATCTTTGGGAAAGCGGGGTTTGTGTCTGAAAGAGTGTAGGGCCAGATGGGACATGGAGGACGATGAGCACCTTGGTCTCCCACCAAGCTCTGAACCCATCTAGAGAAACAAAAGGCAGATGGAGATGAACACCTGGCTTATTCCTGGCAGGGCTATTGTGCCCAGGTGCATGCTGATGGTGGGACATGCCCGGGTGTAGGATAGGAATGGGGTGTGCCCAGGTGTGGGACAACAGGACGCTTTGGACCCAGGCCCCGGAATAGGTCTGGACTTCTTCTGACCCTTTGCTGGCTCGAAACAGGGTGACCGCAGGCCAGCTGCGCCCTCTGCAGGAGGGGAGAGGGATGGCCTGCATGCATCTGCACTTCTCCCAACACCTGTGCCTGGGGGCTCCCTCTGGGGCACAAGTGGGGGGCCTGATGGGAGAATCTGGAGGGGCCTAAGCCTCACTCTCATCCTCTAAGGCTTCCTCCTTAAGGAAGGAAGCATCGGGATGGGAGCGAGGGCCCCCACAAGGCATGCATGGAGAGGACCGAGCAGCCCCTCTCCATGGTGGGGGTCAGGGCTGGGAGGCTGTGAACAGATGGGGAGCTGCTGAGGTTTCAGGACGGTCCCAGCTGGAGGAGAAGTGAGAAGGTGCCCCTGTTCCCCCCACCCTGTTGTGTAACTGGGAGCCCCTCAGAGCCCTGGGACCCCTCAGCCACACAGAGGCCCTGTGGACCCCTCCCCTCCATCCATCACCCCTCCCCCCCCCCCACCCCGCAGCCTCATATCTGCCGGTACAAAGCCATACATCTTGGTGTGTGACAAATCACTTTTTAATTGCCTCAAGGAAGAAATCCATTAGTCTTTTCTTTACGTGAGAACCATCCTAATATTCTGCGAGGCCCCCGCTGGTGCTGGCTGCAGGCCGAGGCTGGCTGGGGTCTGCGGGGCTATTTTTAGTTTGCACCAACGTCCCTCTCCAAGCATTCATTCTAGGGAGGGCGGGATTAAATCTTCCCTGACACTCCGGGGCCTCCTCTGCTCGCATCAGGAGAACTGGCTGACTGCAGACCTGGGAGGGGAGGCCACCGAGGAAGAGAAGCGGCTTAAAATGGTGTATTAATTGTCCAAATAAATTTGTGTCACGTTTCATGCAAAATCCATTTCCCCTTAAACAAGTTCCAGTCACTAGCCTCCTAAGCAGCTAAGCCAACCTAAGGCTCAGCCCCTGCAGGATGCCGCTGCCTCCCCCACCTCTCTCAGTCCCTACCCTGCAGAGGACACGGGCAGCAGCACCTCCGTCCTCACTCTGCGCCTGTCCCCTCCACCGTAGCCAGCCGCAGCCGGCTCTGCAGTAAAACATTGGCAGCTGGACGGGCCCAGCGGAGAGGTGCTGAGCCCCCAACAGGGCACCCTCCATCCTCCTCCTCCTTGAGACCCCCAAAGGAAATGCCACAGGGGGGGCTGTCTGGGGTTCCTGCAGCCCTCTGCTTCAGAGGGAGGTCAGCAGGAAGCCTTATCTGTGGCTCAACCTGGAGTCTGCCTTCGGGGCATCTAAAGCAGGCTGGCCTTTCCTGGTGACAAACTAGTCCCTCTCTGTCTTGGAAATGATGAAGAAACTGAGAATGAGGAAGAGAGGGAAGGAGACAGAGAGAATGAAAGAGGGCAATGGGGAGGGGAAATTCTGCCCAAGAAGAGGGAATCAAGTGACAGGGAGGTGGCTGGGACCATGGGCCGGACCCCTACTCAGGCCTTTGAGATACCAAAGCTGCCAGTCTGTGCCAGGGGGGAGAGCTGGGTCCAAAGGAGGGCGCCGTGAATGTCAGTGAGTGAATGAATGAATTCATGGGTCGATGGATGGATCAATGCGTGGATGGACACATGGATGGATGGATGGATGGATGGATGATGGATGGATGGACAGATGGATCAATAGATGGATGGATGGATGGATCGATGGACGAATGGACGGACAGAGGGATGGATGGACAAATGGATGGATGCGTGAATGAATGACTTCTGTGACTCTGGGCTCTGACTGGGTGGCACATGTCCTCTAATGTCAGGCATCCCAGGCAGAGAGACCCTCACGGGATGTCCTGACTCTCACAGCCCAGATCTCTCTTCAAAAAACCTCTCTGGTTTCCAAGTGCAGGCTGGTTTTCCATGGGAGCGTGGGGGCAGGGCCTCTGACATGGTCATTATCCTAAAGCAGTGGTTCTTAACCTTTTTTGAGGTACCAAACCCACCAGTTTCATATGCACATTCACCGAACCCTTCTTTAGTGATAAATAAAATATGATTTTTTTTCCAAATTCAAGACATAGGTATGTGTTTTTTAACTGGTGCAAAAAATGAGCCGTGCATGAACATCACCTTGCTCAAAGAACAAAACCAACAAAGTGCATGAACTCACAACAAATTACGGTATTACTTTATTCTGGCCTCCGTGGCAGAGGCTTCTCCGAACCCCTGAGACCGACTCATCGAACCCCTAGGGTTCAATAGAACCCAGGTTAAGAACCACTGTCCTAAAGCAAGGATCTGAGGGGCTCCAAGGATGGGTGGGCACCCATGGGGGGGCAAGGAGGGACACAAAGCTGCTTTGTCCCAGTGCTTTCTCACCCACAGCACAGGGAACTGAGTGGTCATTTGCAAGGAGAAATCCTTGGGCCCTGTTTCTGATGCAAACACATGCGGGCTTGCTGAGGACAGTGCCTGAGGGAGCTGACCGTGGGGGTTAGATAGACGGCCACCTCGTGCCCACACCCCCAGCCACAGCTCAGTGTCCAAGGAGGTGACACCCCCACCAGCCATTGGTTCTTACAGACCCTCAGGCGTCATTCAAAGAGGCACCGACCCCACGGGAACCCAGGCACTATGCAGAGGTACGAAAGCGCCATGTCTTGGTGGGCAGTTCTCAGGTGCTCTGGTTGTTATTTTTAAAATCAGAACCAAAAAGCACATTACATGATTATTTCTGCTCATGCAATGCAAGGTTCCCGCGTTGAGGCTTTGCCTGATGCCCATAACTGTAATTGTAGATCCTTTATTTATAGTCTTGGCCCATAAGAGCCTCCGCCTGGTATTAAACGTCTTCTGCTGAGGAAGGCAGAGGCGACTGAACCCCCTCCGCGCCGAGTTCCAGCTCCCGCGAGCTCTGCCTATGAAGCGACAGGGCTCACGGCCTCTCCCAGGGGACAGACAGACAGTGGGAGAGTCTCATACAAAATAAATCACGCTGCGTTTTCAATAATAAAAAGGAACTGCATCTGACTCAGCACTCTGGGTGGGCCGTGGGGAGGGACTTCGCGGCATAATCAAAGGACAGAGAGCCAAGGCCCTGAGTTCACTCCCGGCCTTTGCGTGGGCCCCGCTTCACCCCGACAGGTGCCGTCAGGTGTCCTGGCAAAGGCAGATGGATGTCCGGAATCAGCATCTGCTCTTACTGAGGCCGAGCGGGCTGGAGAGGGGCTGGGGCGAACGGTTCGAGAGGACAGGGCTGCCGGGCTGGAGTGGGGCTGGGACCCAGGCCCAGGTCCCTCCAGCCGAGTGTGTGATGGGCAGTCTCTATGGGACACATAGGCAGGTGTGTGCATGTCTCGGGCCAGGGGCTGACACTGGTGCAGACGCTGAGCGTCAGGGAATGGCAGGTCCGCCCCGGGTCTTCAGTCCCCACCGCAGGCCTGCAGTGTGAAACCCTCATCACCTGAAAGTCCCCTGAGCTAGGTCTCCCCCCCCCTAGCTCCCCAATTCTTTCCGCACCCCCCCACGCCTTCAGAGTCCCTGAGGTCAGTCTCAGACACCGCCCCCTCCAGGGAGCTTGCCTGGGTCACCTCTCCTTGTCTACAGCCTTGCTCTTGGGAGGAGGCCCCTGGTCCAGCCAGGTAGAGGTTGATGGCAGGTGCCCAGAGACAGGCAGGGGCAACATACGCAGCGGCTGCAGTGGGCAGCTCCTCCTCCAGCTGACAGGCACAGCGTCCAGGGAGTGAGAGCGTATGGCCTAACCAGGGGGGGACCCACTGACCCTCGGTTTATGGGGCAAGACGTGATTAAGCAGATGGGGTGGTGGGGCTATCTGTGCAGAGGACGCTCTTCCTGTGACTCTTTGTCCAATCCAGCAGAGCCCCAACTCCAGCAGTCAGCCTAGTGCCCCCCACCCTACCCAGGGAAGGATGCTCTGAAAGCCTGGGACCCCTCTGGCACCCCTCCCTCAGCGTCAGCCACCTCAGAGAGTGACTCGCAGACGCTGGATCCTGCAGCTTCCAAGGGGACGGCGTGGTCAGAGCAGCCCCCTGGCAGCCCGCAGCATGGCTCTGGCTACAGAAATCCCAGCAGCCCCTTTTGAAGGGTGTCTCCGCCTGCCAGGGCTGGATTCAGGCTCTCCTGTCTGCCCGCGCTGGGCTTCTACCGGCTGGAATGGGTCGGGCTGAGCCTCAGGGGGTGGAGGCTGAACCCACCAGGTCCCAGGCGTCCGTCCGGGGGGCAGTGGCCTCCAGCCCCATTTCCCAGGAGGGGCCACTCTCTGCTGAAGGGCGTGAGAACACGGGACCTCGTCCCTACTGATACATTTTTTCTCTTAAAAGGATTCTAAATCCTTCAGTCCCAGACAAATAGACACATTCTCCAGCCCCTTGAAAGAAATTAGATTTTAATACAGGATGATTTTATTCAGCAAATGCCCCCAAACCATGTATTTTTCAAAGGGAAACTCCAGGTTCAATAGAGCCTTTGGGGAATCGAAGAAAGACTTTTTTTTCTCTCTCATTTTCTTTTCTTTTTTTTTTTTTTTTTTCCTAGCTCAAACTGAGAAGGGGAAACCCTCTGCTGCTTAGAAAGTTCTTTTCCTATTTTCTTCTATTTTAGAAAAAAAATCCTTCCTCTTTTTTTTTTTTTTTTTTTTTTTGATATCACTGCCCTGGCCTTTTTCCTGCTGTCCGTCAGTGGACCCTGCCTGGTATGTGGGTCTTGATCAGTCAGGTTTGAGAGCTTCAGGGCCCCGTGTTTGCACGCGCATTGGTGAGCAGCGGTTCACACTCGCTTCTCGGGCGGGGGGAAAAGCCTGACTTGTATCATTTTGCCAATTTTCATGATGTAAATACTCGCAGCATGTCCCGTTTCAAGCTCCAACAGAACAGAGTTGGGAAGGGACCAGTGTAATCAGCCCTTGTACATGTGGACCTGGCACTTGGATTTGTCTTCTAAATTATGTGTTCTTTCTCTTAACAAAGGGCCCCTGAATTGTATCAACCTCAGGCCTCAACACTCTGAGGCTGCCTCTGGTTCCGATGTAGGGGCGAGGTTTCCTAAGGAGGACGTATGACACATGTGCAACCCCCTGGTCCCGCAGTGACAGCACTCGGCGGGCTCTGCTCAGACCAGGCAGCATGGAGCTGTCCGTGCAGGAGAGCCCAACTTTCCGCTTTGCTTTGGGAGGATGGGGTCCCCAGGCCTAATGCACTGAGGCTTTGAGCTGCTACCCAGTCCCAGGTCGAGGGGTCTGAATCCTGGGTGCCAGCCCGCTTTGTGCCCCCACCGCCCTCCCCACTTCCCGGAGCTCCTTGTTGGACCCCAGCCCTCCCAACCCGCAGAGCCAGCCCCCTCCAGGGTCCGCGTCACACTCACAGAGCCCCCAGCCCTGCCGGTGTGTTCGGCTCATGCCATGTTCCATAAAGATTTGAGCCAGCACATAGACGTCTGTAAATGTCACACAAAAACAGATCTCTGACTTTCCTTGAAAAAAAAACCAGTAGCCCCTCGCCTCGTTGGCCTAAATCCCCACACAGGTGCCATGGGCTGCAGTTGCTGGATGGCCACTGCTCATGAGAGGTAGGGGACCACCATCTCCCAGGCCACAGCCCTCCGTGCTGCCTCCCAGGCGCCCCAGCCGTGGAGCCCTCCCTCGCCCTCTCTCCCGATGCCCGCACTGTGGTTTTTCTCAGAGAAATATCTCCCCCTACCCAGCTCTCTCTCACAGTGGGAAATGAAAGACAGAGCAGGCAGCCATGTGCTTCAGAGAAATGTGCACAGCATATCTCTTGGTGGGAGTGAAGAATGTTCCTCCCGGGACCGTGGCCCGGCACCGGTCGGGGAGGACGCGTTCCCGTCACAGCGTGTGGGAATGGCGCCCTCGGGAGTCATCACCCCTGTGTGCTCAGTGCACAGAACAACCGCATTTAGGATGCCCTTGTTCACACACATCCCCTGGCCTACTGACGCACAGGGGTGTCAGCACCTGGGGGCTGAGTGGCCCCCAGAGGTCTCTTGGAAATTCTGGCATGGCGTGATGAGAGTAGACACGGGCGAGCAGGTGCAGCAGGGAGGGTTCCCGCAGGGGCACCCTGAGAAGGCCTGGTGGACAAGGCCTGTGTTAAAGGAGTGTGGGATGGCTGGCCTCAAAGCAGGGGTCAGGCAGGGGACCAAGCGGCCCCCTCAGCTCGGCTGCCTGGAAAACTTCTGCTCCTACTACAGATTCTGGCTAGGATGCTGCCCGCTCCTGTGTGTGCCCAACGGACACTGTGCAGATAACTTTGTGTGCTGTGGCTCTGTTGATCTGGCCTTCTGCCATATTCATGTGCCTGGTTTCTGTGTTTGTCCCCAGTGCCCAGGACAGTACCTCGTACAAGTTGGGACTCAATGAGTAATTGTTAATTGTGTGGATGGATGGATGGATGGATGGATGGATGATGGGTGGATGGATGGATGGATGGATGACACACTGGAGAATGGCGGGGTGCAGGACTTCAGTCCAGCATTAGAACAAGCAAGGTTTGGTCAGGGTGTGTTCAGTTCGGGGGCCAGATTTCAGCAGGAGAACAGGACTAGCCTTCAGTCTTGCCACTCAGTCTCTGAGCTCCCAGCTGGAAGTTGCTTGTGACCTACCATCTCACTGCTTGAAACAGCAGCCACCGGCAGGCTAGCGCCCTGCTTCCTAGGCATCACTCAGCTCCACTCCCTGGCCCCAGGTGTGGGTTCGGAAGATCCCCATTTCTCAAGCAGCAGGATGTTCTGCACTGTTTCAGCTCTGCGGGACGGCTGGATCGGGGCCCTCTCTCCCCCCTTCATTCCTACGGACACCGATCTGGACACACGGGTCTGATGGCTGGCCCTAGTGTGCAGATGGGAACCCACAGACCTCAAGCATGAAAAATGCAGAAAGCTAGAGGCATTGGAGGGATAGTTGCATAGCCAAAAACAAGGTGAAGAAAGCTATTGCTACAATCAAATACCAAGTGAAACTCTGGTCCTTGATTAATTGACCGAGTCCTAGATGCTTTGACCCACCTCTCTGAGGGTTAGTGCAGCGGGTGATTAGTTGCATAAAGTTGCTTCACCCCACAAGGACGGAGTAGGGCCTTGGTCCTCAGCTAATGGCATGACCAATGAGTTGCTGCCAATGTCCTGGAGCATAGACCTGGAGAACGGCGGGGTGCAGGGCCTCCTGCAAACCAGTTCTTACCAGGAAAGGAGGCAGGGGCTATGCTGAGCATAGCAAGGTGACCTTCCCAGCTGCCTAGCTGTATGTCGCCCGGAGTGTCCACTCTTCTTTCTCCTCTCAGCCTTCCTCGTTCTTTCTCTCACTCCCCGCCTTCCTCGCCCTCTTCCTTTCTTGCCCCTTCCTTCCATGCCCACACATTTTGACAGGGGCCTCAGCGTGGGCGAGCCCCCTCCTGTAGCCCGCAGCTCAGAGACAGGGGACACAGGAAATGGTCCCTCTCGATGGAGCTCACCAGGACTGTCTGGGCTTGGACCCTTCCATTGCTGTTTGTGTAAACAGGATTCGCCAAGTTCAAGGAAGGGAGAAAGGTGGACATTATGGGCACCAGGCTTGATTTGGTCAATAAAGCAAATTGGTTTAAGTGAAAATAAAGCAGTGTTCGCAAGTATATTAGAAGAATAAAGTAATTGCTGTCCAAGGTGCACGGACTATAAATCTCTGTTTGCTTGAAACTATTACCATGTGGTATTGATTACTTAGAACCTCCCACTGCTTTGTAAGTTACAGTTTACCAGAGGATGATAACATGTAACAGGTATCGTTGCAGATGTGCAGTGTTGAAGCACACAGGAGTGACAGGGCATGTTGGCCCCCCCTGCCCCACCCAGTGTCGTGGAACTGCCCCCAGGCTCAGCTTGCAGGACTGGTGGCCACACACCTGGAGTCCCGCTCCACTGAGGGGTCTCCCTGGATCTCCGGAGGCCTGTGGAAGGCCCTGGAAGACCTTCTCTCTTGACTCCTCAGCCTCCACCAATGAGAGGGTGAACCGGGGCTGTCAGACACTGTCTGTCCTTCTCACAACACCTGTGCACCCTCCCAGAACCGAGCAGCCTGCCGGGACAGGGGAGGCGGTCCATAAATATTGGGTGGATGTGAATGAATAGCTTTTTTTTCTCCTACCTTCTTCATTAAAAAATTTTAATTACAAAAGTGAACAGGCTCATTATAACAAAGGAATACATTATTTTTAAATATTTAAAGGTATTTTTCTAATTAGAGAAATTAGATATGCTCATAGTAGAACATTTATAAGCTACAGAAAGGTATTAAAAAGATAATAAAATTCACCCCTAATCCCATCACCCAGAGAAGAGCCTTACTTACATGTTGGTATATATTCCTGCCATCCCACACCCACAGATAGGATTTTTTTTTTTTTTTTACAAAACTGCTAACATGATCTATATGCAGTTGAACTTTTCACTTGCCATCGTATCAATGTTTTTCCTCTGTCACTCAGTGTTCCTCAAAACATGATTTTTTAATGGCTGCATAATATTTCATCTCATGGTTCTGCTGGGATTTATGTAGTCCTTCCCTCTTGTTGGGCACTAGGATGCTTCCAGCATTCAGCACAATCGGTAGTACTCCAGATCATCCTCGTTCACCAGTCGTCCCTCTTATCTCTGAGTCTCTCAAGGGGGCCATTCTCCCCAGTGGTGAATGTCACCGGAAGAGCCGGCTTGGGTATGTGACCTTCGCAGCCACACAGGGCCCCACGCCTGCTTTTAGGCTCTGCTCTGTCCCCTTCTTGAAATCCTCCGTGTTTTAGCGAGGGATCCCACATTTTTATTTTGCACCGGGCTCCACAAATTATGCAGCCAGTTCTGGGGATAAAGCACTCCTCCCTGCCTGTGTGGAGTCAGGGCCGGCTCGAATGGATCGGGGCCTTTCATTCCCACGACCGGTGGGTGGGCACGTGGGCCCAGTTCTGTGGCATGTGGCAGTGGCCACAGAACTTTCCATAGAGCTGAGGTTTGCCTTTTAGGTACCAAAATGTACATATTATGTTGCTTGTTTGTGTCTCGTTTTATCTTACTTTTCAGTTGAACCATAAGTGATTGTCCAGTACTTTGTGTTTTTTGAAATTTCTGATTGTCTTTTAAAAAATTGGGGGGGGAGGGGACCTGACCAGATGGTGGTGCAGTGAGTAGAGTATCAATGTGGGACGCTGAGGACCCAGGTTCAAAACCCCAAGATCACCGGTCAGAGCATGGGATCATAGACATGACCCCCAAGGTCACTAGCTTAAACTTATGTCACTGGCTTGAGCAAGGGGTCACTTGATCTGCTGGAGTCCCCCGGGTCAAGGCACATATGAGAAAGCAATCAATGAACAACTAAAGTGCCAAAACTACAAAGTGATACTTCTCACCTCTCTCCCTTCTGTCTGTCTCTCTTGCCTAAAAAAGAAAAGAAAGATGGAAGTGATTAGCCCTCCCTGCTCCTCCACCCTCCTGTCACTATCCCTAGCCTGCTTGTGTTTGGCTCTTTTTTACTCTTTCTCCCATTTTCAGCCTGACACAAACACCAAGCATGTCCCTCCTAACCTCTCCTTGGCAGCCCCCTCTGATGAGAGTTGGTGTCTTCCTCTGTCCCCAAGACTTAAACTTCCATCACTTTTGGAGTCCCCTGGCGCTTGGGACCACTCTTCTTGGCTCAGTCCACCTCCCAGGGGCAGGAGCCAGCCTTTTTCAGGACAGATTAGACCCAGCTGACTTCCCAAGGCAGATGGCGGGGCCCACGTCTGAGAGCTGAATTTTTCAGATTTTTTTTTCAAGCAATCTGCTAATGGAGGCGAGAAGGAGGCTCACAGAGCCATCGGCTGCCTCTGTCAACATCGGGTAATGATGTGTGAAAGCTGGCACCTCGTGGGAAACTGTGAACTTCCTGTCCCCCAGCGCCAGTAGCCCAGGTCACCCTGCAGCCGGCTGCTGGGCCTCAGTGGGTAGCACCCTCGGAGGGCAGCCTTGGAGGCCGGTGGGGCAAGGTCTGTACTGGGGGGCTGGGTTGGTATGTAGCCTAGGCATCTGTCCTGGGACTCGCAGAGCTCTCCCTGATTTAGAACCAGAGGAAACTAACAGCTTCGGCTGACACAAAAAGCAAGGTATCATTTGTTTCCATTTTAAAGGCAGTGATGTTTTCCTTGGGGGCACATGGGTCAGACGTGGCAGGGCAGCTGGGACCCGAGGAGCGGGCAGCCTCTCCCTCTGTCCTCCTTCCCCTCCTGCAGCCACTACACCCCTGTCCTCTGCCTTCCTCCTCCTTCCCAGCCCCAGGCGGCACCCTCCTGGATGTCCACTGGCTCCTCATTTCCCTGGGTAGATGAGCCAGGGCTCCGGCCCATTGGCCAAGCACCTGGCAGAGTCCCCCCAAACCAGGCCTGAACCCTGGAAATGATCTGTCCCAGCCCTTCCACTTTCCATCACGAGGTCTGTCCTCTTGTCCCCTAAATGACTCAAATTGAGCCACTTCCTACAGCTCACTGCCACCCTTCAGGTACTTCTGTTTTAAAATGTAGATTTTATGACTATTTGGGATGATTGCCATTGAAAAGATGGTTTGTTACAGTCCCTGTCCACCCCATGTGGGGGCACGCCACCCCCAAGGCCACGTGGGGCGGCTCCAGGGTTGGTCACAGGGCAGAGGGAGCCAGGGAAACGTGGGCAGGAGCCTTTGTTGTGGTTCCCGCGGGCAGAAGGGTCAGCAGGCCAAGACTGGTTCTGGGGCACAGAGCTGCCCCGGGCTGTTGGGCACCAGCTATGCCTGGGTGATCAGGGCAGGAGGTGGGGACTCTGACCGTGACGGTCTCTTAGAGGAGGCGGGGGCTGTGCTCTGCTTTGGCTGGTTTGCTTATGAGAGGTGTGCTCCCTGGCTGGCTACTTACCGTCTCTAGGAACTGGCTGGTCCCTGGGCGGGGTGGTCTCCTCATGGCAGTGAGGCCCCAGGTGTCAAAGCTTCAGAAAAGAAAACAAAGAGGCATGATGGCTACACCTTCCCCGACTCTTGCCAAGGTCACCCCCAGACTCACCAAGCTCGGGACCTTCCAAACGCATCCCCTGCAGCAGCCAACAGGAGAAACAACAGGAATCTGATCACTTCATACACATGTGCGCATGCACACATGCGAACACACGCACACACGTGCATGCACTCCCCATTGGAAGGTTGGAGACGTCTGAGCCCCTTCCCGCCCTCCGGCCTCATCTCAGCTATGTGCCCCCTCCCTGTTCTCCTGACAGACCAGCCTCTTGCAGGTTCAGATGTGCACCCCACCCCTCAGCCTGCTCATGGCTGCTCAGCCTTCCAGTCCCAGCGAAAGGGTGCTCCCAGAACCAGGCTTCTCTCCTAGCGTGGACCTCTGTTGGTATGGTTCTAGGTCCAGGAGCATCTCCCCACTAGGCTGTGTTGCTCCAGCGTCTGTAGTGAGGTGATGCTTACAGCAGACCCTGGTCGATGTTTGCGAACGGGCTTCTAAACCTCTTGGCAACCCTAAGAGATAGGGGTCCCTGCTTACCTCCTTTATTCAGATGAGCAGATGGCATCTCAGGAGGCTCAGTGGCTTCCAGGTCACACAATTAGAAAGGGACAGAGCCGGGTTCCAAGGCAGACTGGTGCTGCTTCAAGGTCCCTAGCCTCTTATGTGCACCCGCATGGCCCTCACCCCCAAGCGCTATCTCTTATGGAACAACCCAGACCCCGCCCCCAGGGAGCCGTGGCTGCACCTCAGCCCATGTCCTGGGCTCCATGTTCTATTTTGCACAGACACTCAACATTGGAAGGGTTGGGGAGTGTATTAGTATCCTCCTGGACTCTGCAGTAACAAAGTACCACGGACTGCGGGCTTGAAACAGCAGGAATTTATTCTCTCTCAGTCTGGAGGCTGGGAGCCCAAGAGGAGGTGTCAGCAGGGTCTCGCTCCCCCCAAGGATGCTAGGGGAGGGCTTGTCCTAGCTCCTGGGCCCAGGTGCTGCCTCCATTGTCACGTGACCTGCATGTCTGTGTCTGTGTCCAGATTTTCTTCTTCTGAGGACCCTGTTTCTGAATAAGACCACATTCTGAAGTTCTGGGGTTTCTCTTCCTCCTATCCTGTCTCCTGGGTGTGTCCCAGGACCAAGGCCCTGTCACATCCCACTGTGTCCACAAATGGGGACGATAAAGGGGCCGGAAGGCCTGGACCTGGAGTCCAAGCCTGCCGGGCACCCTGAGCCTTCACGTCCTCGGCAGGACCATGAGGATGGGCCAGCGACTTTCCCAACTGTTACCCAGTGCTGACAGTCTGAGATCCAGAATGCTCGATAGCCTCCGTCTTTATAGGTCTTCATTTTTTCATAGAAAAGCAAATGGGAGATGCCGTTGTCACTGCTTTTAAAAAGTATTGGTGAGTGATACACATTAATGTCAAGAGGGTAGAAGTTCATTGGGGAGCTTGGGTCCATTTCTCACCGTGGCTCCTTTCCGTCCATCAGTTGGTCGCCACACATTTCTTCAGCTCCCACTATGTGCCAGACTCAGGCAGAGATGTGGACCGGGGCGTGGGGTAAATGAGACGGAGGCGTCCCAGCCCTCAGCGGGCTTGCAGCCACACGTCCTGAGGCTATGGTGGTAGGAAGAATTAGCAAGAGGCATTTCCAGGGCCTGGGGAGACAGCAAGGGCCGTTTGGGCGCGTCTGGAAAGAGGAAGTAGAATCAATCGTGAGGAACCGTCTGGGGCTGCAGCCATGAAGGGAGGTGGTGGAGGACCCTACCCAGCCACCATGAGCATCCTTCCCCCACTAGCCGGTATCTGCGGAGCCCCCAGCTCTTTGACTCAGTCTGCCTCCTCCCCCTCTTTCTAAGTCCTGAGGCAAAGTGACAATCAGGAGGCCTTCGTGCTGGGCTCCCCGCCACCTTCTCGGGACTCAAATCCCCTCCAGACCCATCAGGCTCCGGCAGCCTCTTATCTCCAGCTTCCCAGAGCCCTGCTGGTCCAGCCCCCCAGGTTCCCCTTGGGCCTGCACTGGGCCTGGTCCCCGACCCTGCCTGGCCTGCTGCCTCTGCTCCAGGTGGGGCTGGATTCACCACCAGAGGGGCCAGCACTTCCCTTTAGATGTGGCAGGAAGGGGCCGCGGGGGTGGGGGGTTGTTCAAAGCCTAGCAATTAGAGAGATGGGCAGGGAGGCCCCGCCCTGATGTAGAGCACTCTGGCAGGTGCAGAGGGTTAGCAGGCAGAGGTCCAGTTACACACACACACACACACACACACACCCGCTGCGGCTGCAGGCCCTGTGGTTCTCCAGCAAAAACACGCTCCCCGCTTCGGTGGCAGGAAGGTGGCCCTCAGAATTAAGAATCTCGGCAGCTGTAGTCATTAAGATAAAAGTCGCACTAATGACTTGAGCGTTATTTAGTTCTGATATCTTCATTTAATTGGATTTTTTTAATTAAGAAAAAGACCCATGATCCTGCAAGCCCTGGCCTGGCGCTGCCTTTTCATAAGTCATTCTTTAAGGGCAGGACCCCAGAACCCAGTCTTTCCTGCCTGAGGACATGATCACCTTGGGAAGAGGGACAGCATGGTCTGGGGTCAGAGCCTGGAGGGAGCCCAGTGGCTGCTCAGAGAGAAAGGCCGAAGTCCCCCACCCCCACCGGGACATCTGCAGCTCAGGAAGAGCAGGCAGCTGGTGCTCGTGGTGCCTCTGCGCCCTTGGGATGTGAGCACCACCCCCAGCCCACTGAGAGGGCCCCTGGGCAGCCACTTAGGAGGGCTACGGGCCAGCCTCTGCCTGCAGACAGGAGCCTGGTCGTGGCCTGCCTGCCGAGGGCCACCCCGCATGCTGTCCTTCTCAAGGTCACAGTGACTCTCCCAAGCCCGGGCTCTGCCTAGGGGAGAGGCTGCCGGGTTCTGGAGCGTCCCTCCTGCCTCCTGCCCTCAAAGGCTGTCCCCACCCCCACCCCCCCGCCACCCTCCTACTGGGCTCTGGAAGCTGGAGGCTGCTTGGTGACTGTGATTGATGATTCACCAATAGGAGTGGAATGAAGTTTTAATAGTCTCAGATTAAAGGATCAGGGAGCAGAGGGAGGCAGGGAGCCCAGCAGCTGCATTCATGTTTCCACACCCAGCAGAGGCTGGAGTGTGCACCAGTTCGGGGATGGGGGGGGGGGATTGGAGGGGGCGTACTGTGCCAGAGGCCCCCCGAGACATCAGGTGAGCACAGAGCCGGCCCCTGTCACAAGCCCCCAGGAGTCCCTGGCAGAGCTGAGTGAACCCTCCCACACCCAGTCTGGCTAAACCTCCAGCCCTTGGGAGGTAAGGGCACAGACAGGACCTTGGGTTCTGGCTGGATTAGAGTTCTAGAAGGAGCAAAAGTCAGATTCCCAGGGCATTTTGGAACATGTTAGGGTTCTGGGTGAGAGAATGGTTTTCTGCTCTTTATAGAAAAACGTGCTATTTTGGGATTGGGATTCTTTGTAAAACAGATGCACATGCTCTCCATGAATCTAATGGGGTTCGAGCTCCAGCTGCAGAGGGGAGCTCTCCTCAGCCCTCTGGTCATCGCTGCCCTGCATGCAGGAGGGTGGAGGGCTTCCATCCCTGCTGACCCCGCCGAGCGGGGTTATCAATCACCTCAGGCCCTCTGCCTTCTGCTCAGCCGCCAGGCCTGAGCTCAACACTCTCAGAGGGGCCTCCACAGGCCCACGGGGTGCGGGAGGGCAGAGGAGCGGGCAGCCAAGCCAGGGGGCAGCAGGAGGCATGTGCACGAGGCTCCTCGTTGACATCACTCGGTGCACCACCTGCAGGGCACTGGGCTCCCGGCTAGGCGGGACCCACCACCACCGGCCGGGCCCAGGCTGCGTCGTCCAGTAGGATGAGCAAAGCCCCTCCTAATGACTCCAGCTGGCCAGGGAGGGGGTGATTCATGGCAGGAGGGGACATAGCAGGACTCTAAGGCAGAGCTGGCTCCAGAGGGCAATGGCTCAGCGTGTAGGGTTCATGGATGCCACTGCCCATGGAAACCACCCGCCCGTTCACCACAGTCCTGGAATGACTCCTGGCTACTTCGCAGAGACAGAATCAGTTTGTGCATTGTAGAGAAGACCCCGTAAACCCTGCCTGCTCCCTGGCCTGGGGGAGGACACCACTGTCCACTCAGTATCCACAAGCATTTATCACCGACACCCATTGCCGAGGTTCCACCCCTCCTCTAGCTGGCCCAGGCCTGAGTCCCACTCAGAGGGGCATGCCCACAGTCTCAGGAGAGAGCATGGGGACCGGACGTGTGACTCAGGTTTCCCCCATCAAAGGGTCATGGCCCAGACGATGACTCGGAGGCGGGGCTCGGAGGAGGCCTGGTGACCAGGAAAAGGTGCTCAGACCCCTGGCCACCCCGTGCCTCCCTCCCGCTACCACCTCTGGCCTCACAGCTGCCCGTCCTTCAGCCTCTCTCAGACCAGGCATTGGAACCGAAAGGAAAAAAAACCCGCTCGAAGGGATGTGCATTAGACAACTGTTCCTCAGCATATTTTACGGTGTTGTGCCTTGGTTTGAATATGTAAAGCCACTAAGCTGTTTAATTCAGCACTTTCCTGCATAGTTGAGAGGCATAACTCAGTTTGATACCAGCGGCTGGTAACAGCAGACTGGAAAGGCCGCGGCAGTTTGGGTAATTTAAGCTTTGTTTGCCACCAACGCTGAAACTTCTGCCTGCCTCTCCGCCTCCCTCCAAGCTGGCCAAGTCGCTGTGCCCACACCCCCTCCCCCACTCCAAGCCTCCTGCTCCCCTTCCCGGACCCCGACGGGTTGTCCTCACTCTGCCCTCATTTCCCAGAATGTAATTGCCTCTTTTGGGGGGATGTCACCCACTGCCATCTGCAAAGATGCCCAAGCTCAGACTGCTGATCTGACTCTGGCCTGTACCGGGGCTGCATGCATGGGAAGGTCCTGTGCTGCCTGCGTCTGCTGTGAATCCTCGCAGTCCAGCCCCCCGCCTGCTGGGCGCCGCAGCCGGCCCCTTCATCGCACGTCCACCTACCTGCGGGCTGTGCACATCCACCTCCCTGGGTTTCCCAGGCTTTCTGGTTCGTGTCTAGCCAGAGTTCAAGGTTCGCCCACCCCGCTGGGCCTCGAGTGCTGGTTTGGTCGGGGGCTTCAGGCCCATTTGGTCTGGGTGCCCCCTCCACACCTTCCAGAGAGGGCTCTCCACAGCCCTCTTCTGCTGTGGACTTTGAACACGTCCTGTCCCCCGCCCACACACACACACCCCAGTATGACCTCAGCCCAGAGCCAGAGTGTCCTGGTCACCTTTCAGGCAACAGGGCAGCATTTGTCTAGCCCCTCCCCCTGGCCCCTTTCCTCCTGGGCTGTCCGTCCTCACACATGGGGGCGGGGCAGTGAGCCCATGGCCAGTGTTCATGCCGTCCTCAGTCCTGCCAGACCCAGTAGGACACTGAATCTAGGCAGGGTCTGTCACAGGGGGTTGGTTCACTCTTTACCCATGCTCATTGGTGGGGAGCCGGTTCTCAGAGCCCGGCTGCACGCGGTCAGGTGAGGTGGCTAGAGGTCAACATGATTGGGCAGGGCCTGACCCTCCCCATGCCTTTGGTCGACTCAGACTCAGCGAGAGTCCACTGTCCAGGTCAAGGCCCGCTGCATGTGGAGAGGCGCCAGGTCCTCTAACTGCAGCAAGTTTTTTCTCCACCAGAGAGGGTCAGGGTGCCAGGAGCCCTTGGTCTGCGTTTTTTGCAGACCACCATCTTGAGACTGGACAGCAGCCGGTACGCTGCCCACAGCCATGTTGCCTAGTACCTAGTAGCCTGTCCAGAGCCGTGTTGTCTGAATTTTAGAATGGCTGTGATACTCAGATGTATAGAGAGGCCACAGCACCCTGGGACTGCACATCTTATGCCCATTAGGGAAACTGAGGCCCAGAGAGATTCATAGACTTGCCGCAGGCTACCTAGCCATGAAAAGTGGGGGCTCGTGACTCACTGGACACATGTCTACTGTGCGCATACTGTGTACCGGCGCTGAGGACAGCCCCTGCCCTTGGAGAGGGACTTCAGAAAGGAGAACTAACCAAAATGCAGTGTCCACTGTGGTTTGTGCCATAGAGAAAATAAAGGGGGTGGGCAGTGTGAGGGTAGAGTGCACTTTTAGATGGAGGTATGTATGGTGTGACTGACCTACAAGGTCTCTTTCAGTTTTCAGTGTTTAGAATTCAAAGGAGGAGAACCAGACAGAAATAAATTCTGTGTGTGCGTGTGTGTATTGAGAGGCAAGGAGGCAGACAGACAGATTCCTTCCTACATGTGTCCCGACAGAGATCTACCCAACAAGCCTACAGGGCACTGCTCTGCCCACCTGGGGCCACTGCTTCGTTGATCAGCAACCGAACTACTTTAGTGCCTGAGACAGAGGCCATGGAGCTATCCTCAGTGCCCGGGCCAACTTTGTTCCAATGGAGCCTTGGCTGTGGGAGGAGAAGAGAGACACAAAGGAGAGGGGGAAGGGTGGAGAAGCAGATGGGCGCCTCTCCTGTTTGCCCTGACGGGGTATCGAACCTGTGATTTCCACACGCCGGGCCAACGCTCTACCACTGAGTCAACCGTCCAGGGCCTAAATCCTCTTGTGAGAAATGCCACGGTACCTGATGGGCCATGAGGACAGCTGGCCAGGGCTTCTTAGGCTGACCCCAGGCACCATCCTCCCCTGGGTCCCTCCCAGACCTCTGTGGAGAAGGCCTCCTGGGGCTGCAGGATGGGTTGGCTTTATCGTTGCCCCTTCCGGGCCAGCTCCCAGGGCAGGAGTCCCTCTTAGGAGAAACCAATAACTCAGCTCTAATTGTCCCCTTCCTGGAGATGGCACATGACGGGATTAGGACCACTGATGGGCCCAGGGGGGACAGCTGCCATGGGTTTTAGGGCTGACAGCCTATGGTACAGTGAACTCTGTGAAGTTAGTTAGAGAGGGCCACATCTTCCCCTGGCAAGTGGTGGAGAGCTGCGTAAACCCCCTGCCGCCGCCAGGGAGTGTCCTCCTCTCTCCTGTTTCCTGAGATGGCCCTGTGCGCAGTGTGACATAGACCAGGACTCATGGCTGTGTGCGTTGCGTTCATGTGTGTGCACATATGTGTGTGCATTGTTGCATACATGTGTGCGTGTGTCTGCACTTGTACACTCATGTTTATGTGTACATCTGTGAATACACATGTGCGCATGTGTATGCACAGCCACATGCATGTGTGTTTGTGTGCATGTGTATACATGTGTAGTGTGGGACAGGGGACACAGGAGTCTTGGAATCTTGGAAGGTCTGGGAGCAGAGGAAGAGGGTGTAGGGGACAGGGAAGGAACCAAGATGTAAGCAGTAAAGAGATTGACAATGAACAAAGAAAAGTGGTGTGGAAAGAAGACAGAGAGAGGGAGAAAGGGAGAGAGAAGAATGCAGGAGGAAAGAGCGAAAGAGAAAAGTAAAGGAGGAGGGCCGGAGAGGGGCGCCCGGAAAGAGCCAGGTGGACAGAGTGGGAGAGGGAGTGAAGGACAGAAGAGGGCACAGGGGATCTGGGGGGGTGAGTCCGGGCACCGCCACACTGCCTGGACCCTCCGCCCTGACCCCCTTGTAGGGATGTCCCTGGGAAAGAAGTGGGGGCCTCCCGTCTGTCCTCATTCCCCGCAGACCTGCAGAACTGGTGTGTGTGGGGGAGGAGACAGGCGTGAAGAGGGAGGAGACAAGAGGGGGAGGTGGAACCTTAGCGGTGAAGCCCCTGGTGAGAACCAGGGGACCCTGCCTCAGACGACCTGACTACCGGACCAGGTGCCGGAGCCTCCTGAGGTCAGGAGTGGTAAGGGGGCGGGGTGACTGCACCTGGGGGTGAAGCAGCTGCCCCAGGGGTTCCTGTCTCTGCAAGAAACCGCCACTGTGGACGGGGCCAGCATGGGATAGCAGAGCAGGGGACCTGGTGGCTCCCTCAGACCCTCTGCAGACGTGCATGGTAGGGACGCCATAGAGCATGTCCCGCTGCTGCCCGGGAGGCCAGTGGGGCCTCGGCAACACTGAGAAGCCACTTGGGCAGAGGGACACCTGGGTATTTTCTGGAGTTGTTTGGCCCTGAAAGTACTTTTTTGAAAAAGGGTAAAGCTTTTCCTGGGTCCTATGCTCCCTCCCTTGAGTCTGCAGAAGGGGCTCCAGGGGTGCCAGGCTGGGCACTGTGTGACCTCAATCCCTCGTGGTCCCTCTCTGGCCTCGCCGGAGAACACAGAGTCAGCCCCGTCTGGCGGAACGTTGGGAGAGTAATTAAGGTTATTCTTCGTATGTAAAGTGGTCTTTGGAGATGGGCTCAGGATAAATAAGGTGGGTTTTATAACTAACAGTAAACATTTATTAGGCACCCACTGAGCCCCTGCGTGGCACAGAATACCAGAGACTCCGCAGCCGCTGCCTTTCCTCCCCCTCGGCCTGTGGTGAAGAACAGGCACAACCCCCCTGGTCTCCTGGTCATGGCTCTGCACTCCTGGTCAGAACTGCTGTGACCCTCGGACCTCGGCCCAACCAGGCCACAGAGCCCTCCTTGGGGGCTGTGTCACACTGAGTAAGTCTCTCTCCCCTCATCTCCATGAGGGGAGGGGCTGAGACACCCAGTGTGTCCTTCCATGTCCGTTGTGCTCTGTTCTGGGTGGGGAGGAGGGGACAGATGAGACTGGGGTCTCTGCCAGGTAGGTCTAATGTATGGGGAGCACTCACACACTCAGTCATCCCCCGGACAGACGGCTGAGGCCCCTCTGCACCCACATGGGGCTGGCACCCTAGGTGTTAAACATCCCCGTCTTCAGGACCTCACATGCCCGTGGGAAAGACTGACAACAGGCAGGTGATGGTTGAGCCATGAGGACAGCAAGACCGTGTGGGTCCCTGCATGTCCCAGTCCTGGCATGAGGTCTGGGACAGAGGGGGCACCGTGCCAATAACTGAGGGCAGCTGAGTTCCCGTGCATGTGGGGACCAGGAGGACAGAGATAAGTGGGGGTGGGGATCCACTTCTGGTCATGTGGCCATGGAAGGCTCTCTGAGAGGTGGCATCCCAGGTGACCTGATGGAGGAGGAGTCAGCCAGCACTGCCAGGAAGGGTACTCATGCTGGAAGCCTCAAAGGCCAGGCTCTGAGGTCAGGAGGGCAGTGCCTTCCAGAACCAGGACAGCCACAGCGACAGGGGAAGTGGCCGCAGTGAGGAGGGAGGAAGCACTGTGAGAGTCTCGAGGCTCCCTGCAGGACCATGCCCCTCGCTCTGCCGCCATCCTTGTCCTGATCTTGAAATGCGTCAGGAGACCTTCTTTCCCCAGATTCTGGTTTTGATTCTTGATAAGACCATCACCTCCTTGACAGGGCTCCCATAGTTCACAGCAAGTCATTTATACTGTAGTATGAATTAGGGCCCTTTAGGAGAAGGTTGGAAAAAGTTCATGCTTAGGGACCATGAGGGCGGGCAGAAGAAGAACAGAGAGGGGGAAACCGGGGGCAAATTCTTGCCAGGCTACAGAGCTGCTGAGGGCTAGCCCAGGTATCAGCAGTCACCAGCAGGAGTGGGAATCTGGCCGCGTATGGTCTTAGCCAGTGCTCTGGAAACTGTTCTGATACTAGTTTTTAATTGAGGAGTTCTAGGCAGAGCCAGGCCTGTGAGTGCTCAGCAGCAATCCACTCCCTTCCCCACCCTTTCCTACTATCTCCAAAGGCAACGGAGTTGGATAAAAACAGAAGATAAATGAAGGACAAAAATTAAGCGACTAGGGGGTAGCCAAGGGCTCAGTCTGCTGAGAAACCAAGTCTGGGCTCCAGCTACTTGTGCAGAAGCCTGCCCCCTCCTTTCTTTTCTCCCTCCCTCCCTCCCTCCCCTCCTCTCTCCCTTTTAGAGAACACGGCATCTGATGTCTGAACTCATCACTGCCTCACTCCTACCCCTGTTCTGCTACAAAGCATGTCTTCATTTTAAGCCTTATTTGTGTTTCTAGTTCTGAGGGGTCTCTCCCCGGACCAGGCCTCAAATCTTTGCAGCAGGCAGGCCTAATGGAGTGGTCCATAGGACGGGGTTAGCACCCTGCAGACGGGTAGAAACTAAACAGGAAAGGTCTGTCTGCATGGCACCCCACTGAGCCCTCAGAGTGCCCAGGCCCATGCTCCCATGTCACTGTCGCCATTGCCTTTGCGAGTTGACCAGGTACCTTCACTGGGACGTGCACAGTCCTCCCATGAGGGTGTCCTTTCCCAGTTTAGGGTCAGGGACACCAGGGTTTGGAACATGAGCCATCTCATTCACTATAGCTCTGAAGTCTGCCTTTGCTCAGGGTCACAGCCGCTCCCTGCCTCCCAGAGGTCAGTTCTCCGAAGCGTCCAAGAAGGACTCTGACCTCGATTGCCATAACGAAGTCCCTCAGACCACCGGGACTTAAAGCAGAAATTTAGTGTTTCTCAGCTTAAAAAGCCAGAAGTCTGAAATCAAGGTGTCGCCAGAGTTGGCTCTTTCTAGAAGCTCCAAGAGAGAATGGGTGCAGACCTCGGCCACGTCCGGGATGGATCCCAGCAACCCCTGGCTTCCGGGTTTGGAGCTGTGTCTGTCTGATCTCTGTGCCCATCCTTACGAAGCCTTCCCTGAGACTCTCCTCTTCTCATAAGGACACTAGTCACTGGACCTAGGACTCACCCAACCCAATCCGACCTCACCTTAACTGCTTCCTTCTGCAAAGACCCTATTCCCAAATAAGGTCCTGTTCTGAGGCTCCAGGTACACATGAATTTCATGGGGACACTACTTAACCTGGCACACCAGCTCAATGATGATGTCTGCATCACTGTTGAGTGAGAGCCCTGGGGGAGACGAGAGCCAGGGGCATTAGCCTGGGGTGGAGGGACTTCACCCACAAGGCAGGTGTTGCCTGCAGGATGGAGAGCCCAGTGTCTGCAGTGGATGAGCCGTCGCTGTGGTCTTCACATCCCTGCCACCCAGGTACCCCTCTAGGAGGCCTGAGAGCTCACCCTGGCCAGAGGCCAAGGCTGACCATCATCAGGGCCCAGAGAGGGCTTGGGGCGCCCGTGCAGGTGCCCAGCTGAGAGACAATGGTGGGTCTGTCCAGGTGGCAGCAGAAGAGGATGCAGTGCCATGTGCTCTGAGCCTCGGGCTGCGGCTGCGAGCTGGTCCCCTCAACGGATGAAATAAACCTTTTAAGCAGACGTGGCCAGATGACGCTAGTGACTGGGGAACAGGTGCAGTGTCTGAACAGAATTGGGGAGGACAGGTAGCCCCTCCTTCCCAGTTCCGGGGGCCTGGTGATTGGTGTTGGGGGACACTCAGGCCTCGTTTGCACACCCAGAATGAGCGGGGACACTCCCTGGCCAGCTGACTGGGAAAATAAATTACCGGAGGGGCTGACTCAAGCCAGTCATTTTGCCAATGAAGCTCTGATAACTCGCGCTGGGCATGGCCCCGCTCAATACTCCTCTATTTTTAACGCTGGGACCAGCGAGGTCATTTTCCCGAGAGGGAGGGCTGTTTACTCAGCAACCTTTCCACATGGATGAGTCCCCAGGCAGTTCTGCCCACCCTCACCCCAGCCCTCTCCACCTTCCTAGGAAAGGTCGTTGGACTTTCAGGGGAGCAGACAAGTAGGGAGGTGAGCACAGGCTTCTTAAGGGGCCAGGACCCTCCTGCTTATTTGAGGTGGGATGCAATGTATAGACTATGGATCAAGAGTTTGCGGGTGGGCCAGTTCTGTGTGGAGCCCTGGCCCAGGAGAAGGGGAACAGGAGATCTAAGCCTGGCTCTGCCTCCAGTAATCACAGGGTCTTGGGCCAGTCACCTCCCCTCCCAGGGCCTCAGTCTCTACCGCAGCAAAACAATGACAGAGCAGGCGCATCACCAAGTAACACATGTCATGGGGAGTCCGAGTTCTGGCTCTGAGAGAAAGAGTGCTGTGATCAATTAGTGCTGTGATCAATTAGCAATGTCTGGCACAGGTGTAGGCAGGGGAAGAGGGGGTGTTACTGTCATGTATTTGTTATGCCCGCTCTCCAGCTCTGACCTCCCCAGATACCTCAGAGGGGTAGGTAGCCAGGTGAGCCTAACTGCTGGGGCGGAGGCCCCACATTGGGAGAAGGGGGGATAGTAAGTATCTGAGAGAGTAGGATGGGCCCATATTGTAGAGAGCGCTCAAAGCAGGTACTGCAGTTCTGAGGGGTGGCACTAGGGAGCCGGCAACAATTCTTGAGAAGCAGCAGGGCACCATAGACATCCTATTCCACAGAGGTTTGTTTGACAGGGTGTGTAAGAGCCACCAGAGCAGGGAGGTAGAGGATGTGGGAGCATCGCTGCTTTAACACACCACACCAGCCTGCCTTTCTGTAACATGGTCCCATAAGGCCTTGGGTTAAAGCACAAGTTAGCCAACTTTTACTTCCGGGGTCAGATAATACATACGTGAATTAGCTAGCTGTGTTTCAGTAAAACTTTATTTACAAAAATGGTCTGGGGGGCAGGGGCTGGATTTGGCCTGTGGGCTATAATTTGCCAACCCCTGGTCTAGCGCATAATTTCCAAAACTGCGTTTCAGGGTCACTATTATTTGCTGTCCCACAAAAACAGGTTTCTGTGATCGGGTGACTCTGGGAGACCCTGGATAAAACAAGTTTGGTTTTTCTCCGAAGTCTGTTTTTTCACATTTCTAGATAGAACTCAAGAAAAGATATGACCTTCTCCTGCATCCCTGGCTTTGGCACAGGTCTGAGGTCTGGGGCGCAGCACCAGGTGGTGACATTTCCCATGAGAGGTGGCAGCACCATGAACTTTGGGATGCTTAGCTAAACCCCAGCTCCTATCCAGTCTGCACACAGGCCATTTCTGAGTCTGGCACAGGCTGGGGGCTGGGGCCTCCCAGTTCCTGCCCTGAGGGGCCTGCAGTCCGAGACAGGAGACAGAGGTGAACTGAGGCAACAGAAGTTTACAGTAGACATCTGTCTGTTCCAACTGGATGGGAAAGGTTCCACCGGGGGGTTCCTGGGGGAGTTTCCACAAGGAGGTGACATCTGGGCAGGACCGTGGGGGCTTTAGAGTGGGGCTAATGGAGGAAACAGAAGCACCTTCTGGACAGGGAGCCCTGTGGATGTGGGGGAGCCTGAGGGAAGCAGACAGCAAGGGATGGGTGGGCTGAGAGCTCCGTGCACTGGGTGGAGGGGTGTCATGATGTGGTCACACGGGCAGGGTGCCCTGTCTTGGCAAGGCAGATACCACGGTGGCCACAAAGACACGTGGGCCAGGTGGCAGTCAGAATACCCACACGGAGCAGCTACCAAACAAGTGTGGACCCTTCCACATGATGACAGGTCAACCAGCCTTTGGGAATTAATCGCATGAGCTCCCCCTGGTCCTCAGAAAGGGGGGTAGTAGGAATATGTGGACAGGGGACAGTGTGACCAGAGATGAGATGAGGAGAGCAGGGGTTCAGGGGTTCTGGGGAAGGAGGGGGGGAGGCAGGGAGAGGGGGTGCCAGGCCGAGGGAGCTGGGCTTTGTCTCTGGGCCTCCAACACGCTGCGCTGATACTGGGCCAGGGCAGGTAGGGTGCAGGCTCACCGGGCCTTTAGGACAGTGTGTCAGGGACTGCTAAACGTCACCCATTCTCAGGAACGCCAGTGGCTGCCATGGCTGCAGGTCGAAGGTCCCCAGCACCTGGGCCTGAGGCCTGATCTGTGCCCAGTCTTGTGCTACATCCCTCAGTGCTTTGTCCCCTGGATTAGCCCACTGGTTGAAGGTGAAGATGGGATTTGACTCTTTGCCTTGTGGGGGGCAGGGGTGGGGGAGAGAGTCTGGGTATCCCGCCCCCAGCCAAGATTTGTCCCAAACCTGCATCCATTGCAAGCCTCCTACACAGTGGGGACATATTGTGGGAAATGCCAAGTCCTGACCATGTGACCTTGGGAAAGCAACATGGCCTTGCTGAGCCTCAGTTTTCCCATCTAGGAGATGGGGGTACTAACAGAAGATACCTTGAAAAGCTGTTGAGTAAACGAGAGACTGAGCAGCACCCATCAAATGTAGCCACACAGGACAGTCGCTCTGGATGCCTCAATGCCGGGTGCTGGGGCCACGGGAGGTGTGGGGGCTGGAGCCTGGGGCCGGTGGAGGCCATCTGCGTGCTTCCAGGGGCAGGACTGAGGGGGAGGCGCCCTGGCAGCTCAGAGAGGCTGGAGGATTGCCAGCAGGACTGGGCTCTGCCCCTCCTGCGGCCCCCACTGCTGGGCGCTGGGAGGGAGGATGGGTTCGAAGGGGATTCTCTTGGAAACAGCCTCCTTCCTTGGCTCCAACTGGCTGCAGCCCTGAGAGTGTAAGTTCCGTTGTCATTCTAATGTGGCTCAAACCCCAGCAACTTTCTTAGCGTTTATGGCTGCCTCTGAGATCCGCTGTAATGTTCTTTGAATTGCTAAGCAACACGGCTCTCTCACATGGAGAAAATTGAAACATTGATTTATCTATTTGTTTTGCAACTAGCACTAGCAGCTTCATTACTCTGTTCCCCGGGGACACCCTCCTACACACTCACACTGAAAATTAACTCTTTTTACCTAGGAAGGGGCCGCAATGGGTTTTTAATTTGGAGAAAGTACAGAAACAATGGCCGGGCTGGGCGCCAGGAAGCCGGAGGCAAGGTCCCAGGGAGGCTGGTGGCCGGGGGAGCCTTCCCCGTGCCCGGGCCAGCCACTCAGAGAGCAGGCTGAGCGCAGCCACAGGTCATCAGGGACTGGCCTCTGACTGCCCTGCGCCCTGGAACTGTCTCCCACCCTCCTTGAACCTCCACCTCCCTTTGGGCTCGGGGAGTTTTCTGGAACGAAGGGAGCCCTGTTTCTGGAGTCCCAACAGCTTGGCTCCGGTTCCCGACTCTATCCTGGGGGCTTTGAGCAGCTCCTTTAGGTTGTGCCTCAGTTTCCTCCTCTGTGACAAGAGGACAGGCATACTTCCCGTGTTCCTCACAGAGGTGCTGAGGGGTTAACAGTGCCACCCAGCCGGTGATGGTGGTAACCAGGGACAGCGTGCCCACAGGTCACCACCGTCATCTGTCAGCCCTGCTACTGTGCACTTCCTGGGTTGGCCTTCTCCTGGGGACTGACCATCAGTAATGGCAGGAGCTGGCTCTGGTCCCCAGAAGTTGGAGTGCCCGCTCTAAGGAGCTAGTGTCCAGGGAGAGCAGAGACCTCCTTTCCCAGGAACTGGCCACTCCCATGAATGGGAGCCCAAGGGCAGCCCCTCAGAGGAAGAAGGGGCCATCTCCCGCCAATCGGCCCAGGGCTCTCTGTCCTTCCGATAACTCAGGGTTTTCACCAACCTCCTGCTTTCTTCGTTCCCCTCCCACCCCCAATGCCTGAGGGCCTCACCGCCCTGACCTTCACGAGCACCTGCCCTGCGCCTTTGGGTATGTATGGCCATGAACTAGCCTCATGGGAGTCTCTCCAGCAGAAAGACCTGCATGGGCTCTGAATGCTTGGGGTTGGGTTCAGCTGTCAGTGGCAGAAAACCCATGCTACCAGAGGTTCCAAGGGGCTAGTGCGGTAGCTTCTTGGTTCCAAGGGAACCAGGCTCCTGCTGGCTTGGTGCTCTGCTATCCACTCTGATAGCTTCTAGTCCAGGGTGGCTGCTCCAGCTCCAGCCATCGTGTCTGCATCCCGGCCACCAGAAAGGAGAGAAGCACAGACCCCCCTTTATTAAAAGCACTCCCCAGAACTTGCACACTCCCCTCTCACTGACATCCCATTAGCCAGAGCTTAATCACATGGTCATGCCTAGCTGCAAAGGAAGCTGGGAAATTTCATTTTAGTTTAGGTGCCTGTGTGCCCAGGAGATTGGGCACTGAGGAAGAAGAAGGAAATGGACCCTGGGGGCAACCACAGCCTCTACATGGTCATGTACCAGACAGAGCCACCCTCACCCTTGCCCACCCCTCTACAGTCAGCATCACCTGCTGGGTGATGCCCAGCTGCAGGGTGTAAAAGACCTCCGCCCAGGCCTTGAGCATACACTCTCCAGAACCTTCTAGTGGAAATTGGCTAAGAAGGACTCTGAAGGTGAGGCTGAGGGCGGGGCGTGCCCCTGGGGGAGAGGGGCTAGGTTGTCTGTAGCAGGAAGCCTCTCTCTGCACCTTTAGCAGGCAGTCTGGTTGCTTTAGTGGAGCCCTTCCCTGACCCGCCCACTGCTTGCACGGTGGGAGCAGGAAACTCAAGTCCACATCCTGGGGGAACATGTAGAAGGGGGACAGACTTAGGCTAAACAGAAGCCCCAAATGAAAGGTGACCTCCATGGGGGGTGGGGTGAGTAAAATGCAGAGACTGGAGCCGGGACTGTCCCGGGAAAACCAAGAATGTAAGTGTCCCTGTGTGGGTGCCCCAGGAGGCCCGAGGATGCCAGAAACACTGTGGTGTGGCGGGGACTTCGATCCGGCACTCTGAGCTCTGCACGGCACGGTGGGCCCGGCAGGCAGGGCTGCTGGGTTTCAGCTTAATAAAAAGAAGGACTTTCTGTAAGAGCTGTCCTCTGGTAGACCTGGCTACCCCAGGAGGGAATGAGATCCCCATAACGAAGGGTAAACAAACAGAGAATGAACTAGCACTAGACACAGATGGGAGTGGGACCCAGTAATCTTTTCCCACTTCCTGTAATTTGCTTAATTTGCTCTGAGCACTTTTTACCAGAGCAAAAGCCAGGGACCAAGGCTCAGCAAGGACCCTCATCACCGACCTCCCTGCCTCTGAGGGTCATCCGAAGGCCCTGGCCACTCACAAGTCAGCCCTGGCCCGTGAGGCCCTTCTGTGCACCCAGACACATTCCAGGTTCACCAGGCGATAAAGGGAAGTTCAACTCTGTACAGTAAATGAGTGCCTAGCCCTTTATAAGGCACCGTCTCTCAAGAAGTGGGCAAGGGTCATTGTCCCCACTCTAGGGATTGACAGTCTGAGGTCAGCAATGTCCAGACTTCCTAGTGCAGTGATGGGCAATCTTTTGAGCTTGGTGTGTCAAAATTCGCCATAAAACCGAGCATAACTCGGGTGGTGTGTCACTTCGAGTAAAACGGCCTAACCAGAAGTCCCAGAACTAGACACTCTGTGCCAGAGTTCTGTTGTTTTGGCCTACAGACCTCCAGCACAGTGTCTACACTACAGCAAATGTTTTATCCTCAGCTACTGCACCTGACCGTGCAGGAGCCGAGGATGATACGTCCTTCTCGGCATGCGGCCCCATACTTCTCTGGTATGCGGCCGCGTATCATCGAAAATGGCTACGTGTGTCAGTGCTGACACGCGTGTCATAGGTTTGCCATCACGGGCCTAGTGGCCGTGGGCTCAGATGAAGGAGCAGGGCAGCTGCCCAGGGCCCCACGCCCTTGGGGTTTCTATTGCCTTGCTGAACAGGCACCAGGAGGGACAGTGGGATATCCCTTGCACTCTGTTGGGAGTTGGGGGTATATGAGAGGTATTCTGGTGAACTTCTGGTGCAGGGATCCCAGGAGCCTCCCGGAGGAACCACGGAACCCTGTATTTTCTTGTGCAACAATGACACACTGAGTGCCAACCCCGTAACTGGCCCTTCTCTAGGTGCTGGGGCACAGCAGAGAACAGGACAGGTCCGGCTCCGGCCCAGGGGTCCACACTTCCTCTAGGCACACAAACCAAGACAGGTCCGCGAACCCACCTTTGAAGCCCCTAAGCCAGATGTACTTCAGCCTGCGGTCCTCAACCGGGGGCGATTTGGTATTGTTTAGAGACATTGTTGGTTGTCACAGCTGGGGGGACAGCCCCTGGCTTTTAAGAGACCAGGATGCTGCTTAACGTCTCACAGAACACAGAGCAGTCCCCCACCGCAGAGAATTATCGAGCCCGCGATGCCAGTAACGCTGAAGTTCAGAAGCCGGGCTTGGGCACTCAGATGCTGCGTTTTAGAAATGCGATATGGCGCAGCCACCGTATATTATGTAACGTCCCCAGTGGGGTGTGGAGTAACACGCTGTAATCAAGCGCATTAATACTTCTGCGGCAAAATGTATGAATATTCACACTAAGAGGGATGAACCGAGGCTATAAATAGCCGTGCATCAGTTCAGATCACGGTTTGCCACCAGATGAGTTATGAACAAGGTTTTGGTTTTTAGAGCTTTATGGATTTGAAATTGGATCGTGGGCCTCTGCTGTAATTTCAGATGGTGGCGAATGCTGTAACGAAACAAAGGAAAGTGGGATAAAATCACTGTTTTAGGCAAAGGGCTGAGGAGAGGCCCCTGTGGAGGTGACATTTGAACAGAGGCCTCAGGGAAGAGAGGAAACGGGTCATGATACATCCAGGCGGAAAGCAATCCCAGAAGAGAGGGGAGCATGTGCAAAGGCCCTGGGGTGGGAGTGAGCTCAAAGTGTTTGAGGAACAGCCAGGGAGGCCAGTGCACCTCAGTGGACGTGCATGGAAGAGACAAGCAGGTGATGAGGCTGCAGAGGTAACCAGGGGTCAGGAGAACCCAGCCCGCAGCCACCATCGTGAGATCATGGGGTTTTGTTTTAAGTGAGCAGAGAGGCCAGGAAGACTGTGAACAGGAGATCATGCTGGCTGCAGGGTGGAGAATGGGCTGCAATGGGATGAAAGCAGGTGGTCTCAAGGGACAAAGTGGGGACTGACCACCAGAACTCAGGGAGCCGCAGTTCATGCGTCCTGGGGTGGGGCTGGGAGTAAAGGGAACGGGTTTCTAGACAGAACCTCAGACAGGCTGACGGACACTAATCCAGCACGAACTTTCCCCCCTGCCCAGCCTGCGTGCTCTCCTTACCCTTGCTCAGTGTGCGCCGGTCTGAGTGATGTCAGTGTGTCTGGGTCCCCAGCTGGGCTCCAGTTGCCTGGCAGCCAGGCTGCGCCATCCACTCTCAGTGTGTCCCGCACCCCAGGTGCTGAGAAGTGGTCACAGAGTTTGCACCAGCCATCCTCACAATGCTGGGGGCGACAGGGTGATTAGGGCCATTCAAGGGGGCAGAGAGCAGGCACGGTGAAGGAGTCGGCGGACAGAGGCATTTGTAAGAGCGAAGGGCAGCTTCAGCAAGGGCTCCTGTTCCATCAGAGCCCTCCTCTGCCACAGGTGACTCCATGGCCCTCACTTGGACACCCCGGCCCCGGCAGCATGGACAGCTCCATGCTGCAGCCTCACCTGTGGCCCAGCCGCGGGGTCAGCAGCTGGTTACGGCAGGGCGGGTGGTGACTATGGACATGCTCTGAAGCTACAACTTTAGAAATGAGGGAAATGCCCCCAGTTCAGATGCCCACCGAGTCCTCCCCTCAATCAGCACAGGAACCTAAGGAGGAGCCCACCCTGTCTCACGTGCCCCAGGGCACTGCCAGCCTCTAGGCCGGATTCCTGCACCCTGCGCCACATTAGAACTACCTAAGAGCTTTTAAACAATAGCACCGTGCCTGGCCGACAGCAGGCCCAAGAAGGTGTTTCCTAAAGCCCCTGGGTGGGTCTGGCAGCCGCAGGGACTGTGAACGCTCTGCCACCCCATGCCAAACCCCAGCCCTAACTGGCTACTCACCTGTTTGCCACCAAGTCTCCCTCCCTTGTGGGCACTCTGCTCAGGGCTCATCAGACAGAAGCACCTGAAAAGGAGAGAAGGCTGCCCCTCCTGGGCACTGTACACTGGGCATCGGGGGTGAGTCCCATTCGACGATCCTCACACTGTCCAGAGTGGGGTGTCAGCTCCACTGCTGTCTCTTCTGACCCAGCAGGGATGCCTGCAGGGGGCAGGCTGGGTGTAGACTGGCTCAGCTGCAGGCTCTACGTGCCCCCCGGGTGTGGGGGGCTGGGGTTTGTGCAGACAAAGATGTAACAGAGAAGGTAGCATGGGTTCAGAGGGCTCTGTGCTGTGGCTGGTGGAGGCCAATGCCCTGCTGCCTGGTGGGTAGGCAAGTCCAGTAGTGATCTGGGCAGGCCTCCCCACCCTGATTCTGGGGAAAGGGTGCTTGTAGACTCAGGTGGCCCAGATATTTCAGGACTGGGGCCTGTGATATCCCTGAAATGCCCCCACTGTAGCCCACTCTGTGTATTACCTTCCCACGCCCAGCTCCCTGAAGACCCCTACCCACCCAGCGCGCTCCAAGGAGCAAAGGGGTTCACATGACAGGATTTGTTCCTGCCCCCAGGCCACTCAGTCTGTCCTCCCCAACCCCAACCAACCCCCAGGTCCAGGTGAGAGGGAAGAGGCACCCCTCAGCAGGAGCAGGACAGAGGCTCCCCGGGTGGGCCCACCGCCCACCCCCTGCCTGGGGGCGCTCCAAGCCTAGGCTGGGAGGCTGAGCCTATCCACACCCCACGGACTTGTGTCCCTGCTGGGCCAGTAAAGTCCCAAGCAGCTCTGGTCAGGAGGATGCCCCCCCAGCCCACCCCCTGAAAGGCTACTCTCTCCCCGCTGAGAGCACTGGGCCCGAGGATCCGTCTAAATCCAATTACCCCCGAGTGCGGGGTGCGTGCCTGTCTGCGGGGGGAGGGGTGGAAAAGGGGGGCTGCCGCCCATCCCCAACTCTAACCACCGTGATTCCAGAGCCGAATATCTTTCAGAGTTATTTAAGAGGTTCTTCCCTTTTTTCCCATTTTGATGATATGTTTCTAAATTATTCATTAAACTTATCAGGGTGAGTAATACCTCACAGCCTCCCCGTGTCAGACCTAATGTTACTTACGCGTCTGCCGCTCCGTGTTTACATGGTTGAGGGGGAAAGGCTCCTTTTACATCCATTTATCTGCACATTAAGGGCTTGCAGAGGAGCACGTCAGACAGCAACGCGACACCTGGGCTCCAGAGCACGCAGCCTCCGCGGGAACCTGTCCCCCGTCACTGTCACCCGTGCTGGCAGGGTCAGGTTCCTGGGCCAGCTGGGGCCTGGAGGCACCCCCATCCAGATAAAGGTGAGGGGGATACAGAAGCCCCAGAGGGAGCAGAGGTGCGAGGTCAGGTTCAGATTTTAAATGTTTTTTTCCTGGAAAGAACGTGCTCTCAGGGACCATAGAAGGCCCCTCCCTTCACCCAGAGAGTTGCCAGGTCAGGAGGAACATGCCCTTGACCCCCCACCCATGCCTGTTCCTAGTACCTCACTCATTCATTCCCTCATTCGTTCATTCTCATAGTTGTGGCGGCCGAGCTGTGCTGGGTGGGCACTGGGCTAGCTCATCCTTTCGGCCAGGAGAAACCCCATGCCTAGGATGAGCCCCAAGTGTGCCCAGGGTCAGGAAGCCAAGTAGGGAAGGCCTGGCCTGGTGCCGTCCCCAGTCCTGCCCTCCCGCACCTACAGCTGGCATGACTCTGCTGGGGCAGGCTCTGCTGGCTTTGGGGTGGGGGCTCCAGCCCTCAGCTCTCTGCACAGAAGGCCTGGGCCGAAGGCTGGACGGAGCACAGCTGGGGGCCAAGGCGGGCTGAAGTCTTCCTAAGCCTGACTCTTGCCATGTCTGGGTGCTAAGCTGGGCTTGTGGCTGTGTGGCTGTTTTAGGGAACCCTCACAATTACCTTCACAATCCGCATTGTACAGTTGAGGACATTTCAAGGTTGGCTAAGGTCACATGGCAGACAGAGCAAGGGATGGTGGCTGGGGTGTGAACCCAGATCCGATCGACCCCAGGGTTTGGACTCTCAACCCCCACACGGCACAGCCAGGGGGATCTTAGCACCCCCAGGCCAAAATGGCATTGTGTTTCACTCTCCCGAAGGGGGACCCCAGGGCTCCTAGCAGGCTTGGCTAGCGGGGCCAACACCCCTGCTGCCGTGACCTGGGCACCCTAGCCTGGCTGCTGGCTGCTGCCCTCACTCCCAGAGCAGGGCCAACAGTTTCCAGGCAGGCGATTCCCCCAAAGGGAAAAGATGGGGCGATTTATCATATCAATAAGCCTGCACAAAGCGCACTTTGTCTTCCCATAATGAAACGGGATGCGGTCCCACAGCGTTATTGGGCACCGGGGCAGCTCCAAGCCTGGCGCTTACCATTTTCCGTCAGTATCGCGGGAGACGGATCGTGCTTGGATAAGTGCAGCTTAAAATTGAAAACCAAGCAATTTACCTTCAATCGCTGCTCAGAATTTTGTGCAGCCAGAGACAGTTAAGGAGAAATAGACTCCCCTTTCCATTTTAAGTGTTTCCCTTTAACATTCGTTTCCTCCCTGAGACTGGGGTTTGGCTGAGGGAGGGCTGCTGCCTCGTTGGCTCCTTGCTCCCTCCCGCCAGCCGATGTGAGGGTCTGGGGTCTGTGCTCCAAGGCCGGGCCCTGACTGCCCGCTGGGGACGGCTCTCTGCACCCAGTGCCCAGACTTCCCCAGCCTCTGCCCCTCAGCACTGGCAGGGTGAGTCCCGCGAGATTAGTGCCCCTTGTAGGAAAGAAATCCTGTCCTCATGCTCTTGACGGGGGAGGTGGGCAAAGCCTCAGGACCAACCCCAGATCCTCTGCCTCTCCTATTCCAGGGATAATAAGGCTGATATGTAAGTAGTTCTCTGGTCAATTTAACAGTTCCCACCCGAGGCCTCAGTCACGTGGGCAAGATAAACTGTTGTGACATTGACACCGGCTGCCCTCTGAGCCATGTGGCCACAGCCCTGGCCCGTTGTGTTTGTAAGGTGACTGGGGCCGTGCTTTTGGATTACTTCTGTTTTCAAAATGGCCGGCACCTTTGCACACCCCCCAGAGCAACTGGCACTGGGTGTCAGGCTCTGGCAACGTCAGGGAGGGGACCAGAAAGGGGTCTTTACAGTTCCGACCGCACACGCCCCT
Organism: Rhynchonycteris naso; assembly: GCA_037038555.1. NCBI lineage: Eukaryota > Metazoa > Chordata > Mammalia > Chiroptera > Emballonuridae > Rhynchonycteris > Rhynchonycteris naso. The sequence continues at coordinate 232,794,174 of CM072997.1, read as the reverse complement.
TCTGGGGCTTTCCCCAGGAGCAGTGCCGGAGTCGAGGTCACTGGACACAGACTCTCGGAGTGTTGCATATGTTTTCACCTCTGCATTTGCTCTGTTACCGCCACGCATACCACGCATGTGGAAAAGTGAGTGAGCCGTGTGCAAAGAGCCAGATAAATACAGCGTGTGACCACAGCCCAGGATGAGGAGAAGGACACGCATGTGGTCCGTTCTCTGGGGTGTGCCTCCTCCTCCCCGTAATGGAGAGCAACCAGAACTAGGACTGCCCCACAAACAGAAGTATGTCTAGGTGGTTCCAGGGCTGTGCACCGAGCCCTGCTCCCAGCATCCAGTCCTCCCTTGCTGGCCTCTGAAACCAAGGGCTGCTCCAGTGATGGGACTCAGCAGAGATCCGTCTGTTATTTCAGACCTTCAGCGAGGGCAGCAGCGCAGGAACGGAGTCTCTGGGTCGGCAGGAAGTTCAGATCAATTAAAACAATTTACTTTGCCACTAATGATTTCAGACCATTGTAATTTATTGGTCAGTAAATGACTTCAAAAGCGCGTTCCTCCGGTGGCTGCACAGAGGGAATCTTAACAAGTTCTTGGATAAATTAAGTCTGGAATTTGTTTAAAAAAAAAAAAAGGCCGTTATTGTAAGACATTAAAGTAGGCCTTTCACATTGCTCCACGGCCTTGAAGTTTTCAGAAACAATTAAAAGTTCTAATCAGTTCTTCATTGTTTCAGCAAATCCAATGGCAAGGACGGTTTCCTGGTCACAGGCTTTGGGGTCACAGGCCCTGCTGCCTCTTCCTGGGGGCACTGGCCACTAGAATCCCTCCCATGACTCCTGCACTCGGAAAAAATCCAAATCAGTCCAATGGTCAGAATACACCCTGCACGGATGCCACCTCTGCCCCTCGGGTCACACCTCCTGCTTCTCTGCCTTTGGTCAGCTGAGCTTTTGCCACGCGGACTGCCAGAGCACAGAGCTGGCACAGCCGTGGCCCTCCCCGGCGTACCTCAGTCTTGCCCACATGCTCCCCTCACCCCAGAGCATATCCACAGGGCTCAGGGTCCTCTGTACCCCAGCATTGCAGTGGGGTGCCTGCTTCATTCACACCAGGAACACAAGGGATACTTGGCGAGTGAGTGAACCCGTGCCAACTCCAGGCATGCCTCGTGATTAGTGTCCCATTGGAATGAGCCGGCAACCCCAGGCGAGGGTCCCCTGGTGCCCGAGGCAGGGACTCCTCAGGACACAGGGCCCGTGAGCAGCCTGGCCGTCCTGCAACCTGCCCTGCCGTGGTCTGCCTCTGGGGACTTTGGGTCTATTTCCTTTACATGGGGCCAGGGTGCCCTCCCCGAGCCCAGCCAGGACCACCAGGCCTTCTCCTCAGAGAATGAAGACTCTCCGTGAGTTCTTTCCAGCCCAACAGCTCAGCCTCTTGTCGACAGGAACAGTAGTAAGAATGATAGCTGCGGTCGTTCAGACAGCATCTAGGTAGGATTCAGCACCTTGAACCCCAAGAAATGTATCGCCGTGGAGCCTCAGCAAGGCCGTGAGGTAGGGACGGCCACGCCAAGGAGCGGACTGGCGCTCGGAGGTTAAGTAGCATGGCCAGAGTGCCCGAGCGGTGGGACTGAACTTGCTTCAGAGACCTGCGCTCTGCAATTCCCCGTGCCGTACCACCGTCCCCGTCTTGACCGCCCCCGATGGCCACTCCTGAGTGCCACTGGGGCCAGCGGCCCCTTGCCCTGCCACTGCAGAGGCGCCCAGCACAGGCCTGGGTCCCGCTACTGGGTGAGACATGGTGAGCGTCCAGGCCACAGGCGGCATGCAGGGGGGCAGCTCGGGCAGGTCCTCATCCTTGTTCATCATCCAGACGTGTCCATTGAAGAGTATGTGCTGCCAAGTACTCACTCAGGTCTGGGGATGTGAGTCCTGGGGTCCCTGCTCTCATAAGCGGGGGTCTAGGTGGGAGGAAGCAGAGAAAATAAGGAAATGACCCAGAACACGTGAGACGTGTGCGAGGCCCATGATCTCACTGATCCGGGGTCAGAAATGGCTCTCTGAGGAGGTGACAGATGACACAGAGTGTTCCAGGCAGAGGGACCAGCCAGGGCAAAGGCACTCAGCCTAGAAAGAAAGAAGAAGAGGGGTGGTTTGAGGACAGGGCAGGAGGAGGGGCAGCAGGCAGCCAGGGTGACCTCCCAGGCCCTGGAGGAAGAGCTCAGATTTTAGCGAAGTGCGGGGAGCCCTTGGGACGCTTTGAGCAGGGTGGTGGCATGACCTGATCAGTGTGTTTTAAAACCTCCTTTTGGCCAAAGGGCAAAATTGATGTTTATGCAGAGGTTGGAACGGAGGCCTAGAGACCAGCCGGAGGCCCTGGCAGGGCCCAGGAGAGGGGACAGGGACGTGAACCGGGGCCACCGTATGGAAGGGAGAGGGCATGGCAGTCTCAGGTTCAAACTGAGGTGAGCTTGGCAAAATTGGCTAATGGTTTACACATGAGATTAAAGGCACAGCGAGGAATCAGGGTGGCAGGTGGCGTCAGGGCTGGAAGGAGTGGACAGTGTTGGTGCCAAAAACACAGAAGAGAAGACGGGGTCCCTTGCCGCTCTGGCCATAGTGCAATCAGGGCGCCTGTGGCATACTGGTAAATGTGTCATCTCAGCACGGGCTGCTGTCAGAAAGTTCCATAGACGGGAGCTTACACAGCAGACATGTGTCTCTCACAGTCCTGGAGGCTGGAAGTCCAAGATCAAGGTGCCGCCAGGTACGCCTCCTGGGGGAGAGGGGGGTTGCTTCCTGGTTCATAGTCATTCACTTTCTTGCTATGTCTCTGCATGGTAGAGAGAGGAGCTCTGGTCTATCTTCCTCTTCTTCTAACGGCACTAATCCCATATCCTGGGCCCCACCCTCATGACCTCATCTAACCCTGATCATCACCCAAAAGCCCCACCTCCAAGGACCATCACATTGGGGGTTAGGGCTTCAACACATGGATTTCAGGGGGATATTCAGCCTATAGGACACATCAGATAGGCAGTGAATGCTAGAGGTTTGCAACTGGGGGCAGAAGTCAGGACCTGAGTCAGGATTTAAGGGAGTCAGGGATCAGAATGTGGGGGATCACCCAGGAAGAAATGACGTGGGCCAAAGACTGATCCTGGAGATACCCAATAGTTAGAGGTCCTGAGGGGAGGAGGAGGAGGAGGAGGAGCAAAGATACCAGGAGAGGACTGACCGGTGTGTGTTTCATAAACTAGGAAGGGAGAGTCTTGTGGAAAGGTGGCCCACAGGTCCTGAGCAATCCCTGAACAAGGACGCATGACCATGAGCCTCCCAGGTCCCTGAGCAAATTGAGAGCCTGTACTTCCGCTCAAATGCAGTCCATTTTGGATTATTTGAAGCAAGTTGGCACACCCTTTTGGAGCCCACGTAGACCTGCATTTTAGTCATCTTCATAGTATTTTTGGTAGCTGCAGAGGCTCCCAGGCGAGGCAGAGAACCTTTTAATAGCGCATCAACAGACAGTTTTTAAAAATACCTTTTGGAAAGCTATTTAAATTCTCCCATCTGTAGCAAAATTAATGTATAAACTTAGTGCCTTCATTTGGCTCTTATTTAAACAAAGAAGGTGGGAGGCTGTTTCCTCCCTGGGCGGGCGGGCACCGCTGACTGCGGGGGCTGGTTCCCACTCTACGGCCTACCCCCCGGAGCCTGGCAATCCCAGGGACTCCCCATGCAGACAGGTGGGCTGCAACACTTCACACCAGCAAGTCACTGTCTCCGCAGCCGCCCACAAAGGCCACCACTGATGTGGGTTCCCCCATTCTAGAAGAGGGAAGATGAGGCCCACCCAGGCCAGTTAACAAGAAGCTGAGTGGGTTTTGCCTCGTTCCAGAGATCAGGAAGTGAATTGAAGGATGCTTGTCCAAGATGACAACACTGAGTGACCGAGTGGGGCCCTAATCTGTTGTCTCTGAAAGACAGTGCCTTTAATCCCCGTGGGGAGATTCCCCTCTTCCTGGGCATCTCGGGCACCTGGCACCGCCCTGGGTCAGGGTCAAGTCAGGATCAGGACGGGGGCCTGACGTGTGGCTGGGTTGGAACCCACCCAGGAACGTCGCCACAGGGGTTCTCAGAGTGTTTTGAGCCCCCCAGCACCTCCGCAGTGCCCGTTAGCTTCCCCAGGCTAGCTGGGGTTCAGGGGAGCAGATTCTTGGGGTGCTTCCAGGGTGATTCTGACGCACAGTCAGGTTGAGATGCCCTGCCCCCCAGTAACTGCCATCGCCGTGGTTCAGAGCCAGAAAATCTAAAGTGAGGGGTGTCAGTGCAAGTGCAGCACCCCCACAGCTAAGGACACAGAGGCCCAGAGACAAAAGGTCTCTGCCCAAAGCCCCACGTAGTCTGCACCCCAAACTCCCACGCCGGATCTTTTCCTCGCAAACACCCCTCCCCGGCCTGGCCTCAGCCTCCCGTCAGCCACCCAGGGCGCCAGGTGTCTGCCCTAAACATAACATCCTTTCAGGGAGAGACAGGAAGTTCTGTGTTCAGGTAGACCCGAACTGAAGGCCTGATGCCAGCCTCTCCACTCCCCACCGGCTTCCTGGGGTTCCAACCCAGCAGCGGTGGGTTAGTCTGGCCCTCTCTCCTCCCTCTGTCCTTTGAAATGAGCCCAAGTCCATCCACAAGAGGCCACTGTGATAAGTGACCAGGCCTGGGGGCCCGCAGGTGGGGATGGAAACAGCTGAGCAGTTGGTACAGGTGGGGCTGACCGCCCGGAGCCACATGGGCTGGATGCTGTAGGCCCTTGTCCTACCCGCCGCAGCCAGGGGAGCAGCGGGGAGGGGCCGGCCAGCCCTGTGTCCCCGAGCTGTGCGACCAGAGCCTTGGTGTAAACGGCAGAGGTTCAGAGAGGGTGGCTCCACACCACGGGCCAGCTGTTTTCAGAAAATAGGGATCATCCCTCGGGAGACACAGTTTGACTAGGAACAAACCTTGTCAGAGCTCTAGGGTCCTGGACCCAGAACTTCCCCAGCATCTCCTCAGTCCTTCCCGTGCCTGTGCATTCCCACGTGTCAGGTGCTGGTCACACACAGCCACATTCCCATCCACAGGACTCAATGTCCACTCACAGCTCGGAGCCGTGGCCCGCCCATCCCCCCGGGGCCGTGAGCGGCCTGCCCTACACAGGCTGCCAAGCGCCCACTCCTCAGATGAGCCGTAGCGGCCGCTTCCTCGGGGTCATCCCCTCCCCGGAACGGTTGGCTCCTGCTTTCATTTTCCTCCGAGGCTGAATTGGCCGTCACCTGCCAGGGACAGCCAGCTCCATCAAGCCCCACACCACTCACTTCTCCAGGTGCTCCTGGCTTGATCACTTTCCCTGGCGCAGTGAGGAGCCGCGGCCGCTGGAATCATTCACGTTGACACAGCGTTGACACGGCATTTTAGATTTCATTCCCCCCACCCCCCGCCCATCCCCACCATGTCTCTTTCTGTGAGACAGAGTCACAGGCTGACAGCGCTCAGTAACTCCCAACACAAGCAGAAATCATGTCCCTGGTGGTAGGTGGCATTCCTCCACACCGGTGACCCCAGGAGCCTGAGGCTGTGGAGGCCTAGGCTGGCCCGGTGGGGGTCTCCTGCCTTCCAGCCCCTTCTCGTCCGAGGCATTTATCTTTGGTGGCATTTCCTCCCTCTTTCTTGTCCTCAAGACACTAGCCTGCTTGCTCATAACATCCAGGCTTTCCAGTAAAAGGACCAGGACCTATCGCCTAGGTGACAGAGCTGGGTTCAAGTGTGACTCCACCAGGTTCCAGTGAGCTGCACTTGACCTTGAGCAAGATGATGACCTCCCTGAGCCTCCACATCCTCTGCTTCTAATGGGAGCGAGAACACCATCTGCCTCCTGGGGCTTGTGGGAGGGACTGAGGTGACATGTGTGACAGGTCTGCTTGGGCTCGGGCACAAAGTGAAGACTCAGGAAGTAGCAGGAAGCACCAAGGTTTTCTCTCTTTACTGACCGGTTGAGTGATGGCTAGCCCTGGCCCAGGACCTACACGGGAAGGACGAGAGAGCCTGGCCTGAGCCAGGTGGCCTCTGAAGACCCGATGGGGCCTGTGGGGCAGAGCATGGGTTACCTGGGGTGTGGTGCAGTATACGTCAGGATTCTCGAGCAGAGGTCCCCAAACTACGGCCCGCGGGCCAAATTGCGGCCACCTGAGGCCATTTATCCAGCCCCCGCCGCACTTCCAGAAGCGGTACCTCTTTCATTGGTGGCCAGTGTATGGAGTACTGTATGTGGTGGCCCTCCAACAGTCTGAGGGACAGTGAACTGGCCCCCTGTGTAAAAAGTTTGGGGACCCCTGCTCTAGAGAAGCAGAATCAATAAGATGTATTTATCTAATGTGTGTGTGTGTGTGTGTATGTGTGTGTGTATCCATATTTGTATCTATATCTAGATAGAGATTAATTGATCAATTTAAGGAGTTGGCTCCCATAATTATGGGGCAGGGACGTTAAAATCGTACAGGGTCTACCGGGCAGACCCACAGGCTGGAGACGCAGGGAAGGGTTAGGGTTGCAGTCTGGAGTCTGGACTCCTTCTGTGCTGTCCCTTGGGGCACCTCAGCCTTTCTCCCTTCGGGCCTCTCAGCTGACTGGATCAGGCTCCCGCACTCCATGGGTAACCTGCCTACCGAAAGTCTATGGATTGTAGTGTTCATCTCACCTAAAAAATACCTTCACCGCGACATCTAGGCCAGTGGTTCACTGGGTATCTGGGTACTGTGGCTTAGCTGAGTTGACACATGAAATGAACCATCAGAGGGAAGAGCAACCCAGTGTCCTTGGCCATCCTCTGCCAACACCGTGGTCTCTCAGGCATGTGGCCCTGCCCCTGCCTGGTCTTCTCTCTCCCACCCCTGACCTCCTGTCCTTACAAGTGGCTTGTCGGAGGGCCTCAGAAAAGGGTAGACAGCACATCAGAAGTCCGCTGCCCTCAGAGTCGGATGACCCAGACGAGGCCCTGAGCAGACAGTAAGGGGGTTGCCCTGGTGGCCTGGGAGGTGAGTTGGCCAGGTGTCAGTGGAGCATAGGACAGACCCCCAGCCCTGATCCTAACCAAGACCCCAAGACCCGGCCCCCAGCTCCTTCCAGCCAGGCTCAGCTGATGGGGTTCTCTGTGGGGCCCTTCTGGGAAGCAGCAAAGGGGACACCAGAGGTCAGAGGCTACCTCCGCATCGACAGAGGAGTGGTGGGGAAGGGCCTGAGACCCTGCAGGACACCAGCCATGCGCAGTGCTCCCACAGTAGTCACCCCGATGTTCCGTAGGAAGGGAAGCGGCCTCCATTTGTAGCCAATGAATAACCAGAAGCTCCCAGACTCCACTGCCATTAGACTCTCTGGGACAATTCTTGCCAGTGTACCTGACACTCAGGAGCTGAGGTTCTGAGTAACCAGGAGAACTTCTCAACAGAGCTCACCAGGGGCTCGCTTGAATGTCCTCTGGTGCATGAAAAATAGCCGAATGTGATCCACAGAGGCGCTCAAAAGAGGGTGCTTCACATTAATGGCATGAATACACTCTCCCCTCCCTGGGATGGGAATGCAGGATGACGGCCCCCACCACTTGTCTCAAACCCCAGGGGACTCTGTCCTGCAGCAGCTCTGAGCCAAAGAACCAGTCCCTGGCCCTGGGCCTGGCCTGCCCAGCTGGTGGGGGAGGACTGTGTCCAGACCAGATGATGCCCAGTGTAGTTCTAGGCATTGAGCTGGAAAGGAGCAGTGTAGACCAGGAGCTGTGCAGAGAAGGTTGACTGGGATGAGAAGGGAAGCTTTCAGGGTGACTAGGGAAACGAGCTGGGAGTGTTGAGCTACAGAGGCCTTAGATATTATTGTCATTCCTCTAGTCCACACTCAGGCTATGGCGTGACTTCGGTTACACAGCTGCCCAGCACCAGGAGCAAGATCCTGGGGTAGAGGCTACATCCTCCAGACTTAAGAGTGGGGTCAGCGTTTAACAGGCCCTCAAAAATGGAAGGAGGGGGGAGGGAGGAAAGAAGGGAGGAAGGAGTTGGGTGGGTGAGTGGGTGGATAGATGGATCAATGGATAGGTGGATGATATATAATGGATGGATGGATGGATGGAGTAAATCTGTCTTCCAGTATTTAAAGGACCAACATGTCCTCAAGATAGAGTCCTATTCTCTGTGGACCCAGAAGAGAACATGATGGTGGATTCTCTAGGGTAGTAGATTTGACCTCAGATTAAGAAAGAGCTTTTAGTGGGACAGAGAGTGTGGAAGGGAGCAAGCCCCTGTCCCTGGAGGTGTTGCAGAACAGGAACGCATCGGATATAGTCCAGGGTGTCCTTATGCTGGCAGGAGGCGGGACTGGATGACCTCATGGCCCTTCCAGTTCTGAGCCCGTGTCCTCAACTGGGTCAGGGAGCCAATTTTTCTGGGTCCAGCCTTGGCCCCGCAGGAGAACCGTGCTCTGCCTTTGCTGCTGCTGACCTGCGGCTGGAACACTCTGTCCTGGCTGCAGCCCTGGCACTCCTGTCCCTTGGGTGCTTCTCCTAGTGTCCCCTCCACATTCCTGCTTGAAGGTGATCTGCAGAGAAAACAGGAAGCATGTGACAGGCAGAGCTGGTCCTGCCAGAGGCAAGGGGTATGGTAGACACGGGGTGGGCGGAAGGGGTTGCCAGAAAAGCCCATGCATGGATGGGGTGGACAGAGCCAGGGCAGGGCCTCTGGGCCTGGCCCCTGGGGGACTCTCAGAACTGGGCTGTCTTCCCAAAGCGGGAATGTGACTTTGGCAGCCCCTCCCCTCATGATAGCCAGGGCCTGAAGGGTCAGGAGGAGGCCTCAGGGAAGCTGGGGCTCACGACTGCATGACAGGAGGGTCTGTCCCCGGGAGGCAGGGGTGGAGGGGGCTCCCTGACAGGCTGGTGGCAGGAAAGGAGCCAACCCACCCTCCCAGCAGGATCACCTTTGACCTGTGTGGTCCCCTCAGCTTTTCTCTCTTTGGAAAATCTGATTGCTTGTAGCTTCCACTCTAACCGTCAATTTGATCTGAGCTCAAGGGTACGGCCAAGGTTCACCTTGCTCTGCTTAAATAATGCAGGTCGTGAGGCTATTGACAACCTGTCAGCTCCTGGAGAGTGGCTCCCACACAGTCAGCCACCTGGGGGGAGGGGGGGAGGGGGCGGGGCCTCTGCAGCCACAGGTCTGGCCAGGTGAGCCGAGATCTCCAGGGAGAGGCCCGGCCCTTGGCCTGCTGCAAGGTGGACGGACAGAGCTGGAGCCTCCATGGCTTTGCCAGAGGACATTGATTTGGAGGCGGGGGGGTTCTAAGAGAAAGCAAGGGCAGGAGCCGTTTGACGGAGAAGCCTGTGTTTGGTGTGGCAGAGGGGTCATGCAGTGCAGCCAGGGCCCTGTGGCTGCTCCTGATCAGCTGGTCAACGTGTGTCCGCGCCCTCCCAGCCCCGCCCACCTGAAGCCCACTGAAGAGGCTTTGTCGTGAGTCTGCGGCTCTTCCCTGAGCCCGGGTTGAATTTTTTTTTTTCATGTTTAAAAATTCCCAGCAGCATGGCAGGTGCCCTGCTGCTGGGTCACCCCATCGGCTGTTCTGTCATCAGACATCATGTTTACCCGTCAGACACTGTTTTCCTGACACTCAACACTCAAAATAATGATCTAGTTGGAGCACCTTCATGAATGATTCATGAGGCTCCGCTCAACTTGGGGTGTTAACAGCAAATCAAAGCCCTTCGGCGCTGGAGCTCGAGCCAGGCAGCAGAAAGGGCACCCTGGCCTCCTAGTCCCTCGGGGAGGCTCATGGCCTGGGGTCCCCTCGGGGCTTCTCTCCCCCAGCCCAAGCCCCAGCCCAGCACTGCCCTGTCCTACAGAACGGGTGGGAGGTGGCTGCAGGCCAGGCCATGGTGCAGACAGGAAGAAGAGCCCAGTACTGTGCGTGGGGTCCAGGGTCCGGCCGCCGCTGCCCTGTGTCTGGGTGACATTGCAGAGCAGGGTAGAGCTCAAGCCCGAGTCGCCTCTGGCTCGCCACCACCCACAGTCTGTGTGACCTTGAGCAGTTCACTTGGCTTTTCCAAGCTTCCCTTTCCTGTCTATGAAGCCTGGTGGGGCTGGCTCTCCCACAGGCCTGTGGGGACTCGCGTGGGCCCCTGGGGGCCGTTTTTGGCATATGAGGGCTGTTGTCATTCACCACCATTCCCTCACCTCTCCCGGGCTTTCCCTTCTCCCTGGGAGATGAGAGGGTGGTACTAAGTGGTCCCGGAGCCTCCCCCTGACGCCGAGTAGGGCACAGTTTTCTGCATGCTACACTTGGGAATGAGTTCCAGAAAGAAGAGCGACTTCAGCCTGGTGAGCAGGTTCCGGAAAACGTTTCTTAACAAAAGCACAGACCAGCGAGGGATCCTGTGTGCATACTCATATTCACATGCACACACACACACACAGCAGCACAAACATAAGGACTTCTCAAACACCAACACCGCTTGTTCATTGCATAGATCTTGAAGTCGGGCTCTGGCGGAGGAGACGATACAGTTTATCCAGGTCCTCCTCTTTCCCTGGCCTGTCCCTGTCCCTTCCCTCTCACCAGCACCTGCAGGCAAGGCAGGGTCTTCCCTGATCGCTCCTGTGTGACCCAATAATGCGTACACAGTGCTGGGCACCAGAGTTTATGCTTAACAAATATCATCAGATGAAAGGAAGTTGCAGACGTACACTGAGCGCTGGGGACACAATGGTGAGCAAGACGGATATGGTGCGAGCAGCCGTGAGCTCCCACCAGCCTCCATCTACTGTGGGGAGACCCCAACACCTCAAATGGTCCATTTTCTGCCGTTCAAAGTGACAGGGCGCAGCCCCTCCCAGAGAGCCTGGGCATGGGGGCAGGGGCTCATACACAGCCCTGACCCCAAGGAGGGGAGGTACCTGGAGCCATGGACCCATGCACACCCGACCTGGCCTCTGCCCCTCCCCTGGAGCGGGACTCAGCCCCAGCTAGGAAGCTACCATTTTCAGTTTCCACCTAAATAACCTGCATATAGGGTGGCACACACAGAGCCCTGTTCCCAGGGCTGAGCCAGGTCTCCAGGGGGACAGGGAAGGTCCCCCCACCCCCTCTCAGGGGCCTGAGCCTGGCTGTACCTGACACTGGAATGTGACAGATGTCCCCACAGTAGCCAGACTTCAGTTGACTTAGGCTAACAGGAGAGTGTGACAAGCTGCACGTGGCTGAAGGCTCGTTCCTGGCCGGGCCTGCTGCGCTCCTGGGCCTGGGTGGAGGGAGGGCTGCTCTGGCTGCCCCTCACCCCACCGCTCCCTGTGGCCCACCATGACAGGGCCACTTGGAGATCCTCACCACTCGGCCTCACCAAGCCCTGATCAGGCCAGTGATGCTGCTGGCCCCACGGGCTCAGGGCTCACTGTGGGCAGGCGAAAGGTGCCTGCCTTGGCGTGGCCTCGCTGACATTTTAGGAGACTGTGAACCATGCAGAGGTTGGATTTAGGAAACCTCTAGGGTCCAGGGGGGCGTGACTGCCCTTTGCAGGTTAGTAAGGCATCTCAGATGAAAGGTTTCCGGGAAGTAGAAGGCAGTGGGGGTGATTCTGGGGCCAGGGACAGCAAAGCGCCACAGCTGGGCTTCCCTTCCCCCGGGAGTTCCCACTCCGGGGACTGCCCACCCGGAGCTGATCCCCTCCACCCAAAGGGCCTGTGTTCTTTGTTAATCATCCTATCATCCTAGTGCTCTGATCTTGTCTCCCACCCCAAGTGAGTGCTTCCTGAAAACGGAGACCTATCTTAGACGTCTCTGCATCTGTCCCCCATCCATGGCATTAGCAGGTACCCAGTCAGACTCGTGACCCACAGATGACTAAACCCGGGAGAGAGGAAGTGGGAAGATACCAAGCTATGGTGTCTAATCTTCGGGTGACCCAAGGATGGGTGTGTGACTCTGATGTCCGGCCACAAGGCCAGCTGTTCCCCTTGGAATAAGAATGCAGAGCCACAACAGAGTCCTAGCTGGAGTTCCGCCTGCCATCTGCTCATTGACTCGAGACCCCCGTGTGCCTGGGGCTGTGCTGGGAGGGGCAGTGGCGGGGGAGTCCTGAGCGGTGGGGTCAGGCTGGTCCCAAAGCAGACAGGAAGACCCCCGCCCAGCCAGGGGTGGCCCCTGCGGGCCACAGAAACAGAGCTGAGGTTTGGCCAGGCCACAAGGGAGGGGACGCACAGAGGCCCAGATACAGCAGCTGTCTACCCCTGTGGAAGTGTACAGGATACGCTCCTTTGCCCACAAGGAGGTGGTGACAAATTGGGGACAAGTTAAATAGAACAAGATTTAAGCCCCATTGCCGAGCAGGGAATGGGAGGTCCGCACAGAAAGCATGTGATTAAGGGCCCAATGAATCACACACACCCACCGCGCCGCCGGCTCTCATCTCTCTGTCTCTCTGTTGGAGGAGAGCATAGGTGGTGGGGGCAGGCAGGACTCTTCGGGGTGGGCGGACAGAGGGAGAAATGACCATGTGAGCAGAAGCCCGAGGCCGGTCCAGGCTGGAGTGGATGGGCTGAGGGTCAAAACCATGCAAAGGGCCCCTTTCAGCCCTCCCCCCCCCCCGCGGCCCCTTCGGAGGGCCTTGGGGGCTCGTGCCACATCCCCGGACACCCTCCCATCCACGACTCTGACGAGGTGTGTCCCGTGGCAGCCCGAACTGTCTGTTCCTGCCCATCCTCCCCTGCGTCCACCAGTCCCTGGAGTCAAACTGGACGACATAAAAAGGAGAAAAGATGAAGGTTCCTGCGTGTTGGAGCCAACTCCATCCTGGAAGACTGAAATACTTGGTACATAATGACTATGGAGTCACCGCGCGACCTTCCCAGAACAACTCCCCAGACATGTGACAGCCGTGAAGGCTCCCCAAAGCCACCATTTAAACACCGCCTCCCACGTCATTAACATTCCTCACTCAGAGCTGTTGATGGCTCGTCACCGTTTACCAACAGGAACAAATTTCGAGAACCTGTACATGACACCACCCCCCAGACAGAGCCCGGGACAATCCACCGTCAGCCCGCCCGGCCCAGCTGCACTATGAACATCAAGTCAACATGACCTGCTGGGCTGCAGTGCCGCCCCGAGTCTCGCCGCCTCCTCAGTCACCTTGAACCCCAGAGAACCTGGGCCCCACTGCGCCTCTCCGTCCTGGCTGGCTGGTGCTGCGGACTGCACAGGGGACAAGGGGAGGGGGAGACCGCAGGGGCGCCCCCACTCAGGACCAGCACTCCCAGCAGGGCAGGTATGGCGTCTCTTGACCTCCGTGGTCTTTCTGCGGCACCTGCAAAGAGTCAGACCCTCCGCCTCACACATTCATGTGTTCACGCATTCATTGCCCCACGCGGCAGCATGTTTGCCGAAGTGATGGCGGTGTCGCGGGGGTCACCAAGCTGGGCACAGCACGGGCACTGGCGGCTTCCCATCCAAAAGGCATAAGTAATGCTGTGCAGAGGGGCAGCCTCCGGACCTCGGAGGTCAGAGCCCGACGTGCTCTGCTGCCTGCCCCAGGAGTAGCCCTGGGAAGAAGAAGAACCCAACCAACCACAGGAAGGGCCAGCCAGGCCTCCCACCTCCCGCATCCTCCCGGTGGCCAGGGCCCAGAAGTGCCCCAGAGACAAACGGGAGAGAGAGCGCGGCAGTGGGCGCTCGGGCTTTGGCGCAGGCTGCCCACGCGTGGAGATAGCCAGAGCCCTGGCCGGCTGTCATCTCCCAAACATCCCTTCTCGGCGATCCAGTGGGACTAAGACGCTTTCAGGACCGTTGAGGTCGGGAGCAGCAATGCACGCTGGGGACCCGCGCACTTCTTGGGGTGACGTACACGCTCCGCAGATGGAGGCTGCTGCTAATTTTAGGGCCTTCTCTTTTTGCTCTGGGCTTTATCTCTCCTCAAGAGTCAGCACTGTACTGGGGAGGGGTTCACGGGGCACCTCAGATCGGAAAACGTGTGTCTGAGGGGAGAAGAGATGGAAGGTCGCTTCGGGGGTATGGAGGGCACGGGAGAAGAGGCAGCTGGCCACCATGGCGTGGCCTTGAGCCAGCCACTCGCCCGCAGCCTCAGTCTCTCCACCCGCCAAGCGGGCCTCCTCCAGCTTGCGTTCCTACCCAGCGCCTGCAGTAGCTGTTTGCAGAACGTTCTGAACAGGACCGCTGTGGAAAGCTAATGAGGTCAGGGGTTTGAGACAGCTTTGCCAACACCCATGCTTTGTAAATGTGAGATATTATTACTCCCATTCACCACCCCTTTAAAAGGATGTTTTCCCTCAACTCAGCCAAGTTTAACTTGGATGATGAAAAGCCAAGCCTGGGCATCCCCGCCTATAATTTTCCTGCTTCTGAATATTAAAACACAAAGGCTCCCGTTGCCGAGAGAAACCAAAACAGTGGCACGTGAGAGGCGCGGCCACACACGCGGAATCCAGTGTGGTATTTCAGGCGGGGTGTTCTGTTTGTATAAACCCAGAGAGCACTCGGACGAATGACGGCAGAACTTTGAAATTAAAATCGCTCCTTTCTTCCTGCATCTTTCTGTTACCGCGCCACGTCTCAAGGTGGTGGAAGATTAGGAGTCACCTGGGGTTTACATTACAGTGTTAGAAAAACTAAGTGGGAGAGGTGAGGCAGGAGGGCCTTGTCAGCGGCTCTGTGCCAGGCCAAGGTCAAGTCGGGAACGTGATGGCCCCTGGGAGCGCTGTCCAGCGTGCTGAAAAGCCAAGCCAAGTCCTGGGCTGTGACTGCAGGCGTTTAGGTGAGAAGTCCTTCTCCAGTGAGAATGCTCATTCCCAATGCTCCCTAAAATCCTGGAGGAAGGGAGGGGGCCCCAGATGGAGGCCAAGTCCCCTGAGCTGGTGGGGGTGGGCCATTAGCGGGCAGAGAAGCGTGATGGGGAGACAGGACAACCAGAGTGACAGCTGCCATGGTCACAAGGAGAGAGAGATAAGAGTGGAAGCCAGGGAAACTGGAAAATAAAGTAATAAAATGGAGAGATCTTCCCGGTGACAGCAGGGAGATAAATGAAGCAGGTTATACGAAGGGCTCGTTTTTGTGCAAATATTTGGGGCTCTATAAAAGAAAACTGTTTATTATAAATCTGTCTCCTGAATATGTCTCGCCATCCCACAGGTGTCACCTGCAGGGAAGTCTCCTTTCAAAGACGTGGAGGGTTGAGCTCTCAGGGTGGCGCGTGCCCGCAGCTGCTCTTCCTGTTTTATAAATAGCCCTTCCCACGGGGAAGTGGGGCTGCTGCCGCGAGCTAAGAGGAGGAGCCAGGTATGCCACCAAGGCTTCCTCTGGGCTTGGCTGCGGGCTGCTTTAGTGGCCTTTACCTTTGTTTCCACCCAAGGGGCATCTGGGAATGTGCAGTGGCCTGGAACCCAGGACACTGAGATCCATAGGTCACAAAAGGACTGTCCTTGGCTGAGGAGTCTCAGTCTATCTTTGACTGTCAGCAGGGTGCACCTGCCAGCCCCACCCCCTCCAGTGGGGGAAGAAGCAGCAGAGCTCAAAAGTGTAGGTGCAGAGTCAGGTGAGCCGGGAAGAAACCCCAGGGGCTCGTCATCCCCCCTTTGCGGACTTCTGAACGTATAGACATCCCTCTGCCCGAAGTGGCTCAAGATGACCCTTCTTAGAGCTAAAGAAAGGACAAGAAGACCTCAGGAGCTTGGGGAAGTTTCCAGAAGGACCTGAGTCCTTTCTCCTGTTCTTGGGCCAGCTTATCAACAGAGCAAATAAGGCCTCAAGGCTGACTGGTACTCATATCTTAGAGTGACACCTTTCCCTGCTAATTAAGCACTCAAACACCCAAGGGGAGGCCACAGAGTTGGTGAGTGTCCCTGGTAGTTTACCCTGAAGACATTGGTCAATGAGAAAACACCCACACACATGCGCACACACACACAGTCCAAGGCACTTGTTCCAGAGGACCAGGACTCATGTTCTTCAGAGCAATGTGCTCTTGGGTCCAAGTCTTCTTGATTGAGAGACCATCTAACAAACACTGAGTCAGGAGTCTCATCCGTCTACATGTCCAGTGTTGGAGCCGAGCTGATCAGCGCAAAATGGGGTTGCTCTGGGTTCCAGCGCCGGCACCTCCAATATGACACTGTGACCCGAAGCAGCTGTTCTGGCTTCTCTGAGTCTGTTCCCTCTGCTTGAAAGCGGAGCTGATTGGAATGACAGGGACTAAGAAGGTTCTTAAGAAAATTAAATGTATGAATCAGCACTGAAAGCCCGTAACCCAGGGCCTGGCATAGATATGCTCTTGTTAACATTGACCAAGCAAGAACTCAGCTGTGCCCCATACACACAGTAGGTGCTCAGATGAACTTGAGTCCTATTGGCTGTTGTCACCGTCATCCCACATTGCCAGCTGGGCTGACCTTGACCGTGTCAGACTATATAGTGAACGCCAGCAGACCCCTCGCAGAGAGGACCATTTCCTAGGAGGGGCAGCCCTGGTCTCCCAGTCCTGTGGCCCTCTGTCCTCTTGCTTTGCGTGTAGCTCCAGACTTCGCAACTCTGCACCTTCAGCAGTGAGTGACATCCCGCCTTTGCCTTGGCCGGGGGCCCAGCCCCTGAGGACTGACCTATATATATACAGGTCACATCTCTCTCCTCATCTAGGCTTCAGTGGGAGATGCAGCTTCTCGTGGTTGATCCCAGTCGGTTCCCGTGATATTTTACAGCGCCTGCCTAATTTACTGCCTTTTTATGACGATAGTGAAAGGCCACACGTCAGGAAATGCCATCAAACAGGAAGAGGCATCCCTTCTCCTCCTCAGCTCAAGTTGAGCACTGCAATTTACAGGGAAACCTTGTGGCTGAGGGTGTTTGCCTCCTGCGGAATCGGTCCGCCCCTCCCCCCCATTAGGAGCCTGAGATCATTAAAACACTCCCCTGTCCCTTGGATACTGAGTCAGGGTCACTCAGCCCAGTTGCAAACGCCACCAAGAGCTGTTGTGTCACCCGGGTTTCCATTTAGGACCCTCCGTTGTTTCTTCCAGAAAGATTTCGTTTTTATTTTCCCTTCACCTGATCCTTATTAGGCAGTCGGGGAAGAGAAACAAGGGATTTATTCAAATGTGGTTTGGAGATTTACATCTCAGGCTGGCAGGCGGTGGTGGCTCCGGGTCTTCAGGGGGCTGGCTGCCCACCCAGGGAGCAGCTCCGTATGGGGTCTGTGTGGTCATGACAGGGAAAACCAGAGGGAGAGCAGAACGGCATGCGTCTGCTCAGAGGCTCAGCCGCGTGGCCGGGGACCCGGGTTCTCTCCAGCTGTCCGCTCAGCCGTCGTTGAGGGTGGGAACGTGGTGACTGCAGCTGTCCAGGCTCACTGCTATGCGCAGCCGCATCTTGGGGAGGGAAAGAGGAGTGGTTCCACAGCTCCTGACAGTGAGAAACACTCCTGGCAGCCCCCACTCCTCCCTGGCCTCCGGATCCAGGACTGGGCCATCCACCCATTCCCGAATGATCCCCACAGAGGGGGATGGGAGAATGTGGCCGGCCAGGGCCACCCCCACATACACGCTCTTAGCCCCCTTCCCCCAGGCTCATGACTCTGAGGGGTAGGGTTGGTTTGGGATGGGAAAGAAAGATTGCGTACATGGCCGGCAGCATCTACCATAAAGCCGTGAAACATTGTTATTAAAATGTTGAGCACAAAGAAATGTATGTGTCAGAAACCAAAAGCAACAAGAAAGTGAACCCCAGGACAGGCCAGAACTAGATCCAGCACTTCCCAGTCTCCTTTAAAAACAGTGTGACTCTCCCCCACAGCCCCCTGGAGTCTTAAAAGTTGAATGACATGGTACTTGGGAGACAGAGGTACCTGGGGTCGCTATGGAGCCCAGTGGTTTTGACCAGGACTGATTTTGCCCCTCACGGGACATTTGGCAATGTCTGGGAGACACTTTTGGTTGTCACCATTCTGAGGAGCTGTTGGCACTTAGGATGAAAGGACAGGAATGCTTCTGAAGATCCCACAATGCCCAGGCAGCCGTCCAGAGCAGAGCGAGTGGCAGCACAGCCATGGTTGGGAGGTGGGAGGGACGCTGGGAACCTGTCAGGGACAGAAGCCCACAAGGCGGCTTGCTGGCTTTCCGTAGCTTTGCTTTGCTCTAGGTCCAGATGGGATCTTTCTGCCTCCAAACCTTGAGCTTAAACAGTGTCCCCCACCCCCAGCCATGGTGCTTCTCGATGGCCATTGGTTGGTTCAGCCAGCACACACAGACCTCCTGCCTCCTCGCCCTGGAAGCCTAAAGTGTGGGGTAGAGGGTAAGACAGGGGACATGTGACAAATGGCGGTGTCGCTAGACTAAAGGGGTTCATTTGCATGCGTGCATCAAAGCCCAATGAGCCATAAACAGGAGCTTGCAGTTAGAGAAAAGTGGCTTTGGTTGAGAAAGTGGCCCCTAGTGCAGAGTCACAGGTAGTTCAGCTCTAAGACCAGGCCCTCTGCCAATTTGGGGAGATGGGTTATACAGACGGAGAATCATCAGTCGTGGTGGCTGAGGGGCTGAGAGCCGTGGTCTCCATTGACTGGTCAGTGCTGGGAAAGGGGGCGGTTGATCACTGTATCTGGTCCTGACATCAGCCGTGGCATCGCTGTCTGGTTTCACAAGGACCTGGTGGGTGGGATGTTTCGTGCTCCTGGGTTTGGAGCTAAAAAACAGCCAAAGCCTAGATGTTGTCTTTCTCTGTGGTCACCAGACCCAAGGTTTTGTTTCTAAGATTGTTTGGTGCCAACCAGAACCTCGTTGTCCTGAGGGCTTCATGATTAAGGAAATGGGCACACAAGGGAAAGGGAAGTGAGTGGGTCAGGATGCTGGATGAAGCCCCTTTTAACCAAAAGAGGGAAAAAAGGAGAAATGGTCAGATTTTTAAAAAATGGGAGCCTGACCTGTGGTGGCACAGAGGATAAAGCATTGACCTAGAACGTTGGGGTCACCAGTTCAAAACTTGGGCTTACCTGATCAAGGCACCTATGGGAGTTGATGCTTCCTGCTCCTCCCCCATCCCCTCCCCCTCTGTTTCTACCCCCCCCCCAGCCTCTCTAAAATGAATAAATAAATAAAAATTTTAATAGGGTTTCTGTGTGGTTACCATGGAGTTAAAAGACACCCAAACTCCACAAAGCAATTACACATTTATAGGAATAAATCCCCCACATTCAGCCAAAATAGGTCAAGTGTTTAAACCATGATGTGGTTTTTAGTAGGCAAAGGACCCGCAGTTTTTCTCTCTGAAAGTTACTCATTCATATTGATTCATATTTCTGAACTTGCACCGGAAGCGAGGACCCGCCGTCAGGACGTCACCGGGGTAGGAAAGACCCTCGTCTGGAGTGGGGATGAGAACAAGCTTCATATGTTCTCCCTCACTCTGGGGCAGGATGGCACCCAGCTTTTTGAAAACCTGTGAGATCATGTAATAAGTAGGAAAACCGGAGTTTTACTTGAGTTCAAGGATTTTTTCGGGAAAACTAAAGTCTCCCAAATATCCTGCTGTGATGTGATAATTAAAGACAGCATCAGTGGGCGATAGCAAGGAACAAATTGTGATGAGCAGAAATGGCCTTAAGTGGTGGCTATGTTATGACTATTGGGAACTGAGACTCTGTTCCCCCCATATGATTTGTAAAATCGCTTGTATTTGAAAGGGTTAGACCAGGGGTGCTCAATACCTCAATCCGATCTACTGGTCGATCGCGAAGAAAGTGTGGGTAGATCGCATGACATTAAAAGGACATTTGTCTTTTGATTGGCATACAGGGTAGCCAATCTGACATCTGAACTTTTGACACCCTACGCATGCGCGTTAAACCACGCGAACTTGTTCAGTTACATTGCTGCGTAGTTAGCCTTCAATTTATTTAAACTAAATACAACAAAGGGTATAAAAATGAGTGCCATAGCTGGTCCGAGTAAGAAGCCTAAAACCTACCACTTTCATACAGAATGGAAGGGGATCTTCTTCACTATGTCATATTCTAAGTGTGTTTGCCTCATCTGTCCATGTGCCATTGCTATTCCAAAGAAGGGAAATGTGGAGCGGCTTTTTCGGACTGTTCATAAAAACTATGACATTGACTTTCCTCCAAAAAGAGAGCTGAGAAGGAGAAAGGTGAAAGAATACACAATATTAAATAGTAATAATAGTAACTTAAATAATGATAATACAGAAGAAATAAATTTATGTTTTGCGTTTTTATTGTAGGTAGATCATTTTGACTTGGTCATCTTATAAGTAGCTCACAAGCTGAAAAAATCTGGGCACCCCTGGGTTAGTTAGACCTTCCTCAATTATTTGATGTAGATTGATCCTTTGTGTATAGAATAAAAAGATGACTTATTGGAATTTCTTTTAAAAAAAAGACCTATGCAGCCCCAAATGTCTACCGTCCTGAGGCCGAGAAACTGTTTAAGCCTGGCTTGCATCCAGGATATTCCCATGATGCTTTGCTTCCTGGGAAGAAGAGAGAGGAGGGTGGCTTTTCAATGAGCGGTGGCTAGAAGATGGAGAATGCAGAACCAGTCATCACCCCTCCTTCCCCTTCTCCCATAGAAATTTCTCTTGCCTGTGGTGGGAAAAATAATAACAGTAATAATAACAATGATACATTTTGCCTAACCAGGTGGTGGCGCAGTGGACAGAGTAGAGCATCAGCCTGGGATGCTGAGGGCCCAGGTTCGAAACCCCGAGGTCGCCAGCTTGAACGCAGGATCATGAACATGATCCCAAGGTCGCTGGATTGAGCCCAAAGTCACTGACTTGAGCCCAGTGTCACTGGCTTGAGCAAGGGGTCACTGGCTCAGCATGGGACCCCCTCCCCAGTAAGGCACATATGAAAAGCAATCAATGAACAACTAAAGTGAGGCAATTATGAGTTGATGCTTCTCACCTCTCTCCTTCCCTTCTCTCTCTCTCAAAAAAAAATTTTAAGTAATAATACACTTTACTCTACCTTGTTCCACATGAGTATCTCCCTAGGCAACTGTGACCTTTTAGAGAGCAGAGCCCTGTTTAGCTCTCTCTTGTCCATCCAGCCTCAGCTCACATAGTAGGTGCTCTGCAAGTGGGGGGGGGGCAAAAAGGGAGGGTATAGGGGGCGGGGGCAAGGGCTGGGCTGAGGCTGAGCAGAGAAGGGATGATTTAGAGGCCCTGGAATAGACCTCGGCCAAGCCTGAGATCAGCTGACCCTTAGCTAGGGAGCAAAGACTGGCTCAGAGAGACTCAAAGCTTTTGCTTGAGAAATTGAACCTGACTGTTCAGACTGAGCTGAAGAGTCTCTCTGGACAAGAGAAGCTGGGAAGACAGATGAGCAGGTGGGCAGGGCAGACGGGGAACCCTAAGGACAGGGGCAGGAGAAGTGGGGCCAGAGAAGGTGAGACAAGGACAGCGAGAGCCGTGGAAGGTCATTGAGTCCGAAACAGAACCTGTCAGTTCCATCTCGCAGCAGGAAGGGCAACGTGCAGCCGGAGGGGAAAGAGAGAGGAGAGAGGCTGCGGAGCCCTGATGGGGGCCTGGAGAGCGGAGGGGGCAAGGAGGGCGGCTGGAGGGGGTGGCCACCAGGAGAGAGCAGCTCTTCTGTTTCCCAGCGACAGACCACAGCTAGACTATCTTGTCACTGTCACCCGTCAGCGTCAGCAGAATTTTCACCGGAGGCTGCAGTCTTGATTGCCAGGAATTCTCCGTCTGCTCCTGAGAGTTCTGCGAAGCCCGGTGCCAGCTTGAGAAGGTGGCAGGAGAGGCCATGCATAGGGCACGGGTGCCAGTCTTCAATATTAAAATTGCTGGGAGCCTCGGTCAACCTTGCCCCTGCACACTTCTCAACAGCCATACTCCCCACAAAGTTAATAAGAAACTAAGAAATTAATTTCCTGTCAGGTGCCTTTGCCCTAGGGTGACAGCTGGTGGGGGGGGGGGAGTACATTTAAATAAGAAGAGGGGGAGGAGCAGGGCGCCACACCCTGCGTTGGCCCTTCTGGAAGTTTTCCGGGAAGAGGTCTGTCTGTGCGTTCTGGAGCAGGGCGGGGATGACCAGCCGCACAGCCTGGCCCTGGGATCATCGCTTGCTCCTGAGCTCACTTTGATTGTCACGCAGCCGTGGTTTGTGGCAGGATTCCGGGCACCAGCTCGGCTCTGCCACTGTCTCGGCTCCCCTGAGCCTCCGGAGGAATATTCAAAGGACAAAGCAAGGTGTCTTCTCTGGGGTGACTTCATGTGGCATTGGAATCACTTCAAACCTTTGGTTCCACAGAAACATTGTCGTGGGGCGGGGGTGGGGGTGAGTTCCTCTCTTCCAAAGGCTGTTTCGGTTCATGACCCTAGAGGCGTGGAGGCGGAGGGGGCCGAGATGGCATGTTTGTGAATTTATTACTCGGTGGCTGAGTGGGAGGGCCCTCCGTCATCTCTCCCTTGATCCTCCCAGTGACCCTGTCATTGCGAAGCTTCCCATTTTACAGGTGCGGGACATGAGGCCAAGAGGGCTTAAGTAACTTACCCAAGGCCACACGGCGCTTAAAGTGGCCCAGATGGGGTGGGCACCAAGGTCCGAGTCCACATCCCTTTCTGTCATCCAGCTGCAGGCACAGTAACAGACGGATGCGCTTTTTTTTATCTTATTTTGATTCCAAAATTGGTGCCCACGATGAGAAACAGCTGACTTAATTATAACCCATCTTTTATGCCTTCGCTTCACAGTTCGCCAGCAAAACATTGTTCTTTTATTTCACAATTCACAGTCTTCTGTAAGTTAAACTCCGCTAACTTGCTCACTAACAGGTAAAATTGTGTATTTTATCTCCTGCTCCGTCTTGACTACTAGTAGGAGCCTTTCTCTGTGATGCGACCTTGGAATGTGGAGGTTTTTCTCCCATCGCCCAAGTGACTCTCAAATTCAAGCTGGAGGCTCATTCAGCATTAAACTGTTTTGCTTATTCAGTAAACACTTACCAAGCCCAGGTCGGGGCCAGGCACCAGGCTAGAGACTGGGCGAGCAGACAGACGCAGGGAGGTGACCGTGGGAGGTGGCCATCGCCAGCCACAGCATTCCAAAACTTGGTGTCTTTCTTTCACAACTTTTTTTCCTGAATGTTCCCTGGTGGCCAGAGGCTGCCCAAAGCTCTTCCTTCACACCTCCCTGTGCCCAAACCCCCTGTGCCACCCCAGATCTCCTCACGCCTGGATTCTGATGGTTTCAGATGCAATGTCAAGGTCACCTCCTCCGTGGCCTTCCCTGAGCTCCCTAGCTAAATTCCTCACCACCCCCAGCCTCCAGCACTTGTCACAGGGTCTTTTTATGCTCATAGCACCTAGTGCTACCCCAAAATCACCTCTTCTTTCTTCAGGGATTTCTAGTTTGTCTTTTTCATGCTTTTTTGAGAGCAAGACACGTAGACTGTGAACCTAGACTGGCCCCTGGCACATCATGGCTCTTGATAGAATCTTATCAAGTGAATGAACGAATGAGTAAGTGAATGAATGAATGAATGAATGCCCTATGAAGTGAGTACCATGGCTCTCTCTCCACTTAGTACGGCAGGAAACGTCCTCTAAGAGGCTAAGAATCCTTCCTCGGAGCAGCCAGCAGATATGTGGGTGAGCTGGGACCCCTTCCCTCCAGCTCGCTGAAGGGGACAGCCTTGAGTGCTTTGGCTCCACACAGCTATGTCCTTTCCCCCAGACATGAGGGGAACGCAGAGACAGTGAAGAGAGCCCCCACCAGTCTGAAACCTCAGTCCGGTGCACCTCCCACTTGCGCCTTTTAGCTCCTCCCCTCTCCTACCAGCTCCCTCCTTTCCTGCAACCACCAGAGTTCATTGCCGTCCCTGTCCCCAGGTAGCTAACTTCTCTAACACCTCCATAGCAACCGTCATGGTCCTCACATGCCAGCCAGGGTCTCCCTAAAGGAACTCCGCCCCTCACACAAAATAGACCAATCTAAGCAAAATAGAAACAGTTTCTGCACTGCGCCGCTGTCATGTTTTCACACCTCACAAGCTCTTTCTTTGCAAACATGGGTATCCCGATTCCCCTGGGCTGGTGCCAAGGCCCTCGGTCCAGCGTCTGTCTTCTCAGCTTCATGGTGAGACCCAAAAACACACAAGGAAGGGGAGCCGTGGGCCTCACAGCTGAGGGTGTGTGTGGGTGTGTGTGTGCTCGCGCGCACTCGAGCATGTGTGTGCATACGCAGAGATGGACGGTCATCTTTTATCCGTTGGCAATGGCCATCCAGAATTCGGCTTTGAGATTTCTGGGGTCCCATGTGGGTGTAGAAGGACAGGGTGCCATCCAGCAGGGTTTCATGGGAAATTCCCAGGACCAGGATGGAGGGTGCGGTCTGTGTGGGAGAGGTTAAAGTGAATTATTCCAGTGCGCCCCTGCTCCCGCAGGTGAAAGCAGAGAAGAAATCAGGCTACAATGAAGAGTTGAATCAGCCCCAGTGCAGACACACCCAGAAGGCGACTGGCACTTCATTCACATGCCCCAGGCATGCAGGGTGTGGTGGGGGGTTGGGCGCGTGGTGAGTGTGTGAGCCACCAGCTGGCTGGCATCCTTGCTCTGCTGCAAAGGTGCAGCCCACCCACAGCCCACGGGCTCTGCACGCCCACTGTGGCCGGTCCAGGCTGCATGGGCCCAGCCACCACTGCCCCGAGGATAGATGTGGTCAGCCAGCATTTGTTGGCTGCCTACCGGGGAATGAGTTTCCTTCTGACATGGACTCTGCTCTTGGGAAGCCTGGGGTCCGGAGGAGGGAGGTTCACCTGAGCCCAAAGGTGGGGGCAAGGAGGCATAGACAGAAGGTGGGTCTGGCCAGTCGTGGAGATCTTTTGGTATCAGGAGCAGACAGCATTCACGGAAAACAAGGAGCCACGGAAGGGTAGCGGTGGACACGCCCTCAGAGCTGGGACTTGGGGCTCCGTCGGTCAGGTGGGCGGGGCTGACTGCAAGGAAGGAAGAGCAGTCAGAAGGCCGGTGCCAGGTTGCGTGGACCAAGCACTGAGGACCGGACCAGGGTAGTGGCCTCAGGGACAGAGAAAAGTGTCACCCCTTCCCACATCTCCAGCCTCCTTCCGCACTGTTGGCATTAGCAGTACTGTGAACTTGAGTACCATGGCAGCCACGGCCACACGACCACCGTGTCCCCAGCTCCGTGGCTCAGCTCTGCCCCCACTGGCAGATGTGATGTTAGTCTCTAAGCTCCATGCTCAGAGTTGCCCAGAGGAAGCTGGAAGAGGCCTAGGTCTCCATCACACCGTCTGAAGAGGGCTGGGGTCCCCGGGGACCACAGCTCTCTGCCCCCTGGTGCCTTGGGCATCTGCAGGGATAGGGGGACATTTCAAGGAGGTGTCGGAGTTGGTGAACTCCCATGCCTCTGCCGTTTGCAAAGGACTGGCATCCGACAGCCCAGCTGCTTGGCTCTGGCCAGGGAAGCAGAGGTCAGGTCGGGTCTTGATTGGTGTTGGTATTCAGGGTGGGAGCCCCCCTGGTTTGGGGGACAAGTCAGGGTTGCTTGCAAGGACACAGGCCGGGGCAGGGGAGGCGGCCCCCCCATGTCGTTAGGACAGCAGGTCCCATTATTACTTGAGGCACTTACAGGTTATCAGTGAGTTTCAGGAGCTGCTGCAGAAAGGAGTACGATAAAGAAGGATTTTACAAAGAAAATAACAAAAAGAAAAACTGTAATTTCTAATCCAAACCTGGCCCTGCAGTGGCTTTGCTAACCCCTAGTCACTCTTTGAAGACATAAACTGTTGAGTGCTACAATTATTTCTGTGATTACACTTTATCTTGTCCTACCGAGGTATTAAAGAGGAACTGGGGAACACATTAAAAAAACATACAGCCCAATTTAATCATGATTCCCTCTAAAACAATTGCTGGAGTCTCCCCGTTGCAGTTGCCAGAGCATAAAAACTCTCTAGATGCTCGACGGGCCGTCACAATTCACCCTCAGCTGCCTCCACGTCCAGCCCGTTTGTCAGTCAAGGGGGAGCCTTGGGGTCTTTGTTGTTAACGGGATTTAGTGGAGGGGCTCCCCAGGTGCTCCTGCGAATAGAGGGAGGGTGGTCCGGGTCCCATGCTCCCAGATGTCCCTGCTCAGAGCACCTGCCCCGCCATCATGAAGAGGCGGACAGAAATCATGAGCTCCGCGAGCTAAGGCCAGGGCGGCCCCTTTGCAGCCACCGAGGGTCTCACGGCCAAGGTTACGAAGGAGACATCGGCTAGGAAGCCAGCGGAGGGTGGGGGTGTCTCCTGGTTCTCACCCTCTCCTTGTCTACTGGGGGACACTAGACAAGTCACAGCCTCTCTCGGCTCAGCTTTTCCAACTGGCAATGGAAAGGGGTGGATGGATAGGTTGGCCTGGGTGACCCCTAAGTTTCTTCCCAACCTGCCCCCTGTTCTAAGAAGACTACGTGGGAGAGGCAGGAGGCCCGTGACCTTGGGGAATCGTGAGGAGCCCCCATGCACAGATGAAGCTCTAGAAAGCCCGCAGAGGAGGAGGTGAGCAGTGGTTATTGGGAAGGGTTTGGGAGACCCGGCCTCCCCAAGGACCTGTGAGCCACCTGCCATCTGTGACACCTGGCTGAGGACTAGAAACGACCCAGGGGCCTCGAAGAATTCAACGTCTTCTGATCTGCAGCAGGACAGGGCGGAGAGCTCCTCGGATTCATGCCCTTGGAAGAGAGCAAAGGAGAGTTTCAGAGATCCTGTTGTCATGATTGGATGGGAATGGCTGGTTAGCTCATCCAAACCCCTCCAATGGCTTGAGTGCCCTTTGGAGAGACCAACGCTTCCTCGGGGTCCACAGAGCATTTCTTAGTTTGACCGAGATGGGCTTCTGTCTTCAAGATGCCACCTCCCAAACAAGCAACGTCTGAATCCATTTGGGTTGATCCATGTCCAGGTGCTGTAAGACCTAAGGGCAGTGGGCCTGAGGCATCCGTCACAAAGACAGCTGGCCCTTCTGAAGATCCAGCACGTGTGAATGCCAACGCCTTATCTCGCTGGGTCTACACGGGTCTACACAACAGCCTCACAGGGGAGGTGCTGTGATTCCGTCCATGTTACAGCTGAGAAAACAGAAGCAGACCCCAGACTCAAGCCCAAGCAGCTGTCTCCGGAGCACAGCGTGGGACACCCGCCCCCTCCACCCTTCGCCCCACCTCACCTGCCGTCATCTTCAGCACCAGGCAGACCTGAGCTCAAGGGCGGGGCTTCGGTGGGCTGCTTCACTCTGTGCTCTTCGTGTCCCTTGGTCTAAAGTAAAGATGACCGCTCCTGTCCCATGCTGAGGGGATTAAATGGGCGGCATCCCGCAGAGCACGCAGCGCCCGGCACTGGGACGTGCAGGTGCTGACCATGCAGACACTCTCAGCAATGCGGTGACTATTGTCATCCTAGGGACAAGAGGACAGCCTGAAACACATGGTGGAGAGAGGACTGGCTTAGCAAAAGGAACACATATAACTTGTTTATGAGCTAGGGCTCTTGGTCGGTGCAACAGAAAATCCAACTTGAACTTGCCTCGGGGTAAGAGGACAATGGGCAGGTCCAGTTAGCTGGAAAGTTTTGAGGTGGGCCGGCGTCAGGCAGGACCAGATCCAGGAGCTCAGTCGATCCCATGGAGACCCTTAACGTCTTAGTGCCTAGCTTCTGCCTTTTCCACATGAGCTCCTTCTTAGACTCCACTTGCTGGCAAGAGATGGCGTCCAAGAGCACTAGGTTTCATGGTCCCAGGTTCAAGTCTAGCAAGAGAAAATCCTCCCTGCCTCCGAGGGGCTCGAGCCAAGCCCAGGAATCAGCTCTGATTGCCTCTGGTTGGAATTCACAGCCAATCACCATGGCCCAGAGAATGCATTTCTCCGATTGGCCAGCCTGAGTCACATGCTGTACCCCTAGACTGAGGTGATTTGTTCTCTAAAGAACATCTGGACACTGTTATTTATAAGAACACCAAATGTACCAGAGCCGTGTCCAGCTCTGCCTTCCATTAGCCATGTGGCCATGAGGAGGTCCTGTGGCAACTCTCAGTCAGAGGAAACTCACAAGACCCTTTGGGGACAGTGGCACACGCTCAGCATCCTTCAGAGCAGAGGGACAGGAAAGGCTCCTGGGCACATCAGCCACTCTGGAGATGCCTGGTCATCTCCCTTATTCTTAACATGGTTCTTGGTGCCATTGTCATATGATGGGGTTGACTCACTGCCTAATAGGGCATAGTTCTGTGTGGACACACCAGCCCCAGGAGGAAGTCTGAGGCACATGTCCTTGGAGAGGGAGGGGACAGAGGGGAGAGCAGTGGGCATGGCTTCCAGCCTTCCAAGAGGAGGACATGGCTGAGTCTAAGCCACCTGCAGTACCTCTTTGGGACAGGTGAGCACAGGTTTACGTGGCCCAAGTGAGCAGGGAGGCTCTGTGACCTGTGGGTTTGGCTCCTAGGAGGGGAAAGGAGGGCTGAGGAGTGGGAACCATGCCTTCTGAGACCCGCTCACCCAGTGTCCAGCCCCCCACCCTAGCTGCCACCCCCTCAGACCTTGCTGGGCCAGGGCTCCATGCCCTGAGCAACACCCCTTCCCTAGAGTTCTGTATCCAGGTGAAAGGTCCCCGGACGCTTATCTTGGGGCCGGTTGAAGCAACTCTTGCAGTGACTTCTAATAAACAAAAATGAGTTCAGGGTGAGAGGAGGAGACAACCAACAACCTCGTCCACACTCGGGCTCCACCAGCTGCAGGTCGACAGCTGTCCATGTCCCTGGTGACTTCCTGGCCAGCAGGACAGCGGGGACAGACACTGAGCACCCAACTATTAACTCCCTGCCCTGAGTTTCTCCCGGGTTGGAGCACCAAGCATCATGGTACCTCCTGGACCTGGGTCCCAGAAAGAGATGACCCCCAACATCCTGATCTCCTGCTATAACTCCTTAGAGACCTGCCGTCCAGGAACTACTGTCACCCATTGTAAAAAATCTGTTTTTATTTTTCAGCCCACGTCTCCCATAGGATAACGAGTCTCATCCATTAACTGCCCACTGTGCTGTTTGTTTGTGCTAAATTTACCTCCCTGGGAGCCAAGGGAGACCCTTATTCTTAGCATTCAGGGACCTGGAGGAAAAGGCACGTTCACCTTCTTTTCCCCTTTCTGACCTAAAAGACCTGAATGGTGCTTCTTCTTGGCTTTGTCTTTCTAGCCCAAAAAAGCCTTAGCTGTGTCCCTGTGGCCACCCAGCCCTCCCTGATCGACCTTCCCCTGCCGTCTTCACTGCTCCCGATGATCTCAGATTGTAGTAAAGAGCCTTCGCTGTTCCGTGTGTGGCTCCCATGCGACCCTCTCTCTGGGCAGTAGCGGCTTTGGACAGTGGCTTCCATGAACCTCCGGGGTCTTTCTGGGCTTGCCGGCTGGCACTCGGGCCCACCGGCCCCCAGGTGCAGTTCATGTCACTCTTCCCAAGCATACTGCCTTGCATTTTGTCCACACTGGGGTCCGTCTGTTCCTCTTCACCCGCTAACACCACCTCACAAGACCATCTTGTGACCAATCATAAACGGCCTGGCACCTCACCACCCATAGAAGTTTCATGTCCTCAGCAAATGTGGAGACTTGACTGGGCATTTCTTCCCCCAGGTCACTTAGAACAACTGTAAATAAGGGGCAGGGTCTGGCCCCGGAGCCAGCGTGAATCTCGTGGATTCCGTTCGTCCATCCAGAAACATGCCCACACGTCCCTACCCCACAGGTGCGGGTGGGCAGCCAGGTCCGGGGCCTTGGGACAGCACTTTCTCAGAGGTGTCCAGAAAGCCTGGACGGCTGCCCCCTCTTTAAGTCCAGCGTTCTTGTCGGGCAGGGAGGCTGGGAAACCCTCCTGCACTTCCGCGCCCCGGATGCGGCCAGGACTGTGCCAGGCGGGGTTTCCCACATCACCCGTGGGCAGAGGGGGGCAGAGCAGCCAGCCCCAAAGCCGGCATGGTTCCCAGAACACCACGCCAGGTGGAAATTGTTTAACTATATTCCCATGACTGGAAAATTCTGGTAATTGTGTAATAACAGCGGCAGCGGCGGCAGCGATAGCACTCAGCAATTACCCAGGGTTTTTCATCTTCAGACCACTTTACCCACATTAACTAATTAGGCCTCCCAGCCTCCCTCCAAAGCAGGGGAGGGCTGGGGTCCGGACTCCCCCCAGTGCCCGCGCCAGCTCAGTGAGGCCAGTGGCTGCAGGACCGCGGGGATCCCCCTGGCAGTGGGCAGTGGCCTCTGCTCCACGTGAGCGGGAAAGGAAGCCCCATGCGGGCCTCCCATGCGTCTCACAGCTGTCCCCCAGTCCTTCCCAGCCTGCTGAGCACTGGCAAAGAAGTGGGGAGATTGCATCCCCTGCCACCCAGGACCGCAACGGGGTCCCAGTGACACCCAGCCATGACGCAGGGCCCAGGATCCCAGGGAACACACAGCTGACAGCTTGCATAGCCTCCTGCTGGGGGGCCAGAGCCCCCCCCCCTTTGGTTTCTATTACTTTTCCTTTCTCTCTCTGTTTGCTTCTTTAACTGCCCCAACTTTGGGGACCTGGGTTTGTTCCCTACCGTCACCAGATGCTCAGCTACTGGCTGTCCACCCCCGCCCCATCCCATAGCCTTGCTGGACCCCAGAGATGTCCTGCAGTTCCTTACCATGGGGACAGGACTCTGCCATCTTGCCCCTGCCCCAAGGTCAGGATTCCAGCCCCATCCCTTCTCTCGCTGCTCCCTGCACCCCATGTGTCCCGGCAAGCTCCCTTGGACCCGTTTTGGCTCCGGCACAGACACTAGCTGGGCTGTGGCGGTCCAGGGCACCACGGCTGGGCACAGAGCCCTCCACCCACCATCCAGCAGGTTCTCTCAGAGCCTCAGGATTCCTGGTGGAGAGGTAGGTGGCTCGGGACTCAGGGCTGGTTGAATCACGGAGTCCTGAGCAGTGAGGGTCTACACCTCTAGAGCACGTAACCCTAGCTAACGCCCAAACTCTGGGTCTGCAAGGAACTAAGCTAGGAAATGGAGACGGGGATTAAAGGTGGCACCTGGGACACAGCTGATACTCAGCAAGTCATCTTTGCAAATGGAGGCACCGCTCAGAGGTGTGTGCTGGGAGTACGAACACTGTCCTGCTCCCCGAGGGGCACCCAGCAGTCACCCAGGGCTGGCGGTGAAATGAGGCAGTCCCTGCATGGCCGCCCACGAGGTTCCCCTTCCCACCCGTGCCAGGGCAGAGAGGATAGGAGGGAGGCGGCCACCTGCAGGCTAGCAGACCCTCGGTGACCACCCACCCTGCCCCTAGAGGGCATGGGGCACAGTTCTCACATTTCCATCAGCAGGGGACAGAGCAGAGGGGGTCTAACTGAGTCTGTCAGGGCTCCATGACAGGCTTCTCTGCCAATGGGGACATCCACCCACCTCACACCTTTATCTAGACTAGAGCAGGCGAGAGATGCCAGGCTGCCCAGGGCTGCTGGAGCACGGGCCAGAGGATTTTTCTGTGCCTTGCAGTGTAGGGACACCCACAGGCGGGCTGCCTGGAGTCATCATCGTCTCAGTTCCCTAATACATCCTGCCCTTTTCCGGCTTCGCAGGCCCATTTTATGGGCGCCTTCCCCATTTCCAGAGGACCCCGGGGCAGGGCAGGCTCTGCCTCCAAGAATCAGGAGAGGGGGCCTCTCTGGGACGGACGCCTCAGAAATGGTGCTCTTTGGACAAATGCAATAACAGACCGGGGCTGTGGTGCGAACAGGGCTGATTTACACCCTGCCTTCCTCCCCCAAGGCTGGTGGTACGCAGGCCCGCCCCCCGGGCCCTGGCGGCAAGCGGGGAGGTGTGTGGCACCGTTACATGCTATTATGACTTCCTGGGTAATGTATACATTCTCGCT
Source organism: Rhynchonycteris naso (assembly GCA_037038555.1). Classification (NCBI taxonomy): domain Eukaryota; kingdom Metazoa; phylum Chordata; class Mammalia; order Chiroptera; family Emballonuridae; genus Rhynchonycteris; species Rhynchonycteris naso. The sequence goes on along the minus strand of CM072997.1, from coordinate 232,762,207 downwards.
ATCGCGCGGCCTCTCTCCCTCATTCTTCATGGGAACTGGCACGAGATTAATGATGGGGCCCCCGGAGAAACGGAACACCATGCCACTCTGATTTATTGACCACTTAGCATTGATGAAGCTGCAAACAAGAGTCAAACAGATGTTGCAGCTGCATTTTTCTTTATCAAAACCAACCACTCTTTGCATTTTTAACCACTTCTTGCACTGCTGTCCTCACTCTGCAGAAAGAAAGGGGTGCCAGTTCTGGGCCCTGTGCTGCCCAACAGATGTAAGACCAGGCCGTGGGCCCCGGCACCGGCTGCCCAGAGCCCGCCCCTGGCAGTGGCCGAAGTGAGCCCCCCCCAACTCTGACGCTGGGTGACGTGGGTCCCCACCATAGGCCCCTGGTGAAGGGCGCACTGCTACCCCTTCACCCAGTCACAAGGCCCGCTGGGCAGACCCTGGGGCAGGCGCGGGGGCTCAGCATGTGGAGGCGAGAGGCCCAGCCGCCCCCTGCCAACTGGAATGCCTCCTGCCTCCACCTTGAGCGAGGAGCAGATACGGGACACCCACTCACATTGGCCAGGCTAGTGGCCTGGCTTGTGAGTGCTGGCTGGGGGTCAGGCCCATCCCGAAGCCTTTACCCGCCTCCTACCCTCCCAAAAAGGTCAGGGACAGTCGTCCATCTCCCCCTTGCTAAAGAGCATGCTCAGGCACAGCCAGGTCAAATGCTGCCACCACGGAATAGCCACCCCTGCGCCGCCCCTCCCCTCTCAGAAGCCACAAGAGCTGTGGGGTCTCCCTCCAGGCCAGAGCTCAGAGCTCTCTGAGGGAAGGCTTGGTACCCACCACCCCTATCTCTGCACCATGCCGCCCACCCACCCTGGGCACCATCAACCTGGGTGTCCACTGCTATGCCTCTTGGTCAGCTTCTCTCTCTCTCTCCTTCCTCCTCCCTTCCTTTCCCTCTTGCCCCAGCCCCAGCCTGAGGTCCAGGCCTCCAGATCTGAGTCCTGCCTAGGGGCCAAGCCTATTTCTCCCTGGTGAGGGCTTTTCTAGGAAAGCCCATGGGAGCTATTGGGAGACGCAGCTCAGCCCTGCCTGCCTGCCATTTCTCTGGCCTGCTGAGCCCTGCTTGCCCAGGCCAGAGAGTCTGAAATCTCTAGTGTCTGTGGCAGGGCCAGCCAGATCACTTGACCAGGATTGGCACCCCCGGCCACTGCCTCTGCTGACCAATCCAGCCAGTGAACACCCACACAGCAGCTGCCACCCTCACGGAGGAATGGAGCGAGGGACACATCCTTGTCCGAAGCAGTCTCCCGTCCTCAAATCCCCACCACCTGTCATAAGAAGATGAAATGGCCAGGCGGTCAGTTGCTGTAGCTCCCCCCGCTGCCTGGCCAGTTGCTCACCTCCAGCCTGACTGTCCCCGCACCTGCACATGCCCAGCCCCGATGGGAAGCTGTCCTGGTCCCCAGGTCTCCCCACGGGGGCCCCAGCCTCCAGGGACACCCTGGTCAGGAAGGACAAGCCTGCACTTGAAGGGGAGACAGAATCCCCCACCCTCGCCTCTCCGTCATCCCCCGATTTGCAGAAGGAAGCTTCACCAGGTGGGGCAGCTTTGGTGTGGACAGTGCACCCAATCAGGTCAGCGACTTCCTCTGAAACTCAGCGGTCCACTGAGTGCTGCTCAAATGCTGGGTGAGCCTCCTGCCAGGCCAGGGGCGGAGCCCAGGGGGAGCGGGCACCTTGGGTATCGGAAGTCCGTTTCCCAGAGCCCCAGGGCATTGGCAAGAGCTTCTGTCTTCCAGTGACTGCTGAAGGTGTTTCCTTTGGCTTTGTACTGTATCCGTGATTCCCAAACTGTGTTCCAGAGAACACTAAGGTCCCACAAGGCGCTCAGGTTCATGGTCAGATAAGCCTGGCAAGCCTTCCCACACACGTGGAGAGATCCTCCTGGGCAGGGCGCCTGGGCGGGGTGCCGTCAAGGCTCTGACAAGTCCTGTAGTGAAGAAGCCAGTTAACCATCCGAGCATTCGCTCTGCAGAACTCTTTGCCTCCCCCGTGCCTGTGGATGTACGGGTCCCTGGTGTGTCCTCCTTACTCCCTTTTGTCCCCACGGGTCAAGTGAAAGGAGCTGTCTAGAAACGATGGGTGAGGATGCGACTAAGTTGGGCTCCTGGAGTTACCCTCTCAGCACCTTCAGCCAACGAGTCACCTGCTCACAGGTCCTGGTAGCCTGCAGTGGATTTCAGCTGCTGACCCTTGTCCCCCAGAAATTTCATGCCAGTCCACAGAAGATTTAGCCACCCGATGTTATGTGAGGGTTATAGAGTCTGTGAAACTTCTGATGGACCAGCAGTTGGAAATCACTGGGTTAAGGGACCAGATGAGCCTCTGAAGAAGGGGCCGAGGGCTCCTGGTCCCCCTTGGGTGCTGGAATAGGCAGCTCCCCTCCTCTCCTGTCTGTCCCTCAGGATGACACACCTGGTTGGAGGCAGATGTGGGGGGGGGGAGCCCTGAGAGCTGAGTCACCAGGGAGGACACAGCTGCCTGGACACTCCCTCCTCCAGCTGAGGTCAGCACTCCGAGCACGCTGGTTGGCCAGTGCCCTAGGGCAGCTGGTTGCCACCCCACCCTTGGCATTCAGCAGGGAGGGCAGCATGTGCCACATGCCAGGCCCGCTCTGGGCTTGGGGATCCCGCTGGGGACAGACGGAGCTCAGCCTTCAGAGCTCACGCTTCGGGGGGAACAGGCCAGACTGTCAGCGACTGCTCAGACGTGAGAGGCGGTGATGGCTGCTGTTTAGAAAGCAAAGGGGCGGCACGGACCAGGGCCTGGCGGGCGCGAGGGCGGCACTGTTTGGGGATCACTGAATAAGGTGTCTGTGAGGGGGCGGCAGTGAGACTCACACCAGCGAGTGCCCCGGAGCACATCAGCCAGGGAGAACAGGCAATGTGGCAGACGTGGGGAAGGGAGGTGACAGGAGCCCCAGGAGCCTAGGGGACTGTGAGTGGCTGGAGAGAAAAACAGATAGCGGGCCCCAGTGACCATCTCAGGAGTGTGGGCGTCCTTCAGGATTATACCTGTGGGTGCTGAGGGAGTGGACTGGGAGGGAGGATGGGAGGGAGAGGAGACGCAGGCAGAGGGTCCACCTGACAGAAGATGGGCTCAGACTTGCTGTTCTCGGGGCGGATGGAGTGGGTGGAGCAGGGTGAGGCAGAATGGGTAACTCCCAGGTTTTGACCTGAATGACTGGGGGAAGGCAGCTGCCATTTGTCATGGGGTGCAGCCGGGGACAGGCCATCTGGCTCAGGCAGGGAAGTCAGGGCATTCATGAGGCCCCCACAAGAGTTGTCAGTGGCCGGCCTGACAGGTGCGCCGGAAGGGTGTAGAGGGGTGGGACCACGGAGAAAACACGGGGATCCTGGGAGCTCGGCAGGCTGCAAGCCATGAGGCTGCAGGAGGGAACCAAGGGGGCAGGGACATGGATGGGGCTGTGGGGATGGGAGGGTCCTGGGTTGGCTCACAGAGGGCGGGTTCTACACACAGTACGAGGAGGGTCAGGACAGACAGACCGCCTGCAGAGAACAGATGAGTGTGAGTGGGCAAGCTGCCTGCCAGAAGCTCAGCGCCAGTCACACTCTCCGGGGAAATACCGGATGTCTGTTTGGCTTGCGGTTTGGTGGCAACTGACACTTAGGCAGGGACTCGTCTGTTCCCATGAGGCTTCACACTCTCACGGGCCCCAGCATGTCTCTCTACGGCCGCCCCGTGGGGAGGGCAGTCGCACTGTCCCCTTCACAGGCCAGGAGCTTGAGGCACCGAAAGGATGGGATGGGACCTCCTTGTCCATAGCTTTCCCCAGAAGATTCTAGAACTTCTCTGAGACTTGTACTTATTCTCAGCTCTCCCCTCCACAGCCCCAGACCAGCCCCCTCCCTTGGGCTCACACCAGGCCAGGCCTCTGGGACTTTCCAGGGTTCATCTTCCGAGGTCATGTCCCCTTCAGGTGGGGTGACCTCTAGCATCTCCAAGGAAGTCCTCTAGCACAGGTGGGCTTGGGGACAGGCTCTTGTCTGACTCCCACGCACCAGGCCTGTCCTGGGTGGTAAACCCTGGGGAAGCCCTCAAGCGGTCCGGGGAAGCCGAGGCTGGCTGCTTCCACACTGTTCAGAGTCAGGGCTGCAGAGTCCCGGGCAGTGTCCCGCCGTGTCCATCGAGCGGGCAGTGGCGCCCGTGCCTCCCACCTGCTCGGCCCCACCAGCAGAGCAGTGCTCGGTGGAGACCCGACATTGTCACGAGTGCTCAGGAAATGGATACGTCGGGACTCTACAGCTAATATATTCTCCTGCCAAAAACACCCAATAAAACGTACAACTAATGAATGAGATGGCAGCAGTGCCAAGGAGTGACGTGTGCCCCAAATTTCCCAAAATACCTCCATCCCTCTGCGTCTTCAAACCAACCCCAAGCCGGGAAGTCAGCACTTAAAATTCAACAGGGGACTCTCAGCTGCAGGGATACCAGGCCTGGGACGGAGCCCGTGGTTCAGATAGAAAGCAGGAAGCCACCTGCTTCCACGTTTCCTAATCCCGAACCTGGTACCTTGGAGCCTGTGGAGCCTGCTGGGACTCCGTCTTCATGGTAGCAAGGCCGCCGAGAAGGACAAGGCCCAGAATGGGGATCCGGGGGCGTGGGGGTGCTGGTCCCTGATTCCAGAGGACTCAGAACCCCTAAGTCAGTAGTTACAGATGTGGAGCCACAGTCACTGGGTCCGTGAAGTTAACATGGGCTGTCACTGTGCCTTGGGGAGTTTTTCGAGGCTGGGAGTATCTGCAGCATTTGCTGAATTCTCAAAGAGGCCTTAGACCCGGAAAAGGTGAAGAACCAGCCGGGCTCTAAGCCTCCTACAAACGCAGTGTTCACAAAGGCTGCCGGCCCTTCATAGACCCAGAAAACCCGGTCACACTCTCCGGGGAAATGTCGGATGTCTGTTTGGCTTGCGGTTTGGTTGTCAGTTGCACACAAGTCTAGGAAGGATAAAAATGAGATGTCCCAAGTCAGCCAAATTCAATTCCACTAATGTGAGAGGAGCCAATGGTCACTGCCAGACGTCGTGATCACTTCAGGGCATTGCCCCTGGAGTGGAGGAGATCAAGGAGACTTACAGACTGTTAGGACGCAAACCTGATCTTCATCCTGCTGTCATCAAGATACAAAGGGTGAGGTATCTGGGAATGCTTCCTGGAGGAGGTGGCGAATCTGCTGCTCATCCTCCAAGAATAGGTGGAGGCTGGTTATGCAGAAATGGATCTGGGCACTGAAGAAAGACACAGAGCTTTCTGAAATACAAGAGTTCGGGGGGCTTCATGCAGGCACCGCTGGTGTGGGGTTTTGGGTGCCTGGTAAAGCAGTCCTCGGCTCCCCAAGCCCCTGCCCATCTTGCCGCCTTGGTCTCCCGCAGCCTTCGCCAGGCACTTGGTGGGGCTGTGGGGCAGGAAGCCGTAGGTCATGCATCTCCTGGGTGACTGGCATGCCAGCACCCTCCTGCAGGGCCCAGCTCCAGCTCAGGCTCCAGGGTGGGGATCAGAAGAAGCGTCGGTGGCCTGCTGATCCTGCAACCCTTTGATCCTCCTTCCATCTTGCTCAGCAGCCGGGTGCTGCGTCCCCTCCAGGACTAGGTTTAGGCAGCAGCCCTGAGCACAGGCACCGGCCCGAGAGGCAGAGCTCTGGTCTCAGGAAGAGCACAGGGTGGGGACTCGCGGTGCCTCCTCAGGGCCCCTGGGCCACCCTCTCTATGCAACGAGCAGAGCAGGTCTACAGCCCACCTCCCCCTCGGGCACATGGCCAGGACGCAGTGAATATGAGGCAGGAAAGCACCTAGACCCACTCCGAGACCCGGCGGGAAACAGGCAGGACCAGAATGTGGAGCCAGAACCCTGGCTTCCGGCCCTTTCTCTCTCTCTCTCCAGACACACAGCTTTGGGCAAGTCACAGTGTCTCTGGGCTCAGTCTCCTCGTTGGAGAGGGAGGTCGCCTGGCCCTGCCCTGCCCAGCCCACTCCCCTGCTGGCATGGGCACCAAATGAGAGAATGGCTGGAAGCACTTCAGAGTGAACACGGCGCGCACCCGTGTCAGGGATTAGCGCCGTTATGAAGGAGCGTGATTACCGCCACCCAGAAAAGCTGCCATTATGGAGGAGGCTCCTGGCCGTGTTGATTTAATTTCCTGGTTAACTGAGCGTTGGCAAGGGAGGAAAAAAAAATAGCCCTCTGTTTCAACCCTTACAGAAAATCTTAAATTACGCCAGTCACTTTCTTGCACTGGTCCTGTGTCCTCGTGAGTCTGTTTATTAACGCATTGATTGACTCACGTATCCATTTGTTACGCTTGCTCTGACCATACCCAGAAAAGTGACAGCAGACCCAGCCTCCATTCCTGGGGTCCTTGTGCCACCCAGACCTGTGGCCGGGTGTCCAGCGGAAAAAGCAGAGGATACCAATCTGGGGCTGGGGAAAGGGCACGGGAAGGGACCCTCCAACTGGCTTTTCTCTGCAGTCCCCTGCAGTATCTTGGTATAATATTGTCAGAAGTTTCCTTAGAAGAAATACCTTCCAATTGGTTAGAAGGTTCTTCTATTTGGTTTTTTATCGTTGTTTGTTTTTTCGGCTGTATTATAAAGGGACATGTTTCTTTGCTTTTCAACAAATGTGTCAGGTCTGACATTGCCTGAAGCCAGCCTTGCCCTCTGGGAACCACGGAAAGCCCCTGAGGGGCACTGGGTTATTTGCATTGAAGCTGCCACGCCCACAGACAACCCTGGCATGTCACCTTCGGGCCTGGTAGTGGGCAGATAGGAACCCAGGGACCAAGGGTATCTTGAGTTGAGTCTGACGGGAAGAGGCCAACCCATCTCAGTAGAACCACTTGCGGACACACTGCTTGCAAAGTCTCCCCCAGAGTTCTTCCCGTTCTTCAGCTCCTGGGAGGATTTCGAGGAGGGGTTCCCAGGGGTCGTGAGTGGCGACTGCCTCCTGGGTGGGGCCAGGAAGGTGTGTGCTAGGGGGCTGTTTGTCCGGGCAGAGGGGCGTCCACCCTTGGAAGTGGGATGCCTTGCCCCCCAGGAAGAAGCAAGTGGTGATCCCCGTCTATGGGGTGTCCGCGAGCTGTGGTGAGGGCGTGTGTGTAAAGCACAGGCTGGCCCAGTGCGCCAGGCAGTTGGTGGCGGATGGTCCAGGATCTGTGGGCTGGAGATGCGTCCGACCTTCTGTGCGGTCCTTCGTTACACACCAGCCAGACAACGCGTGAGCCGTGGTTCTCCACTGGGGACAAGTCTGTCCCCCAGGGCACATTGGGCAGTGTCTGGAGACACTTCTGGTTGTCAAGATGGCCGGTTGTGGGTTCGTGGCATCTAGGCAAGTTGACACCAGGGATGCTGCCTCACATGGATGGCCCCACCACAGGGAACGGCCTGGCTCGTGGGCCTGCGTCATCAAGGTTGGGAAGCTTGGTGCGCAAACATGCGGTCCGTGTGTACTGGCTGGGGGGGAGTACCCTGGTTGGGCTCCGTGCCACCCTCATGCTTCCAGTCTCTGTGCTCTCCCCGCAGAACCCCGACATCGTTCTGGTGCACTATCTGAACGTGCCGGCCATCGAAGACTGCGGCAAGCCCTGCGGCCCCATCCTCTGCTCCATCAACACCGACAAGAAGGAGTGGGCGAAATGGACGAAAGAGGAGCTCATCGGGCAGCTGAAGCCCATGTGTGAGTAGGCTCGGCTGCCTGGCCTGGACTCCGGGCCAGCATCATCCTGGCAGGGCCAGGAGGCCCTCTGTGGCCTTGGTTGACCGAGGTGCGGGAGCCCCTGTCACCTCAGATGACAATGACGTAGTGAAGTAGCTGTGAGAAGGGTTGCTCCCACCCCACCCCCTTCGCTGGCTCTTCACCAGTCCCCTACAGGACAGGCAGGGCGCAGAATGCCAGGGCCACAGTGCAGGTGGGAACAGCAGGGCTCAGAGGCTCAGGGAGGAGCCGGGCCAGGAGAGCAGTCACTGCTGTCTCCTGGGCAGCAGGCAGGAGAACGATGGCAGTCTGGGGAAGGAAGGGCCTGTGGGGCCTGGGAGGGGCTGGCTGGACCTGGCCGCCTCCTGTCCTCGGCCCATCTGCTCCTGGACGAGAGGCCCTGGTCCCCAGACTGGGTGGCACATAGCTGATGGTAATCGAGCTGATTTCATTCTGTCGGCAAAGCGATGCTTTCTGAGGCATCTGTCAGGTACAGATCACTGACTGCAAATCTCCAAGTGAGTCCAGAGAGCCGGGCCCCCTTGGCCAGCGCCACATCTCCACAGGCCACGGCTCTGAGCGGCCACTAGGGGTTCTCGGTGGCCTCTCCTGCCACCTGGACACCTGGGCTCAGGAAGAACAAACGTGAGTTTGCCGGAATCGAGAAGAGCCCGGGGGCCATCCCGTGCTGGACACAGGGCCCAGGCATTCTGAAACATTGACCTCAGGCTTTAGACAAAGACCTGGCATCATGCAGGACCTCAGAGAGTGGGTCCACAGGTCCCTTGCAGCCCGTACCACCTCTGGAAGCAGGCACTATGTACAGGGAGCAAGTGAAATGTTCTTTCCTAGAAGGAGTGAGTACCACCTCTGGGAGTGTCCAAGCTGAGGCCAGGTGGCTTCTGCAGTAACCAGCTAATCTTCAGAGTTCCTCAGTGCTCGGATTGCGGGGGTGGGGTGGGGGGGTGGATCAGGTTGGGGATAGGGGATCAGGAGGGACAGAGGGGTCTGTGGGGCAGGGGAGGTTGACAGCCCAGCTGGCCCAGGGGCAAACCCCAAATGGAACTCATTCTGATGTCACCCTCCTGAGCCGGAACGCTCAGCCAGTTTGCTGCTGCTGCTGCTGTCACAAGGGGCCTAGAACCAGACAGCCCAGGGGCCTCCGGGCTCAGCCTGTGTCCCCTGCCAGAGGGTCGGGGCTTAAGGTCCGTGAACTCTGGGGCTGGAGCCTGGACCTCTGCCACTTCCCAGGAGGGACTCTTCAAAAGTCTGCAGCACATCAAGAAAATCACATAAAACTACAACAGACTTCCCCTAACTCCTGAAACCCTGGGCTCCCCGGGGGCGTGGGGCAAGAGCTGAGGGGCATACAGACACTCAGGGTGCACATGGGTGCGTGGCTCTGGTCACAGACGCACAGCCTGGAGACGCGGACCCAGGAAGCGCGGCCCCAATCAAAGCCTCGGTGCAAATCAGCATAGCACACAGGGCACAGCTCACAGTGCTTAGGGAAGGCAGAGGGGCTGGGAGCCAAGGAGGCATCAGGTTTGGCTCCAGAACCAGGCATGCCACCCAGCGCTGGAGCCAAGCACATTAGCTTCAACACATTCTCACATGAATCACATCCCTCCAAAGACTTCACAGTTTGATTTCCTGATGTTCTCCCATTTCTCTGCCTGCAGCAGAGTCGTCAGTGGTTTAATCACAGCGTTGTGCTCACCAGTGGTGTGGGGGAGAGCGGGGTGCAGGTCTGCCGCCTTCGCCTCACCCACCGCAAGAGTTCCTTTGGCTTTGGGGACCTCACACATGCCGACTAGTAAGCCAGACTGGGTCCAAGAGCCCCAGTGGTTCTTGTCACCACTGTGTCCTTTGGGGGATGGGCTGCCTTCAACCTGCAATATGAAGGATGCCTTTGCCAGATTTAAAGAAAAAAAAAAAAAGACAAGGAAAAACTGTGATATCTGTTAGGAATTCCCCATAGGCTTCCAAAGTGCTTCCTCTCTCCAGCAGTCCCTTCTGTGATAGTTGGAATATGGGTCCTGCTGCCATCTCTCTTTGCCATAGCAGTTCAAGGTTGACATGGTAGCCCCCCATGTCAGGGACCAGCCGTCTGGGCTCCTTTCAGCTGGTTGCTGTGCTATTCCTAGAGTATTGCCCTGTCTTAACATGGTCCAAGGTGGCTACTGCAGCTCCTGCCCTCACAACTGCATTCCAATCACTGAAAGCAGAGAAGAGAAAGTAGAGGGCAATCGTTTGCCTTTTAAGGGACAGGGTCTAGATGTTGCGTACACTTCTATTCGTGTATCATTGGCCAGAATTTGGTCAGATGGTCATGCCTGTTTGCAAGGGAGTCTGGGAAATGTAGTCTTTTGTTCAGCACTACCATCCTGACATACTTTGGGGACTAGGGTTCGACATGTGAGTCATTTGGGGCCAAGTGGAGCCGAGCTCAAGCTAGGTGCCCCTGTAGGACCTCAGCTGAGAACTGCTCATGTCAGCCCAAGGCCTGAGGATGACCGGTTCGGTTCCTGTCTGAGGGTTGGAGTTTACGGAGTGCAAGTGAATGTGACCTAAAACCCCGCGCATGTCATCCTGGAAATTCTGGGGTCTGTTCCAATGCAGCTGCTCTGAGCAGGCACCAGCTTTGGGTGCCTACTCTGGCATGGCATGGCATGGCATGGCATGAGAGGGGGACTTGGCAGGTGGGGTCCCCTCCTCCCAGGTCAACTTTGAGTGGGGAAAAGTGGTAGACAGGCTCTGAGCCTGCATCCGGCCAGCCCAGTGAGGAGCTTGCTCAGTGACCTTTGGCTACCCAGGACCACAGCGGTTCTGAGCCACTGTGCCCGGGCCTTCCGCCCTCCGCTCTGGGTATGCTGTCAGGGAGCCCGCTGGGACCGGTTCCCGCGGAGTGCACCTGCTCCTCTGATTACCCATGGCATTCTGCCCTGCCCACGCCTTGGCAGCCCGGGAGGGGACAGGCCTGCCAGCCACCTCCAAGCTAAGCGTCCGTGAGCTTGTGCCGTCCAAAGTGAGGGGAGGGCTTGAGTTTTAAGCTGTGTTCACAGCCCTTGCCCCAGCTGTCCCCACCTTGGCGGCCAGATGGTCCTGCATTCTAAAGCAGGGCCTGGGTCTCCCTGCAGCTCATGTGGCCCCAGAGCTCATCGGCAGCCCTACCAGTGTCCTCTGGAATGGGCTGTGCTCCTACATCCTTGCCCAGGACCCCTAGCTGTTGCTTCGGGGTCCTGGAACCTCTGTGGTGATGTCCTCAGCAGCACCGCATGGGCCAAGCCAGGAGGGCTGGCCCCAGGGTTTGCATCCACACACGTTTCTACAGGCATGCTGGTTGGTACACACTTGCGGCTGGCACACGTACACACACGTGCACAATGTGATGGCCCTCATCACCCACGCATATAGCCGCCTCGTCCCAGTGCCTGGAAGCAGAGACCGGCAGGCTCAGGTGGACAGACAGGCACGGTCTGGACCAGAACCAGTGCCTGACATCTCCCCATGGAAAGTAGATGAGTGGGCTCAAGCGGCAGTGAGACTAGGGGGTAAAGGTGCAGACGGCACCCAGGAGTTAGGCTCAGAGTGCAGTGGGACCAGGCACCAGGCACCTGGCCTCTCGGACCTCACCGTCTTTCTTCAGGGAAGGGAGCCCCACCCTGTGGCCATGGTTCTCACATGACATTGTGGACACAAGCATGCAGATGTGCAGCTGCAGCCTTCTAGCCACACTCAGGCAGGGAAGTTGGCCCTATGTCTTGAGGTTGAGCCATGCCAAGCTCTGTGCCATGGGTGAGCACTGAAAGGCCAGTTGGACAGCTATTCAGGGACTCCTGCACCCAGCAACACTGGGCCGGAACCAGCTTTTAGAGCGACTGCTCTGAGCCCTGCCCTGTGCCAGCCTGGGGCAAGGTGCAGGGAGGGAGGAGCCCAGGCCCTGCCCTCAGGAAGGCAAACCAGAGAGCTGTGCCAGCTGCCGGGTCCAAAGCAAACAGCACCGCTGGCAAGGACAGCTCTGCCTTCGGGAGCCTGGAAATTCAGAGGACCGACACGGCAATAGTCAGCAGGCTCCTGGAGGCGGACTCGCCCAGGCCCTGATGATCGCGGGGACTCGGAACCGGGCAGGAGGCAGAGGCCTCCTGGGCAGGTTTGTCCACAACAGTGTGGCGGGGGACACAGGCAAAAGCAGACACACAGCGTGGCATTGGAGGTGATATGCAGTGATGGAGGTCATGTTGAGGGCAAGAGGAGAAAGGTCATGCTGAATATGAGGGAGTGGCGGCCATATTGAGGAGGCCATGTTGAATTTGAGGGGGTGAAGGCCATGCATGCGGAGAATGAGGTGATCAAGGCTATGCTGAGTGTGAGGGAGGAGGCTGTGCTGAGTGTGGGTGGTAGATGTCATGTGAAGGAGGGGGGTGGAGGTCACATGAAGGAGGCTGAGCCCATGTGGGGGCGGTGAGTGTGCTCTCCCAGCCCCCAGCTGTCCTCAGATGCCCGGTCAGCTTTGGTCTGGGCACCCATGCAGCCCACCGGTGTTTTCAGGAACCGCGTCCGGGCCCTCACTGGGCCCTCAGGAAGAGCACATTCCTAGCCTCTGTGCGACTGCCAGGCCAGTGCCACAAGACGCCAGGGACCCAGCAGTCGCCTCCGTGGCTGGAGACGGGGAACTCCTCACCGCTGTAAAGGGGTGGGTGTGACAGGGGCCAGTGGGGAGCAGGCCAGTCAGCAAGCCTGCCCCTCCCGGGTTCCTGGCCCCGCATGCTGAGCCGCAGAGCCCTCCGTCTCTAGTGCCCGCAACCCTCTCCCCCACGTCCAGGAGGCCCTCGCTGTTGCAACGCCCAAGCCGAGGGTTTTATAGTCAGTGCGTCTGTGGTTTTCTCATAATTTTCCAGACAAAGACCAAAGATCCAGTAAGAGGGGAAGTGTTTATTTGTTTTGCTTTTTTGCTTAGATTGTAATCCTGGTGATTATAGAAATATCAAGAAGTAAAATCAACAAAGGCTTCCCTCTCCCGATGCTGCACCAAACCCCGTTCCTGGTCGATTAGCGCCACCTGGTGGGCTAGCAGCAGAGCGGCTCCGAGAGGCCCGCCATCTGCAGGAACGGGACTCCCCAGCTGGGCTCCTCAGGAGCCTGCAGACAGGAGGCACTGTCCCATCCGTGCCTGGGACCCTGGCTGCAAGGGAGCCTGAGAAGTGGTGGGAGACCATCTTGGACCTGATTTGCAAGTCTGGGGTAGTGAGCTTGGGTTGGGGAGGAGCAAGCAGAGGGGAGCCCTGGGGAGCAGCGGGTGCACCCCCTTTCCTTTCTGCCTCAGACATCACCTGGCAAAGCAAGTCACAGAGGTGCAGCCCCCACGAAGCCACAGTCTGGGGCATGTGAGATAGGAGGTAAAGTGGGGGGAGAGCAATCTGGGGAAAGGGAGGCTGCTCTTAGAAAGGAAGATTGTTTTCCTGCCAGAAATGTTCTCTTGGACGCGTTTTCCAATGTCCCCACCTCTGAAGTGGGGGCTAGGAGTCAGGAACAAGTGGGTGTGCCCCCAGTGTCCCCAACCCCACACATCCTAGGCAGAGGAGGTGACTCAGCGCCAGGGGCAGCAACCCACGTCAGAAACACTTGGGCAGGTCAGTAAAAAGGCAGGCTCCACCCTCTAAGACATTCTGAGTCCTCAGGTCCAAGTGGGCCCTAGGAACCTGAATTGTTAACAAGAGAGATTCTTGTGCTTTTTGAGAGATCCCGGCCAGAAGCCGACCAGGGGGCCCTACCGTGGGGAGCTGGCCCCAGGCCTCGGAGCAGTGGCTGGTTCTCAGACTTCAGTGGGAAGGAGGCAGACGCAAAATCAGTGCTGACCTGAAACACGCACAGTGAAGGGGGTCCAGGACCCCGGAGGCCTTTCCACAGACTCTGGGACAGGGCATGCTGCCCTCGAAGTTTCCTCGTATTGCAAGTCAGACCTTAGTGCCCTGCACCAAGTCGGGTCTTACCAGACACTTTGTGACTTGAAGTCAAGAGAAACCAGCCCTGGAATGTCATCAAAGGAAGCACATCTGCGTCCCCGTCCCCATGGTGGCCCCAGGCCCCAGGGAGTAGCTCTGTCCCTAAGGACAGAAGGCTCTGTTCCCTGCCTGTGTCTGCAGGACCCAGAGTCACTGCGGTGGTGAGGACGGGACAGAGGGCTCACAGAGGATTTCCCTTCCCCTGCTGGATGTCCCTTTAGTGAAGGCCTGCTGGCTAGGAGGGCAGGCTGGGTGGGTCCCTGTCATCCCTCTCTTCTGCCAGACTGCATTCTGGGTACCTCCCTACCTGGCCGGGAGCAGAGCAGGTGGTAGGCATGGAGGCAGGGCTGATTGTAGGTGGGGTGTGCTGCTTTTCCTGCTGTGCTGGGAGGAGCCAGCTCATTTTGCAAATATGCCTTTCTCCCTCTGGCTAAAGTTCATCTAGTGGGCCCTGGCCGGTTGGCTCAGCGGTAGAGCATCAGCCTGGCGTGTGGAAGTCTCAGGTTCAATTCCTCGCCAGGGCACACAGGAGAAGCACCTCTCTGCTTCTCCACCCTTCCCCCTCTTCTTTCTATCTCTCTCTTCCCCTCTTGCAGCCAAGGCTCCATTGGAGCAAAGTTGGCCCAGGCACTGAGGACGGCTCCATGGCCTCCACCGCAGGCGCTAGAATGGATCTGGTTGCCGAGGAGCAACACCCCAGATGGGCAGAGCATCGCCCCCTGGTGGGCATGCCAGATGGATCCTGGTCTGGTGCACGCGGGAGTCTGTCTCTCTGCCTCCCTGCTTCTCACTTCAGAAAAATTAAAAGAAAAAATTCTCTAGCGGAATTGGCCCCCACGTAGGAGAACTAAAAGAGAAAAACTTCTTTTGAATCTGTCTCTCCCTGGCTACTTGCCACTCAGGGCTGCTTGGGCACCACATACCACCTGCAGTTACAAACTCCCGGCTCCTTTCTGACATCCACTCAGGCAGGAGGCTTTGGTGGGATGTGCCTCTGAGCTGGAGTTGGGGACACAAGGAGCACCGCCCACGTCCCGTGGCTTACTGTCACCCGGAGCTAACATAGCCCTGCTCATCCTGGGGGGTGGTTTGGTTAAACTTAGAATTCCTTGTCAACAGTGAAATCTCTAGATCTCCAGCTTCTCTTTGAAAATCAAAGGTTCTGGGCCACAGTGTTAGGAGCCGAGAGGCAGCTACCCCTTTCGATGGCACCTACATCCCTGTGGGTGCCATCGACACCTGAGCCCAAACTCCAGACATCTGAACCCCAAGTCTCACAAGAAGCAAGATGGAAACTGTCTGGAACCCTGCTTGGTTCCTTGCCCCTACTGCCAGTGGCCAGGAGGGGCTGCTCAGGCCAGCGGTCACTTCCTGTCCTGTCTGCCCACAGCCCAGGCTGAGAATGATGGGTTGCAGTTAAACTCCAGTGAGAAGAGGGTTCCAGGGCCCAGGTGGCCCCTGGATGCGAGGTAATTGCCAAAGCTGCTTCTCTCCTGGCCACACTGCGCCTCTGACATCACTAAGCCATCCGAGAGCTCCAAGCACGTTCACGCTCTTCCTACGGCAGCATGCAGAATTCCTGGAGATTCCGAGCGCCTCAGGATGGCCCGCCATGCCACATTCATGTCCAGTCAGCAGGGCCGGTGCCCAAACACTGAGCCCCTAGGAGATGGTCGGTGTGGCCACGTGCAGAGGTGCAGGGAGCACCACGCCCACGCGGCTGACTCCCCTGACGTCACAGCTGTGATGCTCCTGATTGGGAAGCCCCTCCTCCTGGCCTCTCCCCTGTGGTCTGAGGTCCGTCCCAGCTGGGAGGCGCAGTGGCTGTGTTAAGTTCTCAGGCCCTCCAACACCATGACCATTGGAGCAAACCTGTGCCTCCCGGTGAAAGACAGGGGTCAGGGGGCAGGTCCCACTGACCTACATCCCCAACATCCAGAACCGGAAACTGCAAGCCCCCTCAGGCCACGGCACCTACGTCCCTGAGCACACGTGTCATCCTGTCCCCAACCAGCCTCCAAACTCCTCGAAATGAGATTTCTGACCGTGTCCTCGGGACCAGGAGGAGACAGAGTTGAGGACGAGCCAGGAAAATTGAATAGTATGTGGGTGTCTGGATATGAGAAGTTAAACCTAATGAAAACGTTATCCAGTTGAACCAAGAAATCAGAGGCAGGGCCTTTATCCCTGTCAACAAGAGTACAGAGAAAATTAAACCAACGCCTGCCATTTCCCACTGACCTTGTTGCCATGGAGACTGCCTTCCCGTGTCAACAACTCTAAGGAGGAATCCAATTGGGCTCATGCACGCACTGAGAGGCCTTTGTCATGCAGTTCCTTAAATAGGGTGACCACACATCCTCGGCCACCAGGGAGCATCCCAGTTTGTACCATCGTCCCTCCGGATGATCACTGTACCCGTCTGCCTCCAAGGTGACCTGTCTGGGCAGCAAGCTGTATGGTCACCCTTTTTACAGGTCTTTACCGAGCATTGAGAACTGGATGCATCCAGGTGGGGGCAAGAAGGAAGGACCCCACCACCACTGGGGGCCTCTGTTGGGCCGGGTTATCTCTGTCACCAATGTGCCACTTGTTATCTGCTCCTCACACCATCAAGAAACCTCTTCCCTTGCAGAAAAGGCCAAACGTCTGTTCTGGCAGGCACCGCTGGTGCCGTTACTAGAGTGACCCACGCTCTGGCTGACATGCCCTGTCGTCCTTCTAGAAGACACTGCTGCACAAGGCAAAGAGGGTCAGTCAGCTAGTGCTCCCCAGTTTCCGGGGCCGCCATGGAGTAAGGGCCTTCCCGAGTTCTCCTTTCTGACTCCTTGTCCAATTCCCCTCTAGTGACGATTCAGGGCAGAAGGGGTCTCTGCCTCGGGGCCCTTGACCCTGGCCTGCCTCCGCTCTCCTGTGGATGAACCGAATCAGGATCCTCGGCGTGGGGCTCACTCATCTGGGTGTCTTTAAAGTCCCTTAGGGCACAGTGACAGGTCGTTAGGTGAACCAGAGCCAGGCACCCACTTTGCAGATGAGGAAAAGGTCCAGAGAAATCAGAGATCTTCCTTGCATCTTACGCCTGTAAGGCAAGTATGGTCCTGCCAGCCTGTCTCCCACTGGCCCTCTGCATGTCTGGATCCGGGCTACTTCTTCCTGCACAGCTCATTCAGACACAGGGCTCAGGCCATCAGTAACATCCCACCGCTGCTTAGAGTAGCGTGTCAGGAATGACCACTTGTGGCTTCCGCTGACAGTGAAAAGGAAGCCCTTCTGGGTCCCCATGTCTGACTAGGTGGGTCCCCTCCCCAACCCCACCCTCAGTGACTAGAAATCCAGGCAAGGAGCCCCCGTCTGAGAGTCAAAAACTGCCCCCACCAGTCCCACCTTCTCTGAGAGGAGACTCATTTTGGGTTCCCCATCTTTCATAGAAGTGTCCCCTAAACGCCCCCCAGTCTCCACGATGAACGTGGCCAGGCCTCTGGGAACCCCAGCGGCCCAGGTTCAGCCACTGGGACGAGTTCCTGGCCCAGACCCCCCTCTCACTCTTGCTGGCGCCATATCTTCCGGGAGCAGGTCCACAGCAGGCCCCGCCTCCTGCTTCCTGCCCTGCGCCCTGGGGACCCAGACCCTTTCCTCTGCCCTGGTCTGGGTGGCACAGCCAGTCCAGTGACCAGATGTTCTGACCCAGCTATACTGGCCCCAGGGAGGAAGGTCACAGGGGAGGGGCCCGGGCCTTGAGAGCTTGTGCCCCTCCCCACCCCAGCCCACCTGGCCCTCAGAGACAGTGGCACCCTCCATAGAGAGGGCAGGAGACAGCGAGGGGGGAGGGGGTTGGAGCTGGGGAAACAGCCCCTGTTTCTGGGTTACCTGCACAGTCACCATCTCCCCGGCCCCCACCCTGTAGACCAGAATCCCTCTCTCCAGGAAGTGCAGTGCGTCTAGCTTTGAGTGGGCAGGAATCTCAGCCTCTGGGTGAAGCAGCACCCCTTATCCATCCAGGCATTCCTGGGTCCCTGGGGGGGGTGCCGGCGTCCCATCCTGGCAGGCAGCCGGCCCAGCCTGACACTGCAACCCCTCCCTGTCCCCACTTCTCTGCTGTGTGACCTTGGGCAGGTTACATAACTTGCTGAGTCTTGGTTCTCAAATTAATAGGGACAATAATTTATTCTCAAAGAATTGCTGAGAAATTAGACACGTAATCTCTCTATGCCGGGGGTCAGAATAGCGCAGACTGGGCGGCTTAAATGAGTTAATTTTCTCATAGAAATTAATTTTCTCACCATCTGGCGGCTGGAAGTCCAAGATCAAGGTGTCGGCAGGATTGGTTTCCAGTGAGGCCCCTCTTGCTGCTTGCAGAGGGTGGGCCGCCTTCCTGCTGTGTCCTCCCATGGCCGGGCTCAGTGTGTGCACTCTCCTGGTGTCTCTTGCTTCTTATAAGGATATGAGTCCTGTTGGATTAGGACCCCCCACCCTCATGACCTCATTTAACCTTATTAATCTCTTGGAAGGCCCTGTCTTCAAATACAGTCACTTTGGGTTTAGGACTTCAACCTAAGAACCTTGTGGAGACACGGTTCTGTTCTATCTGTGCAGAGGGTGACAGTTGAGCTTGACCTGGGCTCGGGCCTTGTCTGCCTAGCCAGTGCTCTCCGCCTCTCCCCTGAGGCTGGGGTGGAGCAGCCACACCTGAGGAGCCAGGTCCCCCAGGCCACCCCCAGCTCCCCCTTCAGCCCCAGCTCCCCCTCCGACCACCCTCCCCCCTCCAGCTCCCCTCCCTCCTCCAGCCCCACCCGCCACTTCCTCTCGAGCCCCCAGCTCCCCCTTCAACCCCCAGCCCCCTCCAGTCCCCAGCTCCCCCTTCCAGCTTCCCCTCCCCTCACACTCCCCCTCCAGCCCCAAGTTTCCCCCTTCAGCTCCCCCCCTCCTGCCCCCAGCCCCACCCCCAGCTCTCAATTACTTGTCACAGCAGTTGGCCACCTCTTGGGTAAATTG
The DNA here is from genome assembly GCA_037038555.1 of Rhynchonycteris naso. Lineage (NCBI taxonomy): Eukaryota > Metazoa > Chordata > Mammalia > Chiroptera > Emballonuridae > Rhynchonycteris > Rhynchonycteris naso. The sequence continues at coordinate 232,743,447 of CM072997.1, read as the reverse complement.
TGCATCAGAAGATGCTCTCCAAAGCATGGCCTCATGCTGGTGTCCTTGATTTCATTTTGATTATTCATATTAGTGGGACCGCTGCTGTCTAGCCAGGGGTGGTAATTAGGGTAAGTGCTGGGTACAGGCCAGGTCAGTGATGGCGTGGGCCAGTGAGCTCCTGTGACAGCCACCCCAGCCTCCTCTCAGAAGAACAGTCCTCACACAGGGCGTGCTGCAGGCGGCCCAGCCAGGGCCGGCGTCGGGCCTGGGCACATGTGTTCCGGAGCAACAGCGGGACTAGTGTAGACGCCATGGGAGCACCCCGCAACACGCCACCCCCTGGGGCTGGCAGGGACCCCCAGGCAGCCCCTGACCTGTACCTGAGCCAGCTTGCCCCAGGCATGTCCTGTCTGGTATCCTCCCCTGTCCCAGGCTTCCTGGGCACACGGTCCCCCTCCACCACCTGGGCAGGCCCAGGTCCCCACCAGGCTGCAGCACTCCGAGCAACCCTCCCTCCGGACAAGGAGACCCGCTGTGGCCTGGAAATGAGTATCGATCCTGGTGACCCAGTGCCACCAGGTTGTTTCCAGAAATCCCCTTCCTCCTCCTTTGCCCCCAGCCCAGGCCCTGCCCTCACGGGTCATCGAGTCCCCACCCTGCTGCCTGTAGGAAGGGGGAAGGGCGGGGAGGGGACCTCCAGTGGGTGCTCATTAACCTTCCTTTCACACAGTGCTCTTTTCCCTGTGGAAATCTCCTTTCCCGCTGATTCATTACGTGGTGGGAAGCAGAGCATGACATGTTAAAAGCCGTCTTGATAGTATTTGATATTCAGTACTAACAACTCACCACCTCTGAGGAGGGGGCTTCTCCCCCCACCGGAGGGGGAGGGAGGCAATCTGCATATTGGATATTCCAAGACAGTAGGTAATTTACATTAAGCATCCAGAAATTCTCTGCTCGCAATCTGTCACCCTTCACTGGGTTTTCATTTTATAACCTTCACGACCGCAGGAGAAGAGGAAGAGTGGGGAGAAGGTGGTGGGGGATCCCCACAGGGGCCAGGGGCTGGAACAGAAGCCCCGTGTGAGGACTGAGCACACCATTGTCAGGGATGATGGCCCTGGCCAAGGGTGACCGGATGTCTGCGGCTGGGGTGGGGACTGGCAAGCCCACCCCGCCCCTGAGACCTCTGGGGGTGGTGTAGCCACTGGGCTGGAAGCCAGAGGTGGGTCTCTTCTCTCCGGACAGCCAAGTTCAGAGTCAGTGGGTGTCCCTGAGATCATTGGCTCTGGTTCCACGAGGAGCAGCGAGAGGCAGACGTCCACGCCCGGGAGCTCCAGGGGACTGGACGCTTCTCCCACACCTGCAGCGCCTGCAGAACTGAGGCTCAGGATGGAGCTGTGTTCCCCATCCTGACCGCATGGGGGGCACCGCTGGAGCGTTCTTCACAAAGCCTGGGCACCACCCCAGACTGAGGACATTAGAACCCCCCGGCTGGGGCTGGGGCTGGGGACAGACGCTGGGACATGCCATCTGTATGTACAATACTGCAAGGGGGGGCACTTGAGTCCTGCGTGCTGTCCCCCCACCCAGCCTCTGTTTTCTCCTCTGTAAAATGAGAAACCTGGAAAAGGCACTCAGCCAAGGGGCCCAGGGCATGGGGACAGGCCAGAGGACTCTGACCCTCACTGCTGCCTCAGCCAGGCCCCCTCTGCTATTAGCTGGCTGCCATATTGGATTTCCAGGTGAAGGTTTATTTGAAAAACAGGTTCCATGATAGTCATGAGGTTTGCAAGCCCCTGGCCAGGGCCTTCCATTCCAGTTGCTAGGGATAAGGTGGCCTGAGCCAGCAGGAGCACAGCCTCCTGGGGCTGCTGGAGGGTTCCCCAAGGGACCCACAGCCGGGGATGCCCACCTGAGAAAAGGGGGACCATAAACCCACCACCATGCCCTGCCCGTGCCCACCCATAGCACTCCAAACAGGCACCCAAGACTTCAAACCCCGAGACCAGACAGCTCGGAGAGCTGGGGGACAAGAGCCCTCGGCACCCTGCCCATTTCCTTTATGACCTGCCAGAACCCAAGACCTGCTGAGACCAGGCCCATGGGCTCCGGTGCTGGGAAAGCCCCAAGGCCTCCTGGAAGAGCCTCAGCAGGCTGGAGCGAATGGCAAGGACCATGAGTGCACACCGGGGGCAGGTGTGCAGAGAAGGACAAGAGCACCCGCGGGAATTCCGGGCAGATCACAACCCTCTCGTGTGGGTTTCCTTTGCAAAACTACAGAAGTTCCATCTAACGGAGCCAACAAGGTGGACTCCGGGGAGCTCCCCTCCCAGCCCCCGGCGTGCCAAGGCTGAGCCTTCTGTGGATTTCACAAGAATCCCCGTCCCCGTAGCATCAGCCATGGGGCGAGGCCAGCGGCTTGTGCTGCATGTCACCAGCCTCACCATGCACGGCTGTGGCAGCAGCAGCTCTGTGGTGTACACGTGAAGTGGCCCCAGGAGTGAACTGGGTTTCCTCTGAGCCACCATGTCAAGCAGATGCTATGCTACCCCCATTGTACAGATGAGAAAACTGAGGCTCAGGGTTCGTGAATTGCTCCAATTTACACAGCAAGTAAAGACCAAAATCTGGACTCAAATCCAGGTGTGAATTTGACCCAGCCCCTGCCCGCTGTGTAGACTGTCTCCCTGTGTGTGAATCCTGGCGCCCCTCACAAACAAGGGCCGGTGACGTGAGTCATGGCAGACAGCCCTTCCCCCGGGTCCCTGTGAGAAACTCAGCCACAGGAGGAAGGAATTGTTCTTGTATTGGCAAAGTCACAGGTGTCTCCCTGGTGTGACTCTGAGCCCTGCTCCTCTCAGACTGCCTGCTCCCCCCACCTGTTCTCCCCTCTCAGCAGCCTGGGTCACTCCTGGAGCCTCGGGGCTGTGGGTTCACTGCCTCTGGACCCCAGAGAGAGCCACCAGAGAGCTGGGCTGTGCCACTTGCCCGACGTGCCACCCAGGGCTCGGCCACCTCTTGGCCGGGCTGCCGCAGCTGAGAAGGGAGAGCAGAGAGAGCGAGTATGAACCTCAGCCAGCCCACACACTCGGCCAGGCAAGTCGGTGTATTTTAGACTTCTGGCCCCCTCCTGCCAAGCAGGCGCAGAGACAGCCCTCAGCCGTTCAGGGACCCCCATGTCAATACCAGGGGCAGCAGAGGTCCAGGGCCAAGGAGGGTTGAGCCATCCAGGTGGCTGGCCGGGCATTAGTGGGCACCCAGGCCGTGTGAGCCCTCAGTCCTGTCCCCGCAGCCCCTGAGGTGGAAAAGTCCGAGTAGTGCAGGCAGCCGTAGCAGTCCTCTTGGCCCGGCCTCCTCCCTGGCACAGTGCTGGGACCCGGACCCCAACTCCATCTCCCCTCATCTCTGCCACCTGCAGTCTCAGGAGGCCCCCTTCTCTTCGCCTCCAGGACCCCTGGAAGAGTCACCCTGGTGCCCTTGGACTCTGGGGAAACCAAAGCCAATCTCTAGGCATCCACTCCCCTGGCTGGACACAGGGAAGGGAGGGAGGGGGCAGGGCAGGGAGCTCCCCAGCAGGGCCTGGTGGGGCTCCCCTTCCCTCCTGATTTGTCCCTCCCGCCAGCCTCCTAGCAGACCTGGGGCTGTGCTCTGGGAGGGCCTGGGTCCCGTGCTCCCAGGTGGCGCCCCCACCCCATGGCCCTGACCACCCTCCTCTGTCTCCCCCAGTCCACGGCATCAAGTGGACCTGCAGCAACGGCAACAGCAGCGCGGGCTTCTCGGTGGAGCAGCTGGTGCAGCAGATCCTCGACAGCCACCAGACCAAGCCGCAGCCGCGGACCCACAACTGCCTGTGCACCGGCAGCTTGGGTGAGCAGGGCCCCGGGGACAGCTGGGCATGACAGGGCCCCGGGCTGAGGGTCATCTGCCAGGCAGCAGGCACACCTCTCTTCAGGGGTCACAGTGATGTCCAGGGAGGGAAGGGGGTCGGCCCGGAGTCAGGTGACAACACCCTCATCCTGCCCTACCAGCTGCAGGACAGCCCACTTGGGCAGGAGAGAGTGATTTCCAGGGAGGCAGCTCCACTAAGAGTGGAGGCAGCAGAGCTGAGGGGTGCATGGGGATGGGCTCCAGGCCTCGGACCACCCACAGTAGTGCCCTGCAGACCTCCGCTGCCCTTGGGCTGTGTCTGCAAGAGACCCGGTTCCTGGGCACCAGACCAACCCTGGCTTTTCAGGAAAATCAGTTTTGAATCAATGGGACCCCTCCCGCTGAAACTCTTTCTTTAATGACCGTTCCCTCGGAGAATGTGAAGTGTCCAGCACTATACATCCGAATGTATCTTTTTCCGATAATGGCATTTGCTCTTTGAAACGTGCGTTCTCTACTCCCTGAGCTGCCTTAATTAGCCGTTTCCATTAGAGGGTCACGTCACTTCTCCATGCTGTCTTCATGCGCGTAGGCATCCTGGTGGCAAAGCTGTAACAGGGTCAGGGGACCAGTCACCCTTCTACAAAGAGAAAAATGGCCCTTATTCGATAAAATAAAAACGATGACAGAGGGAGAGAGGGGAGAGAAACTGCACCCACGGGCACGAGGCCCAACTCGCTGGAGCTCAGAAGCACTGTGCGCCGGGCCTCTTTCTCCTCCACCACTGAACTAGGGGCTTGGGGCTCTGTCCTGGCTGCATCTTAGAAAAATCTGTCCCACAAAGAGCTGAGGACAGGCCAGCTAGCTAAAGAGAGGATGGTGGCCCCAAATACCTTTTGGCCACCAGAGCAAAGTCCAACCGACCGCCCCTTGGTCCCTGCGGAGAGCTAATCCAGAGTGCCTCGCTCTCCACACGCCCCTCCCTCTCTGCTCCCTGTCCCAGGGTGGCTCCCCACCACCTGGTGGGAAAGGACTCCCTGAAGTGCCGTGTCCCCTGAGCAAGGGTGGAGGCCTCCAGCAACCCAACAGAGGGACCAGGCCTCCATCCCGGGCTGAGCCCCCAGCCAGCAAGAGCCTTCCCAGGGAAGGCGTCTGCTCTGACAGTAGAAAGGGTTGCTCTGGACACAGCATCCTCTCCAACCTCTCCTTCCCCGCCTCCCCTGTCCTGGGGCACTGCAGTCACTATTTGAAAAGCAAGTCAAGGATGGTGTGGAGGAAGGTGACACAGGGCACATGAGAGCCCGAGGCTTGGGGCTAGGGGGCTCCAGACCCTGAGGGACTGCGCCATGCCTGCCCTGGGGGCTTAGCGACCTGCCTAAGCTCCCCAGTGGGGCTCTACCAGGTCCCAGCTGCTCAGAGACAGGGCCTGCAGAAACCCTGGCTCTGACTCTCTTTGTCTGTGTGTACATGTGTGCGTGCGTGTGCTTCTGATCTCTGCAGGAGCTGGCAGCAGCGTGCATCACAAGTGTAACAGTGCCAAACACCGCATCATCTCGCCGAAGGTGGAGCCGCGGACGGGGGGCTACGGGGGCCACTCGGAGGTGCAGCACAATGACGTGTCCGAGGGCAAGCACGAGCACAGCCATGGCAAGGGCTCGGGCCGCGAGAAGAGGAACGGCAAGGTGGCCAAGCCTGTGCTGCTGCACCAGAACAGCACTGAGGTCTCCTCCACCAACCAGGTCGAGGTCCCTGACACCACCCAGAGCTCCCCCGTGTCCATCAGCAGCGGCCTCAACAGTGACCCCGACATGGTGGACAGCCCTGTGGTCAGCGGCGTGTCCAGCATGGCGGTGGCCTCCGTGATGGGGAGCTTGTCCCAGAGTGCCACGGTGTTCATGTCGGAGGTCACCAACGAGGCCGTGTACACCATGTCCCCCACCGCCGGCCCCAACCACCACCTCCTCTCGCCCGACGCCTCGCAGGGCCTTGTCCTGGCCATGAGCTCTGACGGCCACAAGTTTGCCTTCCCCACCACGGGCAGCTCGGAAAGTCTGTCGATGCTGCCCACCAACGTGTCCGAAGAGCTGGTCCTCTCCACCACCCTCGACGGTGGCCGGAAGATTCCGGAAACCACCATGAACTTTGACCCCGACTGTTTCCTCAATAACCCAAAGCAGGGCCAGACGTACGGGGGTGGTGGCCTGAAGGCCGAGCTGGTCAGTGCCAACGTCCGGCACTCCCCGCCCGCGGAGAGAGGCTTCAGCTTCAGCACTGTCCTCACCAAGGAGATTAAGACCGAGGACACCTCCTTTGAGCAGCAGATGGCCAAAGAGGCATACTCCTCCTCCGCAGCGGCAGCCGGCTCCCTCACCCTGACCGCGGGCTCCGGCCTGCTGCCGTCGGGCGGCGGCCTGAGTCCCAGCACCACGCTGGAGCAGATGGACTTCAGTGCAATCGACTCCAACAAGGACTACACATCCAGCTTCAGCCAGACGGGCCACAGCCCTCATGTCCACCAGACCCCTTCCCCCAGCTTCTTCCTGCAGGACGCTGGCAAGCCCCTACCCCTCGAGCAGAATGCCCACAGCAGCCTGAGCGACTCTGGGGGAACCTTTGTGATGCCCACGGTGAAAACGGAGGCCTCGTCGCAAACCAGCTCCTGCAGCGGCCACGTGGAGACGAGGATAGAGTCCACCTCCTCCCTCCACCTCATGCAGTTCCAGGCCAATTTCCAGGCCATGGCGGCAGAAGGGGAGGTCACCATGGAGACCTCGCAGGTAGCCGAAGGGGGCGAGGGTCTGATCAAGTCTGGGGAGCTGCAGGCCTGTAGCTCCGAGCACTATCTACAGCCCGAGACTCCCGGGGTGATCCGCAGCACGGGCGGCGTGCCCATCCTCCCGGGAAACGTGGTTCAAGGACTGTACCCCGTGGCCCAGCCTGGCCTCGGCAACACCTCCAACATGGAGCTCAGCCTGGACCACTTCGACATCTCCTTCAGCAACCAGTTCTCCGACCTGATCAATGACTTCATCTCCGTGGAGGGGGGCAACGGCACCATCTACGGGCACCAGCTAGTGTCGGGGGACGGCGCGGCTCTCTCACAATCAGAGGACGGGGCCCGCGCCCCCTTCACCCAGGCAGAGATGTGCATGCCCTGTTGCAGCCCCCAGCAGGGGAGCCTGCAGCTCAGCAGTGCCGAGGGTGGGGCCAGCACCATGGCCTACATGCACGTCGCTGAGGTGGTCTCGGCCGCCTCAGCCCAGGGCACCCTGGGCATGCTGCAGCAGAGTGGCCGGGTGTTCATGGTGACCGACTACTCCCCAGAGTGGTCTTACCCGGAGGTAAGAGGCTGCCACCACCAACCTCCCCACCTGCCCCACCTGCTCACCCTCCAGCCTGAAGGTACAGGGAGCTCGTTTGCATGTGGCTCTCCAAACTAGACAGACCAAGTGGTCCCCTCCCTCCGTCCTGGGTCCCTGGACAGACCCTCCCCCATCTCAGCCAGGGTTCTCAGTCTCCATCACAGCCAGGAGCTATAAAGGGGTCTCCCCAAGTCCAGGTGGCCCTAACTCCAGCCAGAGCAGTCCGCTGTCTCCTGGCTTATGTGTTAAGATTCAACATACGTTTTGCTTTGTTTTTGGGGGGGAGTATGGGGGAGAGCCTACGACTGCTGCTACAAACAAACAAAACAGAAAAAGCATCTGAAAGGGACCGCCATTGAGCTTCCGTGTGCACTGCTCGGGCCTTGCAGGGATGCTGACCAAAGGCCATGCACCTTCTAGACCCGGGCGCCCACAGGGGGTAATGGGGTGCCCTGAGAGGGGAGGGCTTCCCAGAGCAGGACCCTGCTTCAGAGGCCCCATGGGCTGAGGAGAGGGGCAGAGTGGTTGAGGGCACATCTCAGGGGCACTCCGAGGTGAGATTCTGGCTCTGCCACGACCTTGCCTCTCTGACTGTTTCCTCAGCTGTAAGATGAGGCTGTAACAGTACCTGCCTCAGGTGTGCAGCCAGGAGCGCTTGCTACAGGCTTTGGCCCGCAGCATGTCATCAGTGAGCACTGGTCACAATTCCTTGGCCATCTAAGCTCGCGGCCTCCGGTGTTCCTTTTCACGTTCTCCTGCCGTGGAAACGGGCAAGCCCATTCGTTGACTGGGTATGACCAAGGTGGGGTCGCCTAGACTGAGGGCCTCAGTGTCAGTCTTGACCAGGAGGCTCACACCTCCTCTGCCTCCTTCCTTCACGGCAAAGCCAAGATGGTCTCCGTGTCAATGCCCCCGGCACTCCAGGCCTGGTGCCACACTTCCTAGCTGGCGACCGTGAGCAGCGAGTGCCCTTCCTGTCTCTACCTTGTTGCGGTGTGTGAGGACAGAGTGTGGTGCTCAGGTGGCACCTGTCTCTTCTGTCCACCTCTACTGCTTCCCTCACTGGCTCCCAAGACTCCGGAAGATGCCAACCTGTGTCCTCTTGTGACTCTGTGTGACTCCATCAGCAATACTGGTCTCAGTGACACTCTCCTAGCACCCACCACGTTTACCCAGGGTGACAGGTCAGCCCAGCCCCGCAGCTTGCCGGCGGCCATGCCGTGGCGCTTAGGAGAACAGTGCGGAAGGAGAGGGCAGGAGGCTGGGGACCAGGCTGCCCTGAGGTCTGACCCAGAGTCGGGCTCTCTGGGGATCCGTCGCCTCCCCTGTGGACAGCCGAGAGGGGAGGCCTCGAAGCCTTCCGAGTCCTAGGACCTGGGAGGTTTGGTCCTCAAGATACTTCTAGGCTCCCTGGAGCCTGGGTCCTGAGGGAGCTGGAGGGCGCAGGATGACCCGCCTGCAGGTCCCTAAACTGCGCCGAGAAAGTCAGTTCCGAAGTTGGCCACACGAGGGCGGCACGGGAACAGCAAAGGGAGGACAGTCGGCGCCGCGCGGAGGAAGCGTCCGGCCTTCGATGCGTCCGGCTGCCCGGAAACAGAAGCAGCTCCCATTAAATTTGATTTGGAAAATGCTCACACACCACCTTGCCAGGCCCTTGGGGCCGATATGGCCGAGTGGTGAGACCTCTGCAGAAGCCCCAGGGGCTCTATTCCCCTACAGTCCCCAGTCCAGCGGCAGGACCACGCCCTCCTAGGCTCTCCTGCAGGAAGCCCCACCTCCTCTCCTGCCCCGCCCCTCCCCTCAGAGGCCCCCAGCGGGCACGCCTGCCCTTCCCCTTCTCCATGGGCCAAAGGCGTCAGGAGCCGCCTTCTAGCCAGGCTCTGCCATGCCCACGGAGGGCTCTGTGGGGAGACAGCGGGCCCAGGACACTCCCTCGTCGGTAAATGTGAGGTCAGGCTAGACAGTCGCTTAGCGCCCCCCCACCCCAGCTCTCAAATCAGTGGTGCCCAGGCACCCACTTCCCAGGAATGCTGAGGCTGGGGCCATCTTGCTTTCTCTTTTCAGAGGGTGCCCCCGCCCACAGGCAGCCCCTACTTCAGTGTGCTACTCCCCTCTTCACCTCCAGCTGCGGCTGCTCACGACGTGCGCGCGCGCGCACACACACACACACACACACACACACACACACACACGGGAGGTGCCTTGGGCCCCAGGATCTGCCCCAGGTGCATTGGGAATCTGGGTCCTTTGTCCCAGGACTAGGACTTCCCAGGACACAGCGACCTCAGATGGCTTTGTCGCCCCCTCCCTTCCCCCAAGCCCTCTGCGTCATCCCCCTTCACCTCATCCCCCTTCACCGCGACTCCTGCGGAGGAGGCTGCAATTACAGCCTTCAGGTGCCTGCGTCATCACCGTTCAGCGCAGCAAGGAGCGCGTCGCCATGGAAACCATCCCCTGAACTGACGGATGCTGAGTGCATCCTGCCGCGGTTTCCATGGAGAAGGGCCTGATATGCTCCAGTCATTTCTGCAGCCCTTTGTTCCTCCCCGCCACCCCGGCCTCGTGCTAGAGGCTGCAAATGGATGTTATTTTTCTTCTCCTTTATTCTCACACAGTATCTGTCAACGGCCTTTCCAAGCCACTGCTCTCCCACTTCCTAGGAAACAGGGAAGACTGTGCCCTGAGCTGGCCTCTGGAGCAATCAGGCATCCCAGGGTCAGGTTCCACCTGGGTCGTGGGGCATGGTTCCCAGCCCAGCACCACCCCCAGCCCTGCCTCTCCAACAGAGTTCCACATCTTCTTACTGAGCCAGATAGCAGAACCAAAGAATGTAAGGCCAGAGGGTCCCCTAGAGATCAGATGCCACCCAGAGAAGCTGGGCACTTGCCTGAGAACACAGCCCCTGAGGGACAGAAGCAGGTCTCCTGCTGTTGGCTCCTCGTCTTGTGCTCTCCCCACTGTCCTCCAAACTCTGGTTGCCTGATCTTCAAAGCCTGCCTGGCCCAGAGGAGGCCCCACCCATGAGCACAGGGGACATGCCTTCCAGCCTGGGAGAGTGCCTTCCATAGTGGAACCGATGGGAGCCACCTCCACCTCATCCCTCCAAAGACCCCCTGCTGCTGCTGCTGCTGCTGCTGCTGCTGCTGCTCAGGCCAGCCCTGGGCCAATCTGGGTTCTAGGAACATTGTGGGAACCTCAGGGCCTGTGCCAAGGAGAGGTCACCCAAGAACAGGTGACTGAGCAAGAAAGAGGGTCTTGCTGGCTAGGGGCAGCAGGGAGAACGCTGGGGTCTGGCCTCTGTCCTGGAGAGTTAGGGGAAGGAGGTCTTGGGCCCCACATTTCTCATGCCCTCCACTTCGCCATAACTCGAGTGGATCTGCCTTTGGGCCTTCTCCTGCCCAGACACTAGGTGGCACTCTTGTGCCCTGTCCTGGGCAGCTCGGCCTCCCTCTGGGAGGGTGGATGGACACCCTTGCCCTCTGTCTCCCTCACTGCCTAGGACAGCCTCCCCCACTCAATAACTGGGTCCTCCCCTCAGCTGTCCGAACGCTGATAGGGGACCTACCACTCACTGTCCACGTCGGATATGATACAATGCAAGGAGGTACCGGAAATCACTAAGCAGAGGCGAGGGCTGTGAAGCAGGACTGACCAGGGTGTGGCCTGGCAGGTCCCAGCAGGAGATCCAAGAGCAGCAGAGCCTTTCCCCGTGGGTGACAGCGTGTTTGGGGTCCTTGGGAGCGGGACCATTTTCCCTGGAGCTGAGCAAGGTCAAAGCCCCCTCCTCCACCACCCTTTCCCAGCCCATCTCCCACCCCTGCCTGCGGGAGCAGCTGCAGCCCCAGCCTGGCTGCCCTTACATCAGCACCTGCCTGTGCAGGGAGGGGCCCATGTGGCTGTGTGGGTGGCAGCGCAGACAAGTGCCCTGGTGGCTCAGCACAGCGACAGGCTCACACCCACCTCCTTCCCAACCCCCAACTCTAAGCCCCTCTGCAGCCTGGAGCAACCCCTTTTTCTGTTTCTGCCTTCTTCCTGGTCGCCTTCTTCATCCCCCCTTTCCGCTCTCCCTACCCCCCATCCCCATCACACTCTGGGGACTCTGGGTCTCTTCCCATGACTCCACCAGAACTTTCAATCTCTGTGGGGACACTAAGATGCTCAGGCCTGTTTTCCAAACTCGAAGTTGTCCACAAACAAATGACTCTTCCTCCACTTCCTTCCAGGGGGTCCCACTTTCTCAAGTGCTGAAAAGGTGTGAAAACTCTGTGTTCTTTCTGCCCAGAACCAAAAGTGACATTCGAGGGGGCCATGGGTCCGACCTGCTGGCCCCGTACTGCATCTGGGGGCTCCCATGGACCAGGAGAGGAGGACTGGGGTCCCCTCTTCCTGCTGCAATCCTAAAAGCCCCCGTTCTCAAAAGTCAGGGCTTACCCACGGAGGCCTGAATCCCCCATCCATCCCCGTCCCTCCCGCCTCCCTCCCTCAGTGGCTGACACTCGTCCCTGCTGTCTGTCCCCACCCCACAGGGAGGAGTGAAGGTCCTCATCACAGGCCCATGGCAAGAAGCCAGCAATAACTACAGCTGCCTGTTCGACCAGCTCTCAGTGCCTGCGTCCCTGATTCAGCCCGGAGTGCTGCGCTGCTACTGCCCAGGTGAGATGTTCTCTGCCCGCACGGCCGGGGCCTGGGGCAGGCCTGGGTGACCCCGGGTCACGTCATTACTCTGGGCCTCACGCTTCTCAGCCATGAGGAAGTGGGTGCTGTGGCCCTTGCCCTGGCCCATTGGCTCAGTCAGTTGGAGCGTTGTCCTAAAACACCACAGTTGCAGGTTCGAGTCCCAATCAGGGCACATATGGGGAGTGACCAATGAATACACAGCTAAGTGGAACAATGAATAAATGATTCTCTCTCCATCTTTTTAAAATCAATCAAAAAAAAGGTGGTTCCCAGATTGGCTATTATAACGTCATCTATTCTGGCTCATGGACCACATATCAGACAGGGACACGGGCACACCTGGTGGGGATTCTGAGTGGTGAGGGAACTCTGGAGAACAGCACACCCAGGACTGGCCGCAGCAGGAAGCTCTAACCTCCACCGACCCACAGGTCTCTGGAGCTGGTGAGCGCTGGGCGGGCAGGTAGAAGGGCTGACAGGAGCCGCCAGGGGTCAGAGGCCACCTCTGCCGCAGGGCAGACGTCTCTCCTGCCTGCGCGCCCCACAGCTCAAGCCAACAGAGCATTCTAAAAACAAGAGAGCCGAGGCCCTGGGGTCCATAGGGTCAGCTCCCCTGGGCCCAGAACAGGTCAGAGAGGAATGGGGAAAGCCTGGTGGGCGACGGGGAATGGGGTGTCAACCTAAGAACAATCAGCACAAACCCCTTTGTGATTGGATGAGGCCACTCACCCCGTGCCCAGGAGAATGCGCTTCTGGGGTCAGGGGCAAGAGCCCTGTGTGCTGTTCCTCAGGGGCTCTTCATCATCTACTTAGCTTGGTGTCCCCATCTAGTCAACTCAACCTCAATCTCTGCCCCTGCTACCTCCCTGGTGGCCTGTGCTCCATGCAGGACTCGGGGTCACCAAGTCTTTCCCAGGGCTTGAAGGGTGCCTGGCATGTCACAGGAAGCAGAGTGTTGCTTGTGCGGGAATCTGTCTCTAGAGCTCACATTTCCTGTTCCCTGGGCTGGTTCTGGGACCACCGCTTGGCTGGCCCCTCGCACGCACCTTTAGCCGCAGGGCTGACCTGTCCAGCTTACCCAGGCAGTGAATGGAGTCGCAGACAGGGCAGTGGGTTGGCAAGGGCAGAGGGTCCCACCCACCTATCTGGGGCCAGGGCGCCTGCACAGGGCAGAGCGAACCCTCTCTGGGGAGGGCTGCTGATGCAGAGAGAAGTGGGGGTGGGGCCCCAGGGCAGCAGCAGAACGAGCTGGTGCCAGGTGCCAGTTTCCACCTGGGGTGGTCCAGCCTGCGCCTGGGGCTGCCCTGCTTGTTTGTGCCCCCCCCCCATCCCAAGTTCACGGGAAACTTCCTTCGCCCCCACACAAGGAATGCTCCAGAGCCAGGCACCCAGCCCCTCCCTCACCACAAACATCCCAGGGGGCCAGGACTGCGCCCCTCCCTGCTGTCCCTGCCCCCACTAGCCGCCTGGCTGGCTCCCGAGGACCCACACAGCCCCCTTGGCTGCTGGCAGCCCTGCCGGGCCTGGAGCACAGCCAGCTGAGCTGGCTGGCTGGGGCAGCCTGTCACAGCGGGGGGCTGAGTGCGACTAACCAGCAGGGTCCAGGGAGAGTTCGTTGTGCTTCTAAACTGTCCACTTATCACCTGTTGCTGGAACAGGCCTCGCCTGGCCTATAAATAGATTCCACTTCCTATACCTGGCGCTCCGCTCGCCTGGTGGAGGAACCAGGCTGCGCCTGTCCTAAGCTATTTGACCCTTTGCCTGCCCTCTGGATGCTGTCCCAGGCCAGGACCTGGCAGACCCTGTGGGGGCAGGTCAGCTACAGGGCAGAGTGATCCCAATCAGCCAGTTACCATCTGTGCAACCAGCTCAATGGTTGTTTCCACATCTTTCAAAATCGGCCAGATGGGTGAGAGTGGAAGGTGGGGGACGGTCCCCAGAGCTCCCGCTCACGTGCTGGGTCCCTGGAGGAGCTCCGAGACTGACGCCTCCGCTCTCGCTGGCCCGAGGGTGAGGAGGCAAGCACCAGGCCTGCCGCGGGTCTCAGCGGGCAGCTCTCCTGGCCACATAGCACTCTGGGTCCCCGGAGCTGGCTGGCGGGCTTTGCCCGGGCCAACGCCAGTTAGGTTCTTCTAAAAGACTGTACCTTGGCCCGAAGGACAACAGGGGCAAGAAGACACACATAGAGTGGGACCTGCTGCCGGAGCACCTACCATTCTGCAGCCAACCACAGCCAGCACCCCTGTGAGCCATCTCGGTTTGAGGCCCAAACAGAAGCGTGCCGCTCTGTACAAGAGCTCAGGGTGCATTCATCCATCCATTCATTTCTCCATTAGTTGGCTTCTCTGCCAGGTACTGGGTAGGTGCCCGGCACTGAGCAAAGCATAAGATCCAGACGCAGACCCTGACCCTGACCATGGGGGACAAGGCTGGCTGCTTAAGGGGTCATTCCTGGTCTCCCCGAGGCTTAAGGAAGCTGGAGTTGAACTTGGAGGAACACCTGAAGTCAGAACCCAACCAGCCTCACTGAAAAGAAGGATTCAGAGACCACTGAGCACAACCGGTCACTTTGGAGGTTGGGAGTAACATAGGAAGAGGGTCACCAGGAGTGAGTGGGGAGGGTCATGGGGGACAGATGACCACTATCCACCAGCCTGGCACACCTCCAGAGCAAAATGGGGGGCGGGCTGTACAACACTGACCCAGAGCACCGTTCTGGGCCACTCCACCACCACTGCTGGCTCAGAAGACATGTCTCCTACAAGATTCAGTGGCACTCCCAGGCGGGGAAGAGGACAGGCCAGCCAGGGCACAGAGTGAAGGGTGGGGCAGCCGTGGAGGAGGACTTGGGACCCAGGAAAGGCAGCCAGGCTCGGAAGAAGAGATAGGAGTCACTGACAAGAAGATTTTGCCTTGGGGCTTTTGGACAGCCCCACCCTGCATGCCCAGGAAGTCACCGAAAGGCAAAAGATGATATTTAAAACGAGGTGAGCGAGTACACAGTATTTTGAAGCAATTCATTCAACAGTTACTGCGTGGCCACAGCACACCAGGCAGTGATCTTGGCCCTGGGCATAAAGAGATTGGGACAGACCTAGTGCCAGCTCCCACAGAATTTATACTCTATTGCAGGACACAAAAACAAATAAGGAAACAAAGCAATCACCAAGATAACTGGAGAAAACTATATCAGGACACTAAAAATATGGTAACCTGGTGCCGTAACTTGGGAAGAGGGCTGTTCCTTCGAATAGACTGACAAGGGAAGGCTTCTCACAGGCTGGGACCTGAATGATAGAAATGGAGCCAGTCATGGGAAGAGTGTGGGAGAGCATCCAGGCAGAGGATCAAGGAGGTGCAAAGGCCCTGAGGCAGGAAGAGGCTTGGGAAGTCAGCAGGCTATAAAGGTGTATGTGGGGGGGGGGGGGGGCTGAACATGGCAAGGCTAGGGAAGATAGCAGGGACCAGATTGTGTCCATCCTTCTAAGTCACAGGAAGGAATTTGGTTTGGTTTTACTTTCAGTGGGAAGCCATTAGTGTTAAATGAGAATAACTTGATGCAAATTATATCTTTAAAAGCTGATCCTGGGTATGTAGCAGGAAGGATGGCATGAAGGAAGGACAGAAGCAGGGAAACCGTAGGAAGCGGGCAGAGGGGTGATCTCTCCTGACTTGAGTTGAGGAGGAGGGCCCCCTTGGGCAGTGCACTTCACTAGGTTAATATGGGAGCATTAGAATAGGGTCCCCCGGACACTGTCTCAGCAGGAACAGTCTCCGCTGTGCTGAGGTGGTCCTCAGCAGAGGCCAGTGCAGGAGTTTGAGCAAGAAACAATGGTGGCTGGGACCCCTGCGACAGCAGTGGAAGAGGAGAGGAGTGGGGGAGGGAGAGAGATCAGGGAAGCATCCTGTGTGGTGGGCCTGCGTGGGTGGGCTGCTTGCTGGGCTGCTGGATTGGGCCCCAAGAGACCACGGGAGGTCCTCTCTACTGTGTCTCTGGAGAAGGAAGGGCTATTTAGGAATCCCAGCATCACTGCAGGGTGTGCAAGTGCCAGGCGATGGTGGGGGAGGGAAAGCAGTTGAGGAGAACCCTCAGGCTGGGATGTCTGGTACAGGGAAGCCCTACACTCCCCCGGGGCCAGCGGAGGGGCAGAGCTGAGCGCTGGGCGGGCTCAGGTGGGTGTGTGCTGACCGCCCCTTCTTCCTGTTGGTAAACCAGGCTCATCTCCAGGGCAGCAAGTGACCACAGGTTTGGAGGTCTGCCCAGGGATGCTGTCAGAGCTCCGGAGGTCCTGGCCTTGGCTGGAGATCCCTGCCCAGAGAGGCTCCGCGGGAGGGCCTCCGGGAGCCACACCCAGCATGGGGCCGCGGTTCAGTCCCTCGTGGTCTAGATCTGAGGGAACACTCAGGGTGGAAAGTACAGGGGGAAGAAATCCCATTGGTCATCCTGGGGCAGGGGCTTCCTGAAGACTTGCTCCGGGGACGGTGGCATAATACATCCACCTGGGCTGGACGGAGGTCGAGCTGTTTTCCCCATGGGAACTGAGGTCTATAGGGGGAAGCAAGCTTTGCTCTGCCCTGGGGAACAGCTGACCTGGACATTTCCCTCCAGTCTGTGAGCTTCGGAAATCCAAGAGTCCAAACAGTAACCTGACCCCCGGGTGCGTCCTCCCTGGAAATCTGTCCTGGGAGGCCCCGGGCACTGGGACCTGGCATTCCAGAAAAGCAGGACAGAGAGCACATCGCCCGGTGCCCACCAGGGGACAAGGAATGGCATGCCTGCCTGTGCACCCACCACTGGCCTTCAGGCCACCTCAGTGGCTGCAGCCCCCACAACTTCAACAAACCCACAGCAGCAGCCTCTACCCGAGAATGAAGCGTGTCTCCCCACATCCTCAGGGCCAGGCTTTCCTCTGGCTAACAAAGAGAATGTCCCATTTGTTCATTCAAACACCTGTCTTCCCTGAACCTCTGTGTGGGCCAGAGCAGCTCATGAGACCCACACAGGCCTGCCTTCCCGGAGCTTACAGTCCAGGCACTCGGGAGAGGCTCAGGCTTTGTGCCAGCAACCCCCCTTCCCGCCCCCCGCTCGGCACCCCTGGGCCACAGCACAGCCCTGCTCTCATCATCGGGGAGGCAGAAGAACTTCTAAAAATACACGGAAGGCTGTGCTAAGTGAGTCAGGACAAGCTTGTACAAAAGGTGAAACAGAAACAAGCGCAAAGGAGTCTGAACCCTATCCAGGGTGAAGGGGATCAGCCACCCTGGAGGAGGGAGGGCTTTCACTTATTCAGCCGCTCATTCTTTCATTCATTCACTCAGCAAATCTGCACTGAGCTCCAGCTCCCGGCCCTCCCCAGGGAGCAGAGGAGCAGAGAGACTATCACAGAACAGGTTGTGGAGTGACCCAGGGCGCCCAGCTCAGTCTGGGGTCTGGAGGAGCTTCCCGAGAGGAGCAGCACAGCCTTGGACCTCAGGGCATGACCGGGCACCAGCCAGAATCACCCAGGGAGGGGCCAAAGGGAGCGGACACTCACACTCCAGGTCCCAAGCGGTGCACCAGGCTGCAGGGTGCCCATCCTCATCCTGACCTCTGTATTTTGCTTTCAGCCCACGACACTGGTCTTGTGACCCTACAAGTTGCCTTCAACAACCAGATCATCTCCAACTCAGTGGTGTTTGAGTACAAAGCTCGGGCCCTGCCCACACTCCCTTCCTCCCAGCATGACTGGCTGTCACTGGACGGTAAGAGCCGCGCTCGGGTCACCTTGCCGGATGCTGTGAGAGAGGGGCCCTTGGAGACAAGGTGTGAAAAAGGAAGAGAAGTCCAGGTTTCCATGTTCCTAGTCAGAGGTGGGAGGAGAGGTGTCCACCACAGGAGGACGGACTGGGTCTCTGGCCAAGTGCGGTGTGTGTCTCCCTGGGACAGAAGGAAGTATGTGAGCTCGGGTCTGCAGCTGTCACTCCTGGCAGGGGGTCTCAGTGGTCAGACAAGCCCCCAGGTTGCTGAGAGGCCCTTCTCTTGACAGTCCCCAAGAAGCAGGGTCCAAGCATCCTCTGCTGCCCCCCAGGACTGTTTCCAGAGTGACCTTGAAGTTTCTGGAGGCCATGACCGAGCCCCGGGCCTCTCAGAGATGCAAGTTGTCTGGGAGGCTGGGCAAGGCGCTCGCGCCGGCCTCTTCCAGGTCCCAAGGCCTGGATGGCAAGCTTGTGCGTTCAGTGCTTCAGCCTCTTAGCAATAATGAGCCAGACCTTCTCCCAGAAGCCCTCCAACACCTGTCACCCCATTTCTGGGCTGGTTTCCTTTTAGCCTGTGCCCTAGACAGCACGTGAAATAAGCCCAGGATTATGGGCATGGCTGAGGCGGGAGGGCCGGGGAGCCCCAACAGGCTTCCAGGGAGGAGGCAGGACCTGCAAGCCAAAGACAGGACTCCCAGCCCTGCTGACTTTGTCCATGGGGTTGGTGACCATTAGCCGCCCCCACAACCCCATGGGGATACCAGGGCCCCTGCACAGAAAAGCTGCCAGAGATGGGCAGGGTTCGCTGAGGTCAGCAGCAACCCTTCTGGGCCTGGCCATGCCCGGGGTGCTAGGCCGATAGTCTGAACAGAGACGGAGTGGGAGGGGTGTCTGCACATGGCCTCAGTATCAGGGCAGCCCGCAGAGGTGCCAGTCTGTGGCGGTCCATGCCAGAGACCTCAGCAGCCCCAGGCATTGGGCCTTAGCTAAGCTGACCCTGGCCTTCTGCATGGGTCGGTTTCTAAGCACCACTCCCCTGGCTGCTGGCTGCTGGCTGCTGGAGGACTTCTGGGCTGGGTACATGCCCTGGCCGGCTATACTGAGCCACCCAGTGTGCAAACCTCAGTCTCATCCCAGTCTGGCCGCAGCAGTAACAGGGTGCCTGGAAGCCACCCTGGCCACTGAACCTTCCGCGCTGTTCTGGGAGGTGGCTTTGGGTCAGCGGGCATCTGCACTCTGGCAGTGGCTGCCTGGGAGCACCAGGCTGGGCTTGGCAGCACCCCTGGGTAAGGCTGGAGCCAGCCAGCACTGTGCGGACGACCTGCAGGATGTAACAGAGAAGGGCAGGCTGACCAGGGACTCCTGTTCAGGAAATCCGGTTTCAGTTTTGCAAAACAAGTGGGGACAGAGCAGAGAACATGGCAGAGCCCTGGCTCTCCCTGGGTGACCAGGTCACCTCACCAGGGTGGATGGTAGTCGAGACCAGTGTAGGAGCTGCCAAGGAGATGGAACCCTTCAGAGAGCCCAGTCTCAGCCAGGCGGTGGCTTGGAGTGCAGGGAACATCAGCCAGGCCCCTGGAAGCCCAGAGAGCAAGCCAGACTGGGAGGTTGCCAGCAGGGGAGGACGCTATGGCGGAGACCACCCCTTAGCTGCTTCATGACAACACACCCCTGAGTCTTCGGCCATACCAGCCCCTTGGGCAAAGGGTCTGCTGCCAAGCTGGACCCCTGCTCTCCAGCATCCGCCTTCCTGGGACTTGAAGCTCAGACCTCCAGCAGGCCTCCCATTTAAATAAGCCGCCTTTCGGGGCTCTTGGTAGAAATACACACAGAGATGACAGGAATTGCGGAGAGCTTGTGGCAGGGCTACCTCTCTTCAGCCCCTAGGGGGAGAGAAAGCAGATCCAGGCCCTGAAGGACCCCAGGTTGCCCTTTCCCTTTGGTCTTGGCCAGGTGTCCCTTCAAGTAATGGGAAGGGAAGGGTGGCCAGGGCAGAGGACCTGGGAGACCTGGCCCTGCAGTGGGAGAGGAGTGGAATCTCCTTATCCTCTTTTCCGGGGAAGGATGAATATAAGTGACTTATCTACCCAAGGCTATTTCCCCAGCCTGATAAATAGTAACGGTGGGGTGGGCGGAGCAGAACTGCGGTGCAGCGCCAGGGGCAAAGGGGACGCTGGGACAGTGCAGAGGGTGGGGGGCCTGGCAGTGAACTTGGTTTGCATCCTGGAAGATGCTGCAACTGGCCTCTCAAAAGCTTTCCTTTCTTTCCCCCTCCACTCCCTTCCCTCCCCTCTCCTCCCCTCCCCTCCACTCCTCTCCCCTCCAGTCTCTGCGACGCCTTTCCTCAGTCCCTACCGCCCCCACGGTTGCTGGGCAAATTCTCCGTGCGAGCCGCTGGGAGCTGGAGAGGCGCGTGTGGCGGGGGGACTGGAGGCGTGCGGGTGGGAAGGGGCGGGGATGAGAGACTGCAGCGCGGGGCAAACTGGGACGCTGCGGCCAGGGGGCGGTGCGCGCGCGCGGGCGCGCACACGCGTGCACATGCGTGCACACGGAGGCATGCACGCCCACACGCCCGCCCCGCACCGCTGCAATGCAGGGCCTTCACGGAGCCCCTGGCAGCTGCGCCCGCCCGTGCCCGCCGGGACTGCGGCACGGCCAGCGCGGAGGAGGGGCCCGCCTTCTCTGCCCCGGGGATAAACAGAGACAAGCACAGCCCCGCGTCCTGATCCCCGCGGCCCACGCCGTCTGCCTGTGGTTGTTTCCCGCCAGCAGTCGCCCGGCTCTCAATCCTAGGGGCGCTCTTTTCCCCACAGTCCCATCCCAGACAGGGGGGAATGTTTGGGGAAGATCATTTCTGCCTTTATTCGGTTTTTGAAAGTGAGTGTGTGTGTGTGTGTGTGTGTGTGTGTGTGTGTGTGTGTGTGTGTGTGTGTGACTAAAGGCTGGGAGGGATGCGGGGCGTTGCGCAGAGAATCCTAGCAGGAGGCAGCGGCAGCGGTGTAGCCTTTGTTCTGGGCTTGTATTGTAGCCTTTGTTCTGGGCACATAGCCTTTGTCTGAGCAGCCGGCCCGGTGGGGGACGATTGTCCCGCGGAGGGCGTAGGCACAGGGGAACCACATTCCCCAGATCTCAGATGGGCACAGCCTTCTTGGTGGAGACAGAGCATAGAAATTGGGAAAGGGGTGAAGGGGTGATGCCGCCGCCATCTAACCGGCTCCAAGCCGACCTTGGGGAGCTCAGCCCGCTGGGTCCCTGAAGCTGCAGTATCTCCCCAGACCTAGAGGACTTCTCCTCCCTTCTCCCACACCCCAATGTGAGCTCTAGGGGGCACAGGTCCTGTCTGTAGGAACCCCTACTGCCTGACACAGGCTGGTGTGCCTTGCGGACCACAGCACTTAGTACGTCATAAATGCATGCGCAGATGAATGATTACATACCTGTAAACTCGTGAAAAGAGCTTAATCCAGCCCAGTGGTCAGGAAGGCTTCACTGAGACCTCAAACCTGAGCAGGCATCAGCCCGGCCAAAGAAGACAGGAAGGAGTACCCAGGAAGAGGCACAGCAAGGCACCA
Organism: Rhynchonycteris naso; assembly: GCA_037038555.1. Lineage (NCBI taxonomy): Eukaryota > Metazoa > Chordata > Mammalia > Chiroptera > Emballonuridae > Rhynchonycteris > Rhynchonycteris naso. The sequence continues at coordinate 232,722,248 of CM072997.1, read as the reverse complement.
AGCAGTCCAAGAACTACCATTTCCACCATTTCTTCCCCCAAAGTCCAGGTGTATGTAACACAGATTTCCCCAGGCCATTTGCATCAGGACCCCAAGGTGGTCTGGGGCCGGCCAGCGCGCCTGTGGGGATGCAATGGGAACCTCTTCCAGGGTGAAGGCAGGCCGCCATTTACCCTGCAGTCGGTTTGGGTGGGGAGGAACTCTGGGAAGTGTCACTTCTGCCTGCTCTGGGCCCTGTGGACACAAACAGCCAGGCCCGTGCTGAGCGCAGAGACAAGCTGTCTGTTTAGACAGTCCTGCCCTTGCCTGTGTTTGCAAAGAGAATAAACGCAGACGGACCCCACTGCTGCTCTGGAACACGAGGGCGCTTTGAGGGACCCTGTCTCTAGAAGAGAAGGTAAGCAGACCTGGGTGCCCTGTTCTTTCTTTTGTAAGCCATTTGATTCACTCCATTGCCAGGATAAGAAGACCCAGGTCCACTGATCCCACCCCAAACCCCTGGCCCCCACCTCAGAACCCACTAAGCAGCTTACACTGAGACTCTATTTCCAGCTGCTTCTCGGGCAGCTGAGCCTCCTGCCTAGGTAACAGGATTGGATTGAGGTGTGGATGCAGCTTTCTTGAGTTCAGCCAGCTGGCCACCTGGGCATGCCCCCTGCTGACCCTGGGGTCTGGGAGAGACCTTGTCATCTCCAGCAGAGGGGAGGTCAGGGACCAGAGCTCACACCGCATCACACAGGTGAAGGCTTCCTGTGTCAGCCTCAGGGCAGAGCGGATACCTATGGTAGCCTGCCCCTTCAGCTCACCAGGGCCAGAGGTCAGCCTGGCTCCGGATCAGATGTCCAAAGCCTGAGCCTTTCTCCCATTGAGGGAGCTGAAGAGAAGGAAAAGCAAGCTTTGGCCTCCCTGCTTGGCCTTCTGGTCACACCCAACCCTCTGTGCTCACAGATGGAAGACATGTAGCTGGGGTGGTCCCCACTCTGTCTCTCCCCAACCTCCAGGCTGCCGGCCCCTGGCATGTGGCCCTGGTTCTGCTGGCCTCACCCTGGCCGGCTGGTTTCTAATAGCCGCCCCTGCTCACTGCCCTGGAGACTGGGGCAGCCCCATGGCAACAGAAGAGGACAGTCAGCTGTGAGACAGCCCCAGGGAGCCCTCTGGGGGCTCGCTCCCACCCGTGGTGACACTCCAGGGCTTTCTAATGAGCGTACCTGTCGCCCCGAGAGGGTACCAGAGGCTCCTCCTGGCACAGCTCCCACCCTCCTGCAGACCTGCCAGCTCGCCTCTGGCACCCTCTTGGGGCCGACTGTGTCCTCCGCTAGCCACTTGGGAGAATGTGTAGGACATGGGAACACAGTCTAAGGGCATCACTTTGACCAGATGATACAGGGGAAAGGACAAAGGTTAAGCAATTTAGTTGTAAATAATTTATAATGTCACTGTCTCAGTAAAACATACAGTTTGTTTTATGGAATGGAATACAGAATTCACAAGAGTTGTTAAGACAAGATACGCAGCACCAGTGAACTGTCCTGGCTTTGGAGAGCTACCTTGAATTATACACTCAGTCAAAGCCGAAGACCTCTTCTAACTCTGCGAGCACTTCAGAAGCCAAGTAGGAGAAGTAGGGACACAGGGGCTTCCCCGTCAGTAAGAAGGGGGCACTGCCCAGAGCCTCCCCGCATGCACCTGCCATGAGGCCTGGGGCACACTGAGGCTGATTAGCTCATGGGTCTCTGGGTGCTGCTTGGTACAGTGGTGACCTAAGAGGCAAGGTGGCAAGGAAGAAGCTGGTTTTACCCAGGGACCGGAAGCCAAACAGCAGGACTCGTCTGCTCTCTGAACTGTAGCCCACCTACCCGGGCCTTGTCTGAAGCCCAGGCTTCCTCCTCCTGAGTAGACCCCTATTTGCGTGACCCCGGTTGTTCCAGACTAGGGTGGTGCCAGTCCTCAGCCCTCCTTAGTCAGGGACCAGGGTGCCAACCAGGAAGCTATCCCATGCTGTTTGCAGCTGGGGCCCCACCAAACGGATCTGTGTGGAGCATGGCAGGGACTAGGTCACCTTGGGGCTGGCCTTGCTGCCTCCCTGCAGCAGTGACAAGCAGTGCCCTGCAGAGGAGTGGCACTGAGAAGCAGACCCAGCGTGTTCAGCGGCTGAGGCGGCACCTCTGCGGTCTCATCCTGGCTATGGGGGGCACCCCAGAGTGCCGGCAGACAGGGCTGCTCTTGCAGGACCGCCTCGTGGCCACCTGGGGGTCAGGTGGCTGATCTTGAGGTGTGCGACAGTAGGCCCATTCTTGACCTTCGCATGTGTTTCCTAGGACCACTCCAACAAATGACTGCAGACTCCAGGACTTAGAAATGTGTTCTAAGGCTAGAAGTCCAAAATCCAGGTGTCAGCAGGGCCATGCCCCGCTGAAGGCTTCCAGAGAGAATTCTTCCCACCCCTTCCAGCCCCTGGTGGCTGGGGCCATCCTTGACCTTCCTTGGCTTGTGACAGCATAACTCCAGTCCCTGCCTCTGTTGTCATAGGACATTCTCCTTCTGTGTGTGTCTCTGTGTCTCCACTTTTCATCCTGTAAGGACACCAGTCTTTGGATGAGGGCCTGCACTCAATCCAGTATAAACCCTCTTAACAAATTAATTACAAAGATCCCACGTTTCCAAACAAGATCACGTTCTGAGGCAGGGGGAGAAGAGAGTGGCCCAGGAGAGAACCAGCTACAGGGACATTCACAGAATGTTCCAGAAGAAGCAGCCCATGATGGAAACTGAGAAGGAGCAGTCCCAGGAGTCAGAGGGACACAGGAGAGGGTGGAGCCACAGAACCTAGAGTTAGGGGGCTTCACAAGGGTCAGGGGGGTGACCAACAGGTCAGAGGCACTGACAGTCCCCAAGTCAAATAAAGACCAAATAGGCCCTGAGAAGCTTCTCCTGGGCCACTCTGCTCCCTTGGCCCACTGTCCTTGAGGGCTTGTCCCCTCAACCCCCAGGGCTCTCTCTGCCTCGTGTAAAGGGGAAGGCATCCTACTAGCTTCCCCTAGTGCCTCTTCCCAAATCCAGAGCCCCGGTCTGACTGCCCGGGGACAGTCCCACCCAGAAACCCAGTGCCTTAACTGACCCCTTCACTCGCGGCCTCCCCCACATGCTGTCACCATCCCTGGGGTTTCTCTCCCAGATCCTCCCATATCTCTCTGTCCCCTCTGCCTCCCCCTTAATTCACATGTCCTGACCACCCTCCGCCCGCTAGGCCACTGGCTTTTCCATCGCCCAGGGTGCCAGGCACTGCCCTTGGCTCCGCGACCTTTATTCCCATGGGAACAAGCAAGCCACCAAGGAGAATCTCAGGGCACTAAAAGTGGGGAGGCTGGGGCTGGTCGAGGGTGCCAGTGGCTACCTTCGGTTGGGGGTCAGAGGAGGCCTCCGTGGGAAACAGTGTGGCAGGAGGAGCCAGCAGGCTCAGAGCATCAGGGGAACATTCCAGGCAGGAGAACTAACAAGAACAAAGTCCCCAGGGAGAGAAGGAGCCTGGGGTGTCAGGAACAGCACAGTGAGGACAAGGGCCCTGTGGGCCCCATCAGCCAAGGCATGGACCTGGGACTTGATCCTGAGGACGCTGGGGCCGTAGCAGCGTTCTAAGCAGGTGAGCTGGCGTGCTCAGATGTATGTTTTCAAGCTCTCGGCTGCCGTATGGAGGATGAATTGTGTCTCCACTGGCCAGGCAACCACCCAGACACTCTTGTGTCCATCCAGTCAGACACAGTGGTGGCTCCAGGGAGTCTGGTGATGATGAGTCCCCCAGAGACAGTGTGGGGACCTTTGCAGGTAGGGTCAAGGGTACTGCCGGTGACTTGATCATGGAGGATGAAAACAGGAGGGTGGGCCATGCCCAGATGCAGGGCTGGAGCCCCTGGGCATCAGTGGACCATTTCCTGAGATGGAGGCATTTGAAAAAGCAAGTTTGGGAGACGGGGAACCTTGCCTCTGGCGTGATCGTTTCTGGGTTGGGAGCCTTATTACCGTCGCCAAATGTACAGTTGGAAGTCTGCAGACCAAGGAGAAGTCCAGGGTGGAAATAAAATTGGGGAGTCCTCAGCTCTGAGATGGAATTCGAAGGCATGGGTCTAAAGTGATCGCTCCATGAGAGAATGCAGACAGGAGGGGGTGCAGGTCGGCCACGTGCTCCCGAGATCCAGTTGCCAAGCAGCAACAGGGCTGAGGGGGAGCAGCCAGCAAGCCAGGGGGGGGATGGTGGGGGGGGTTCCAGGGGGACAAAGTGGATGTGACCCCGGTGAGGCTAAGAGAAGAGGGCCTTTCAAGGAACAGGGTGTGGCAGCTACATCCGAGACATTCCTGGTAAAGAAAACCGCATGCAGAAAGACCTTAAGGCAAGAGGGGCAATGTGAGTTTGAGGAGCCCAGAGAAATGGCTGAAAACCCGGGTACAATGGCGCCCAACCTGTCTCTGAGCTCAGAGCCATGGCTATTGCCCGGCTGGGCCCGACAGGAGGGACCAGCAGCCTCACAGACCCTCCCGGCCCAGATCTATGTCTCTACCACCTCCGTCCCTCCTTGTGCACCAAGGGGACAGGACCCAGGCCCTGCTTCTCCTGCCTTACCTCTGGAGTTGGCCCAGCAAACCATCTGGCAGATCTGTGGACCCCAGGAAGACAGCTCCCTGGTCCCCAGGTTCAGGGGGACACCCCCCCCCGAATGGCAAGGATAAAAGGCTCCCATGGTTCCCCGTTGGCGTGCAGGGGCCAGAAACAAGCCCCAGAGCAGGGACAAATTGTGACTCACCCCCAAGTGACCTGTGGATGTCAGGCCCCCTGGAGACAGCTTTCCGCCGTTCGTCTGGTTGTTGTGGAAGGCAGGGGCCCTACAGATGGGCTGGAAGACCGCTAGGGCCACGGCGCACTCGGAGTCAATCATGTCATCTGCCATCGTCCTACCACATCATCTGGACGTGGATCAGCTCTGGTCCGGAGGGCAACAGCCTTGAAGTAAAGCCCCTCCCCCCGGCAAAACTGAGACCCCAGAGAGAACATCAAGGGCGGGGAGGCTGCCAGCCCAGGCCTTTCCTGGTCTCTTTAGCCTTTCCTGGGAGCTGGCCCCCAGAACCCACCTCCCTGGAAAAGAAAGGAGATGCAGATCTGTTTATTCCATGGTGGGAAGCAGCAGCCTGAGACTTTGAGACTCAGAGCATGAGCAGCAGGGAGAAGAGGCGGAGGCAGAGCAGGGCCAGTGTGGCCTCCAGGGGGAGGCGCGGATCCAGGGGTCCCAACGTCAGTGGGAGAGGACACCTCCCACCCGATCCAGCGCCACGCAAGACTGAAATGCAGAACAGTCCCTGGCTGGGGCCAGGAGCAAGGCCTCTGCTTTTAAAAGCTCCTAAAAATATACACGTTTCTCATCCCTTCCAAGCAGCCCAGCGACCTTGTACCCCCACCTCAGTGACAACAGGACATTCAAAACAGCCTGATAGGCTAAAGACCAGCTCCCTCCACTGCAGTAACCTGCTGACACTTTTCACTTGTGAACTCAGAGTCCTTAGAGAGAGAAAAAGGGGGCACAGGCAGGTATGTGTCATGTCCTGTATTTAGTAAGACGAGCAGGAGACCTTGTAAAAAGTCAGTCGCGGAGTGGAGAGAGCCAGCACAGCGGAAGCACCCTAGAACCCTCGCCAGCTGGAACTTGAAGGAAACTGCATCACCCCATTGTCCAGCTTCTTTGTCCTTCTGGAGGGGTCTGTACCCCGAGTAGAGCGGTGACCAGCCCTGCACCTTTGCTGAATCAGGGTAGAAACCCCTCCCAATTCCTAGTGTGGTATGCTGTCCTCCCTTCTGTCCCCTCCCCCATCTCCAGTGCTCCCACAACCACCGCTGACAGCAGCAGATGGGGAAAGACCTGTCCTTTCCCCTGCCCGAGCCAGAGGTGTGCTGGGACGCTGCCCCAGACCTCACCCCTTCAATGGAGCCCACGTGTCGAAGAGCTGGCGACATCGCGGGTCACTAAAGTGGCACCCATCTGCACCCGTTGGCTCCGAAACATAGGGGAGAGCGTGGAAGTGCATTGACTCAACAACCTGCGAGGCCCCCAGTCTACAGGTGAGGACACTCAGACTCAAGAGCAACACACAGGGTGTTGTGTCCAGATGCTCTACTCCCACCCTCCTGCCTTGACCTCCGCATAGTGAGCGCCTTCCCCCAAGCTGCTGCGCCGACTTGAGTTGTGTGTGCTGTGTCTGCCCGGGCGTCCAGCTCCAGAAACATGCCCTGCGCTGCCCCTGCTTCTCCCTTCCCCATGTCCCTCTCCCCAGTTTGCAGATTCAGGCTTTCAAAACCCACAGGGCCTCCTCCTCCCAGGTCCCCCTGCGCTTTCCCATCTCAGGCCCTTACCATCTCAAAGCCAAGCTGAGGCCTCCAGTTCTTCCTCTTCCACCCACCCTACATATCCCTGATGCATCCAGAAAGGACCAATAGGGCACCCATGGTGTGCCCGGCACAGCTAGGTGCTGTCCACCAAGACAGACAGACAGGAACACCAGCACCCGTGACCCGCTGTAGTGAGATCTGTCAGAGCTGGGCACACAGGGGTGTAGGGAGGGGCATGGCCACCTGCTCCCTGGGAAGCTCAGGGTAAACTCAGACCTTCCAGGAGGGGACACAGACGTTTATAGAGCCTACCTCAGCCTGTCCCTCTCGACTCACCACCAGCCCACCCTCTCGCATAACGCTCTACCCTCCACTCCACTCAAGTACTCAGGTCTTCCCAAACATACCCTGTGGTTTCTTACCTCTCAGCCTTTGCACATGCTGTTCCCTCTGGCCCCTCGGCTCTTTTCCCTGGGGTCGGTTTAGAGGTCTCAAGCTCTGTGGAAACTTTTCTACTCTGAGACCCACCTCATCCCATTCCCCAACGTGTAGGATGCCTTCTTCGTACTTGGCTTCCCCCTCAACTTTGTACATTCCTCTGTGAGAAATCTCTTTGCAAACATTTATTCACTGACCATTAATGGAGTCCCCACTAGGTGCCAGGCACAGGGTTCAGTGCTAGAATCAAAACAGACGAGTAAGAGCAGACAGGGTTCTTGTGCTCACACAGCTGACTGTCCAGTGGAGGAACACTCAGACCTGGCCACCAAGCGTTTGCACAAAGAAGCATTTGGGGAGCTTGTACCGACACAAGGGAAGGGCAGCTCCTCAGGGAGGTCTGGGAAGAGGGATGTCTTGAGACAGTGACCATCCAGCTAAGATCTGAAGGAGGAGCAGAAGTTAACCCCATGAAGAGGGGAGGCCAGGATCTTCCAGGCGGAGGGGATAGGACACACAGAGCTCTGTGGGAGAGGCACAAGCACGGAGGCTGGGGAGATAGGGAGGGAGGCAGGGATCAGGCCAGGCAGGTTGGAGGGGCACTTGGGCAGGCCCCTGAGCGCCAGGCTTCATCCCCATGAGATGGAGGCACTGAGGGTTTGAGGGGCAAACCAGGTTTGCATTTCGAGAAGTGCTCTTGGCTGCTACATGGGGGATGGATTGAGGGAGAGCCAGAGCAGGTGAGGGTAGACCAGTTACCCCTCCAGGCTGGGGAGACAGATGGACTTGGAGGTTCCAAAGAGAAGGGCACAGTCAGGAGACATTTAGGAGGTGGCATCGGTAGGCTTGCAGGTAGGTTAGGTATGGAGAGGACCACACGTTGGGTGACGTTTGAAGATACCCACATGAAAAGCCAATAGCAAGCGCATGGATGTAGGTTCCAGAGCTCAGAGAACCGTATGGGCAGGAGAGAGAAGTCGGTGACATGGTGGTATGGCAGTGGCATTGGATGAAATGGGTCAAGGGATGTGGATGGAATTGACAACTATGCTGAGTCCCAAGGTCAAGGACTTTAGTCTTAATTTTCATTGTATCCCGAGAGGCCGGGAGCACAATAGATGCTCAATAAATATTTCTTCAAGAGATAGATGGACAGATGGATGGATGGATGGACAGATAGATGAGTGGACAGACAGTGGTGTCTTTGTGACCATTGTCCTCACTGCTAACTGACCTCACCTTTAAAAGGCTGTAGCATCCCTGATATCAGAACCAGCCTGGGGAGGGGGGGTGTCTAGAACGCACCTGGCACCATCCCCTTTCTGGTCTCCCTGTCACTGGACAGGCTTCAGGCAAATGACCCAAGACAACATCCTAAGCTCCTTTATGAAACGTGCCTAGGTCAGGCTGCTGTCGATGCTTTTACGGGGCTGCCAGCTGAGAACAGAGAATGCTCCCCTCAGCTCACTGGGGTTGGACTAGGAAGGGACAAGCACACCTCTTCCCTGCTCACACCTCTCCACCCTTCGGACCTCAGAAAAGAGGGGGGCTTCTCAGCCAGGTCCTTGGTAAGTCAATGCATGGTAGGTCACAATCCCAGAGATTAGAGGGTCTCAGCTGACCCAATCTTACCTTAGCCTGGTGGATGGATGGATGGATGGATGGATGGATGGATGGATGGATGGATGAGTGGATGGATAGTTGGATGGATGGATAGCAGAATCCGGGACTGTAAAAACCTGCCCATCTCCATGGTGACCCACTGTCCCAGAATGCACTGGGATTACTGTGACAGCGAGACCAGCCTGGCCCCATGCCAATTGCTTCACATTAACCACCCTGTTGAAGCTGCACAGCACCCATCTCCTTTGGCACTTGTGACCTTAGGTTGCCATTCTTAGGTAGGCACCTCACCCCCTCCCAAAGGGGGTCATAAACCATAGTGGAAAGAAGAGCCTTGGTAGAACCCAGCCCATTGGCCACTGGTACCCGCTGAGCCCCAGCCACCTGAGGGTCACTCTGCTGACCCTGGGGCTTTACATGTTACCCGAGTTTGCCCCTCCACCCCCTGCCTCTGAGAGCTCCCAGTCCAGGACATAAGGCAAATCAGACCACACAACTGGTGTGATGAGTGCTCCCTAGGGACAGGTGCAGAACCTTCGGGGAGCACATGAGGACAGGTGGAGTCCCGCTGTGGCCCCATCAGGAAGAGAATACGTTTGACGGGGACCGGTTCTCTATGAAGACTGTCCCATGTGTTCATCGAAGCGCTCTGCACACGCAGGAAGGACGTGCAGGAGTTAGGCAGCTGCGAAGGGAGAGGGAGCACCCTCCGTGCTGGGGTCCAATAATTCTCCCAAAGGGCTCACGGGACCCACGCCTGCCGTCCCGCCCACAGTATACCTGTGTTTTGAGAGAACCGTACCAACGGAAACCAGCCAGGGAAGAGGAGCACAGGACAGGGTCTAGTGGGGCCCAGCACCCGGCTTTCACTGCTTCTCCCCAGGGAGTCGGGACCACGTTCCTGTCCCAGCATTGACATGTGACAGTGCTTATGGAGTGTGGCCAGCCAGGGAAGCTCACCTGAGCCTCACTGTCCAGTCTTTATAGGGGCTCTATGAGCACATTGCTGGTCCTTCCAGCACGGCTAGCATTCACCCTATAGCTATCCCATGTGGCCAGCCCCTAACTTAAATCATATTGTTAGACTATCCAGTGACCCAAGGCCCCCAAGCAAAAAAAAAAAAAAAAAGAGAGAGACACTCCCATCAGGCATGACATGCCAAGGGTGGGTTTAGAGATCATCCCCCAGAAGGCAAGAACAAAGGGCAGACCCTTTCCTTGGGCAAAGTTAAGTTCTTTACTGCACAGAACAGCACCATCCTCCGCCTGCCCTCCCCCCCACTTGCCTCCCCTACCCCTCACTTTAGCAGGACGATTTTTTTGCTGTCCTGGTGAAGAGAGGAAATGGTGAAGGTCTGAGTGTCGTTGTTGTTGCTGCTGCTGTTGTTTTCAAAGTATCGCCCCTGCACAGCTCTTGTGTCGTGTTGTCCTCAGTGGTGCCTCCGGGCCGGAAAACACATTTTATAATGAAAAACGGTTTGATTGACTACTTCATCTTCTGCAGAGAATATTGTGCAAAGTTCAGGATTTCCTGGGCAGAGATGTGAAATTAACTGGACTGCCGCCGATCTGCCCACTTAAATGGTAAATTAAATGAGAAGTTCTAAGGCGCCGATGACTGCTGAGGACATTATCCTAATGCATTATTTCAATTACCTTTTGAAATGAGTCACCTGTGCCCACTGCCCGTGGTGCTCTTCTGTACGGGAGCCTACTGCCCGGCCCCGCCCTGCCGCCCACGGCAGCCCTGGCTCCCGCTACGTTCTTTCCTCACTACAGCCTTCTCCCCATGGCTCCACTTAATGAGGCTGCAGGGTTATCAGTGGCTCCACTTGGCCTCTCCTTCCTCTGCCCTGTCTCCCCCTCCCTCTCTGGTGCTGGGGGCGGGGAGCCTGGAGAAAACCTCGAACCAGTGTTCCCCCCCCAGTCTAACAGTGCCCCCTCCCGCTCCTTCCTCCGACTCCCCTAAGGAGTGGAGCCATCCAGCCAGGTGCCCACAGGGGTCTCAGAGTCAGGGCATGGACCTGGGCACAGGGCGTGTCTGCTAAATAATTCACCTTTGAGACAAAGGGAAGAAGTAGACGCAGCTCTCAGCCATCTTTGACGATGCTGACAATTCAATGCGATTGTTAGGGCATAAAAAATGCATCACTGCTCTCATTTTATAAGTCTGAGGAAGTCTGTTATGACATTGAAAGGCCTGGCCTGCTCCCCCCCCCCCCACCGCCCCCGAGGAACTGCAGGGCCTGCACTCAGGTGCTGTGGAGCCAACCCAGACATCCTGCAGACCCAGGAGGCTCCGCGATGCATTCAAGGCTCCTGGGGCTCTAACCAGGAATCAGCAGGTGCACTTATAATGAGCCTTTGTGCCGGTCCCCTCATAAAGAGCAAGGAGGAGTGAGCTCTGGGTAGAGAGTGGCCCAGCAGCAAGAAGTCTGAACCCACAGTTTCGCTGGCCGCGTCCCTCCCTGGCGTCTTGGCTTCTGTTACCTGGTACAAAAGGGAGTGGGTGCTCATTGGGTAACTGGTGAAGAGCCCTGGCATCATTTTAAGTTATTTGGATGTGAGCTCAAGACGGGAGGATAGTAGCTTGGGGCCTCCTTTCTCGCAATAGCATCCCAGGGAGTTCTCTTTGAAGCAGACGGTGTTTTTAGAGAAGGTCCCTTGAATTCATTGGTCCCAAAACTGGTGAGCTACTCTCCTGTGTGTGGGGTCCTGGCTGCACCATGAGGGGCAATAGCAGAACATGACCTGGGGGGTCAGAGAGAGCAGGTGGGTGTGGCGGACACGTGTGTGCATAATGCACCTGTGCGTTGCCTAGGTCGCTTGTCCCCCCCCCCTGCACTAAATATGTCAGAAACATGTCAACCCCGCCTCCCCAGGTGCAGAAGATGGTTGCAGTTTAACTTGTGCTTGCGTCAGCTGGAGACTTCTCTTTTGATTGTTTTTTAAAATTATTTTTAATGATTCATTTTAGAGAGAGGAGATGGGGAGGGGGAGAGGGAGAGAAGCATCATCTGTTGTTCCACTTAGTTGTTGCTGCACTGGCTGCTTCCCATATGTGCCCTCGCCAGGGGATCAAACTCGCAACCTGTCATTTTAGGACGATGCTCTAACCGACTGAGCTAATTGGCCAGGGCCTTGATTGCTTTTTTATTTTCACTAGCTCAGAACACGATTCGATGTGACACTGTGGTGCCTCCCTGTGACCTCTGTCATGATCATGCCGAGGTCCTAGCAAGTTGCTTCCCTGAAGGGGGTGCTTTCTGGTTCTTATCACCTGTGTATGAGCTTCTAGTTTGGGTGGCAGCCGCTGCCAGTTCGGTGGTTTCAAAGTGGTTGTCAGCGTAAATACTGGGTCGGATGCTGTTGTCACCTACGAGGCAGTATGTCACTCATTTATCATTCATCAGATTCCCACATTAAAAAAAAATGATGTCAACTTCACAGGAAAGCACCCATGGCAGTTTCAAGAAGTGCGTTTTGAGTGTACTTTTTGGGCAAACACGCCCATTCTCAGTTGTGACCCCCTACGCGTCGCCATGCACACGGCAGCCTCTTGGAAGGCTCATTGGGTTTCCTCCCTGATGGCGAGGCCAACAGCAAGCAGCCCAGGGCCGGTAACGTGCTCGCACAGACCTGCATACTGGAGCTTCCTGAGCTCCTGTCCAGAAGGGTCCGGGACGGTTGGGCCCAGAACCGGAGCTGAGGCTCAGGGTTTCTCTGCACAGGAAGGTCTACGAGCCCCTGGCCGGGCCCAGATGCACGGAAGTGGAGAGCTATGCTTAGATGAAGGTGCTTATCCCCGTCAGCTCGGGCAGCCAGAGCAAAATGCAATAGGCAAGGACACTTAGACAACAGGCATGTATTTCTCACAGTTCTGGGGGCTGGAAGTTTAAGATCAAGGTGTTGGCAGGTTTGGTTTCCCTCGGGGGCTCTCTCCTTGGCTTGCAGATGGCCTGCCTCCTTCTCCTGTGCCCTCACGTGATTTTCCTTATGTGGGCATGCGAACCCAGTGTCCCTTCGTGTGTCCAAATCTCCTCTCCTTCTGAGCACACCATTCAGATTGGATTAGGATCCACCTTACCAGCTTCATATTAACTCGATCGCCTCTTCAGAAACCCTGTCTCCAGACACATTCTGCGGTTCTGGGAGTCAGGGCTGCAACGTAGGAATTTGGGGAGGACACAGTTTAGCCCGTCGCAGAGCTGTTTTCTAAAATACGAGAATCTTGCCAGAAGGGGATTTCATCACTGTCACAAGGGCTTTTCCAGGGCCCCAGACCTGCCCTCTGTGACATCATGGGGGGCCTGTGACTCAGACACCCAGACCAGGGGCTTCCCTGGATTTTTGCTGGCCATCTAGGCCAGGGTGCGAACTAAGTTACCTGGTCTTGTTAGTTAGCTAAGATGAGGCCCTGACACCTTTGGGCCCCAGGCTATGAGATCACAGTCACTGAGTCCTTAGTGATGCAGCCACTGAAACCCCGATCCCACCCTCTCCCTGTTTCCATGGAGACGTTTCCATGCCCGTTTTACTGACGAGGAACCTGAATATCGGGGCCCAGAGGCTTGTCCTGTGTCACACAGCGAGGGATTTGAACTCAGGGCAGTCAGGCGCGAAAGCCTACTAGGAGCTTTATCACCACACATCACCACTTCCGGCGTGTATTTGGGATTACCCGCCTTTGACAGCGCTGCCCCTCAGAGCAGAGTGTGTCTCTGCGTGCCCACCACCACCACCACACACACACAGACCAGCATGTATTTTACCATCTAGCCTGCGTTCTGTCCAGGCGGTGCGGAGGGACTGGCTGGGCCTATGTGAGGCATTAAGGAGAATGAGCTGAAGGTGTCTTCACCCACCTTCCTTGCACTCCCCTTCTGCATTATGTCCCTGAGAGTGACCCCCTAGTCCTCAGCTGGGGGCTCATGCCTCCCTTCCTCCCTGCAGATTAGAGCTGACAGCCTCCCCCAGGCAACACCAGTCATGGTAGCCCGCTGTGCCCTGGGAGCAAACGCTTTTTCTTCCCGTGGACCCCTACACCACCATCCCCTACCTAACAAACCACCCCAGGGCTTGGTGGGTCAAAACAACTAGTGTGTGCACTAGTTCTCCTGGGCTCACACAAGCAGCCGCATTCACCGGACTGCCATTTCAAATCCAGAGCCCCTGCAGCTGCAGCCCTGGACACTTGCTGAGTCAGGCCACGCTGGACATGCACCGGGACCACTTCAACACAGCTTTAGACCCCATTTGCAGAGGAGGAAACTGAGGCACAGGAAGAGGAAGGAGCTGGCCACGTTAGTGTTGGAGCCCAGGCTGCTGGCTGAGAGGCTAGACCCTTCCCCCTGCCCTCAGATGGAAGGCTCAGAGCTGAGACAAGGACATTGACCACTCGGCTGGCGGCGTCTGAGGCTCTCTGCAGAGCTAGCTTCACCCCTGAATCCACTGGCCACTGTGACCGAGAACACCAATGATGCATCAGGGAGTTCTCCACGGGAAACCCCAAGTCCAGGACCTCAGCTGCTGAGAAGGCCATCAGGGCAAGTAGGAATTTGATGGACGACTCCTGGCTTTTCCCCATCCTTTCAGAAGCACAATTAGAAACGACCCCACTTCTGACCTTCTGCCCTGGGGGTCACTGTCACATGACTTAGTGCCTCCTCTGTGTCCGTGTTTTCCATCCAGGGTCTCCATCTGCCATTGCGTCCCCCGTAGGACGGGACACAGGGGTGAACAGGGGTCTCCCGGGTCCCTAGCCCTCAACCCTCTTTTTCTTCTTGTCCATTTGTCTTTTCTAAAGTCAATCCATTGACTCTTTTTTTATACGTGAGTCTTTTTCTCTTCTTACTGTGCATGTTGAGATACACTGAATTTACTACGTTGAGAAATAATGAACACACCACACAATTCACCTATTTAAAGTGTACAATTCAAAGTGTTTTAGTATCTTCACAGGGTTGTGCAGCCATCACCACAATCTAACTTTAGAACACTTTCACCCCCCCCAAAAGAAAGAAACCCATACCTATTAACAGTCACGTCCCATTCTCCCTCCCCCTCAGGTGTCTCCCCTCCACAGCCCAAGGCCACCCACCCCTCATCTACTTCCAATCTCTATAAATTTGCCTGTGCTGGACACGCCATTTCATATAAGTAGAATCATATGATATGTCATCTTTTGTGCCTGGCTTCTTCCACTCAGCATCATATTGTCGTCTAGGTCCATCCACATGGTAGTGTCTCTCCGTTCATTCCAAGTAAATGTCCGTGTGTGTGGACATATGTTTTCATTTCTCCCAGGCATATACCTAGGAGTGGAATTGTCGGGGCTGATGGTCACTCTAGGATCAGCCTTTGGAGGAACTGCCAGACTGTTTCCCAAAGCAGCTGCGCCATTTCCCGTTCCTGCCAGCAGGATGTGAGGCTTCCCTCTCTATATAGCTTCGCCAGCACTTGTTGTTACCTCTCCATCTTATTGCAGCCATCCTCGTGGGCGTCAAGTGGCGTCCCGTGATGGTTTTGATTTGCTTTTCCCCACAGACTAATGATGCTGAGTGTGTTTTCGTGAGCTTATTGATATTTGCACATCTTCCTTGGAGATGTGTCTATACGGATACTTTGTTCATTTTATTTTTAATTGGGCTATTTGCCTTCTTTTTATTTTCGAGCTGTAAAAATTCTTTTAATAATCTAGATACAAACGAGTCCCTTATCAGATGTGTGATTTGCACTTCAGTTCTCCTGTTCAGTGAGTCACTTTTTTTTACTTTTTAGGTGGTGTTCTTTGCAGCACAGAAGTTTTCAGTTTTAAAGAAGTCCAATTTATCTGTTTTCTTCTTGGCTGCTTGTGCTTTTGATCTCTTATCTTAGAAACAGTTGTCCAATCCAAGGATGGGAAGAGTTAGCTCTATGTTTTCTAAGAGGGTTCTTTCTTTCTTTCTTTCTTTCAGTTTTTGGCTCTTCCATTAATGTTTTCAATCTGTTTAGAGCTTTTATATATGGTATGAGGTAGGGTGTCTGACTTCATTCTTTTGCTTGGGGACAGCCAGTTACCCTGGCACTATTGGTTAAAAAGCCTCTTCTTTCTCCCTAATTGCTTTGTCACCTTTACCTGTAGTGTTTAAAAACTTTTTTTTTTTAATTTCTCAGTGCCTTCAAGATGCACTGACCATGCATCTTGGACTTATCTTTAAATTGTTCCTTCATTACCTAAGAGTCTCATTGGATTTATTTTGTTGGAAGTTGACATATGCGCAGCCATATTTGATTTCTTAGGGGAGGAGTGGTGACGGCACAGCCCGATCTTGGTGGTTTACCTCTCGCTCACGCTGCAAGTCCAAGGCCGGTTGAAAGGGAGGGCTCCACTCATCACGGTCCCTCGGGGACCCGGCCTGGTAGAGTCCCCTCTGCACAGAAACAAGCTTCCCCAGTCACTGGGGCAAAAAGAAAGTGTGGGGAGCTCACTGGTTCTTGGAAATTCCCAGGCTGCTCTCTTAAACAAATGGTGTCGAAATGGTCCAAGAGCTTCTAGGTACTTGGAGAACCATCCTCGTTGGGCAGAGTGAGCACAGGCATGGAACTTGAAACCCAAATCTGCTGCTTACCATCTGTGTTTTCTTTGGCCAAGTTATCTAACGTCTTAAATCCTTCATTTTTTCCCCTCTATGCAATATCCAACCGGCAGGAGAAATAGCAGCTGTGTGTGTGAGCGTCTAGGGTGACAGCAGGCGAGTGACAGGCACCCAGCTTATGGTGGCTCCCTTCTCTCTCACCTGCAGGACCCACCACCCCCAGGGCTCATCATCAGGCCCTCAGCAGAGGTTAGGGCTGGGATGAGGATTCACCGTATCTGCTTTAAGGGGCGTGACTTGCACTTGGTCCTGGGTGACACCAAGTGGACACATCATCGAGCAAACTTTTCTTTTTCTCTGTTTTAAAAAATGACCCAGGTATCCTCAAAGCCCCATAAAATCTAGTGTAATCACCCGCTTGAAGCACATGCCTGCCCTACCCTGTCATTTCCTAACCTGAAGAAAGGAACATGAACACCCACCAGGAAAGACAGCCTTTGGGTACTTGTTTCAGCGTGCAGTCAGAGCTCTGAGCTGGCTTCAGAAGCACCCAGCTCGCCCCACCCAGCTTCGTCTGACTTTTTAATGTGTGGGCCCAAGGAGGGCATGTGCTCTGCGGACTCCATCCGAGATAGAGGTGCAGTGGGAATCAGGGTGTCCGATCTTCCAGGAGGGGAAGGGTCCGACCCAGGCCACAGTCAGGGGGCTTTCCCCCTACAGAAACGCCATCTCAGGCCACCTGAAAGGAGAGCTCCAGGTCACTGAGTCCAACTCTGTCCCCAGGGCACAGCCTTTGGGCTGAAGCATCCAGGACTCGACTTTAACCATATGCTCGGGGGACTTGGGGCTGCTGGCAGGAAGGTGAAGGGTCATGGGTTCCCCCAAACCCTTTCTCAGGCAGCTGAGATGCCCAGGCCTGAACCTAGAGCTAAACCCCTGCCTTTGTCATCAAACCCAAGAACAGAAACCTCCCCAACTGAAAGACGCAGACGTCTGGAGGGGCTCCCACTCTTTGGCTGGGGTCCAGGTGCTGGAACCAGATCCCATCATCCCGAGTGCCTCGCTGCAGTGCCCCTCAGCACTCCACCTCCCAGGCTGGTCTCTGTTGCTCACAAGCCACTCAGAGTCATTCTACAGACTATCAGTCTCGTACTCCCAGCATGTCGGCATTGTGTGAGATGCCAGGATAAGTTAAGACTTTGTTCCTTTTCCCGAGTAACAACTAACTTTTTAAAAAACACCTTTTATTTACACACAAAGTATACATATGGAAGAGCACATATATAAGTATGTGAAACTCAGACCACAAACTAAACTGAGTTTTCAGACACTAAAGCCATTGCCCAGTTCAAAACCACATGATCAGAAACCCAAAGCCCCCCTCCCTCCTTTCTAGTCACTACTCCCTCCTCCACCCCTAAGATGCCCTGACTGCTAATAGCAACAAGAGCCCACTTGTACTGAGCGTCCTCAGGCGCCAGGCACCGTGCATCTACCTATGGACTCCTTTAACTCTCACCCACAGACGAGAAGGCATGTGGAGTGCAGCTCGGCTAGCAAGTGGGAGAATTCTGACTTTGAATCTAGGTGGCTTGTGTCCAGAGTCCTTGACATTTGACTACAACCCTGACCTCCATTGTGGGCCTAGGAACAAATAGAACCTCCTTGCTGTGCGCTGTAATATGGATGCATTTTTAACAATTGTTCCAGCGCAGTTCTGTTGAGAGCGTCAGGAGGAGCCGTGGGGTGGGGCGCAGGGCACCGAAGCCAGGCCTTACCGAATGGAAAGGAGTGCGCCCAGCAGAGAAAGGGGGGAGGAGTGTGCGGTAAGCAGAGTGGGTAAGTGCAGGGGTGCTTTGTCTTGAAAGTGGGTTAGAGGCAGACGGGGGGGGGGGCAGGAAGATGAGGACTTACTGGACAGGACCGTGTGTTCGGGTGTTCTGACTTCACCAGGGCCGGTGAGGGATTTTCTGAGCTTTAGAATCTGTGGTCAGCCCCCAATAGTGAGACCTGGCACGGAGGTGTGGCACAAGACCGAATCCAGCCTTGCCTGGGATGTCCTTGGCTTGGCCTCTAATGATTCATTTTTGGTTGCACAGATTTTAAGGGCTGTGCAAAATGCACTGGCTGTTTTCGTGTGTGTTTGGGTAGGGTAAAAAACAAAAAAAGACCACGCCCCCATATTTTGAGACTGTTACTAACCCAGATGGCAGAAAGGAGACAATTTTAAAGATAACTGACAATACGAAGGAAAAAAGATGGCCTCATCACAAGTCCGCATGGGTCAAGCACTCTGTATGCATGGCCGGCAGGGTAGTTGGTCCGGAGCAAATGAGTAAGAACAGAACCCCGAAAACAGAACAGGGGGGGGGTGTCCTCTGGGATGCCTGGAAGGCTGTTGGGAGATGGTGAGTCTTAATGGAGAGGTGTGATTTGGCTTGGGGTGGGAGGCGGGAGATGGAAGGCGAGAGACTATTATGCAGAAGTATCCAAGTGAGAAACCCGAAGCCAGAACTTTTGGATTCCAGGGTTAGACCCGAGGAGCGGGCGGAGGCCCTGGAACTACAGCTAATGAGCTCGGGAACCGGAGCCTTAGATGCTTCTGAACTCCCAGGGGAGCCGCTCTTCTCTGTCACTGCCCAGACATCCTCCGCTGCGCCCTGTCCGACGCCCTGGGCCCCTTCGCACTCGGGGCCTGGGACCCGCCCAGTGCTCTCGCGTCCTCCTGGGCGCCGCCCGGCTCCCCCGCCGTCGGCCGCCTCGCCGCGCCCTGCACCCCTCCTCCCCGCCTAGCCTCCCTTGCTCCCCCGCACGCGGCTCAGCGCTGCGCAGTGGCGGCTCCTCCCGCGGCTGCATTGCAGACGCTGCCGCCGCAGGGTGCGCCAAGGCCGTGTAGGGAGCCCTAGCCCGGGTACGCGGGGGCCTCGGGGCGTGAGTCTCTCACGCGGACCCGACGGCGTCGCGGAGCCAGGAGTCCGCGGGCCGGCCCTGGGGCGACTCCGCGGGCTGGACACACAAAGCCGTGTGCCCTCGCCGCGTGGCCCGGGCCCCGGAGGAGGCTTTCTGAAGCCGTGGGCCCGGGTGCTGCCGTCGAGCTCGGAACCGTCCCTGCCCTCGAGCGGACCGCGTCCGCCCCCCTGGTGGGCCTCGCGGAATCCGGGCGGGGATCGAGGCAACGCCGTCGCTAGGGACCCTGGCCCACCCGGACCTCAACTGCGGACGCCAGGGGCCGCGGGAGGGCGCTCCGCCCGCACCCTCCGGGCCGGGCCCACCGCCGTCCAGAGCGGCGCCGCGCGGCTTGGGCGCAGTTCCGGCGCAGTCCCCGCGCCGAGCGGTTCCGCGCCCCACACCTGCCTCTGCCCAGCTCCGGGTGACGTCGCGCCCTCGGATTGGCCCGCGGGCGGGGCCGAGGCCGGTGAGCTCACCGCCGCGCCCCGCCATTGGCCCGGGTGGCGCACCCGGGCCGTGGCGGGGAGACAGCGGTACCCGGAGCCCGAGTCGTTCCAGCTGCGGTGTGTGGAGCTGAGCGGGTCGGGCCGAGCTGGGTTGTCGAGACCGGGCCGGGCGGGGCCGCGCGGGAGGAGAAGGAAGATCCAGGCGGTTCGGCGCCAGCGCGACAGAGTGGTGGCTCTGCTCCCCAAGTCCGAGTGAGTGTGCGTGAGGCCGAGGGGAGACTCGGCCCCGCGCGTGCGGTGGAGGGCGGTGGCCGGCGGGGGCGGGGGCGGGGGCGCGCCGGGCGAGCGGGGGCGGGGCAGGGGGCGCGCGCCGTGACCAGGGCGTGGGGAGCACGCGTGCTCGCGGCGGGGGGCGCGGGGGCGCGCGTGTTTACGCTGAGGAAGCGGGTGTGAGAGGTGGGTGCGAGGACACGCGCGTCTGGGGAGGAGGGGGTCCAGAAGGTTAGGGGCGCGCGTGTTTACTCGGGGGAGGAGAGTGTTTTGACGCGTGAGTGCTCGTGGGGACCGGCGTGTGTTGACAGGGCGCATGTGAGGGAGGGGCGATGGGATGTGTGCTGGGCGCGTGCGGATGGCGCGCTTGTTTGAGGAACGGGTGTGTGGGCACGCGTGTTCGCGGAGCAGCGGGAGCGCGCTTGCTGGAGAGAGAGGGACTGAATGGGTTTTGTGGCGCGAGGGCTTGGAGGCTGGTGTTTGTTGACAGGGCGCGCGTGTCTGCGAGAGAAGTGCGTGGAGGTCACGCGGATTTAGGAAGCTAGGCTGAGCGCGCTCGTGTTTCTACGAGGGCGGGAGTGGGTGTGAGAATAGGCGTGTGTGCGCAGGGCAGTGGGAGTGTTGTGGTGAGTGACGGTGGCGGGCGCGCTTGCGGGGAGTGGCCGCGTCACGGCGGCCGCTGGCTGGTTTTTGTCTGTGAGGCGCGGCGCGGCGGGCTTTTCGGATCCAGAGCTCTCTCCCGCTGCGGGGCGGAAGGGCAGGGACAGGGTCAGGGAGGGGTGTCCCCTCGGCGGGGAGAGGGACGAGGACAGGTGCCCCTTCAGCAGGGCACGGGGAGAGAGGTGGAGATAGGTACCCCCTCGGCGGGGTGTGGGGAGAAGGGCTGGAACAGGTGCTCCCTTGGTGGGGTGCTGAGAGGCGAGAAGGGATGGGACAGGTGACCCCTTGGCGGAGCGCGGGGAGAAAGGTTGGGACAGTGTCCCCTCCGCGGAAAGAGAGACACTCGGCCGGGGCTCTTCTGCCAGAGAAGGCGGTTGGAGGCTGCCTTTACTAGCAGGCCAATGGAGTGAATGAACGTTTTATTAATCCGTGCGTAGAGTTCAGCTGGAAAGTTGGTTGAGTTTAGAGACTGGTTTGGAAGAACTTCCTGAGAGCTTTGCTCACCTGCACACCTGGGCGGGAGAGGCACCTTGACCTGTGCTCCCACCAGCCAAGCTCTGGTGGGCTGGAATAAAAGTTGTTATTTATCTTCTTGCCTTTTTGGTATCTCGTGATTTGGTTTCATAGGTATTGTGCAACATTAGGGGCAGCGTCAGAGTTGGAGACGACTTCAAATCTCCCTAGATTTCTAACGGGTGTCACAACAAATTTCTCTACAAATTGGGCAGCTAAATAAGTTTCCAAAACTAGAATACTCTTGCAAATTATTTTCTTAAGCAGTTGCTTCACCAGCAAATGCTGACAATTTTAAACTCTATTTTGTCTGCTATGCTTGGAAGATTTCTGTTGGCCTGAAGTCATATTAGCAGAGCAAATGCAGTAAACGTGAGAGGGCTCTCAGATGGTTGCAGAAATGCCTTGTGGAGTTGATTGAATGCATTATATTTATTTTCACCAGGGAGGCTGGAACCCAAAGCACATTACATTTGTGCTGCCAACAAATTTTGTCCTATGTGGTAAATGGTTAGGCTGTATATAATGAAATTCTTTTTCTCTTGCTGCTTAAAGAATCCTGTCACCTAGAGAAAACATCCCCTGGGAACCCAATAAAGAGAAATACATCAAAGCAGTAGCACTCTGCATGGCGTGTGCTTATAGGAAGATACTATGTTAAGACCAGAATGAGATTATAGCCAATAAGCTTGTTTCTCTTTAAGTTTGACTTAGGGAGTAAACCCTGGTTTACTTGCAGGAGAGGCGTTTACCAAATAAATTTAGCTTAGTAATTGGAGCAAGGAGAGGGCTACTGCAAGCTCCTAAGGGACCTTAGTTTGGTCACCCTGATTAATAATATTTCAGATAACCTAAACGGAAACACAGGATTTAATTGGAGTTAGCCACAATATTTTATTATTTAAGGATTTTAAAGAGTTCTGCTTTTGTGAAGAAGACACACAGACACGCTGTCATTTTGTCTAGTCTGATATCCAGGGCTCTGTTTGCTGGGCCTGTCCGTCTCTGACGGCAGCTGTCACCACTGCAGTACGTGCCTGTCGGACTGGAACACAGATAACAGGTGGAACTGGGAACTGTTTACTTCCTATGACATAGACGGTGAAGTTAACAGAGTTGGTTGACACTGAAAGTTTTCCCCAGGGAAAGGTGTGAAGCTCTCACTGGTGGGTGAGAGTCCACTGCTCAGCTGAGGGGGGGGGGGTGTCCCTCTTCTTGTGTGCAGCACACGCAGGAGAAATGCACATTTTGGGGCATGTTGCGTTTCCTTTGGGAATGGTTGGAATTTTTCTGCTGCTTGGATCACAGCTGTCCTGAACTTCTGAAGTTGCAGAACTGTGTCTGAGGAAGAATTGTTCATGTGTTTATTGAAGACACAACTTTAGTATCACTGTTCTGTGTATCATACAGAACAGTCAAAAAAAGAAAAGAGAAAAGGTCATTTTGTTCAGTGTGGCACAGTTCTGTAGCCTGCAGTGGTTTCCGGAAGTCCTTTATTGTCCCTTCCCCAGCCCTGGCCTCAGCTGTCTGTGGTGTGCCTGCAATGTCTTCTCACATTTAAAGGGCTTTGCTTTCTCTGACTTCAAGTGATTTAATGTCTGTATTCCATGGATCTTCTCAAAAGGAGGCTCCCTGAGTGGTGCCAGGTCTTTGGTGTTAAACGTCCACCATGGTCTCCTGTCACAGCCCGATATCTGAGAGCTTATTTCACTTCTATAGTCCTTTGCCAAAAAGCTTTCGGCATCCACACGTGACCTAGGTTGATGAGTGCACACCTCAACATGTTTTCAAAAAGTGGTTTAAGGAAGCTGACAAAGAGATATATTGCAGAACGAAGAAAGGTAGAAAGAGAAGAAAGGAAAGATCAAGCACAAGGAAAGTGAGTGTCCAGGAAGGGGAAATGGTGGACAGTGAAGTTTGTAAGCAATGTCTATCCCATGAAATCTTACCTTCCAGCTCCAGGCAGTATCCTGACACCTCTCAGTGAATTTTCTTATCTTTCATGTACCTTCTGACAGCCAGTGATTAATTGTTAAGTGATGACGGAGACGCACTGAATCACCTTAAAGACTGCGTGTTAACATGAGTCACATTTGGCGTTTAGAAAGTGCTTAGGGGGCTGGCAGGGTAACACAGACGGGTGCTGTCACCTCATCGTGGCCATGAAGGTCCTCAGTGGATGGGCTTATCCCCTTCCCGAATGGACAGCCCTGACGACATAGGACCAAGTTTTCTTTGCTCTTTTCTGATGCACCTAGATTTGCGTTTGCACACAGCAGGCAGACCAGACCATCGGGTTTGATGGCCAAGCAGCCTTTACCATCAGGAAATAATTGCTCTCCATCCCCTAAGCAACATAACGCCCTAGCTCATTACAACCACTGGACAGTACTTTGTAAATACAAGGGGCTTTTATTTTTTCATTGGGAACGGTGTGTGTGTGTGTAGACAATGCCAGTATAATCTTGCTTGATGCTTCATTTTAGTAAAGTTCCTCTCGTGTACCAACTGAAATTTTAGCTTCTGAAGTATGTCATGGTACCGATAATTGGCTTAATTTTATATTGTCTTATACGCGTTGGAAGTAGATCATAACATTTATCATATGATGAACGGAGAGGTCAGTCATCCGTCAACACACATTAAGCACCTACTGTATGTCAGTTGTTAAACAAGTTATAATTAATAGTTAAACATTAACTTGAGGAAGGTGAACTCTGGAAGGAATTTAACCAGGGTAAAAGTTTATAGGAATTAAGTGGCTGATGCTAAATTTATATAACATTTTTGTGATGTGGAAAGAGACAGCAGACAATGGAAATCAGTTTCTCCAAATGTATTAAATGAACATGTAGCCACCACCCAAATTAGCCAGTTAGTCTGTCTGTCTGTCTGTCTGTCTCTCTCTCTCTCTCTCTCTCTCTCTCTTTTTTTTTTTTTTTCCGCTTGTCATCTTCTACCTGACTTTGGCCACACTCCAAACCTGACACTACTCTCTTAGCCAGCCTTGTGCTGTCCCCCAACAACGATGCAGCACAAACCCTCCGTTGCAGTCTGGCTGGTGTTGACCCCCACCCCACATTCCATGCTAAAGTCTGCCTTCTCAGTCCCTGAGCTGAACTCAAGTCTCACGTCATTAACAAAGCCTTTCCCCTTACCATCCCCCCGGGGTTAGACCTGCGCCTCTTTGCAGGCAGGGCGGTACCTCTGCCCGACCCTCCCCTATGACCCGAGCCTGAGGAAAGCTGGAGGTGCAGTTTCATCAGTACCATCAGTCGAAGAAAGATTATATACGTGGTGTGGATACAGTGAGGAGCATGTAGTGCATTTTGTCAAGGCTGAACCGAACCCACCCCGATCCTGTTTCGTGCATTCAGTTCAGCCTCATCTGTTGGTAGTTTAGGCACCAACTCCGAGGGCTTTCCCACTCAGGTCAGCTCAAGCCCCTTGGTGGATGTGAGTGTTCATGGAAGTGGTCTACAGGTGGCCCCAGAAGGCGTGGCCTGCACAGGGTAAAGTGGATAGCCAGTTGTTTGCTTTGATTTTAATAATGAGCCGGATGAGGGCTGGGTTTCTGTTTTGGCTCGACTGCTCACCCAACGAGGAGCCTCAGGTACATGGTCTCACATCTCCCAGTCTCAGCTTCGTCCCTGTTTCCTGCTGTCAGTGATGGTTCAGGAAGTCAGTTTAGTGGTCAACATCAGCAGGGTTTTAAAATCAAAGTGCGTTGCACCTAGTAAGGGGAAGTTTCTGTCCCAAATACGTGTGTGTGTGTGTCTGTGTGTATGTGTGTGTACAGGGCTGTGCTTCTCTCTGTGGGTCACAGTCAGAGCCCCTGCACCAGGTAACTCCCACGTTCTCTTTAAATCTTAGTGTCCCGCAGTGAGTCTGCAGTGAGTCCCACGGGACGTGTTTGTTGTTATGATAGTCAATTTGGAGTAACCTAAGGCCCAAAGGACTTAAGATACTTCTGTATGTATATAATTCAACAACAGACGGTCCCCAGCTAGGCTGGAGATCAGTTTACCTTTTCCTGCTTTTCTGATTTCTCTGGGTCATCAAAAATGTTTCAGGCAAACATGACTGCTTATTTGCCATAATTTAGTCCATGTTTTATAAAGAAAGTCCAAAAATGATATTTGTTTCCTACTTTTAAGGCATATTTAATGACATTGAATATTTTTTGTTTGTAAGTGGAAGCAGAACTTTCCTAATATTTATTTAGCAAAAGGGTTCACATTTTAATTAATAGATGTTACCTTAGAACCCACCCTCCTCTTAGCAGTGACAGAGCTCAAACTCAAACGGACCCATGTGAAAAAGGAAATTTATTGACTCTTGTCTTTTGACGTCTAGTTTTGGGGTTGTCTTCGGGTACCGCTGGTTCCAGATGCTTAAGGGATATTGTTAGGAAGCTCTCATTGCCCCTCTTCTAGCTTGATGTTATTCTCAGTCAGGGGTTGCCAAAGTTGTAGCAAGATGGCCCCCTCAAAGCTCCAGGCCTAGATTTTGCCGTCTTTAGCCAATATGTCACACAGCACTTCTTCCCTGGTAGTTCCGGGAAATACTCTGTTCTTTGCGCAGCCGGACTCCCGGGTCCAGTCACTTGAGTGTGAGGAGGCCGGCCGTACTTGCATTAGCAAGGCCTGGCCCCGAGCCAGGAGTTGAGGTCAGCGCCGCCTGAAGCAGGCACAGGGCTGGAGCAGCTCCCAAAGGAGGATGGAGGTCCCCTGGCCAGGAAGTGGGGGCACCCACTGGCAGGCATACTGCAAGGGAGCCGGCAGTTTTTCACCTTCACCCCGGAGGTCCCGTCCCCGAAGGAAGCACCGTTCACGCTGAAACAGCAGAGGCTCACAGTGAGACGCACTCCTTCATTTTATCCTGCGGTTCCCCTACATAGGAGGAGACCCTGGGACTGTCCCCTCTCCATGAGCCCTTCAGTGGGTGCTGACTGACTAGCAAATCGTCGGACTGTTTTTTCAAAACCTATGGTTCAGGTCCTTAATATTCCACACCGTGGTTTGGATTAATCAGCAGTTCTGTTTAAATATCCATTTGTCTCTTCTACTAAAAGAAACCATTCATTCCACTCGAGCCAGAATCAATGCCTCTGGCATTTTCTTGTGTGTGTTTATGAAAAATGTTTCATCTAATACAAGAAGGAAGAAGTGCCCAGCCTTCTGATGATATCCTAAGTCAGTTGTTCCCAGATCAGCGGTGCCACAAACAGTAGGTAGGAACCCAGGTGAGCCTGAGAACAAAGACCTTTCTGAATCCCTAATAGATACTCTGTATCTGCAGGAGAAAAGTAATTAAAATAATGTGTATAGGTACCATAGTTTTTGCTCCATAAGACGCACCTGACCATAAGACGCCCCTAGGGTTTTAAGGAGGAAAAGAAGAAAAAAAAAATATTCTGAACCAAATGGTGTGTTAAAATATTTAATAAAATAAACCACAATAATATTTCAAAAATGTAAATTCAACAGCAGTATTAACAACTATTAGCACTGTTATTAACAAATGAGAAGAGACGTTAATGTTCAAATACTCTTTTAGTTGTCCGGAAACCCGCAGCAGCTAAAAATATGAACATTCGCTCCATAAGACACATGGGCATTTTCCCCTCCACTTTGGGGAAAAAAGTGCACCTTATGGAGCAAAAAATATGGTACCTATCTGGTATATTCCATAAGACATTACATAGAATACATAACCCATATAATATAGAAATACATAATACACACTTAAGGTTACAAAACAGAGGAAATAACAGACTTCACACTGCCTATTAAAAACCCACTAACGACAGAAAGCTTTTCCTTCAGGAAATATAACACTCAACTCACCAAGTTTTAGATTTAAAAGTCAGGATCGTGAACTATTCAATAAAGAGCAAGCAGTAACTAACAGTATTGATGCCTCTGAAACCTCAGATGTAACCCTTGACTTACACCCAGTGGTCAAACAGCTGTGACGTTGGACCCCGCCGGACTTCTGTTGAATTACTTTCGTGAACTGGTGCTGAGGTGTTCTTTAGTACTAATGGTAACTCGCGGTCATTTGAGAGAGCCACTATTGCCTTTACTGAAAGGACATGGATACCACGGTCTCTTCCCTATCAGGATCTGTGTGAGGAATTTCTTCCCGATCTCAGTACCAGGAAGAGCCGTGCTGTCCAGAGCAAGGGACAGTGATCTTGAAACGGATTCCCTCCCTTTCTGCTTTGTTTTTGGAGTTCAGCCAAATCTGGGACTCACCGCTAACCATTTGGGGGGATTTGGTGCGCGTTTTCTGCTTAACAGCTCCATCTGAGCTTTGTTTGACGCTTCTCGCGAATCTCGCTCTTACCTCATGTTGTTAACCAAAAGTATTTTTTATCAGTCCCTTCAAACAGAGGTACCCGGATCCAGGGTTCTTACCAATCACTTGAAGGCAAGGAGGGGATAGTGAGGTGCAGGTAGAATGAATGAGGGCAGGAAGGGGCATCCAGAAAAGTGAGGAAGAAGAGAGAAAAGGAGCTTGCGGAATGTGGGAGGGACTTGCGGTGGACGGCTCCCAGGATTCCCGGGTTCACACCCGCTGCCCTTTGAGTTGGTTATGGTTCTTTCGTTCCATTGCTTAACTGCTCCCCGATCTTTAGATCAACCACACCCCACATGAGAAAATTAAAGAAGCCCAATCTGGGGATGTCCATGAGGATAGCAAGACACCTCGGCCCCACACTGTAGGAAATCCCCATTCAGTGAAAAACGCAGTTAAGTGTTTAGTTTTGCCCCCTGTATCCAAGGGATGATCCAAGACTGGCCTCAGTGAGATCCATTCAGCCCCTCACTGATTCGGAATTTGCCAGAATGTGCAGATTGCTTTGGTCTAGGGGGTAGAGGGTTAGACTGGTCTAGAGGTACAGTGCCGGAGTGAGATGTAGCATGCCAGTTAGCGCCTCCCAGACCAACATGTGGGCGTGGGCAGCATAGAGGCACCAGACAATGGCCCTTGGTGAGTTCTTGGGTAGCATGTGGAGCCAGGACACAGAATGGTCCCCACACAGTCATCATGACACCACCAAAATGGAGCTAAATTGATTTAAAAAACTTTCCAAAACTCTCGTCGCTCCCTTGGAGAAATATTTTATTCCTGAACAGAATGTTTAAAGTAACATAACTTGAATTTTTTTTAAAAAAGTTTATTTTCTAGCACTTGTCTAAAATGCCTATAATAAATTGTAAAATAGTATTCTTAAATTGTTTTCTCTGTCAAGATCTACTTTATAATGGGACTGGCATTAACGTATTTTTTGCTCCATAAGACGCACCTGACCATAAGACACACCTAGGGTCTTAAGAAAGAAAATAAGAAAAAAATATTCTGAACCAAATGGTGTGTTAAAATATTTAATAAAATACTGTATTTTTTGCTCCATAAGATGCATGGACATTTTCCCTTTTACTTTTTTTGGGGGGAAAGTGCGTCTTATGGAGTGAAAAATATGGTATATACAGCTATTTCTTTTAAAATGTATGCATTTCAGCCTATTAAGTTGGAAAGAGCCTCACCTATATTTTATTCCAGAGTTTTACAAAATCTTCCAGCATTGTGAACAAATCCTCTTGTAGTTCATAAACGTTTGCGTTCTGAAACCAAAGCCTCTCTTTGTGAATTCAGTGTTTAAAACAACAACATATTTTGAAACATCTTAGGCTTTAGCTATCTCACAAGTTTGATTTCCCAAGACAGTAGCGAAGGTCTGTGCAGAGGGTACCCGGACCCTGAGCTCAGGAGCAGTGAGCTCCAGAGCACAGCTTTCCAGCTGCGGGCCCTGAGTGACAGGTCAAGCGCGATTCGGAAACCACTGGAGAGGGACACGAATCCTGAGCACATGGTTTTCGGTCAGATGTTGGAACCAGGAACTCAGGGCAAAGGACCGCTAGTATAATTTAGGAGTATTAGCTAGGGGCAGCCAGTGCCCCCCACCCTCCGTCTCTATTTTTAACATCTTTTCTGAAGGTCCCACATAACAGTTCTTACTGGCAGGGTTTTCTTTTATCTTGAGTTTCCCATTGGCTTTGCCTTGACCTTAACGCAGAACACTTTTAAGGAGACAGCTACCAAATGGAGGAGGTATGGACCAGCCTCGATGACACATTTTGTTCGATTCCAGATGCCTGGTGCCCAGTGCACCTGCGAGGCTCGGGTAGAGGTGGCCATGCCAGGAGCGAGGGCTCTGCTCTTCGCAGCTTGGCCGGCCAGGGTGAAGCCCGTCCTAGACACGACCACCGGAAACAAAGGTTTTGTTCCATGCTGTACCTTTCCCATGCCATTCTTGAAATCCACTCTCCCTGTTTTGAACAGACACAGTGAGAATACTTATCTAGGAGGTGGTGACTGAGGACCTCCTATGTGGCAGGCATCGTGCTGGGTCTCGGGAGTGTAACCGGGACAGAACGAACACAGTCGCTGGCCTCGTAGAGCTGTAAGGGTGTCATTTTCTCCTTGTGTTAGGCTGAGGTTCTGGAAACAAAGGCTCCTATCTCGTTTGGGTGTTGGGTGGCTGGGGGCTCCCACACCTTGAGCTGCCTTGGTCATGGTCCCATCCAGAGCCGTGGCACATGCGCTGAGCCATGGGCGCTCGGTAGACTTCGCAGAATGAGTCTGTCTGGCCCTGATTCTACATGGTTCTTCCCCAAGGATGTTAAGTATGTGGTTTTTGTTTTGTTTGGGGGGTGTTTTGGTCACAGCTGGGCACCACAGACTCACCTGCTACTGGGTAATTAACATCCCTTCTTCATGGTCATGGTCTTACTTCCTTTTACATTTTTCGTGATGCATTTCAGTGGCCTTCCACTGTCCCACGTCCGTGTCCAGGTGGGATCACTGTTCCTCTCCAGGTCTTGTTAGGATATTTCTTTAATGACCTTATTGGTCTCAGGGTAGCCCACAACCCTGACCCTCCCTCTGTTTCACTGTTGGGGCTTTACAATGCTTCAGTTGGTGCTCATAATGTTCCTTCTTTTCCCTGTACCCTGAAACCGGGGAGGCAGTGTCCTCCAATGGGTTGCTTTTCTTTTTTTCGTGAAAAGTTCTGCTCTTTTGTGGCCCGTGTGAAGACAGGTGTGGGGTTCGTGTCAACATCCCTGCCGCCCTGTGCTCTCACGCTCCCTGCCCGGCTTCACTCCCGTTTCCTCCACTTGGGTTTGATGATTGACTGACATGCTGTCAGCTCCTGCAGAATTTAGGGTGCCTGTATACGCTGAGCATCATGTTCTGGTATCATTGAGCTCCCTTAGTATCAAGCCTCCGTGTCCTTGCAGAAGAGGCCTGCAATGTCTGCCCTTGTGCACTTTGGATGGCTCAGATTATCCAAATGAGGGATAATGGTCGATTTGCTGTGCTGCCCACGTAGCATCTGGTGTCCTGATCGCTGTTGGTGGTTTGAGCAGCATGCTAACTGCTTTTTCCCGCCGTGTCTAAGACCCTGCGTTCGTGAACCGTGCAGAACACAGATCCGGGAGGAGAAATACCGATCCGAAGTCGCTGCAGATGAAGAAAATCTTAAGAAGAATGGCTCATGTCCATGTCTAGTGTCTCGGTACACTGCGTTGGGGAGTTTTTGAGAAGTGGAGTGTGGCCATCTTTTCTGAGGCTAAATTTAGCCGTTGCTTTGGAAAATCCGAGTGGCACAGTGTGTGCTTATCTCCGTCGGCCCTCACCCTTCCCTCTGCACTCGGGCATCTTACACGGCTCGCTGGGCAGGCGCCGTCTCACGCGCTCTGGCGGCCCCGTTTTATTCTGGGGAGGAATGAAGTGACTTCATTCTCCCTGTCTTCTCGAGCTTCCTGAACAATTCAGAAGACTTCCTAAGCAGCAGTTACCGCTTCTCGACCAAAATAGTTTCCGTGTCGGCTCCTCTGCCGTACTGGCCAAGGGCTGGAACTGGAATGAGAGACGGCCTCCCGCGCCCGGTCCAAATAGCAACAGGAGGGCACATGTGCACTTGAGCCACAAATAACGCGTTTTAAAATAGCAGATGGTATTTGACGGTCGCTCCTTCATTCATTTACCTGCCAAGGCGACTTTCTCCTCAGCTCTGGCGCAGAGCGGGGCCTGGTGGTGGCACGTCCCCGGCGACGGCAACAGCAGGTCCTTGCGTGTGTGGGCCCGGCTCTACCCATCGGCAGACCTTGCCAGCCTGTTGCACACTTTCCGAGCCTGTTCGAGAAGAACGTGTCTTCTGTTGAAAAGAATAAAAACGTTCATGTTTCTGCAGCAGCTCAACCTGCCTGGCTCGTTCAGCACTTTGGTGAAAGAGTGAACTAATTATAGGCACTCCTCAGGAAGCTGGGCTGCCTGCCGTCTGTGTTCCAAATAGTTCATTTCAGGGGACGGTGGGGGTATCGAAAAGGCGGGGGTCTGCATTTTAGGCTTGGTGCTTGGGGAGTACAGAAACGTGACGCTGCTGGGGAAACGCCAGGTTGCCTGGGAAGAAGGCAGGTGTCCCCTGCATTTCCTGCCAACCTGGCACTGACACCCCGAGGTTACGTAATTCCTTACCTGAACCCCAAGGAAGTGGCAGCCAACCAGGTACTTGGCTAGAGCTTCTCATGTGCTTCCCGGCTCACACACCATGGGGTTTTGGTCTTGTCAACCATTCCCTCTCCTCTTGAAATAAGGAGTTAAACTGCTCACTGATGTATTCCACCTGCAGTCCACGTGGAGAGCGAAGGTTGCTCAGGACCCTGGCCCCAGAGTTGGGGTGACCTCATCCATAGATTGTCTTCCAGAAGAAACTTAACTTAGATAATAGTATCTCTTCGCACTCACTGAGCACCCACTCCATAGGTGGTGCCAGGGACACAAGACCGAGTCCCTGCTTTTGGAAAGCTCAGTCTGTAGAAAGGACACGTGTAGGAAAATAACTAGACATTCATTTGCCAAGTACCACAAGGACGCAAGACGGGAGGGTTTACTGGGCGTGTTGGAAGAACGTGCCTGGAGTCTGTCCGTGTTCAGATGCCCGCCCCGACGCTCCTAAGCGGTGCAACCTTGGGTAAGCAACATGTTTTCCGAGCCTCGCTTTCCTTTCCTGTTTAGTGAAGGGAAAGTTTTTCTTTCGGAGCTGTTTTGAGATTTAGAAGGAATGCATACAGGAGGCCTGGCCTGCCGGAGCTGCTCAGTAGCAGCTGTCAATCATAAAACTGAAGGCAGTGTGAGCCACCCTCTGAAGAACGGCAGGTTTGCCAGGCAGACATGGGGGAAGGCTGGCATTCCCAAAGCTCAGAGGTGGGTAGAATTCCTGGCAGATTGGGAGAACAATGAGTGGTAAGGGGACCCCTAAAAAGGAGACGGCTACACTTGCTACAGGACACCCCATGCTACACCAAAGAGTTTAAATTTTATTTTGTAGGTCAAAGGGGAGGGATTGACATGGGTTGGTTTTCTAAGCTAGATTATCTGATAGAATATCAGAAACTGCCTCATGTTGTATTGCTCAATACGGCCATTGGAATTAATTGGGTTCCGAGATTTAAAGTGAGTTGTTTATAAGACGGAGAACAGTGGGTGCAGCTGAGAACCTGGGAAATCTGGCTGGTGCTCGGTTTCCTGGCGGAGACATCGTATTACATCAGATGCCCAAATAGCAGAATCCTCCACTTTGACAGCTGCCAACCCCAAACTCTCTAAACTTTGAACATACCGTGTTCTGCAGGTGTCGGACATCATGAAATTTTCTCTCTGAAACTCTGGCATTGCTTAGGAATTTAAAATTTTTTTAGGTAGATGTTAATTTGGGACATTTTTAAAAATTATTTATTTATTTACATATTTCTCTGAAGAGGCAAGCAGGAAGGCAGGAGATGGACTCCCGCATGCGTCTGACTGGGATCCACCTGGAAAGCCCACTAGGGGGCAGTGCTTTGCCCATCTGGGCCATTGGTTTGTTGCAACCGGAGCCATTCTAGCACCTGAGGTGGAGGCCATAGAGCCATCCTCAGCACCTGGGCCAACTTTGCTCCAATGGAGCCTTGGCTGCGGGAGGGGAAGAGAGAGAGAGAGAGAAAGGAGAGGTGGAAGGGTAGAGAAGCAGATGGGCGCTTCTCCTGTGTGCCCTGCCCAGGAATCAAACCTGGAACTTCCACACGCTGGGCCGATGCTCTACCACTGAGCCAACCGGCTAGGGCCTAATCTGGAACATTTTTGAATGAGTCCCTTTGAGAGTTAGGCATCACAGCCCTAGGGGAGAGGCTGAGCCCAATGAAAGAGAAGGGGTCTGTGAGGCCCCCCACTGACCATTCATTGCTGCTTGGGTCAGCGATTGGCTGGAAATGTTTTCTCATCTTGATCTTTGTAATAGTCAAAGCTATTATGGGATTTGAGCACATGCCCCCTAGAGGGCTAGGGTGAACACTGCAGTTAGTGCTCATCAAAAACATCAGTACAAAGTTGTGTCTATTTTCATGTGCATACAGATAGATACAGAAGTAATTATAGGAATGTGTGCATGCATGAATTATTATACTTCTATATATTTCTGTGCTCTGTTCACTGAGGGCGCCTAAAAGCAGTGACATCCCAACAGCCAAGAGCACATCCAGCTCCCAGCCCTTGGTTTCTAAATAGCATTCTCCAATCAAAGGAAGCAGGACTCCTTAGAGAAGTTGCTGACTAGAGGGCCAGGCTGAACCTGGAGTATCTTGTAATGTCAGAAATAAAGGAAGTGCTCAAAAAGGGAGGGAAGGGACTGGGGGTGCAGCATGGGGATCCAGCAGCCCGCCAGAAAGGGCTCCCAACAGCCAGAGCTGGACTGCTTTGAGCAAGAAGGTAATTGGAATTGGATTGTGACCCCAGATGTAAAACAAAGACACATGCTTTCGTGCTGGTGTAAATACATGACCAACTACTTACACAGAGAACAAATCTTCCATATAGAGAGAACTCCAAATACAGTGTGTCCGTAAAGACTTTACTGACACACTATTATCTATGGATACTCCCCCACCCCCTTGAGGACCGGCTGGATTTAGTGACTTGCTTCCAAAGAATGGAGTGCAGAGAGAGAAACATAGTAACTACATAGACCAGAAGATCAAGGTCAGCCCCTGCAGTACAGCAGCACTGGATAACCCCCGGTACTGTCTGATGAGCAGGGCACTTCACCTCTGTGGCATTCTTCCTGAAAACTCATGACACCAGTCTGATCATTGGGAAATATCAGATAAACTGAAATCCAGGGACATCTACAAAGTACCTGACCAGTCTTCTTCAAAACTGTTAAAAGTCATGAAAAATAAGGGAATTGTGAGGAACTGTCAGAGCAGACAGGAAATTTAGCGATTAAATGCAACACGGTGTCCTTGGTTGGATCCCGGCACAGAACAAGTACATTAATTCTGATTCTTACAGTGCAGTCTAATTCAAGCTTATAATTTAGTTAACGGTAGCGATCTATCAATGTTAGTTTCTGAGATTTGACAAATGCACCACAGTTATATAAGATGTTAATGTGAGAGGGAAAACTAGGTGAAGGGTATAGGGGAGCTCTGCCTTTGCAACTCATCTGTGAGTCTAGCATTATTCAAAATCTTCTACACTTTTTTTTAATGCCCCCAGAGGTATAGCTAATGACAGCTCAGACTTAAGAGAGACTGATCTCTAAAAAGATTTCAATGTTAGTTTATTTCATCCTCACAAACAACAACAAGGTAGGTAGTAGATCCCCATTTTACAGATGGGAAAATTGAGGTGCAAAGTGGCCATTATTTTTCCAGTCACAAAGTGACAGGATGGAACCAGGGATCTCTTAGCTCTACTCCAGGGTTCTCTCCAGTCTGTGTCAGAGCTGCCCAGTCTGAGAACGCTGCCCCCGCTGAGCAGGGGAGCAGGTAGGACAGGCCCATGAAGAGACTCAGGAAGCATCCTGAGCCATACTGTTGCTGCAGAGCCATCAGAATCATTGACTTTTTGTCTGGGATGCAGGTGCGCCTGTGTCTCTAAGGTACTGGGAAGGACTGGCCCTGTGACCGTTGAGACTTCATTCCCTGAACCCGTGCATGTAAACTGACGGCTTTAGAGAAAAGCCAGAGGCAGAGAGACAGCTGAAAGGCGTCCCGTTTGGTGAGCCATGAGAAGAGGCCACAAAGAGGTGAGGTTTCTGCGAACAATGGAGAAGCTGCAGAGAGCTGCGCAGGTGGAGGGCGAGACTCTCAGATGGTTCTCGAGGGCTGCAGGATCCGTGCCACCCCATGCAGAGGAAGACACGTGTAGCCGGGACTGTGGCCAAGCCAGGGCAGAGGTGCCTGGTGTGATTTCATGAGGCGACGTCAGTAGGAGCCTGTGCTTCTGCCCGAACAGGTGGTTCTCCTATCCTTCTTTACCAAGCGCCTGGGCAAGCGGAAGGTTTGTTCCTGCGGAAGGAGGCTGAGGTCATAGAGCCATGGTTCTTGAAACGTGGCCCCAGACCTAAAGTATCAGCATCACCATCACCAAGAACCTGTTAGAAATGCAACCTCTGGGCATTTCCTAGACCTCCAAAAAAAAAAAGAAGAAGAAGAAGAAAACCATCCAGGAGCAGGGCCCACCAGTCTGTTAAGCCTTCCAGGTGAGTCTGGAGAACGCTGGGATGAGCACCGGCCTGCCCAGGGGACGCGCGGTGGGCAGAGCGCATGGACGCCGCACAGAGGGGCACCCAGACACACACCCAGAGCTGGTGTTGCAGGAGAGGAACCGGACTTGGGCCTGGCCATGTCTCGTCTTTAGAGCTGGGGCTTATCACGTGACTTCCCCAGGGGTGGGGGAGTGAGAAGTTGGAGAACCTTTCTGTGTAAATGGTGACATCCTCCTTCAGTGAGAAGACGGAGCCAGCACTTCCAGATAAGAACTGACAGCCAGGAGTTGCCCTGTGTCCTGGGCCCTCGGCAGCCCTACGTGCCCGTGGTGATGTGCACCCGGCCCCTCCGTGCATCTGGATCTCACAGAGGAGCAATCGTTCAATTTACTCACTGTCCCGAGGGCATGGGGCTTGGAAGCCCTCAAAGCCGAGTCACGGGGGCTTTGTCTGAAACATCCTGGGTGAAAAGTGGGCCAGGTTTATTGGGCCCCTAGATCATTTGTTTTCTCTCTCTCCCCCCCCCCCAATATGTTACTTTATAAACCCAGGTTCATTCAGGCTGCAGGAATTATTTGTTGGCCGACCAAGGAGGGTGGGGATGTCTTTAATGTTCAGGGCACCCCCCACATGCCTGGTGTACAGCGGTGCTCAGCAAATATTGGCGGCTGAATAAAGGAATCTTCATGTGTACTCTTTATTATTATTCTAATGTAATCAGAAAAAATTTATTTTCTTCTAAGAAATGATATTTCTTTTATCCTGTGATCACACACACAATCTTCAGCTAAGGCCACATATGGCTGTGCATCTGCCACGTATTTTTACAATAACGTGTATTCATGCAGCTGTCACACCAAAGCAAGTGTCAGGTTATTACATTCTACTTGCCAGGAGCGGAGAGGTGAGCCGGCCAGACAGACAGGGAGCTGGGCCGGCCCTGCCCAGGGAAGATAGCAGTCTCTGATGTCCAGTCTGCACGCCCGCAGGCCTGTGCTCTGGGAGGCCGGCCACTCGGTCCTGTGGGAGATTGTTTCTTACATGACTTACCCCCCTTCGGAGCCAAGAGGCTCAGAGATGCCGTAATGCCTGACACCTTTTTGTGAAGAGGCGAACAATGTGCTTTCAGGGCAGCGTGCTAACGTCAGAGCGCTTCTCACAGGGTTCGCTGCGGGGATGAGGCTGTACTCACCGCCTGCCCACTCGGGAACAAAAGCCAGTAGTACAGTCTGACCTGCCCGTGTGGCTGCTGGAGGGCTTTGACGTGGAGATGCCCTGGGCAGAACCTGGCTCAGCGATGTAGGGGGAGGGTCTCTCCTCACAGTGTGCGTGCTTGGCAGGGGGTTGGGTGGGGATGAGGAGCCTGAACATTGCGGCTTTGCCAGAACAAAGCCACCTCTGGCAGGGCAGCGGGAAGCCGTGTCCCTACAGTGCTTCCCCAGGGTGGACTCCAGCTGGGCAGACCTGTCTGTGCCCTGCTGCCCCTTTGCGTGACATGCAATGTTAATCTTGGCCACCAGCTCCAAAGGAGTGCAGGCCCTGCTCTGAACCAAGTAAGACACTCATGTAATAGACACTAGGTTTGTAGCTTGGAGAAGGAATAAATCCTGTGGCGACACAGCCTCAGCCCACGTCAGGGGCATGCGGGCATATTTGCGTGTGGGCTCAGGGAGGGATGTCTGGCTGGCTGGCACAATCAGGAATAAGAGAGACAGTCAGTAAAAGGGCCACAAGGGGTCACTGCCATGCTCTTTGGAATCAAACTCTTAAGAGAAAGGTGAAACTCTTCGCCTTCAGCTAGCTGCAAACACAGGCATCCCACAGTCTACAAGATCTCCATTTTGCAGTGGAGAGGACGTGGAGCTGGGCTTCCAGTGCCCACCCCCAAGTCATGTTGTGTTTGCCCTTAGTGGTCACAGCATGACATCAGCCACGTGCAGTTCACCCCACTCATGTTCATCCAGGGCTGCTTCCCATCAGCGACAGCGCCACGGAGACGCCGGCAGCCGGCTCTTCGGCGTCTGTCCTCTCTGTGCCTACGTGTGACATTGGGACACAGAGCTTATGGTTCACTCTTCAAAGGAAAGATCTTTCTTGGTTAGCGCTGTTCCTGAGAGGAGCTTATTAGAAAATAATATCACAATTCTTGAAAAGTAGTCTTCCTCGTCTTGTTTTTGTGGCAGAGGAAGAGGAAATCAGCTCAACATTCAGTATTGAAAATGCTCCTGGGGACAGGTACTGACTGTCCTTCGACTCTAAGAAAAACATTCTGCTCCTTTGGCTAACCCCGCCCTGTCGCTGGGCCTCTTCCCTTCCCACAACTCTTCCTCCTGCTATGTCCGCACAGCAGTGAAGCCCCAGGTCCTGGGGCAGACAGACCAGCTGCCTCTTCAGCCTCAGCATCCTCGTTTGAAAAGCAGGGATGACATCAGCCCCCGCCGCCCGTGATCATTGTGACGAGCAGATGAGTTAATACTTGTACTGTGATGAGAAAAGACCGCTCGGCTACGTAGGGAGCAGTCCGAAAGGGCGGGGGTCTGGTGGTGGCGGCGTTGCCCAGTATTTTATCTCCTGGAGAATCAGCACGCCTTACGCGGGTCAGAATTTAGAGCCAGGATGACGAGGAACACTGATGAAATATTTCTTTTCCGGGTTATGCCTTCCCATGATTCAGACGGCTGTATTTTGAAAATAGTTAATGCCATGAGCAGTTGGAGGGAGAAGTATGCTGTGCCAGCTGTCCAGTCAGCTTCCAAGGACATGTGCTTCATCTGACTGAAGATGACGGGTGGCCGGCATGCATGTCTGGGACTTACCGTGTTCCGAGCATGTATATATATTAATTCATTTAATTCTCACAACAGCTCTCCAAAGTAAGTACAATTACTTCCACATTTAAGAGCTAAGGAAACCGAGGAACCACAGTTTTATTCAAAGTCACGCAACTATTAGGTAGCTAGCCAGGGTTCTCACCTGTGTCCTCTGGTTCAGGCCCACCTGTCCGCCTTGGTCCTCGGGGCCCCTCCATGCTGTGGTCCAGCCACAGGGCTCTGCTGAGGAATGTCGTGTGTTGGGGCCTGGGCATTCGTAGGTCCTTCCCCCCAGCTCTTGCAGCCCTGGTTCTTTCTCATTATTCTGGCCACACTCAGTGTTACCTCTCCTGGCATCTCTAACCTCTGTCCCCGCTCACCCCTCCCTGTCTCAGGCTCCTCCCTGCTTCACCTGCTCGGGTACCTGCTCGGGCAGGAAGTGCCTTCTCTGTCCGCTCAGTGAACAGTGGTGCTCATGGTTTTATAATGGTCTTAGCTGCCTTTTGCGTTTCACATGTATACGTACGCCAACTCAAATACACGCATACCGGTGCGAGTTCACACGTGTGTGCTTATGCATGGATATGGAGGGAGAGGTTCCAACCCCCGCAGCAGTACAGAGCACAGACTTCTCTGTGAATTACGATTCTAGCACCAACAACAGTGAGCTGGTGTTTTCCTTACTAGGGGTAAGGCATCCAGTTGTGTTTGTCTCTGATGGGACCAAGGAAGCCATGTGCAAGGGTCCCAGGCACTGAATGACACTATTGCTCAGGTAAATTGTACAAGCTAGAGGCTGGACAGGAGATAAAGTAATCTCTCAGTGTCTGGGTCAAGCGGATAGTCCCTTAAAAATACACGTCTGTGTGCCCTTTCCCTCGGTGATTGCTTTCTTCCACTGATGTAAGTTGGGCTGGACTGTTTCATCTGCTTGCAGGGCCCCCTCCCCACTCTCTTTAAGGTTCCCACCGGGGAATCAGACAGAGAAGTGGGGTGCCAGGAGCCTGAAACCAGGACTTACGACAAAAAGGGATTTTTTAGCCTGGGTGGCTGAGAGCCTCGGGCCACGGTAGATGCCACAGTCTGGTGTGAGGCATCACACCGTCCCTCGCTGGGGACACCAGGCCTGGACAGACCTCGGGCCCAGTGAGACCAATGACAGTCTTTGGTCCCGCGGGCGCGCACGGCCCCGTGTTAGCTGCTCCTCTCCCGGAACGAATCGCGCTCCCCCTTCTTCCGCCCTAGATAACCAGTTCAGGATGTCCATCCTCGAGCGTCTGGAGCAGATGGAGCGGAGGATGGCGGAGATGACGGGGTCCCAGCAGCACAAGCAAGGCGGCGGCGGAGGCGGCAGCGGCGGGAGCGCCGGCAGTGGCAATGGAGGAGGCCAAGCCCAGGTACCAGTCTGTGTTCATAGTCACCTCTGGTTTCGTTGACTGGGTCCTCGACCAACGAGGCACTCAGGTCACAAGTCCCTTGTCTGGGGCTTGGGGTCATTCCTGGACGAGGCAGAAGTCTGAGAGAGCGTGCTTCCCCTGGTGCCTGTGCGCACACGTGTGAAAATCCGTGTAATGTAGAAGAAGCCTCAGAATGTGGGCTTCTCAGGTGTTGACCTTCCTGAGCCTGGGATCATCGCTGTCCCTGGTCTCAGAATGCCCCTGCCATCAGCTGGCAGGGGGATAGAGGGCCCACAGGTGGAAAAGCTGAGGCCAGATGGGGACTCAGCTCCGCTGGGGGGTGACATCAGTTAGGGTCTGCTTGGTAGTTTGTATTCTGTCTCCTCTTTAACTACAAATATAGCACATAACCGGGGTCAGTCATCCATAAGCCTTTTATACACTCGAGGGCCAGGGAAGCTGTCTGTCCTGTTGCTGAGTGCACGGAAATGACCGAATATTGTTTCAGAGTGCCTTTAGTCTTAAAAGCTTTATATTAAGTTTGATTTAGGGGCTTCATTGTCAGAAAGAATGAAGTCTCAAGACACGACATTTCAGGAGATCCCAGAAAAAATTTAAAGGGAAGGACAGCTCCTTACCTCTGCTACTGAGTTGTTGCCTAAACCTCACACAATTTCCCCTTTCTCCTTAAGATGAATGATGACTTTCTTCAAACGATTACAGTAAGTGAACATTTCTGGTTTTATGAACCGTGTGAATGTCAATTGTCAGTAGTCTTATTTTTAGTAATAGATGAAAACCAAGCATAGTCTACCACACCTGAAACACTAACCTCTGTTTTCCTTGAATTTTCTTCTTATTTCGCACCTGCCTTTCAAGATCAACGGGAAAAGAAAAGACTGGGCACCCAGTAAAATATTAAGAAGGCTAACATGGGCTTCTTTTTCTCCAGAAATGACTAAGTTTTATATCACTGTTCAATCTGTCTCATGGCTAAAATAAGAGGGTCTCATGCAGTCAGTCATTTTCCTTTAACTAACAAAGGTTGCAGAACTGGAATGGGCAATAATGTCATTTTACGGTTCAGACATTCTGCAACTGGCCTGTTACAACCTGATCCCATAGTAGCTGCCGTTGAACACGCTTTCATCCATTTAAGTTGGCTTCAGTGGATATCTGTGTCCACCTGACGTGATGGAGAGGTGACTGTTTTATTTAATGCAAAAAAAAAAAAAATTTCCGCCTGACCTGTGGTGGCGCAGTGGATAAAGCGTCGACCTGGGAACACTGAGGTCGCCAGTTCAAAACGCTGCACTGGTCTGGTCAAGGCACATATGGGAGTTGATGCTTCCAGCTCCTCCCCCCTTTCTCTCTCTCTCTCTCTCTGTGTCTCCTCTCTAAAAATGAATAAAAGAAAAAAATTAAATTTAAAAAAATTTTAAAAAAATATCCCTCTTTGTTCACTACCAAGGGAACCCCATGTGCTCGTGACTGTGTCTGTGTCCAGTGTGCTTGGAGCAGTCCTGCCGGGACTCTTGGGAGGCAAAGTCATTCTGCTGCAGGTTGGGCTCACCCAGCTGTGCTCTTAAGATGTTCTTAGGCTTTAGGGACGGTGACAGCATATCCATCACCTGCTGTTTTATTTTTGCAGACTCCCCCTACCCCCAGTTTAAAAATTAAAATGAGGAGTAACAGTATTTCTGTAGCAGTTGAACTTTGTGAGGTGTGTTACCGGAGAAATGTTTTTAAAAGATAGCTGAGATGAGAATTAGGCTAGAAGTGCCATTCGTTTGGGATGCGAGACGCAGATAAGCTGTCAAGGTTACTGGTTGTGATTTTATTTTTCTTGTAACTGAATCAAGGAAAGAAAGCCTTGCGGTTAATATTAGGAAATTTGTCTTTCTGGTATGCCTCTATTGTTATTAAAATACTTAAATTTTAAGATCCTATCTAGTGCTTTCCCCAGTATCCTTTTTACTTTATATAAAGGACTGATATATTATTATATTTAAAAAAAATTTTTTAATCTAGATATAATAGACCTGTAGCATCCTATTAATTTCAGGCATATAAAATAAGGATTCGATATTTGTATACATTGTGACATGAGCCCCACAGTAAGACTGGTTAACTGGACATCACAGAGTTACACGTTTTTCCTCCTAAGAACTTGAACGATCTACTCTTAGCAGCTTTCCAAGATGCAACACAGTATCAGCTGTAGTCCCCTGACGCTGTGCACATCACATCCCCAGGACTTGCTGGTTTTGTAACTGGAAGTTTGCACCTTTTGACCCTCCACCCACTATGCTCACCCCGCAGCTCCACGGGGGGCAGCCCCCAGTCTCCTCCCGGTATCCATGAGCTTGGGGTTTTTGTTCTGTGTTGCCTTAGATTTACATATAAGTGAGGTTAGAAGGATTTATCTTGCTCCTATTTCACATAACATAATGCCCTCAAGGTCCATCCCTGTGGTTGCGATGTATCATTGGATGTATTTGTGTTTCTTAAGGGGAAGAAATCCCCTTCTAAGTGACATACGTTTCCTGAAAAAGGAGCAGGAGACTCAGAGGTCCCAGTGTCTGAGGGGAAGCATTAGGAAGGCGACTCTGCCTTGTTCTCTCACAGCAGTATGTATGCTCCCTGCAGTGGTTGCTGCCTGCAGTGAGGGGTTGCTCCCTGCAGTGGTTGCTGCCTGCAGTGAGGGGTTGCTGCCTGCAATGAGTGCTTGATGCCTGCAGTGAGGGATTGCTCCCTGCAGTGAGGAGTTGCTCTGCAGTGAGGGATTGCTCCCTGCAGTGAGGAGTTGCTCCCTGCAGTGGTTGCTCCAGCCAGGAGGCCCAGGCCCCCAGAGAGACCGGTGCACCATTCACAACCAAGGTGTCAGCAGTAACAGACAGATGTGAGTGTTCCTGGTGTCACGGAAAATTCTTGCGCCCTGACAGCAGACACACCACAGAGCTGGATCACGCATCTCTCTTCTGTGTCATGATGTCTCTTCCTTCTCAGTTTTGCATTGCTCGCTTTGCGTCGCTGACCGTGAAGCTTTTGTTTGCCCAGCACCGGGACGCTGACCTGCCGACGGGACCCGCCTCTGACCGGGCGGGTGCTTCTTCATTGCAGTGCGCCTCCAGCCCCGGGACGCTGGGCAGCTGCTTCGAGAGCCGGGTGGTGGTGGTGTGCGAGAAGATGATGAGCCGGGCCTGCTGGGCCAAGTCCAAGCACCTGATCCACTCCAAGACCTTCCGCGGGATGACCCTCCTGCACCTAGCGGCGGCCCAGGGCTATGCCACCCTCATCCAGACCCTCATCAAATGGCGGTAAGGCTGGGGACGCTCGGGGTGGCCACCCTCTTTCTTGGGTGGTTCCCTAGCAGAGGGAAGTGCGGCCACTCAGTGGACCTTCTGACCAGTGTGCAAAGGCACTCTGTGGACAGTTTTGTTTTTTTTTTACAGGGACAGAGAGAGAGAGTCAGAGAGAGGGATAGATAGGGACAGACACACAGGAACGAGAGAGATAAAAAGCATCAATCATTAGTTTTTCATTGCCATTGCGACACCATAGTTGTTCATTGATTGCTTTCTCATATGTGCCTTGACCGCGGGCCTTCAGTAGACTGAGCCACCCCTTGCTGGAGCCAGCCACCTTGGGCTCAAGCTGGCCAGCTTTTTGCTCAAGCCAGATGGGTCCGCGCTCAAGCTGGCGAGCTCGGGGTCTCGAACCTGGGTCTTCCGCATCCCAGTCCGACGTTCTATCCACTGCGCCACCGCCTGGTCAGGCACTCTGTGGACAGTTTTTAAGGGATGTTATGAACTTCCGCCCCAGAAGGGCTGAGTGAGATGCTCCCTGAAGGCCGACCTTTCATTTCCACTGGGCACCTGGCGGGACGGAGGGTCTGGACTGCCCCATGAAATGGGGTCGGCTCCTCACACTGGGGGTGGTAGGTACACGGTTGCTCTCACTCTGGGGGCTTCACAGCGTCTCTGCCCTTCCCCGCTCACGGCAGTTAACTGAGCTGTTCCTTGCAGCACAAAGCACGCGGACAGCATTGACTTGGAGCTGGAAGTTGACCCCTTAAATGTGGACCACTTCTCCTGCACCCCTCTGGTAAGGAGTCCGTCTGTTCATTCCCGAGCCATTTCCGGGGGGGCGGGGCGGCCTGTGCGGGTTTCCCTGTGTCACCCGTCACTGACAGATGACATTTCCTGCTTTGTAATGATAACATTCTGTGGCCCTGCTGACGGTGCTGGCAGGGACAGATGTGCTGGTCAGCAGCAGCGGCCCAGCAAGATGTGTTAGGCTCTTAGTAAGGAAGTCGCTCCATCGGCCTTCCTGTTTTCCAGATGTGGGCGTGCGCCCTCGGGCACTTGGAAGCTGCCGTTGTGCTCTATAAATGGGACCGCCGGGCCATCTCCATTCCTGACTCCCTGGGCCGGCTGCCCCTGGGCATCGCCAGGTCGCGGGGGCACGTGAAGCTGGCCGAGTGTCTGGAGCACCTGCAGAGGGACGAGCAGGCTCAGCTGGGACAGAACCCCAGAGTCCACTGCGCGCCGAGCGAAGAGCCCAACACAGACAGCTGGGTGAGCCAGTGGCACAGCGAAGCCATCGCCTCTCCAGAAATACCCAAAGGGG
This sequence comes from Rhynchonycteris naso, assembly GCA_037038555.1. Classification (NCBI taxonomy): domain Eukaryota; kingdom Metazoa; phylum Chordata; class Mammalia; order Chiroptera; family Emballonuridae; genus Rhynchonycteris; species Rhynchonycteris naso. Next base: position 232,677,961 of record CM072997.1, on the reverse strand, counting down.
TCACCGTCATTGCAAGCACCAATCCAGGTAAGAAAGTCACCACGATACCGTCTCAGACCTGACAGAGCCCCCCACCGCCCCTAGGCCCCCGCCCTTGCTGTCATGCACCTACCGTCAGAGAGGTCCGTAGGGTCCTTGCATACACTGATGGGTTTGGGGTATTTTTATGTTGCTGATTTTCCTTGTAGCTGTAAGAATGCCCAGTGCTACTTACTCCCAGCCCCGCCCCTCCCCCCAGAATGCAGAAAGCAGCAAAGAAAAAAAAAAGAGCCATATTCTTATAAGAAAGAAATACATATTATGGAGGACGGTTATCTGGACACATAATGTAATTCTGGGGAGTAGCTAGTGGTCAGGGACGTGTGGCTTTGCACTCCGTGTCTCTCAGGCATAGAGAAAGTGTTAATTCTATAGGGCTCCTGGTGTCACCGCCTGTCCTGACTCTCCTTTCTACTGTGCTTTTCAGAGCTGAGAAGACCTCGGTCTGAACCCTCTAATTACTACAGCAGTGAGAGCCACAAAGATTATCCTGCTCCCAAAAAGCATAAGTTGAACCCCGAGCCCTTCCAGGCGAGGCAGGAGGAGCTGCTGTCCACTGCACTGAGCCTGGAGCAGCCCGGGATCAGGAGGCAGAGCCCTAGTCCTAAGCAGTCTGCCCCCGAGACAATCAGCCCCAGGGGAGGAGTGAGGGCCTGCGGCCGGGAGCTCTCCCCTCCCACGCCAGACCCGGCGGGACTCCGGGCCTCCGCACCTCAGCCCGTAGTCAAGTGGAGTCCCAAAGATCTTTCCATTGGTGTGTCTACAGTACAGGTGACTGGAAGTCCGAAGGGGACCAGTGTAGGAAAGGAGGCAGCACCTTCACAGGTGCGTCCGCGGGAGCCCATGAGTGTGCTGATGATGGCTAACAGAGAGGTGGTGAATACAGAGATGGGGGCCTACCGGGACAGTGCGGAAGCTGAGGACTGCACCCAGCCCATGGATGACATACAGGTGAGCCCAGACAAGGTAAGCCTCCGGAGGCAGGGGTGTCACCGTAGCCTGACACCAATTTCCAGAGGCCACGTGATTCTCACTGGGGAAGGGTCAGAAGTCCGGCCCTTGGGAGGGGAGGACCTGCCAGCCACTGCACTCGTCCTGCCAGGAAGTCAAATCATGTTTTAGACAAGGGCTGGCAATTTTTTATCTTTCCTTCTGTGATGGGCCACAAAGTAACTCTTTTAGGCTTTGGGGGCTATACAGACATGGTCATGACGACTCGGTCTGCCTCCATAGCACAAAAGCCGCCGGAGACAACTTTGAACCGGGGAGTGTGGCTGTGTGCCAACAAGACTCAACTTACACAAACAGGCCGCGGGTGGATGGCTGCCCTCATTGGCCAGTTCCTGGGGGAGCCCATCCCAGATGTCCATACTAAGCCACCTAAAACAGTATTTATAAACATACAGTAAGAAATTAGCTGACTGTGACAAGCCATAGTTCAAAAGGGGGAAGTGAGTTGAGCATCTAGAAAATGTCCTCTCTCTGCACTGCCCACCAGGGCGCCCCCACCACCACTTGAAGTGGAGCCGGTGTGACCGGGGAACTGAATTTCTAATTTTATTGTGTCCGTTGGAGGGCACAGCAGTTGGCCTTCGCTGAAACAGGGTTGGTGCAGGGGATGGGAAATAGCCTTTAAAATAACCTACTTGGCATTTTATCAGAACCTTGAAAGAATAATATTTTGATAAATTGAGTCCATATCTATGAGGAAAGCACTTTAGCCAATGAAAACACTAACAGTTTTTAAAAAAAGAAAAGAAAAGAATTCAGGAAATGGCACCCCAGAGTTCAGGGAGGAATAAACAACAACAAAAAAACCCCAAAAACCCGTAAAACTGATGTGCTTGCGTAATTAGAGATAGTGTGTACGAGGCCATTGTTAAGAGGGGGCTTTTTACATAGAAGAGGAATAATGTTTAAAAAAATAACCTAGAACTAAAATTCTCTATTATTTTAACAAAACCAGGGAGTGAGGTAGGGTAAGAAGGAAGAGACATATTAGAGCAGCTCTTCTGTCCGGGAGATGGTGGACTTCTGTCCCACTGGTGATACTGATGGATGACGGAGGCTGAGATCTGCTTGTCCGAATGTCAGGTTACTAGGCGGCATAGACACAGGCTGCAGGACTTCACAGAAGGAGAAAAATACATTTTGCCCCATTTGGGAAACGTTCAGGAAAGATAAAGTCACGGGAAACATGACACCGTAGGAATAGCTTAAAACATGATTCCTTGCTACTGTGGTAACTGATCAAGCTATAAAAGGATTCCAGATTGGGTAAAAAAGAAAGCAAAATACACTAGGTGCCAATTGTCAAAATACAACTGAAATGAAACGAAATGGGAAATACAGTGATGGGAAAAGATAGAACAGACAAATATGTATAAAAAGAAAAAAGACAAAAAGTGCAGTTCATGGCAAATAGCGTGTGTGTGTGTGTGTGTGTGTATTATATCAAGAAGATGGGACAGTCATGAACCCTTGTGTATCTAACAACACAACTTCTACTTATTACAGTGAAGACTAGTAAACACAAAGAAATGTGGAACCGTAACCATAATCACAGTGTGAGACTAATAATACACTCATCTCAGAATTTGTCAGATCAAGGAGATATAAAAAGGGTATGAAAAATTGGAAAACGAGTCAATATATGTTTTTAATATCTATCTAGTAGGTGCTATATCTTTATGCGGATATATATATCATTACCCCCCATAGAAAATATCTACATAATTGTTCTTTTTAGATATTCAAGATGCAGTCATGAATGTTGCTCATATACTTAGATAGGACCTACTTCCTCTGAATTGAGTTACAAATCAAGAGAGCTGATATAAAAGGGAAAGAAAGACTGCGATATTCTTTTCCCCTATGTGTCTCCATGTTTTATCCCTATTACAGAAATAATTCTTGCTGTGTTGAAAATTTAGAAAATTATCCAATGTTTATATTTTTGACGGCTTTATAGTAACAGGAGTTACATGCTGTGACACCCACCCTGTGCACATGCTCAGTGTGCTGAAGTTCAGTCAGTGGATACCGCTGTGTAGCCGTCACCCCCATCCCAGTTAGGACGCTTCCATCACCCCCCAGAGGTCCCCGGTGTCACTTGCTGTCAGTCTCTGCTTCATCCCAACCCTAGGGAACCACTGGTCTGATTTCTCGCCCCAGAGTTTTGCTTTTTCTAGACATGGAAACATAAAATGTGTCGTCTTCCGTGTCTGGCTTCTTTCCCATAACATGTTTCTGAGGTTCATTCGTGTCGTGAGATAACACATTCTGTCACCTTTGTATAGATTCTCTTAGAACATTTTCAGTTCACTTAAAAACTCCCAGTGGCTGGGTCCTGGCTGGGAAGTTCAGTTGGTTAGAGTGTTGTCCTCACACACCAAGGTTGCAGGCTCTGCCCCCAGTCAGGGCACATACAAGAATCTGCCAGTGAATGCACAAAGAAGTAGAACAACAAAACAATGTTTCTCTCTTTCTCTCTTTCTTTCTCTCCCCCTTCATCTCTCTCTATAAAAAACAACAACAAAGAATCAATAAATAAAAATAACCAAAAAAGAAAAGAAAGAAATGTGCAAGGAAGATTTTAAAGCAAGACCATCTCTCTGATCCTGATAACGTAGGTCTCATTCCAGACTAGTCTTGAGGGCCCCTAATGTACCTATTAGGAATGTATTTTAGGTGTGAGTATCAGGAACCTGACGACAGTGGATTAATTTTTTTTAATAATTTCTTCTCTGTACAGTCTCACTGTGCAGAAGTGGGTCCCATCTCCCCGCACCGCCCGTGGTGCACAGAAAGGTGGGAAACTAACATGAGGGTTATCCTAACTGGCTGATCACGCATGATCTGTCCCCTGGGGTTGGACTCATTGCTGCTCTCTACAGAACGGGTTCTCCAGGCAAAACGGGGGTGGCTGTTGGTTAGGTAACCTCTAGTGTCACCCCATTTGTATGATAACCTCCTAAGAGCTGGCCAGTCACAGTGTTGAGATCATCAGGTCTCGGCACACTCAGGGTGAACGGCATGGGACTTTCCAATGCTATAAGAGCGAATTGGATTGAGGTGTAAGCCCCCGTCCCTTCATCCTCCCTTTGCCGGGAGAGGCAGTGGCGGGCCAGGTGACAGGCAAGGTTCCATCTTCACCCGCATGTTCTGTGAACTCTGGGTTCCAGGTGAACATGATGACCTTGGCCGAACACATCATTGAAGCCACCCCGGAGCGCATCAAGCAGGAGAATTTTGTGCCCATGGAGTCCTCGTCTCTGGACAGGACAGAGACTGCCACCATCAGCAGCACCATGAGCTGGCTGGCCAGTTACCTAGCTGACGTTGACCATCTGCCCAGCGCCACCCAGATCAGGTGGGTGGTGTTCAGGCTGAACTTATAAATGCAGGACAATTGAAGTCGGGGTGTGTTTGGCAACCGAATGAAGGCATATTCCTAACAGCCCACAGCGGCTCCTGGTGGGTGCCCCCTTGTCTCTGAAGTGTGTGATGGATGGTGCAGCTCAGTCATCGGCCTTGCCCCCCCATATCTCCTCTCGTTTCAGAAGTGCATATAACGAGCCTCTGACCCCCTCTAATACCAGCTTGAGCCCGGGAGGTTCTCCGGTTGGTGAAATGGCTTTCGAGAAACCCAGCCTTCCCTCTGCCGCCGACTGGTCGGAGTTCCTGACCGCGTCTACCAGCGAGAAGGTGGAGAATGAGTTTGCTCAGCTCACCCTGTCTGACCACGAACAGAGAGAGCTCTACGAAGCGGCCAGGCTGGTCCAGACAGCCTTCCGGAAATACAAGGTAGCGCCCTTCAGAGCCTAGTCTGCTGGGGCAGCCCGAAGGCCGGAGCAGTGGGGGCAGGTCGGAAGCGCACTGTTTCTCTCCTTCCTCTTAGTTTGTAGGGTTTTTGTTGGACTTCTTAGTGATGTCACATGAAATCATTGATCATTTTCAGAAAGTTTGCTTGAAATGAAACCGACCAGTAGTGTGAGGGGCGGTCATCATCTCAGTTTACTGTTGGTCGTGAAAATGGGTATTAATTATTTAGTTCATAGAAAGTAAGTAGACACCTGTGCCACAAGGAACTTATGACCTGAAGTGGGGGTTTCTAACATAGGCGGCCCGGGAAGCACTGCAGTGTTATGGTAAAGTGTCCGTGTGTGCGTTTTTGGTGGGAAAGGGTCTGCAGCCACCCACAGATTCTCGGGTGCTACGACAGTGCTAATGGGTATGACTCCAGGGTCCAGAAGTGGGGGACTTGGGTCCCCGAGAAAACTGTAGGGAGCTGGCAGGTTATGGGCAAACAGTACCTTGCCTAATTGGTTAGATGCTTTGAGAATGAATATTTTTTTAGGTCACCCAACATCCAGATATCACAGCTCTATTTAGAAGCAAGGAGACTTGGGAGATTTGTTACGTGAATTCACTGTTTATAATTCGCACTTGCAGTCACCACTGTATTTTGGTAATCCGGGGGTCTCAGTTCTGAGAAAGTTAATTACATGAATGATACTACATATATTTCCCCATGTATAAGACACACTTTTCTCCAAAAAATTTGGGGTCTAAAAACTGGGTGCATCTTTATACAGTGGTTTTAGATTTTTTTTTACTTGCATTTCCCGCTTTTTCATGCTTGTTTTTGCGCTCCTTGTTGAAGACAGTGATTCGTCATCAGACACAGATGAGGACAAGCTAATGGATGGGAGTTTTGACAGTGATAAGTTGTATGAATTTTATGATGAATAAAACTTGAGTTCAGTAACTTCACATAACACATTTTTTTTTCAAATTTCAGACCTCAAAATTAAGGCGTGTCTTATACATGGGGAAATATGGCAGTTCTCTTCCAGTCCTAGGAAAGTTGGCACTTCCTATACTAAATTATGTTTTTGGTTTTGTTTGGTTTTCTCTCCTTCCCACACCTGACCCTGAAGGGCCGACCCTTGAGAGAACAGCAGGAAGTAGCTGCCGCGGTCATCCAGCGCTGTTACAGGAAATACAAGCAGGTAAACCGCGCTCACATTTGGGGGCACGCGGGGAAGGCGTCTGGCCCGGCGGTGCCCAGCCAGAGGACGCTGCTGTGTGGTTGGCCCGGGAGCAGGATGGCTGGGGCCCAGGTCAAAGGCTGCCTTTGAGTCGCCTTGATTTAAAACAAAAGGAAAATGTTCCAGAAGGGGGAGAAAAAAAAGAAAAGAAAAAGCCATCTGCAACTAAATTTAGGCCACTAATTAACTTTTTTTGTGGTTTACTGTGTCTGTTGACCAAATTAACATCTCGGGCAACTCAAATTTCCATCCTTACAAAGTAGAGAGCTGTAACTAATCATGAAGTAAATAAGAGGATGACAGAAAGCAGTTTATGGAGCGTGTGTGTGTGTGTGTGTGTTATAAACCTACAAAACCACCATAGGTTCTGCACTGAAGGAGCTCAAAGCACCCATGTTCACTTCCTGAGGCTAAAAAGCAATGTGGTTTTTATACTTATATTATTTTCCCATAAGTCTTTAGACTCTCAAACAATACTATAGATTCATTGTTCCAGAATGGTAAAGAGGGGGATTTGTCACAAAATAATTTTTGTTCAGATATTTGGCCTTTGATATTGGTCTTTGCTCCCATACTAATTGTGCCGTGCCGTGCGTGCTCTGCCGTGCCGTGGGATTGCTCCCAGAACCACAGGCAGGGCCCCCGACTACGGTCGGAGGGACAGGGGGCTGTGTCCATGGAGTGCCCTGTGGGCAACAGACCTCTCAGGCTCATTCGCTCATTCCCTCCTTACCGTTATTTAAAGGAAACCATTTTATTTCCATTTTACAGATGAAGAAGCTGAGGCCCATAAGAAAACAAATTTTTGTGTGACAGAGACAGATAGAGGGACAGAGACAGGAAGGGAGAAAAATGAGAAGCATCATTTCTTCATTGTGGCATCTTAGTTGTTCACTGATTGCTTTCTCATATGTGCAAGTGACTCCTTGCTCAAGCCAGATGAGCCCACGCTCAAGCCAGCAACCTTGGGGTTTTGAACCTGCGTCTTCCATATCCCAATTCAATGCTTTATCCACTGCGCCTCCACCTGGTCAGGCCCAGAGAAATTTTGTTTAAATATTAGATTTTCCTAACCATCTGGGCAGTCAGAAACATGATGCATTGCCTGATTGAGTTTTGAATGGCTCGTAAGGATCAAGTTCAACCCTGTCGGTAGACTTCTGGAGCCTTTTGCTAGGCTGTGCTTTAGGTAGGTTTTAAATTTTTGTTGAAGGAATACTCAATGCTAAGATGTATAGTAGCCATGTAGTAAATCTGGGAGTACGCTCTTTTGCTATGATGATCCAGGGCTTGGGTTTCTGACACGGGTTGCCGTGTTCCCGAGTTTCTCTGGGATCAAGCCCTATTCCTGAGCTGGGGAGGGGAGGGGGCGTAGTCAGCTTCTAGCCAGTGGAGTTCGTGATCCCAGAAAATGGAGGTTTATTGTGTAAACGCTGACACCACAGCTCCCACGGCCGATCTAAGGCAGGGAACACTGGCCTCTCCTTGGTGGCCGGGCTTCCCATTGGCCCAGGTGCTCCACGGACTCAGAGTCCGAAGGCACTCTGTTTTTTTTTAAATATTGACCAATAAAAGACATTATTTTGGAAGATGGAAGGCATGACCAGAGCCGGCTTGCCTTTATTTCTGTTGGCTGGCGGTGGGAGTTTTATCGGTTCTGGGTTTTTTTGTTTGTTTTTAATTTTATTCTATTGAGCAATCTAACGTTAATCTTGTATTTTCTGTTTCTCCCCCAAGCTGACATGGATAGCCTTGAAGGTAATGGTGCACCCAGTCCTCTCACAAGTCATTCCACCTAAGTCACAAATGCCACACCCATCACCAGCTACAAGTGGGGGCCATTAAGCTGGCAGGGCCATGAATCAGACATAGCCACACACACCTGGCCAGGCCACCTAACCACAGGGCATCCATTCTCTGGGGACCATGAGGTCATGCAGTCGGAATACATTTCAGCAATAACAATAATTGGGCATTTCCTTGATCAGCGTCAGTGTAGAGAACCCATCCGAGCTGATGGCCGTGAGCCCAGAGGGCCACAAAGTCGATTTGCCTTTCTCCCAGTGTGCTTCCCCATGGTCCAGAAAGTTCTGAGTGTGTGTGGCTGAAAACCATAACTTTCTTGTCTTGAAAGACTTGTGGACAAGCGCATATGTGAGGCAGCTCAGATAGACAAAAGGGTCCCTGCAGATGGTCTTATGTCTCTGAGAGGCCACTTCGCCCCCCTCACTCCACCCCATACATGCAGGGACAGACTTAGGCACAGGGAGGTGCTACGGAGTGTCCCCCCGCCCCCGCCCCCCGTGGTAAGTGGCCCTCTCGTAAGCAGAGGGCTTCCTTGTCCCCGAGTCACATTCTATTTCACGAGCAACTCAGACATAACTTTTTTTTTTTTAATGTGGAGAGCTCTGTATTTTCCATGCCTCTAGACTAAAATGGAAGAGACTCCTCCCTGCCTTTGTCCCTCACTTTGAGAACTACGCCACAGGGTGGGCTGGGAGGGCCGGGTCCTGGCTCTGCTCCTGAGCCCTCCCATCCTCACGTTTCATGGTTCCACCCCATACTCGTCCTATGATTGTTAATCTTCTCACAGGTTAAAAGGGCAGAAAGGTGTCAGCGTTTCACGATAAGCCTTGTATTTGGGACCTTGTAACTCAGACATTTGTCAATGGGATGGTGGGAATCAGGTCTGACCGCTCCATGACTTGTGGGTGCTAGGAGTCAGAGGCAGAGTGAACGTCCAAGCGGAAGATTTCAAAATTGGGGAGCGAATATTTATCTTAAACATTTAAAATTTTACTTGATGTGTTTTTAAGATTCCTACATGTCTAAGTCGATCACTATTTAAAAATTTTATTTTCAAGAAGGGTAATATATTTTGATGTTTTATGGGGCAGCGAAAAGAATATTAAAAGCCATATGTAGTCTGAAGGTGACCCTTAAGGTAATATGTTGCATTTTGGAAAGGTAGGTGAAAAGATTCCTAGTTGGCCTTTTTGGTGATTAAAGCCACAACAAAGAATGTGGCCAAAAAAAGCGGACGGCGGGGGGGGGGGGGGGAGTAAGTTCTCTCTGGCCGTCCCGAGAAGCCGGATGGACACGCACCGTATGGCTCGTGTTGTTACTGTCCTGCCCCTTGTCTCCCCTGCAGTATGCACTTTACAAGAAGATGACCCAGGCGGCCATCCTGATCCAGAGCAAATTCCGAAGCTACTACGAACAGAAGAGGTTTCAGCAGAGCCGGCGCGCCGCCGTGCTCATCCAGAAGTACTACCGCAGCTACAAGAAGTGCGGCAAGAGGCGGCAGGTGCGCCGGACGGCCGTCATTGTCCAGCAGAAGCTCAGGTGGGCTGGCGGCTCGGGTGTGGGGGGACGCCGGCTGGGCTGGGAGTGTTGTCCTGCGCTGGCTGACAGGGGGCCTGGGCCAGGACAAGAGTTTGGGCCAGCAGTTTTCCAGAACATTCTAGACGTTGTGATTTCGTATGGAGATGCCTGTGCTTGTCCATCAGTCTGTGTTTGGCTCTCATTCTCTCCGTGCCTCCCATCCAGTTATTTTGATGTGTCCGCCCCATTTCAGCTTGTATCAGAATCAGGCAGGCCGCAAGTTTCTAATCAGAAAGGTGGCCCGCCATTACCGTGGTCTAAATTGTAGCATTGTTACACGGGGGGCTTGAAGGAGCAGTTCCGCTGTGCCATTTGAGAGGGGGGAATAAACATAGCGCAGTAAAATGCATGGTATTGTAATCTAGACTGAGGAGGAGCCAGGAAGGGCAGAGTTCAGCTGTCCCATTTGAGAGGGGGAATAATCACATTTAGCACAGGTAAATACAGTAGCAGCCAGAAGACAGGACCAAAGTCAGGCAGGTCAGCTGCTACACTCAGAAGGCCTGTCTCAGCAAAGTGAGCGCACTGGAGCTGGGGACGCACAGCGAAGGACACCTGAGTCTCAGTTTTCACAGTCTCTGACCTTTTCCTGGCCACGTCCAGCCGGGTCCCAGGACTGCACCTCTGCCCCGCTGGTGGGTCTGCTCCAGCATCCTCATCAGCGCACTTCCAGTTTCTGCATAGTAACAGCAGGGATTTTCGGCCTACGGCCCGCGGACAGCTAGTGGTCCCATCAGAAATTTCGGCAGGTCCGCGGAAGAGTTAATGAACCACCCTGCTGTTGTAGGAAGATTATAGACCCAACAATCTTAGCCAAATCCATGTAGGCTCAGGGTGATTTCTGCCTTAATGGTCCCCAAAATAACCCTCCTGTTTTCACCGGTCCCCAAGTATAAAACGGTTGAAAATCAGTGTTTTACAGCACCCTTCTTGTGACATTAAGTACAATTTTGGGTTTTATCTTTTTCTTTTTCTTTTCTTCAGGAGCAGTTTACTAACCAAAAAGCAGGATCAAGCTGCTCGAAAAATAATGAGGTTTCTACGCCGCTGCCGCCACAGGTACGTTAAACCCTTATCTATACGTTTTTTTCATCACAGCTAATGAAACAACCCCAATCTCCTGAACCACTCATCAACTCCTCTCTGTAAAGCTAACCCCTCTACCAACCCCCATGAGGAATCAGGACAAATCTCCCAAAAAACGTCAGGACAAGAGCACTCTTAACTAGAGACTGAGTCGCTGCCATCGGGGCCCTGGCAGCTGCTCCAGACCGTGCTGGACATGTTCACAGGGGACAGGCAGGTCAACGAGTTTCTGTTTTAAGTCATGTGTAAGGACAGCTAACTTAGGTGGGACGCTTTTAACCCCCACTTTCTCTTGAACCTGTTGCTTCTGTGCCACATTACAGTATGTTCTTTGCTCTCGATCCTCACGAAAGCTACTGTGTGTCCAAACAGAAAAGAAACAGTTTCTCTTCTCAAGGGAAGGATAAAAGCACAGTTTCTTCCAAGCGTCCTGTGCTTAGCTGGCTGGCGCCCCCTGCCGGACGTGTCGTAGCTAACAGGTCCTGGGGAGTCACCAATTGAAGCCAGGTCTGCGATGAGGAGCAGGAGAGAGTCTAGGAACGGATACCCCACCCCACCCCACCCCAGACACAATTAGAGGTACATTTTCAGTGAGGAGATGATGGATTCCTGAGACCCAGCATTTCCCAGAGACATGGCACCTTCCTGGGCAATGGAGCCAAGCTGGAGGTGTGTCTCCCTGTTTCCTCCAACTGGAGCTTTCTGTGTGAAGGAGACTGGGTTCTTCACTTAGATTGGGGGTGAGGCGGGGCTGAACGTTGTGTCTTCTCTGTTGAGGCTGACCCAGGCAGACGCTCTAACAGCAGCGTCAGGGCCATGTTTACACGGCGGTCCCTGTGGACCTGGCGTTTCTGTGCATCAGACCTGTGCCATGCAGAGAACCCAGCTTCTAAAGCACTCTCTCTAACCTCCTGCTGCCTCGTCCCGTCCAGTTGTCCCCAAAGCCAGTTTGGTCCCTCAGAGGTTTCCTTTTACACTCCTTTTTCTAACTCCTAAAAACGATCTGCTTGCTGACTTGGACAGGGTCAGGGTTCTGACTCAGACCTCACCGGGGCTAACTGGCTATGAGTCCTTTTCCTTAAATTAACAAAAGACTTCATTTCCATGACAATGAGAGGGGCCACGTCTGGAGCCACACGTTAACTATAATCAAAACTTTGAAAAAGTGTCCCTTCCAGGTAGAGTTGGTCTCCTCTCGCTATAGCGCTACGACAGAAGCCTGGCCAAAGCCAGTCTCTGTTACCAGCCGTTCCTTTAACTCGGGGCTGGAGCATTTGCATCTGAAGAGAGGACCTTATTTCCTGCCTTCTGTGGCCTCGGCCATCTCCCTAAGTTATCACACCGGCCCAGCGCCCCCTCCTTTCCCTCCCCTCCCTGCTAAGTGGACGGCCCAGGGCCCCCCACTCCAGGCTGAGGTTCACGCTCTCCCCACAGGTCTCCTTTCCTGGGAGACCTCCTTTATGTGCCACTCCTCTGAGCCACTTCCAACAAAACAAAGTGTTCACACGTCCGAGTCTCCTCGTTTCTTCTAGTCTTAGCCTCAAGCTTTGAAAATATGGATAGGTAATGCCACCTGGATGATGGTGAGCATTTTTTTTTCTTTTTTGGCCAAAGCCATGCCCTGTGTTCCCCTGGGGCGAGTTGGGAGGGTTAGAAATTTAAGCAAAATGTGAATGTGTAAAAGGCTGCCTCCCAAAGGGGGGTGCCCAGGGGAGCCCCTCCACACGTGTGCTTAGCATTCTCTTTTTGTAAACTCTGCAAAGAAGCATTTCAAAGAATGCTCGAAGGTTTTACCTCTCGAGGATTCACGCTTGAACTAGCCATGACCTCGTCAGGCTAACGAGAAAGTTTGTCAGGAAGAGAACTGCAGGTAATGGACGCTAGAGGTTCTTTTTCGTTATTTGGGATGAAAGAACCTGTTGGCTTTTTTGTTGTTGTTGTTGTTACTTGTCCTTGTCTAGGTGATATTTTAGAAAAATGATGTGCAGGCAAATTTTAATAACCTTTCTAGAATGCTTGTCTGAGCTCGGTAGCCACTTCCCATCCCCACATATTCGAGGAAGGGACTTGAAAGAATCCCGAAAATCTATCCCGGACGTTCTCCCTCGGCTGAGTAGAACCCTCTTTCCAGTCTGGGTTACTAAATCCTATTTTAAGAGAAACTGTCATGTGTCTTGTCCCTTGGAAGCATTAAAATAGAAAACACCATCTGACTCCCTCTTAGAAAGGTAGGTAGGTAGGTAGGTAGGGGCTTCAGGAATTGATACGAGCGAGGTGTCCTGTCCTCTTTTAAGTATTTGCCATCCCATGACCCCAACATTTTTAGACTTAACAATAAATTGGTGAATTTTCTGCCTGCTCATTTCACATATCTGACCACCACTCTCCTTTCTGTCCATAAAAGGAACCACTTGACAATCTCTTTTTTTTGTTTAAATAAAGCTGTTGATAAGATTTCTGTTGTGACCCTCACGTGCTAATAGCTCTCTGGTATTGTTTTACTGTCTAAAGCCCCCTGGTGGACCATAGGCTGTACAGAAGGGTGAGTTTAGCTGCCTGCTCTAGCCAGTTTATCTCTCTCTTCCATTTTCAATATTTTGCTTTTTGCTTGCTTGCATGGGGCTGCAGCCTAGGTATGCCAGTAAGTTTCACATCCATTCTGAATGAAATAAGATACAAGTCAAACTAACCCTACTTACTAACACTGCTACTTCATACAGCTGGGAAATGGTCACAAACAGCAGTCGGACAAGTGCATGAAAGTGAAGGGAGGGTCTTCTGAAGCCGCCACAGGGCATGCCGAGGACTTGGTGGGAGAGGCCTTCAGGATTAAAAAAAAAAGAAAAAAAATGGCTGGTGGTACAAGCTGAAATCGAAATAAGGCTGCACTATAAGAAAACATTAAGCAAGTGGTTATTTGTGATAGAGGTCCTTTGCCACATGGAAGTTTCTCATCTGCTGTATCCAAATTTCTAAAGCAAGAAGGCTCACTAGGCAGTATCGGCTTAAAATAATTAACTAATTAAAAAACAAATTCATTTCTTGTCTAGAATGAACCGTTTCCCCATTAGCCCTGTCCCTATCGTTTTATTTTTTAAATCTCCCTTCCCCTGGTGCTGTGAGATAAGTCAGTACGCAGAGCCGCCTGCCCTTCCAGAATCAACCCGGGATGTTCCTTCTAAAACCATGTTTTCCTGCCTTCGGCAGCCAAAGCCGAGTCAAGAGAACGTACGTACGAAGTGCCCCCCATCTGTACGGCCGGCCGATAGCCCAGCAGAGAGGGGGCGTCCTGGTCATTTGTATTTTAAAGCCGTGATCATGTCGAGACACTTGTTAGGATGCACAAGCCGTGCTCGAGGGGCAGAAGGCTCTGCCAGGTGGGGGTGACACGGATTACAGGACAACAAGGGGTTAGTGCCAGAAACCTGGTTCAGACACCAGGAATAGAATTCACCGACCGCAGGCTTGAATTTAGATAAACTTTTGTCCAAAACATGGTCCTCAGAGAAGCTACATCTGAACTGGAACATGGGAGTTAATGTCTATCTGGCGACTCCCTGCTTTTCTGCCCTTGTTTTCATTTTGTGAGAGGAGGGAAGGCAGAGACAGACTCCCTCGTGCGCCCCAACGGTGATCCACCCATCATGCCCAGTAGGGGGCGATGCTCTGCCCATCTTGGGCATTGCTCTGTTGCTCAGCAACCACCTGAGGTGAGGCCATGGAGCCATCCTCCGTGCCCTCCGCCATCAAGCCATGGCTGCAGGAGGGGAAGAGAGAGAGAGAAGCAAGAAAGGGAAGGGTGGAAAAGCAGATGGGTGCTACTCCTGTGTGCCCTGGCCAGAAATCAAACCCAGGACATCCACATGCCAGGCTGATTCTCTACCACTGAGCCAACCTGCCAGAACCTGTGCCTCACTTCTTAACCTCATGCTGACCCTGTGTCCAGTCCTTTGTAAAATTTCTGAGAAAAGAGCATCTTCAAAAAAACCTAAAACGTCTCATGTTTCTGAAGTTGTTACTTCCCATCTAACTGCATGGCTGTTGATGCTCAGGTTTGTGCGTGATATTTTAAGTCGAGGGTCAGCACATGTGTTCTTAGAGGCCGTCCAGCCTCGGAGGCAGCCGTCAGTCCTGCACTGCTGCCAAAAGCAGCCGTAGACAATTCATAGACAAATGGTCTGGCCGTCCCAATGAGACTTCGTTTACACAAACGTGCGTTGGGCTGGATGTGGCCCAGAGGCTGCAGTTTGCCAACTTACCGTTATAGGGGACTTTAGTTTTAAGAACTTTTTTCTAAATCAAGACCTTACTTTTACAAAAGATTTAGAGTCTCACCTATTTAAAACCATAGATAGTCAACACAGGGGACATTTGCTTAAAAAGTAAATAAAGCAACTACTATACTCATTCATAAAAGTAACTATTTAGTTAGTCCTCTTTAGAATTAGGCACTTGACATAGTTTGGATCCTGTTCAGTAGAGTGGTCTAGGAGGTGTCTGTTTGAAATATAGGAGAAATGGGGGACAAACACCTCCATGTCTCTCGTTCTATTCCCTGTCACCCTCTGCATAAATAATGTTTTTGTTCATTTAAAAATTTTTTCCAAGAGAACAGATACGTGCCCTGTTGTTCAGTTTAACTGCAAGTTACAGTCTTGCATGTTGTATTCATAGGAGTCTGCTGCAAGTAGCCAACATTGCAGTAGAAAGTGGTTGCTTATGCACTTTTGAAGCTTGTTAGTTTCTGGAATGTTTCTGATCCTTGTTAAGACTACCTGTTCCAAAGGCTCCTTTCAGTGCCAGCCAGAGGCCCCTACCTACCCTAATTTCTTACGTGCCAACTGCAGTCTCTCCTGAGCGCCTAAAGATCCTCCTCGGAACGTTGGAATTTCCCAACATCCTTCTGCCTGTCAGTCTGTAGGGAGTTGGAGAGACCGGAGCTGAGAAGCTCTATGGTTCCTTCTAGTGTGGTCATGTTTATCTAACTGTATGAGTCAAGGAAGAGCCGACCTTGGCTTTGTCTAAATAACGGTAGGATCTCTCTCCCTCTTTGTTCCATCGGAGAAGTCACGAGGACACGCCCTCTAGTGGTCCACACGTTGAAATTGCTCTTGGAGGCAGAACATTCTCAGAGAAGAATTTATATTCTTGGAATTTATGTCAAAGAAGAGAATACCCTTATTTTACTAATTGATAAAGCATTTGAGACATTTAAGGTTTACACACCCGTAGAGATATTTGAAAACCTAAAAGACTTGCGCTTCTCTCTTTGGGACATTTCATATTTTTGTGTGTGTGTATTAGAAAGAGCTCTCATAGACTTCCACTCCCTGAGAAGCAATTCGTAGACAAACTCCCCTTTCCCTATATGGGATAACGTTTTTGTGAGAGAGCTTTATACCCTGTAATAGTTGCTACAAGTAGTATTACAAGCAGTGGGAATTCTGGTACGTCAATAGCCTTTTTCTTGTAAATCGCGGGCTTAGTAACCCATGTTCAGTAAAGGTAGGTGAAGCTATCCTGCTGGAACAAAAAAACCCTAATTGGAGGAAAGAAAAGATAACATTTCTTGGGCACAGATTTTTGAACCACCGGTTTTTCTCTATTTGACAACTGGGTTTTCAAAGACCTTTGCCAGGGGTTGCCAGGGACCTTGGTAAGTAGTGTTCAGTGCCGAGCACTGGGGGTGGTCCTGGGACGTGTCTCCAGGGGTCATCGCCAAGTTTTGCTATACTTTTTCTCCAAGGGACAATTCTCCGGCTATGCCTTGAAACGTTACTGTCTCGTTGAGAAAAGTAAGCAGCGCTGTGTGATACCACCCTCCTTTAGTTCCATTTGACAAGAGGCACAAGCATCCAGGTGGCCCAGTGTATCCAGGAAGGAGTAAGATGTTGAATTGTAGGGATGTGTCACCATGGACGTCACTTAACATCTCCAGTAATTTTGTCTCACTTGCCTCTTTTAGGACACGGATGTTTTTGGAACACAGTGCTGTGTGTTTAGTTGCAGACAGCATGCTCTGTGTCGTTCTTACCAGGCCTCTCTTGTCATTTTTGTTTTGCAATCCCAATGAGGTTTCTGGAAAATGGCGAGATCTCCCTTTTCCTAAATTCCCCACGAGCTATTGCAGCTCTCAGAGCAACAGGTAACTAACTAGAAAGCCGCGTCTGGCTATCCTGTCTCTTTTTGACGTCCAGCATTGCGACTCTACCTGCTGAAACCCCCTGACACGAGCATTCCCCTGGCTGCGCGGAGGGGCCACAAAGCAGCTTTGCCTACGCTTTACCCATGAGCCGTTGTTTGCTGCGAGTTCCGAAGCAGGCCTACTTCATTGATTCATAAATGACCATTGGACGTCCGACCGAAATAAACCCCGTGGGCTTTTGCTGGCTTTCAGTGCTGTTGCTTACACATTACTTCAGTACATTATGATGCAACTTTTCTTACTTTTTCTTTTGGTTGAGACTGCAACAGTATCCCAGAGGGGTATCTTCAGCCTAGAATGCTTGGGGAAATCCTGGGATTGTCTTTCATTTTAATAGTTGAACAGTCACAGGTCAAAGTCTTGTCCTGGTTTCCTGAATTCCAAGCCGCTGGTGTGAGGACTGTTTTCCAAGTCACTGATAGGAGGTTCAGAAACATGGTCCTTGCCGCTCTGCTTAGTAATAAAAGCCCGTGCCTGCAGAAGCCATAGTTCCTGTCCCATCTTATCTGGCCCTGCATTCTGAAGAAGACTGTGTTGCTGTCTTCTGTGTAATGAAATTCAGAAGTTAAGTGTAATAATAGGATGCAGTTTTATGCAACGTGGACATTTTTAGGTTCCATTCTTTCTGAGTATTGAGTGAGTCTAATGGTTATAATTCAGGGATCCTACGCTGAGTTTGTGCAACCTAACATAACAAAAGCTTATTGCACATCTGTGTTCTGTGTTCTGCAGACACGGAGATCAGAGGTACTAGATTTTCAAGTATAATTCCAATTGCAAAACTCTTGGTCTATATCTACCAAGTTTGCATCCTGAAAAATAGGCTGGCAGTACAGGCAATATCAGTGAATCCAGCTCAACCCATTGATTTTGATTTGGGCTTGTAAAACTGAATTTTTTTCCCCTACTGACTTTTCCGGTTTTTTTTTTTTTTAATGTCATGTGACTACAGCATTTATAAGACATAGTTTTAATAACAGGTAGATAGAAAACATAAACTTTTTTTTTGTGTGTGTGTGTGTCAAAGAATGACAAGCACAAATAATTATCACAAGAGTAGCATGTGCTCATTATAGTGCATTCTAGAAATACAAATAAGCAAGGAGAACCACCCAGAGACAATAACTGGTAAACTGTTGTTGTGTATTCTTCCTGTGGTAGATGTATTTTTAGTTAACCTATGTGTTTTAGTGACTATCCGTGTCTTTTTTTTTTTAATTTTTTTATTCAGTGAGAGAAGGGGAGGCAGGGAAAGAATCTCACATGCACCCAGATTGGGATCCACCCAGAAAGCCCACTAGGGGGTGATGCTTTGCCCATCTGGGATGTTGCTCTGTTGCTCAGCAACCGAGCACTTATTAGCACCTCAAGTGGAGGCCATAGAGCCATCCTCAGCACCTGCTCCTATTGAGCTGTGGCTGCAGGAGGGGAAGAGAGAGAGAGAGAGAGAGAGAGAGAGAGAGAGAGAGAGAGAGAGAAGCAAGAGGGGGAGGAGTGGAGAAGCAGATGGTCGCTTCTCCTGTGTGCCCTGATTGAGAATTGAACCTGGGATATTCACACACCGGGCTGATGCTCTACACTGAGCCAACCAGCCAGGGCCTACTATTCACGTCTTGACTGAGACAAAGCAACCACAAATTTCTGTAACTATCGGAAACACTCCGATTTGAAAATTCTATTAGAATTTGTTAACAAAATATCTAGGATCAGATGTTGTTCTAAACCACTTGATTGCTTTCTGTTTCTTTGGAGGCAGTGTAATATCCAAACATTTTATCAGATTGACATTTGATTTAAACAAAAGATAAACCAGGCACCTAACACTCTGTCTCATCCTCACACTCCGCCCTCAGGTCACATTAAACTCCACTTATGACCCAGTAGGGCAGGCTGTAGAAGTCCCTCGATTTCTGGAGTAAGGCGACATCAGCGTGCTCTACAAGTTGCAAACTGGAGAATGAGGCTAGAAGCCTTTCATTTCCTTGATTCTTAGACCCGTTCATTTCACGTTTCACACCTGTGTTGAAAATCAATAGGTACATTTAATGGGGGAGCGGAGGGGAGTCCCTCTCAAACACTGTAATATAATCAACATAGGGTCATATAAGGGGTGACACCTCAGAATTGAGAAAATGCAATTGTCATCCATTTTCAATGACATACTGATCTCAGGCCATGGAAATTTTCAAATGCATGTTTTCTGTGAGTCTTTTGGGGGGAAAATAAAATAAGAACTTGAAAATAAATTTCTTTTTGTTATCCTGAGCTAGTAGAGACAGAGGAGTGTCTTTAAATCTCTGCACCGCCACTCAGTGACCATGTCATTGGGGGCAGGCTGCTCAAGTCCTGTCAATCCGGCTGCTGCATTTACAGATTGGAGATAATGGTGGTGTCATGAGGACAAAGAAGGTCACAAATATTAAGTAACCTGTACAGCTATTAGAACACAAGTGTTCTCTTCCTTCTCCCTCCCCCTCCCAGTTCTTTAATTAGACTGCCTGTTAGAAAGAAAGGCCTATGCCATTTAAGTCATTTCGGTATCATTTATGAGCCCAGTACACCATGCACACCTCTTCACAAAACTAAGAACTGAATTCCCGCTTCAGCTCAGGATTTCAAAGCATATCTGAAAACCTCTATGTCTCCTTTCCCCTGTGCAGACAGGCATAGCCCCCACTGTGCCTGGATATGCCTCCCCTTAACCAAAGTGCTGCGTGAGGCAGTCACCAATTCTTTAGCAGACAATTCACCTGGTCACTTAACAGACCTTATGAAAACTTAGTCGACTTTCTTGTTCAGAAAGAAAAAAACAAAACAATGTGACCATTTCAACTAAAAGAAAAATGTTGACATTACCCCCCATTGTGACCAGCTGATGGCCAAGTCTTTGGTAGAAAACGGTATTAGACAACGCTTCCGGTGACAATGACCCTGTCCTGTCACATCATCTCAGCAACGAACTTCCCATTTTCAAAGCATTCCTGTTTCCACGGCAGAAAAATTGTGGGCGGCTCTCCTTGTGGGGATGCTGTCAACCTCTGCGTTGAGAGCTCTCCTAGTGCTAGACGTCCCATCAGTGGTGGTGTTCCTGTCGCATAGTTGTGAGTGAGCCCTGGACCAGGCCTGGGACGAGACGTAGTCTCTGCAGCAGCATGCACATCTCGCCCTGATCCAGCACCAGTCCGCCCAGGCGTGGACGCCCTGCATGCCCGACGTCGGCGCGGCATCGCTGCATGCCCTTGCATTTCTCCAGCCGAAGAGCTGCTAGTATAGATACTGCATGTTTAAAAATTGAACACAGGATACAGCATGTTTCAATTTTTAAAAAGAAAAAAAAAAAACATGACTTCTCAAGTCTGCATGTCCGAAATGAGGGACTTCTAATGATGCACAACTCTGGACAGTAATATCCAGATTACCTGAGAATTTCATAGTCCGTGGTATCCTGAGTGACAAAATTTTAGAAACTAAATTATACCTGGATCCAGTTACATAGCCATGTGTTTCAAAGGTACCTACCTGTTAAGACAGACAGATGTAGCTGTTATGAAGATACGTGGTTTGATCCAGCCAGGCTTGGCTGCATTTAGTAAATCAGACAGACAAGCAAGTGTTCAAACATTATCATTCTTTCTACTATTGACGATATTATGGTAAAGCCCTTTTTTTTTCTGAATGAGAGCATCTTCTGTTTGAAGAGAGTGTATCAACTTTGCAGAACCCTGAGAAACGATACTGCCTGGCGGCGGGCAATATGCCAGTCCTCCCCAGCTGCTCCTCCAGCGTCTGCGCTATTCGCAATCACTGGAACATGGCAGTAACTCATGGTTTTTCAAAAATGTTTTTCTTCCTGCCTCAGTTTATTAAGAAAGTAAACTAGCATTTGTTTTTAGAATAAGATTTAAATATACTGGTGTCGCTGCAGATCACAAGAAAGGCCTGACTTTTAAGAGAACCAGAAACTGTACTCGGGAATTATTGGCCTCGGTACAGGCCCATATTAGAAAAGCAAACCAGACATCTTGTCATGCTGTTGAAGTACAGTGACATGTCCTGAGGACCTGTCACTTCTGTTGGGCTACATAGGGTCCCCCTCTCATGCCCATGTTTGGGCAACGTGTTACCATCTAGCACACAGCGTCACAGACTGTCCGTGGCCCATGCAGCATGCGGTGACTTCAAACTTAGCCCCGAAAGTCACACTTGCAATTATCCTGATACAAGGCAAGGTCTTCATTATATATTTATCAGTCAAGAGAACTCTTTTATAGCTCACGTCCTCTTCCCTGGTACCCTATCTATGTAAGGAGGCTATATGAAAACACCTAGGCAAATTTTTAGTATATTAAAACAATACAGACTGGAAGTGATAATTAACAAATAATTTGTTGTTATGAACTTCCTGTGACTCTGTTTATAACCATCTCCTTTAAATTTGGTTACTACACTGTGATTGATAGTTATTGATAGAACAAAGGACCTTTTATGCACTGCACCCTATTGCTGTCCCTCTGGGAGCACTGGGGGACATGACCAGAACATCTTTTAAAAACTACAATGTGGGATGGGAGGAAAGGCAGGAATATGAAAATCAAAGACTCCATGTGAGTGAACCCCATAGAGCTGCACAGGTGTAAGATCAGGGTCGGGATATCAAAGAACCTTGAGTCCGTGAAGGAAGCAGTCCATTTCCTAGGTATATTAGAAGCTAAATAAATGCGTGTGCAGTTTCCCTAACTTACATCACATGGAATTATTATACGGCGCTGACTGCAACCCACCAGGCTAAAAGGGAAGTTATTGAAACAGTCAACATTTTCTACCCATAAGCATGTTATTGTTACACTTGATTTAACATAGGTTTCGGTTTTGCTTTGCGTTCAGAGCCGCGTGATGGTAGAGCCAGGTTTCAGGAAGGGCCATGTCTTCCTCTTTGGAATGTCTTTCTCCAGCAGTTAAACAGTTTATTTTGCCCTCAGTCCTCAAATGGTCTTTGTCTTTTTTCTTTTTTCCTTGTCTTTTTTTAACTTCGGAGGGAACGGTAACACCCTTTCCTGGATTCGGTCACAGTTTCCCTCTATGGTTATCACCTGGTATTTTATTTTCTCTTCCAGAGTGAAAGAATTGAAAAAGGCCAAGGAACTTGAAGACCTACAGCAGCATCCCATAGCAATGTGACATTGCTTTTCAGACTCTTTTCATTTCTGTTTTTAGCAGAGACATGCAACAACACACATGCACATGCGCGCGTGCACACACACACACACACACACACACAATCCCTCTGCAGTTTTGGGGAGATCAGCTGCAGAATTTTAACAGGAATGTTTTGGTCATTGCATTTGCACTTTCATGGACAACTTTTAATTTGATCAGCAAGACATCTTGGAACTCAATCTTCTGTTGGATCATGGGAAAAACAAGACACCACGAGGAATCGAAAGAGGCTTCCTCTTCTTAGGAAGAAGCCGTTTTCCTTCTCACATAGGGCTGTATTCAAACATCGTGTGGAACTACAAATATTTATACCAAAAAAATATATAGATAAGGAAAGGTGGGGGGTGCACGAGCAACGGGAGAAGGCTGTTCCTGCGCCTGTCAGTTCCAAGAAGCTGCATCTTTGGGACCCATCCACCGGTGGAGGGCTCAGATCATACAAATCTTTATTGGGTCCGTGTGTTCTCATTTCCTTCACTGTTGGGTATTTTTTCTTTTTATCTTCCTTTTGTTCATTTCCGTTTTAATCTCTACAGCACACTGAATGCAACTTTTAAAATCTGCAGGTTTTTATTGTCTTGTGGAAATTTGCAGAGGGGCAGGTGTGTGGCAAACGGGTAATGCATGGGAAGTAACGAGAAACAGTGAACAGAGTTTAAGTTTATCTTCTTGTCCCCACCACCTCCCGAGAACCTGCGAGTAATCGTCTTGTCCCTTTTCTCATGTTCAGCACTTTAATTTCTTTGCCTTACTTTCATGTGCAATGAGAATTACCTAGAGAATCGGTAAAGCATGTAGCTTTTCTTTTTTTAGGAACCTTGGAAACTGTAGTCATTCTAAGGAATCATAAACCTTGCCTGGACATTTGCCACCTAAAAGATCAGAGTGGTGCTGCGTTCTGGCCAGTAAATTCCATATTTTTTGGCTATATCTCATCCAAACGGAGCAGTTTCTGTGTATATATAGAAGGTAGAAATGGAAAGTGAGAAATATTTGAAAGGGATTATATTAATTGCTAAATATTTTATTCACAAAGGTCGATAACATGGCAAGATAAAATTATTTGTATAGTTTTGTCTGAATGAGCAAGAAAAATGTGGATGTATTGTTTGTATATATTGTATATATTAAAACAGAGATGTGCATGAAATCAAGAAAAAAGAAATGAACAAAAGCAAAGCATTAGTGGCTATGGTCTGTAAAATGAAAAAAAAAACTTTATTTCACTATAAGAGTACTTTATTTTAAATGTTCTTTAGAAGAACATTTTGCTAAAGCATGACTAAACTGCAAAAAATAAAAAATAAAAAAAGAGCTACTGTATTTAGACTTAGGAAAAAAGGCAGAGTAACATTACTTAAAAAAAAAAGGATATGTTTACATTTAATTTTGGCTACCAGGAGTTTATTTTATTTTATTTAAAATTTTTTTGCCAACGGTGCCAAGTAATGTGAATGCTGATATTGCTTAAGAAAATTAAGTTACTTTTGCTAAATGGATAATCATAAGATGAATCAGTATACAGCTTAACACCATTCACTCGCTCCAACAAAGAACACTTAGAACGATCAAACCCTGACAAGAGAAATCGTGTGAAAGGTAGAAAAAATGTCTCACGTTTTCATATCTCCTGCTGGAAATCAGAAAATGTGATAAAAATTGCACACAAAAACACCCACTAAAAATTTAAAAGATGCATACTGGTCTTATAGGGATGTCATGGTCTATTACTATTTTAACACAATGAGGAGCCAAAGAAATCGGATGCTTTAAAAAATTCAACTACTCATGTTAAATTGAGAGAATCAAGTTCACATTTGCTGATGCCAGTTTCAAACCCCCAGGTTACGTTTCAGGACCAGTTGGTGTAAAGCTGAAATAATAGTTTTTCTCTTGGTTCTGGCTGCCGACTGTAAGTTAAAACTCAAGGCTTGTTGTGAAGCCTAAAAATATTCACAAATAAGCTTTTACACTGGTGTCTTTAGAAGGAAGGCAGACACGAAAAGTTTGTGGTACAAACTGGGGTCAGTGCTCTTGGTGCCTTTTCTATAATTGTACTTGTTTTTTAATTACTTCCTTTCACTGCCAACCTCCAATTACTGTACAGTATATGTCTTACTGCTTGTGATCAGCTTTGACAACAGTGACAGCCCCACAACTAGTGCCCCATCTGTACATTTGTAAACTGAGCTGATATTGTTATTTTAAATGTGTGGGTTATGTTACAGCTGTTGCAGTCCCCCCTCCCAGACTCCTATTATTTTACACAATTTGACCTATAGGAGGACACTGAGTAATTTACAAACAATTGCATTCATAGTGGGAACAGAAAGGGAAAGCCAGCTTTCAGAAAATATCCTATATTAATACTGAATTTAGATATGTTCATTCCATTTATGGTACAAATAACTGGCCTTCTGACAAGAGTAATGACCTCAGTGGGTTTGCTTTAACAACCTCACATTTATGTTATTTTTCTAAATGTTTCCCATGCCACATTATTAGCTGAGTAAGTTAGAAAACTCCGGAGGATAGACATACATAGAATTTAGGATGGGATAGGAAGTAGGTTCCAGAAACCTACCAGCGTGATCTACCAGTACAACTGTGAATCCTAGGAGAGGTACAAAGACGCTTCCACTGAAATGAGCATTTCTGACTGCTTTTTCTTGGTTGTGAACCTTCATTTGAGTATAAGATGATAAGCGCAGCTTTCTTGGATAATCTGAATTCCCAAGTGCCAGGAGTAGGACTTCATTATAAAATTAATGCTAATCTTATTCTGTCTCCTGAAGATTTCATTGCTATTCTTGTTACCCATTTGAAATCAGCTGTACTGTGTGAACGAAATAAGACACTAACGCGAACCCCTCTCTGGCTGCGCGGTCGCTTGTGGCAGTTCCACACAGTAGTTGGCGCCCAATGGGGGGTCCCTGAGACTTGCATGTAAACCTAGTCTAGATGTCTTCTTTTTTTTTGTAAGTTTTATTTTTGTAATTGTGCATGTAAAGCATCATTGAATCAATGGATCTGTTGAAGAACTCAGCTGCTGGAAACCATGCAAAATGTTTTGAATTGCCCTTAAAATATGGAAAATGTTTTCTGAATGCTTTATATTCTTTCTGCTGTAAATTAAAAATGAAGAAAATTTCCCCATATTATGTGTGTGTGTTGCTTTAACTCTACCCGATACTGCAGCCCAAGCTGATGGCATGTTTCAGACTGTATGAAACAATTTCAAGTATTTCCTTAGCTCCAGCTACAGTGTTTTGACATGGAATGTGACATGATTTGGGGCATGTCCAGGGGTGAGAAAATTTCTTAGTAGAGTCACTGTTCCTATAATATTTGCTTTCCAACAATTTCCTCGGTCACCTTTCAACGTGTGAATCATTTGCCTTAATGCAGTTTTCTGAAAGGTAAGGACACCAGTCTAAATTCACCTTTTCAGTTAAAATCCTCTGAAATTTGTCAAATCTTCCTGAGTATGTGGTCACTGTTTCATCCCCTTTTACTATAGAGCTTCCTCTCCCTGGGGGTCTAACACCTAGTCCATCCCAAAGACACTGGCACACAGACTTTGCATGATCTCGGACCTCTGTGGGGCCTCAATGGTTTCTACAGCCCACTGCATTTAAATGACATTTTTCTTTCTTGTTTGTTCTCTCACTCTTTATTCCATGTCAATTTCCACTGTTTTGTTTGGTCATAATGTCTGCTCATCCCTTGCCTGGGAAGTTCTCCTTTTGTTTACTTACCTACTCAACTCCTACCTCTGTGATGTCCATTCTAATACACACTAACATTTCACTTATCAAATTATTCTTTATGGATCTGGAAGAGACAGGTTAGTGTTTCTTTTCTGTTTCTCATTTAAATCTGCAAGTTGACCTATTAGTGTTTTGTAGTGCTTTTTTTTTTAACAGCCGTTGTATAGTTAGTAGGAATACTTTGTTACAACTTGAAGACATTGCATAGTAACCTCCGCCTCCATGTGATCAAAAGCTGAGGACCTACTCTATGCTCGGGGTCCGGGTATCCTGAAGTGTAGAAACTGACCATCCCTGATGTCAAGGCTCACGTCAAGGTTATAATCTGGCCTGTGCAATGACATATATGTGTCACGAATACGAAGGGAGCAAATCTCACCCAATCAATGTCAGTGATAAATAACCCAAAGGGACTTCCAATTTGCATTTTAACAGGTTTCTTGGAAATAACGTGGTGTCTACGGGACCACTAGGTTAATGTGGGGAGTTGAGCATCAACAAACAGGTTGTCTCCAATACTGTTGCCGCCAGCGAAAGGGCCCGTCCCAGTACACCTGCACCGTCCCTGTGCCGTGGGTAATGCGCCACGTCCGCCAGCGTCACAGGGGCGGTGGCGGCGGGGGCACGAAGCGGACGCTCCCGGATCTACACTCAGCACTCCAGACTCAGGCTCCGCAGCGCCATCTCAACACCGCCAGTCCCACCGCCCCAGCGCCCTCGTGCGGCCCCGCCCCGCGAAGCCCCGCCCCCGTGGCCCTGCCCCTCCTCCGGGCCCGCCCCGTGACGTCATCGGCTCCGCGCCGCCGCCCCGCCCAGATCCCCGGCCTCCGGTCCCCACTCCTCCGATCCGCGGACACTTCGCCCGTCGCCACCGCCAAAATGTGAGTGACGCGATGCGCAGCTGGGCGGCCTCAGGCCCCGGGAGTCGGCGGCCCAAGACGGGGAGCCCGGCCCGACCCGGTTCGTGCCGGCCGCCGCTCGGTCACCGGCCAAGGCCTGCGCGGAGCTCCTGAGGCCTGGGGGTGGGCGGCGGCCCCGGGAGTGAGGACTGCTGGCGGGCGGGGTGACCCCGCGATGCCGCCGACCGCGCCTGAGAGTCCCGCGACCGTCGGGCGGACGCGGAAGGGGCCAGGGAGAGGCGGCCCGGGGCTTCCCTGTAAGGAGCACCCCTGCCCCGCCCCTGCCTCGCCTTGGGCCCCGCCCCTGCCTCGCTCCCACCCCACCTGCCTCTTCCTCGCCCCCGATTCTCCCCGCAGGGTCTCTGAGACAGGCGGTTGACTCCCTGCTCTCTGCCTGGATCTGGGCGGGGCTCCGGAAGTTGCAAGGGGAAAGCTCTCTGCCATGTCTCGAGGCCCCCACGGCCAGAGGGGACTCGGGAAGATGGCTATGGGACCTCTCTCACTTGGTGGTGGCCCTTGCCAATAGGACGTTCCCCGTGGTAACAGTAAGAGAATGTTGTCAAGAATCACAGGAACCCTCTGTTCCAACCCCAGTCTGCTCTCTGCTCACTGCTCACCTACAGAGGAGAAAGGAATGCGTTCTCTCTCCAGGTTTCTTCTAGGAACTAGGGACACACTGAGTGTTACCACTGAGGCCGCTGTGCCCTCCGTAGATCACAGTGGCTGAGATCTCCAGATCCGTGGAATTACAAAGCACCTGGTCTAAACACAACCGCCAGCTGTGTTGATTTCCTAAACCTCAGTTGATTCATCTATAAAATGGGAGTAATAGAAGTATTCCCTTTCAAGACTTATGAGGACTCAATGAGAAAATGCACCAGTATGGTCCTTGAATATCTGATATCAGACACTCACGACCCTGACTGCTGGGATGAGATCTACTCTATCCGCTGTCACTCAACATGGTAGAATACTGCCTCTTGAATCAAGGAATCAAGTGGCTGTTGTATGCAAGACATAGGTGCTCTCTAGATACACAGGAGACCTCTAAGACACAGGAGCCTGTGATATGTTAGGGAAGGCAGCACCACAAAGATATGTAAAATGAAAAAAAAAAATTAAATCACAGCATTGCCAACAAAGTACATAATGGAAAAATAAGGATTTCAAATCCAGAGTGGTTAGAGAAGATCTGCCTGGAGAGAAAGAAAGCATTTTTGAGAATTTTAAAAGATGAGTAATCTTTTAAGAGAGGGTGCATTGCTTCTTAGTTCTGTAAATGACCGCATTGCCTCATACTGGAAAAGGGGCATTCTATAACTGTTCATACCTGTGAAAATAACACTGGGAAACTATTTGTCTTTTTTCATTTTCTGTTGCATGAGGTTTTAGAACTATTTCTATATATTTTTGCATCGCTGACTCCAAATCTGAAATCCGTTTTTTGGTGCATGCTCTAGTTTTTATTCAATTTTAATTTCTTTTTGTTATAGTTAATGGCATGCATTGGTTTTTAAATTGGAGTTAAAGGGCAATGACTCTTGGATTGAACATAACCACAAGGCAATTAATGTTTTACAAACATCACTTTTACATAGTTGTAGTTGTTTTTAAATGTAGAAAATTATTATATGCTAAAAACACCCTCTTATTTTGTTTTAAGATTGAATCATGGCTTCTTTGAGTAGTCGTAAATGTAAGAATAACTCTGACACCTTCTGTTATATATGTGGCTGTTACACACTTCAACGTCAAAGGCACAATATTTCATCATTTGTGACACGTGCATATATTGCCTATTTTCATGTTGCCCTTGGCGATCAAGACTAGAATTTGGCTCCTCATATTGTGTGTCGTAATTGTGAGGAAATGCTTCGTGACTGGACAAAAGGTAAATGCAAAACAATGCCTTTTGGTATTCTCATGGTTTGGTGTGAACCTAAGGACCACAGCAGTG
This sequence comes from Rhynchonycteris naso, assembly GCA_037038555.1. NCBI lineage: Eukaryota > Metazoa > Chordata > Mammalia > Chiroptera > Emballonuridae > Rhynchonycteris > Rhynchonycteris naso. The sequence continues at coordinate 232,649,351 of CM072997.1, read as the reverse complement.
ACTATTACTTCTTCTGATCCATACAAAAGGACATCGGCAAGAAAATATGGCATATGATCGCATATCCTAATATTCCTTCAGCAATCCCACACTCTGAGACACTCCCGGTTCCAGTTTTCAATGGTTTTATTTCTTCTAAGGATGAAGAAAGTGAACATGGTGATCAAGTGTATTTTGATAAGATGCATGAGGAAATGGTTGTAGAATATGAAGGGTTTTCTGATGCAAAGCAGTCATTAATCCCTCAGCAGTTTAGCCAACCTGAATTGAATGACTTAGTAAGAGATTTGGGCCTATCAAAGAAAACAGCTGAGCCTGACCAGGCGGTGGCACAGTGGATGGAGCGTCGGACTGGGATGCAGAAGGACCCAGGTTTGAGACCCCGAGGTCACCCGCTTGAGCGCAGGCTCATCTGGTTTGAGCAGAAGCTCACCAGCTTGGACCCAGGGTCGCTGGCTTGAGCCAGGGGTTGCTCGGTCTGCTGAAGGCCCATGGTCAAGGCACATATAAACAGCTAAGGTGTCGCAACGAAAAAACTGACGATTGATGCTTATCTCTCTCCGTTCCTGTCAGTCTATCCCTATCTGTTCTTCTCTCTGACCCTTTCTCTCTGTTTCTGTTAAAAAAAAAAAAAAAGAAAAGAAAGCAACTGAGTTTTTAGCCTCCGGGCTTCAAGAAAAGAATGTACTTAACCAGTCAGCTAAAGTATCCCATTTCAGGAAGCGTGAACAAATTTTTGTGGACTTTTTTTCCGAAGACAAACACTTTGTTTACTGTCAAGATATCAGTAGTCTTCTCAGCCAGCTAGGTGTTACCACTTACAGTCCAACAGAATGGCAGCTATTTCTTGACAGCTCTAAATGGAGTCTGAAAATTTGTTCTACACAACAGTAATGTTTATGCAGTGGTTTCAATTGGTTACTCAACTCATCTGCAAGAAGATTGTAATGACATAAAAACTGTCCTCAACTTTCTGAAGTATGAGGAGCATAACTGGATCATTTGTGTGGACCTTAAAATGGTAAATTTCCTGCTAGGACAACAGAAAAGTTTCATGAAATATCCTTGCTTTCTGTGTTTGTGGGACAGCCGAGTTGAGGAGAAACACTGGACACGGAAGGAGTGGCCGAAACGTGAAGCTCTGGAAGTAGGGGTGCAAAATATTGTGAATGGAACCTGTAGTTGATGGAGACAGGATAATTTTTCCCCCACTTCACATCCAACTGGCTTGAAGCAGTTTGTTCAGGATTTGAATAGAGAAACTGAATGCTTTCAACATGTTATTTCTGCTTTTCCTGCCTTGTCTTTTGAGAAGATAAAAGCAGGTGTATTCGATGGACCTCAAATTTGAACCCTCATACTTGACAAAGAATTTGCCAGGAAGGTGAATAAGGAGGAGAAAGCAGCATGGCAGTCTTTGGTGGCAGTTACAAAGAACTTCCTTGACAACAGAAAAGCAGAAAACTATGAACTTCTGGTTCAAAGGTTGCTGTTGGCTTTCCGCAACATTGGATGTAACATGAGCGTTAAGATTCATTTCCTGAACAGTCACCTTGATAAGTTTCCCGAAAATCTTGGAGCTGTTAGTGATGAGCAGACTACTGCTGGAGTATCAAACGAGATTGTCCTCAACAAGTACACAAATGCAAGAGCTACAAATGCAAATTTTTGCCTGAATAGAATTTAATAAGTTTTGCACAAATTTTATGATTAAAATAAGTGTGTTAATATGTTCTATTTCGAAATTGTAGACAAAATCTGATGCAATCATATCTTTTAATGTATTAGTGTATTTACTGCATTATATAAATTATTATATTTTCACAAAGATGATGCCCATGAAGACATTCTACTTCATTACGTTAAACTAAATGTTGAAAATTTTACAATAAGATGAAAACCTAAAATCTTGAAATGCAAAAACACTAGCTTACAGAGAAAAAAAATGTCCGATTTGAGATCAGCACACTTGAATTAGGTAAGAACAAGTGTTTTTTGTGGATGCAACAAAAATTTTGTTCCCCAGTGTAATTTCTACCACTCTGAAAAGATCAGAGGAGTACTGAGTGCATTTACATAGACGTGTGGCTTTTAAAAAAGTAATAAAAAATTGGAAAGTAGAGTTTATGTGTCTTAGGGTCAGGTTCTTCAGTGATACAAAGTAGATCCTGTTAAACCTTTACTTGAGACCCTTGTCACTTTTTACGTAGTGAATCTTGGAAATTACAGAGGAATTAGAATAAATTTGCAGGATGGGTTTTTTCCTGCTTTAGTCTTGAAATTCCTGAAACTGAGGGTCCTGTCGTAACAGCTGTATACTTACAAAATTGTATTTTGAGTGATAATTTACTAAGGCTTGTGCCTTTGCATGTTTCAGGTCTACAAGTGCACCTGCGGGTCCAAGCGCTGCCTCGGGCAGTAATCGAAGACTTCAGCAGACACAGAACCAAGTAGATGAGGTATTACTTGGAAATGTTGGAAAGAGGAATTTTAAATCAACATGGGTACACTCTGGAAGTGATTGCTTAGAGAAAGTATAAAACTAAATGTAAATTTTTACTCTATCATAAAAGTAACAGTATTTTGTCCCCTACTAGTCTGGATACCCTGATCTAATCAGAAGTCAGATTCTCCTGGTTTCATGCTTATTTTTCTGTGACCAAATCACATACCTAAAACACAAATACCCCTCCCTGAGGGCATTCCTTCAAGAACTACCTTACTATGTATTGCCATAATAAAAAAAAAATGGGGAAAAAAACACTTTATAAACTAGAATTTTATTTTTTATTTAGAAATTAAATTTAATGGGGTGACATTGATCAATAAGTGTACATAGGTTTTAGGTGAACATCTGCATGACAATTGAACTATTGATTGCATTGTGTGCCCATCACCCAAAGTCAACTCATTTTCTGTCACCATGTATTTTCCCTGCCATTATTCCTTTTCCTCCCACCCCCCGCCCCGTCAGCCACACCTCAGTGTTATCTATGTCCATGAGTCTCAGTTTTATATCCCACCTATGTGTGAAATCATTTAGTTCTTAGCTTTTTCTGATTTACTTATTTCACTTAGTATGTTTTCAAAGTCCATCTGTGTTGTCGTAAATGGTGGCACTATGTCATCATTTCTTACAGCTGAATAGTGTTCCATTGTGTGTATGTACCATATCTTTTTTATCGAGTCCTCTGTCGAGGGACTCTGGTTGTTTCCATGTCTTGGCCACCATCAATAATCCCACGATGAACATGGGGGGGGTACATATGTCTTTGCATACCAGAATTAGGTCAATAGATTGTTCAAGCCCAGACCAGTCCTTCTAACCTGAATTTTTACCAGAATGCTCTTCTAGTAGACTGACTTTCTAGTTGCCCAGCCTGCGCAAGCCTGTGTAGAATTCACCTCTCGTTGTTGCCCATTGACATGCAAAAGGCAGATGCAGGCAAATTGCTGTAGCCTAACAAATCTATATTTGGAATTCTTGAGTTAGAGGATGCTCACAGCATCTTTGTTCTACCTCGAATATGCAGACCCACAATGGGAGATGGAAGAATTTAATATTTCCATGTTCCTGAAAGCCATCACTCTCCCACAAGGATAGCTGGGTCTCTCTGCATTTAGCTGCCTTAAAAGGCAGTGTTAAGTTTATGTTAAACTGGGCGCCAAATATATGGTGACAGAAGATGATTTGACTCTAGGTGGTGGACACACAATGCATTACACAGACCATGTGTCATAGACATGTACTCTTGAAATCTATATAATCTTATTAACAGATGGTACCCCAACTTAAAAAATTAAAATCAGCCCTGGCCAGCTAGCTCACCGATAGAGCGTTGGCTCTGTGTATGGAAGTCCCAGGTTCGATTCCCCACCAGGGCACACAGGTGAAGCACCCATCTGCTTCTCCACCCTTCCCCCTCTCCTTTCTCTCTGTCTCTGTCTTCCCATCCTGCAGCCAAGGCTCCATGGGAGCAGAGTTGGCTCGGGCACTAAGGATGGTTCCATGGCCTCTGCCTCAGGCGCTAGAATGGCTTCAGTTACAACAGAGCAATGCCCCAGATGGGCAGAGCATCGCTCCCTGGTGGGCATGCCGGGTGGATCCCGGTTAGGCACGTGTGGGAGCCTGTCTCTCTGCCTCCCTGCTTCTCACTTCAAAAAAATACCAAAACAAACTCCCCAAAGAAACAAAAAATAAATAAAAATTAAAATCAAACTTGTTAAATTATGTTTAACAATGTATTGTTAAAGCATATTTCATGCTAAGAAACCCACTCTGATTCCATCCTGCAAGAAATTTTTGTTTACAAAATCAAACTGAGTCCTTTTTCTTAACTGAAGGAATTTTAAGAAGTTTTTTTTTTAATTGAAGTGAGATTCACATAACATAATTAACCATTTTAAAGTATACAGCTCAGTGGTAGTTGGCGCAGTCACAATGTTGTGCAACTATCACCTCTGTCTAGTTTCACAGTTTTTTCATCACCACAGAACAACCTGTACACATTTAATAATTACTCCCATTCACTCTCCCTCTCATTCTCTGGTAACTTCTAATTGGCTTTCTATTTCTGTGCGTTTTCTTTTTCTAGATGTGGTATGAAAGGGGTCATACACTATGTGACCTTTTGTGTCTTGCTTCTTAGTATAATATTTTCCATGTTTATCCAACTTGTAACAAATATTAGTCCCTCCTCCCTTTTCATGGCTAATATCCCATTGCATGTGTATACCTTGTGTATCCATTTATCAGTAGAAGGATTTTTCAGTTGTTTTCACTGCTTGGCTTTTTACTAGTAATACTGCTATAAACATTTGCATGCAAGTTTCTGTGTGTACGTTCTACATATTTCTCTTGGGTTTATAACTAGGATCATATGGTAATTCTCTATTTAACATTTTGAGGAACAACTAAACTTTTCCACAGTAGCCGCACCATTTTACATTCACACTAGCAATGCCCAAGCTTCATATTTCTCTACAACCTCACCAACACTTATTTTCTTTTGTTTGTTTTGTTATAGTCATCCTTGTGAGGATAAAATAGTATCTCGTTGTGGTTTTGATTTGCATTTCCTTAATGACCAGTGATGTTGAATATCTTTTCACATGCTCATTGGCAATTTGTATATATTCTTTGTTTTTTTTTAAGATTTTATTTACTGAGAGAGAGAGAGAGTGGGTGGGGGAAACAGGAAGCATCAACTTCTAGTAATTGCGTGTTGTGTGTGCTTCGACCAGACAAGCCCAGGGTTTCAAACTGGCGACCTCACCATTCCAGGTCAATGCTCCATCCACTGCGCCACCACAGGTCAGGGTGTATATATTCTTTATAGAAATGTCTATTCAAGCCCATTGCCCATTTTTTAATTAGGTAGTTTCCTTTCTGTTGTTGTTGAATGTTAAGAATTCTTTGTATTATCATTCTTCATTTTAGCTACATATAGAAAAGAATAACCTATAAAATATTCAAACACAATAAAAAATTTAATAGAAACAAATTAACATAAGTATATATATATAGTTTTTTAATAATCAAATTCAATTGAGATATTGAAAAATAGTCATATTCTGAGAATTAGTACTGAGTTCATTTAGTGTGACCAAAAATACCTTATGGTAACAGCAACCTAGATGCTGGACCAAACTAAAAATGCATATGCATTTAACCTGGACAATCATTTAAGAAAAGGGCCCACAGATGCTGGAACAACACTACCGGGAATATTGACAAGGCTGCAGTTCACTGGATTGTGCTCATTTCTTGAATATAATTCCAGAATGAGTTCGTGTGAAAATAAGGGCTGTCTGACTAATGATAACAGATAATTCAGACTCTTCAGGTAAACTCCATGTTCCATAGACACTGGTTAAGTAATCTAGTCCTGCTGATGATGAACAACCATCTTCTCCTTAATTAATACCTACCCTACACTACCATTTTTTTTTTTTGTGAGAGGAGAGGAAATACAGAGACAGACTCACACGTGTGCCCCAACCTGGATTCACCCAGCAACCCTGTCAGGGGCTGATGCTCTAGAACAGGGGTCCCCAAACTATAGGCCGCATGCGGCACCCTAAGGCCATTTATCCGGCCCCCACTGCACTTCCGGAAGGGGCACCTCTTTCATTGGTGGTTAGTGAGAGGAGCACAGGATGCATCCGCACCCATAGTTCCCATTGAAATACCAGTCAGTTTGTTGAATTAAATTTACTTGTTCTTTATTTTAAATATTGTATTTGTTCCCGTTTTGTTTTTTTACTTTAAAATAAGATACGTGCAATGTGCATATAGTTTTTTTTATAGTCCGACCCTCCAACGGTCTGAGGGACAGTGAACTGGCCCCCTGGGTAAAAAGTTTGGGGACCCCTGCTCTAGAACCAAGCTCTCTTTAGTGCCTGAGACAGACGCTCAGACCAACCGAGCTAGCCTCAGCCCCCAGGGCCAATGCTCAAATCAATTGAGCTACTACTAGCTGCGAGAGGGGAAGAGAAGCAGATGGTCATTCTCATGTGCTCTGACTGGCAGTTGAACCTTGGACGTCTATACGCTGGGCCGTTGCTCTATCCACTGAGCCACCGTTCGGGGCCCATTTTGTTATCTGTAACTTGATGGGATCATATTCCTTTAGGTGGTGGACATCATGAGAGTCAATGTGGATAAGGTGTTGGAAAGAGATCAGAAGCTGTCTGAGTTAGATGACCGTGCAGACGCACTGCAGGCAGGAGCTTCCCAGTTTGAAACAAGTGCTGCCAAGTTGAAGCGAAAATATTGGTGGAAGAACTGCAAGGTAATTCTCTTCATCTTTACATTGTCACCCTCTGCACTCGGAGGGTGGACTGAGCCCGCAAATATTGGACGTTCATAAATCTCGAAGGCGAGTTTGACTTTCCACACATGGACAGTTGGATTGACTCTGAATCTAAAAAGACTGACTGCATACCCCGCTTCTCTCCCCACAGCTAGGAAATAACCACGTTCTGTGGCTGACCAACCGGCATGTAGGGGTGTCCTAAATCAGTCACAGACATTGCCCCTCCCTGCCCTCCACACCAGGGAAGCCCTGAACACAGACTGACAGGACATGGCTGGAACTGGTGGTCAGTGGCTGTGTGGCTATGAATGGTTCCAGTGCCGAAGCCACAGTGTGTTCCACAGGAGAGCAGACCGCAGTCCCACAGGAAGCACTGGCCAAAGGAGACGTTACACAGTTACCCAAGAAATGTGCTACCAGCAGATCCCAAATATGGCCTGCCCTTCCTGGTTTAGAAGTGACACTTGATAATACATGGACATGTCTCATAGTCTCTCCTGATGTGGAAAGCTTATATACACAAAAACGTATGCCTTCTTAGGGACCACAGGTCATTTGAACAGCTAATGAAAGCAATTAAGTAACCTTCAGGTCCTTAATTGCATTTAGGTTTTAAAAACTGGATCATTTCAGATTGTAGTGCACCTGAATTTCTCTTTCAGTGATGAGGATGGTATTATATGATACTCTCCAGTAAGCATGTTGAGCTCTTTTTGAAATGTGACAAGGACTTATGTTTGGTTGCAGATGTGGGCCATAGGGATTAGCGTTCTGGTCATCATCATCATCATCATCATCGGTGAGTTCTGTTCTAAATTTATGGAAACTTATATGTTCACATTTGATTTCAGGTTAATCAGAATAAAATATCCTCAGAAATGTTAGTTTATTCCAAAGACTTTTCTTTTCTTTTCTTTAGTAAATATTTTAAATACTTGAGTGTTGTATGATTAAAGTCTGAGATTTTTTATGTAAACACTACTGCTTTGAAATTAGAGAAAATTTATTCATTTCCGCTGACCTATCAGTTTTCTCTCTGAGTATGTTTCCATCAGATATTTCCTTTTGTGAGAGACAGAACAGTGTAGTGGTTAAAAGCACAGACTACCTATGATCCACCCTAGCTCCAGCACCTTCCAACTGTGTGGCTTTGGCGAATATTTTAATATCTCCTGACTACAATTTCCTTGTTTATAAAATGGGGATAATGTTCTCTGGATTATAACAAACATTTGAGTAACTACCTCATATGTTTGTTATGAGGACAAAGCTGGTTAAAATATAAAAAGTGCTTAGGCTTGTGCCTGGCATATGATAATAATAATAGTTATAAAAATGAATACACACCCCTAATTACTACTACTCTTACTACTGAAGAGGCTGTGAACAACATGGGAATAAGCCATTGCTGTTTTGACCCAGTACTGACATAGCTTCGGTCCTTGCTGGTGACAGTCTCCGCTAGCCCTCCACACAGTGTAGATAAGCCACTGGTTGGAAGTAGGCCGGGCGGACTGCTCCCATTCAGACCAGCGTGCAGGGTTCATTCTGGGTTTGCACTGAAAGACTAACCCACTGTTTTCCCTGCTGTTTGCATCTCCCTGCTGATTAGTGTGGAGTGTTTCCTCATGAAGAACCAGTGAACTCCAGCCTGCTGTTCCAGAAACCTCTTCAAGACTTCTGACTTAGAACCTGCTATATTATCCAGCTTACGTATCTGAGCATAATATCTAAAATGATTATTTTCTGTTAGTTAATATAAAGTTGATTTTTAGGAATGTGCCTTTTTTGAAATATGCACTCTAAACTAGAAGTGTGATCAGCCCAGCCCACATTTTGCACAGTGCCTTTACCAATTTACATATGGGCTGACAAGAAAGACTTCTTCAGTTCCAGAGTGTTATAACCTAGAAGTAACATTGTCTGATTACCGCCATTAATTCCGGTTAAAGGAATGTTTTTCCAAGTCAGCCGTCCACGTCATATGACTTTATCTTCAGAGCCACATTTAAAACCTTTGTGTAATCAGATTTCCAGTTTGTGCCTTTCAGAGAGAACACTACTGTCTAACCCAAATCTGTGACGATGACAGGCTGTGCCTTATTTTGCAACTTTTCTGATTCCCCATAAGGAAACCCTCTGTTGTTTATAAGCACCACTGACTTCTGCTGTGCAATAAGATGCCAGGAAAGAATATTTGCTCTTACATTAGACACAAAGATGTTTACTTTCTTGTTACAGTTTTGTATAATTTGCTAAAAATATTTTAATCAGAAGTAACCTCTTTGAAACATTTTTATAGAACTATGGCTATGACCAAAGTTTCTATTTTGCCAAAAAGTTAAGTCCCAGTAAAATGCCCTTAAGGCTGCTCCTGACAGATAAATTCTGAAAAGTGACCAATGGAACCAAGTTGCCCTTCAGAGTTAAAGTGGTCATGTTGTTTGTAAAGCTTCTGCACGCTGACCGGTATTTGTCGCCTTTGGATTACATGGGTGGTATAACTCTCCTTCCTAGTCAGCACTTTTCCTAGGCTAGAGGAGGGCGGAGCCAGACCCTGCCCAGCTCACACTAGAGACATTGCAGAATACCAGCTGCAGCCTCCGCTGGCTGTATTTCTGAGAACTGTGTGAACAGCAATTTTGTAGCCTTCAAGCCAGACCACCTGTGAAGCGGTCATTGTTCGGCCCAGGCCTCACAGACTAGCTTTCTGGAGTTTTTCTTTATTTATATCCCACTTCCTAAATCTGTCTCCTACATTGTGCTTTCAGTTAGCATTGGTGGGGGTGACTGACCTTTCATGGGAGGATAGCTAGCCAGAGACACTGTCTTCCAGGGCCTAGGCTGTCTGCACTAGATGCTGCTTTGGAAATAGCTGTTGTCCTCTGACAGACTGTTGCTGAGACTGTCCGCATCAGGCTATGTGTCTTAAGGACAGGAATGCAAGTATGAATGAAAACAGGCACTGAGGGCAAAACGCACAGGTTTCCTCTTCTGTGGCCCATTGTACTGAAATAGTCTAAACTTCTCTGTCACATGCTACTATGTGACTTACAAAGCAACAACAGTGGAGGCACACCAGGACATGGAGCCCATTTCTTTGGAATCTGTTGTGCTGACAGCCCTGAAATGATGTAATGCTTAGCACCTGCCCAGCTGTGAGAAGGTGTCAGGATGTCACCCTCGCCTCGGCTCAGGATCTCTGGCTGGTCTGACACTGAAACTTTGGTGCTCTCTCCTTGATGCTCAGTCACATGGAGCCCACCGGCTCCTGTATTAACCCCAGAATACCTCGCTTGGTCTGTGCATTTAGCTGGCAACTTGCCCACTGTAATGAACTGAATAAAGTATTGGTAAACATAATTCTGGTAGCTGTGTTGCTTATAGAAGAGCTGCGCCTGGTCCAAGTCCTAAAAATGGCATTCCTTGTTGTTCCCCGCCTCTCCCTTATGTCCTGTCCTTTCTCACCAGTCCCCTTCCTGCGCATGCTGACTTCCTGTTACCCAGCACATGCCCGTACACTGCTCAGCAGAAGCAAGCACTCCCCTTGGGAGAAGTGCTTCCCAGTATAGAAGGTGAGCAGGGAACTGGCTTCCTCATGAATACAAAAACCTTCAGTATTTGGCTTTTTTTTTTTTAAATTTTATTTTTATTTATTCATTTTAGAGAGGAGACACAGAGAGAGAGAGAGAGAGAGAGAAAGGGGGGAGGAGCTAGAAGCATCAACTCCCATATGTGCCTTGACCAGGCCAGTGCAGGGTTTTGAACTGGCGACCTCAGTGTTCCCAGGTCGACGCTTTATCCACTGCGCCACCACAGGTCAGGCAGTATTTGGCTTTTGAGTTTCTTAAATACATGGTCTTTCAAAAGTGACATGCAGAGCTGGCCTTATACGTGGTACAATAGATAGCTGCCTCAGTGAGGGACATCTCCAAACCACAGCTCCTGTTTTGAACCTGCCTATCTTTCCCTTGACCATACCTCTACCTTACTCTGCAGTCCCTGGGGAACAGTATGGTCTGGGTGGAAGCAGACTTGCTTACGTTTATAATACAATGTCAGTTTTCTACAAAATCCTGTTGGGAGAGAAGAGGTGGACTTTTTTCCATTGCCTTGGATAGATGGTCACTGCTTTGCTTGTCTGACATACTATTATGTCCCGGAAAAGAACTGTAGAATTGTGCCTTCTGTTTGGGTCCCTTCTGTAATGAAATCTGTATGAATTTTTAGTGCCATTTTCAAGATTCTGAAGGAAAATCTACCATGTATGGGCTCCTCTTTCTCTGCTCTTCCTTTAAATGTCAGGGATCCTCGAGGCTGGGTCCTCAGCCAACGTGTCTTTCCACTCTACTTAGTCTCCAATCTTACCTGTTCCCACAGTATCTCTGTTCATTCATACACTTGACGATCCCTGGCCTGTTAGACATAGGCCTCTCAAACTCAGCATGCACCGAACAATTCAAAGCGTCCCCCTGCTTCCTGCTCCTCCTATCATTAGTGTCTCTCCCAGAGAATGGCTGGGAAATCCAGCGGCCTGCCTGACACTACTTGGAAGTATAATGCACATCTCAAACTCCAACATAATGTGAAAATGTAACTCTTGACCCTCCATCCATCAAAACATACCATCCCCAGACACACCCATCTAAGTTTATGTCCAATCATATGCAGGTCTTAAACCACACCCATGATCACTCTCTTCTCACAGCATACATTCAATCCATTGGCAAAGCTCTGTGCCCACAAATTCATGTTCTTGTACTCAAGAGCCTCCTGACTTTTAGCTGTTTCCTGTGCAGCAGGCTGACTGATACAATCACTAACTTGGTTAAAATCCTCTTGACCCTGGCTGGTTGGCTCAGTGGTAGAGCATCAGCCTGGTGTGTGGATGCCCTGGGTTAGACTCCCAGTCAGGGCACACAGGAGAAGAGACCATTTGCTTCTCCATCCTTCCCCCTCTCCATTCTCTTTCTTCTCTTCCTGCAGCCATGGCTCAATTGGAGTAAGTTGGCCCCTGGTGCTGAGTATGGCTCCATGGCCTTGCCTCAGGTGTTAAAATAGCTCAGTTGCCAAGCAATGGAGCAACAGCCCCAGATGGGTCAAACATCACCCAGTAGGGGGCTTGCCGGGTGTATGCTGGACAGGGCTTGTGCAGGAGTCTCTACCTCCCTGCTTCTCACTTAAGAAAATTAAAAAAAAAAAGTAAATCCTCCTCTTTCTGCTACTGTTAGGAAAAAAACTACAAAAGCCTCCCTAATTATAAGGCCCACTAATCTGGCCCTGCCTAACTTCCTGACCTCATCTCACACCATTCTCCCTTCCCACCTCTGTTCTCCAGGCAACCTATACTGCCTTTCTGTTTCTCAACAACAAACCTCCAGTTTGGGCCTTCCCCACCCTCTCTTACACTCCGGTTTCACTTCCACCTTCTCAGAGGCCTTCCCTGGGCGCCTGGCTAACGTTGTTTCATCCCTCCTTTACTTTCCACTCCTGTCCTAGTTACACCTCATCCATTAGTTTGTTTTATGTTCTACACAGCACTTTGCCACCTTCCGAACTGACTTTATGGAGTTGTTCCTAAGTTTTATGTCAAAAAAAGGCAGACTCCCTGGGTGATGGGAACTTTTGCCACCACTCTATCCCTGGGAACCACAATCGTCCCCACCCAGATATGCACTCCCTAAATATTTGTTGAATGAAGGCAGCGTGACAAAAGAGCTTCGGAAAAGAGTGAGACCTGCTATCATTTGGAAAAATTAGGTGGTTCATCCAACACATGATACAAACAACTGGTACCTCACTTCCTATGCAATTCCTTTCATTCTTAAGTACTGTATAAGAATGCTTAAGATTGTCTCTGTACAGGCGCTGGAGAGGGGCGGAGGTCTGGAGCGTGCCTCCCATGTCGGACGAGTTGGTACTCAATCTAAAAGCAGCCTCCGGACCGCCAGCCTGGTATTTTAGAAGAGGCTTCTCTACACTTTCAGAAACAGCGCCTTTCACATACCTTTGTCTTCCTCCAGCGGCCAAGTGAATCTGTGACGTTAGGGAGACCATGGAAATGTTTAGGTTCCACCGTCAAAATGCCATTTCTAAAAATATGGTGTGCTTGACCAGGCGGTGACCAGTGGGATAGAGCGTGGGACTGGGATGCAAAGAACCCAGGTTCGAGACCCCAAGGTCGCCAGTTTGAGCACGGCTCATCTGTCTTGAGCAAAAAGCTCGCCAGTTTGGACCCAAGGTCGCTGGCTCCAGAAATGGGTGGCTCGCTCGGTCTGCTGAAGGCCCCCGATCAAGGCACATGTGAGAAAGCAATCAATGAACAACTAAGGTGTCCCAACGAAAGACTGATAATTGATGCTTCTCATCTCTCTCCATTCCTGTCTGTTCCTATCTACCCCTATCTCTGACTCTCTCTGTCCCCATAAAAAAATTTTCCCGGGCTGCTCTGCCAAGGGGTCCTCCAAGCCCCTCTCGAAAAGAGCTGGCGGGATGCGAAACAAAGTTAAGAAAGACGGAAACTGAGAACCGGGCGAAGACGCTGAAGAACACTCGAAAGTCCAGCGCATTCCTCCAGCCACCCAAGGGGATTCCCAGCCAGCAGCCCCGGGTTCCTTAGCACTCCCGCCCTCAGGAGCCACCAGCCCCGCCCCCTTCTCCTCCCTGCTCCCTTCTCTTACCCTCTCCTGCTCTCTCTTATCCCCGCAGCCTCCCACGTGGCGACCCCGCCCACCTGCCGCCAGGGTCCCGCCCCCCAGGTGAGTGAGAGCGGGAGCACCCTATCCCTGCCGCACTGCTCCGCGGCCCATTTCCCCCCCCCCCCTACCCCACCCTTCCCCCGGCGCTGCCCGGGGCTCGAGCTTCCTCCAGGGTCACTCCGCCCCCTGGTGACACGCCAGCCTATCGGGATTGGCCAGTCTTCGCGCTCCGCCCGAGCCCCCGCGTTATGTAAGGCGCTCTGGGACCTTCGCCCCCGCCCACTCGCCTTCGGTTATGTAACGCTGGAGTCCTCAACTCGGGCTCCGCCCCCTGACCAATGGGGGCCATCACAGAGGGCGGCGGCAGCCAATCGTCCGGTCAGGGGGCGGAGCCTCGTCACGTGGCACGCGGGGGGCGCGGCGCCCGCGGCGGCCCGGCACGCGGCGGGCCCCGAGACTCCGCGGCCTGCGGGGCTGAATGAGCGGCTACAGAAGGGTCCTGCGGGCGGTGGCAGCGGCAGCGGCAGAAGCAGGTGAACCCTGGGGTCCGGCCAGAAGGCCTCAGAGCTCACCGCTCGCGGGTCGTCCCAAGTCAGCCCTGCGCTCTGGGGCCGCAGGGAGCGGGGAACCACGGGTCCCCGCAATTTTGTCCTTTAAGTTGCCTCCCGCGCCGGGCCCAGACGTGCACGCCCACCCCGCGGCGCTGCGGGTGGCCGAACCAGCAACCCCGAGCCTGGCGTTGTGAGCGCCGGGGCGGAGGCTCGCTTGCCCGCGTCCCACAGTCCGCTTCACTGGACATTTGTCCCCTTTGTCCCCCCCACCCCCAGCACCCGTCAGGACCTCCCGTGAGCGGGGACATTCGCGGTTGCATGGAAGCTCCGGAGAGAAAAGTGCCTGCCGGTGGCCAGAGATGAGCGGCGGCCGGGGGCTGCTGGCCGGCCCTGCTCCCTAGGGCAATGGCACGGACCGACACGAGAAGTCTCTTTTTGTCGTCGGTGGCAAAGAGAGAAAGAAGCAGGCAACACAGATCGGGACTCTGCCAAGCGGGAGATAGACCCCTGTGAAGTTCTGAAAATGTCCAGCGGTACGGCCCCAGACTCCGGGGGCACTGAACTTGGGGAACCTGGTGGACCACAGGCTGGCGGCCCGGAGGCCCCGGGGAAAGGCTCCGATGAGATGTGGAGCCAGAAATACCAACTTCAGAGCAAATACGTGGAGAGCAGCAACAGGTGAGACTCACCACCTGGGCTGTGTGTGCTTCTCGCCTGAGGAGTAAGTAGCAGAAGGGAAAGAAGGGTTTTAGTCTTTTTGTGTGTGTGTGTGAGGAAGCCTGGGGGGAAGGTTGAGGGAACTTTAAATGAAATGCTTGAGACATTGCAGAAAGTTACCTAAGAGTACCAGAAGTAGATAAGAAGTGGTTAAGGAATTGAGCTGAGTTGAGCCGGGAGTGGCATAGTGTGGAAAATGTTTAAGGGTTACCAGTTTCTTTGGCTGCGATCCCCGCACCTGTTAAAAAAAAAAAAAAAAAAGCGGATGTAAACCTGTGAGCTAAAAGCCCTGGTCCATGTCAGGCACTTCAAAAGTTGCTTGGCATGTAATACCTTATTCAGTAAAAGTTGGCTGCTAATCGTAATTGAAAGTGTGAGTTTGTTTTTATCTTCCAGGGAACAGCAGAGTCGAAGCAGGGTTTCCGAAGAACTGATAACGGTTGTCCAAGAAATGAAAAAATACTTCCCGGCCGAGAGACGCAACAAGCCAAGCACTCTAGATGCCCTCAACTATGCCCTCCGCTGTGTACACAGTGTGCAAGGTAAACGGGCTGGGGAGAAAACAGTCACGCAAGGACGCCCTTGCTCAGACACAGCGGCCAGGCAAGACGAGGTGTCAGTGTGTGCCTGACCTCCCAGAAATGTTTTGGGATTTGTAGGGTGTTTTATGTAAGATGAACTAATCTATATCTGAGTCCACTAGGGTTATCGTTTTTCAAACTAGGAGCAACCAGGAGAACCTCACCTGTGCCATAGCCCAGTACCTGGGCAGGGTTTTACTGCTCCGTTGCAGGAGAGGAGAGGAGAGTTCAGCAGAAGCACATTTTATTATTATTATTATTATTTTTTAGATTGAACACCACAAGTCACCATGGTCTCTCAGTACTGGGGATTTTATTTTTTTTATCTTTATTTTTAGATTTTATTTATTCATTTTAGAGAGAGGAGACAGAGAGAGAGAGAGAGAGAGAGAGAGAAGGGGGGAGGAGCAGAAAGCATCAACTCCCGTATGTGCCTTGACTAGGCAAACCCAGGGTTTCGAACCAGCGACCTCAGCTTTCCAGGTCGACGCTTATCCACTGCACCACCACAGGTCAGGCTGCAGAAGCACATTTTGAAGACCCTCTTTTGGAAGGAGCATTGTCTTATGTCAATATTAGAGGGGAAATACATCTGAACTAAATAAATTTGACCTTTCTCTGCCAAGCATGTGCGTGTCTGTGTGTGGGTGGGGGGGGGGGGAGTTGGTTTCAGTCCCTTTTTAGTATCTTCAGTGTTCTGTTTCTTGTGATGTAGAACATGCAGAATTCAAGAAATTCGAAATCTTAAGTTTGCACAACTATCAGTATTTTAGGCGAAAGAAGAAAGTAATCTGGCTTTGAGGAAAACACTGAGGTGTCCTTGTCTGAGAAACAAGCCAACTGTAATAGTCGTAAAAGTGATTTCCCACAGATCCTGTTTTCACTGGACTACCTATGTATTTTCCTGTGTTTCTTAGCAAGCAGTGAGTTTTTCCAGATTCTCAGTCAAAATGGAGCACCTCAAGCAGATGTGACCACATACAGTCTTGAAGAGCTGGCCACTATTGCTTCAGAACACACTTCCAAAAACACAGTAAGAATTCACGAATTTTGCCATCTCAACCTGGGTGATTTTTTCCTAACAACTTTATCTAGATGCAGATTATTTTAAAATCGTTAACAGTTTCAGTGATCACAGTGTGAGGTAAACAATAGGAGAAAACTTCTAAAGAGGCGTGGTGTAGTTTCTCCTAAACCCCGCCCGGGAGCAGAGCTCAGAGCAGGGCTCAGCTCGGAAGCAGTTTTTGCTTTGGTTCCGAGGTACCTCTGTCTTCTTAGCATCCCTGAGTCTTCTCTAGCTAAGACAAAGAGGACACTGCGGAGTGACTTCCTGCATCTTATTCTAATCTCCGAATTGTTCATTTCTATTTATATCATTCTTAGTTCCAATACCTACTACTTCAAGTTGTAACAGCTGGATTTTATAGAACAGGTGAGTTGAGATGCTGTCATTTTTTATAAAATTTTGGAAGAGACATTTCGTATCGTTTTGAATCTCTTCATGTGGACAGAATAATTTCGCCTCATGTTTTGTTGCTATGATGGAGATTACTTAACTTTCTGTTGAGATCATGACATGATTATAACCTAAAGAGTTTATAATATTGGGACGTGAGTTATCCTTAAGGTCACAATAATATTGTTACTTCTGTGACTCACTGTTGTGTTCAGTGGACCATAGGAGGTGCTATTGAGATTTAAGAAAAACCAGTGTGAGAATACAGTTCCTCTTGAAGGTCTTCAAAATGAAGCTTGAGAGGAAAACATAGGCCCATGCTGCTAGCAGCTAGAAACAGTGGTTGGTTATAACCAAGTTATATTTATGTCCAAGGGAACAAATCCAAGAAGTAACTCTTAGGTATTGAGCTTGGATAAAGACAACATCTTGGAGGTGACACATGAGCTTGATCCTGAAGCCTAGAATATGCTTCGGTGAAGAGAAAACGGTCCTTCCAGGTGTCAGGCAGTTTGCAGAGAAGGAGGAATCGGAAGTATCTATGTAGATGCTGCAGCTGTGCTCACTCAGTATAGAGGGAGCCACTATGGTTTTGGCCTAGAAATCAGACCTTCAGAGGGTAGCATTCAGGTTTGACAGTGACAGTTAAAATACGTGGGAGAGGTCTGTTGCCTTTGCAGGGTGTGTATGTATATTCTAAACTATTGTTCATGGTAGAAATCTTAGAAGAAATTTACCTGTTGTTATCTTAGAAGAAATTTACCTGTCGAGATATTGCTAGTAAGTATCTCAACGTTTGCATTTATTTTAAATGTTTCCCATAGGATACCTTTGTGGCCGTTTTTTCATTTCTGTCAGGAAGGTTGGTGCACATTTCTGAGCAGGCTACTTACATCCTGAATTGTAAGAAAGATTTCTTAGAGTCCTCTCATTTTGTTGAACTGCTGGCCCCTCAAGATGTGAGAATGTTCTACACGCACACGGCCCATGCTCAGCTGCCCCTCTGGAACCACCGGACCCACGGAGGTAACAGGACCCATGCTCACAAAGATTAGCTTCGTGCTTCTGGGATTAGCACAGAAATTAACTCATTATTTAGAACAGGCGAACAGGTATGGTTTTTCCTATCTATCTATTTATTTATTTATTTATTTTGAGAGAGGGACAGACAGGCAGGAAGGGAGAGAGATGAGAAGCATCAGTTCTTTGTTGCGGCACCTTAGTTGTTCATAGATTGCTTTCTCATATGTGCCTTGACTGGGGAGGGGGGGGCTACAGCAGACCGAGTGATCCCTTGCTCAAGCTGGTGACCTTGTGGTTTTGAACTTGAGTCATCTGTGTCCCAGTCCGATGCTCTATCCACTGTGCTACCTCCTGGTCAGGCTCTACCTCTTTATTTTAAAACAGCGGACGTGATGAAAATAACGTTTTAAATGCCTCTAACACATAAAGGTTCAATAAGTTTGCTTTCATGTGGTCAAGTTAATTTTATAGATTATATATTATAAAGTACAGTTTGATTGCCAGCGTACTGGGTAGCTGTCACCAAACAAAGGCATACATCTGAAAGTGGCACCAAGGTGGGTTCCTTTCTGTACAAATCGTCTTAGAAAATTCAGGATTTTTTGGAGCATCCTTGTCCTGCCTTAATTCCTCCGTGAGTTTATCTAAGTTTCGAAGTCCCTGTGTTAGGCCTGCAGTCTGTCTCATCCTCATTAACTCCTGACGCTCACTTGAACAGGTTGTTCTTTGATTTACTTCCTGCAGACACACTGTAAGAATGTGCTTATGCTCTCAGGGCTCTGGGGCTCTACTGTCCAAAGTTTATGAATTTTGGTAGTTTGATCATTGATCTCTTTTAAAGTGGCTTTTTTTAACTTACATACACTGTCCTTGGTCATTTAAAAGCCCATTTTCTGATTCTTCCCGTGATCCTTAAACATGCAGAGTCCTGGACCATGCCCAGTATTTTGGCTCTTTAGAAGTTTACCTATTTATGCTCCTTCACTGTATATTTTTCAAACTTCTCCTTGGTTTTACACATGTCATTGGTCCCTGTGACTGAGGGCTTTCTGCTCCAGTGAACAAGTGTCCAAGAGCTATATTCAGGAGCTCCAACCAGAGGAAGTACAAATAGTCAACAAACACTGGGCAGAGGGCCAGGCTGCAAATCTGCCCTGTGATAGGCACTTGTAAACATTTCTGAATTACCACCTCACCAATCAATAAATCAATACAATTGTGAGACATGTGATTAATGGCACTGACAATTGTCATAATCTTCTGGACATTATTTGCCGACACATAGCACGGCCCGAGTCCTAAAATCACCACGTCATTTAACCCAGGTGCACAACTTCAGGGGATTTACCCAAGGAAAGGAAACGTGTGTCTCATACACCTAAACACTTCTGCAGGTCATCAAAGTCTCAGTTCTGGAGACAAGTTCAGATTAATTACCGTGGAATAGAGTGTTCCCACCAAAACAATTGTGCCCAAGGATTATCACATGGACATTTGAAATCGTGAGTCTAGGCAGTTACAGACAGACAGAAGGGACTGCAGGACATAGGGAAGGAAAGACTAAATTAGACCCTCTCTCTCTGTCCCACCTGAGGGTTCCCTGTCAGCACAGGAGAGCCCTTGGAAAAACCCGGGGTGTGGCTAGATCTCAGTGATGGGGAAGAACCCTATTTTAATCAAAGTATATCTCTCTCTGAAAAAGAGTTTCTCTTTCTGTGTAGTGATAGGGTGCCATTGTTTGCTCTACAGAGTGTTCTCAGGGGTGAGTGACAGTGTGTCTTTGTCTCCAGCAGAGTCCCAGTATGAATATGCGCCCGTGAAGTCCTTTTTCTGTAGGATCCGGTAAGTGCGGGCCGGAAACGCAGCCTGCGCTCCTGGTTTTATCTAGCACTTGCTCTGGTCCTCTTGTATTCACCTGGTCTGTTGTGGGTACGAAACACCAGACCTGGTTCTTGCCACAAGACGTGTGTGTTTTGACTAAGAGAGAAGAAACATATCCTCCTGAGAAGAGTAGACCATAATGCAGTAGGAAAATAATCAGAGAGATCATTCTTAATCCAGGGCTGTGAGAATCACGGCAGTTTGGATGCTTTCAGATGACCATTGCTGGGGCTCTTTTGTTTTTGTTTGCTTTTTGTTGTTTGGTCGCATTTAAAATTAATTTTTGAAATTTTGAATAACTTGAAAGAATGCAGGATGGGACCTTTAAGGATTTAAAAGGTCCCGAGATACTAAACTAGAGGAAAACAGACCACAATTTTAATAGTCATTGATTTCTGGTAGGATTTTTTTAGTAATTTTTTTTCCTTCTAAATTTACTGACATGTTCATTTACAGTTATGGAATGTTATTTTCACAATAAAATGTTGTAATGTCAATGACATTGGTCCATGAATCTGGGGTTCGTGGGAGAAATCCAGGCTGGAGACAGATACAAGGTCATCAGCACATGAATGGCATTGAGAACTCTAGGACTTCCCAGCAGAAGCAGAAAAGTCAAGCAGCTGAGAATATAGGGCACAGAGGTCAGGAGAAAGGTCATGGAGGGCCTGGTTCCATTTTCACACTCCCTGCAATTTTTTCTTTTTCTGAAGTGGGAAGCGAGGAGGCAGACAGACAGATTTCCACATGCACCTGACTGGGATCCACCCAGCATGTCCAGCAGGGGGTGATCTCTGCCCATCTGGGATGTCCAACTGGAGCCATTCTAGCGCCTGAGGTTGAGGCCGTGGAGCCATCCTCAGCAACCGGGCCAACATTGTTCCAATGGAGCCTTGGCTGCGGGAGGGGAAGAGAGAGAGAGAGAGAGAGAGGAAGGAGAGTGGGTAGGGTAGGGTGGAGAGGCAGATGGGCACTTCTCCTGTGTGCCCTGACAGGGAATCAAACCCTGGACTTGCACACACCGGGCCGACGCTCTACCACTGAGCCAACCGGCCAGGGCCTCCCTGTAATTTAAGCCAGTTCTCTATAAAACCTTTCTCATTGCATAAAGGATGACTATAATTGCCCTTGGGTATTGAAAATGTAACAGCTCCCTTCTTTTTAAAATAAATGTTTAAACATTTAAATTAGTCTGTGTTGCTCTCAGAAGTGACCAGTAAAACATTCCCCAGTCATGTTTTGCGCTGGGTGGACCGGGTGCATCTGGATGGGCGCCCACTGTTTCTGTCGTTGGCAGCGGAGGTGAAGGCGGAGAGCAGGAGAAGCACTACTGCCCGGTGCGGGTTATCCCCTACTTGATCCACATCCGTAGCTCTGCCGGCCCAGCCCCAGCCCCACACCCGGAACCCTGCTGCCTCACCCTGGCTGAGAAGGTGCACTCTGGTTACGAAGGTGAGTCATCAGTGTCTGCCATCTGCACCTCAGGCAGGAGCCCTGGAAGCCCATTTCCCGCAGTGTGAGACGGGGAGCATGCAGGGTCCCAGACTCCATGGGCACTTGTCGCGGGGTTTCCTGAAGTCCCTGTTTACTGACCTTGACGTCTTGTGCCGGCCTCTCCTTCATGGGACAGCATGGCCTGAGGGTCCGAGCAGGGTCCCCTGATCTGCTCTCTGATGGTGGCCGTCCGGTGGCCTTTTGCTTCTGTCATGTGTGAAACATGCACATTGACGCTGTTGCATTTCTATGTGTAAATAGAAACGTTCTGGTATGGTTTCCATACTCTGACGGCAGAACTCCAGTTAAGTCCACCGGTCCCTCTAGAGGCAGCTCCCATTCGTGATCAGAAATGGCAGTTCTGCTGTAACATGACACGTATGTTTCTGAAAATGATCATCCTGTGCAAAAAATAATCGCACAAAATGAAAACAGTGCTTCTGGGAAAGAGGAAGTGAAGGCACAGTGCTCAGACTTCACCACACGTGAAGAATGAAACAGGAATCTGTAAAACCAACAGTTTTAAACATTAAATGATGGAAAAAATGAAATTGGTACAGCCACAATGGAAAACAGTATGGAATTTCCTCAAAAAATTAAAAATAGAACTACCATATAACCCAGCAGTTTCATTTCTGGGTATATGTCTGAAGAAATCTAAAATATTAATTCAAAACATATATATATGTAGCCTGACCTGTGGTGGCGCAGTGGATAAAGCATCGACCTGGGAACACTGAGGTCGCCAGTTCAAAACCCTGCACTGGTCTGGTCAAGGCACGTATGGGAGTTGATGCTTCCAGCTCCCCCCCCCCCTTTCTCTCTTTCTCTCTCTCTCTCTCTCATTCTTTGTCTTCTCTCTAAAAAAAAAAAAATGAATAAAATAAAATAATAAAATATATATATATATATATATATATATATGTAAAATCTGCACTTCTATGTTAATTGTAGCATTGTTTAAAATAGCCAAGATATTTAGAAGTAGTCTACGGTAAGTGTCCATCAACAAACAATTGTATAAAGAGGATGTGAGTTATACACACACACACACACACACACACACACACACACACATACATATATGATGGAATACTACTCGGCCATAAAAAAGTATAAAATCATACCATCTGCAACAACATGGATGGACCTAGAGGGTATTTCGCTAAGTGAGATAACACAGGCAAAGAAAGAAATGCCATATGATCTCACATGTGAAATCTAAAGGACAGGATAAATGAACAAAATAGAAACATTCAAATACAGAGACTAAATTGAGGGTAACCAGATGGGAGGGAATTGGGGGATGGTTGTTAAAGGTGAAGGGATTAAAAAGTATAGATTGGCAGTCACAAAATAGTCACCAAGGATGTAAAGTACAGATTAGAAAATATAGTCAAAATATTATAATAACTATGTAGGTGTGCTATCAGGTGGGTAGGTACTAGAATTATTGGGAATCACTGTAAATTACATAGTTATCTAATTGCTGTTGTGTACAGCTAATACAAAATAATATTGAATGTCAACTGTAATAGAAAAATAATTTTTTTTTTAAGTGAAAGAAAAAAATGCATAGACAATACAGTAAACAGGGCTTCTTACCATGGAAAAGCCCCAGTTTGCTTGTGGGTGTGTCTATTGGAATAACTGGAGGGATGTGAAGAAGGTTGTCTGAAACAAGACAGCTGATGTTCTCACATCAGATGGACAGGCTTGTCCTGTCACACGTGGTGCGCCGAGGAAGTAGGCAGACGTTTGAGGTGTGTACATGTTTTGATGTATTCCTAGGTGACTCTCTATTCAGTTAGATACTTTCTGCATTCACCTCATGTTTCTTGCAAATGTAATCGTGTGTAAGCAAATTCAGAATTAGCATTATGGTCAAATGGTTCCCCTTGTGTGTTAATCATGACATTTTCAAAGCAAGCTACGCAGAAAGACCATACCAATTTTATTACGCAACTTTAAGATGTTCGTGTCATACAGGCATTTCAAATTCTATGTGCTTAGTTATGTACAACCACTAAATCTGCCTATAAGCAGTGCAGTCCTGAACTTTAAGGTACTCCAGCTCTGTTAGATTGTTTATATAATAAGGTAGTGTACATAGACTTTCTCTGTTTAAAATTAACTTTGGTAGGCATGACGTTTTGACCTAATTAAAATTTGGTCATGAAAATTATCATCTAACTGTACCTTTTGCTCAGAGTCCTGAGTGACGTTTAACCATTTCATATAGAAATTTTGTAAAGTGGGTGTTTAATTAGACTCTTGCCTTTAAATGGGTCTCTGTTTTCCTAGCTCCTCGAATCCCCGTGGATAAAAGAATTTTTACCACAACACACACTCCAGGATGCGTTTTTCTTGAAATAGATGAACGGTAAGTACTTCCTTAAGTCTAAAAGAGATTTCCTTCTGAAAGATAAATACAAATATGAAAAGGTGTACGTATGTCAACATACTTTTACACTGCGTGTCTTCTTGCCTATTATGGTGTGATTTTTGTTCGTTTGAAATTATGTTGCCTAAATTTTAAATGTAAACGTCTTGCCTGTTACGTTCTCAAGATTTACCATTTACGCCTGACCAGGCGGTGGCACGGTGGATAGAGCATCAGACTGGGATGTGGAGGACCCAGGTTCGAGACCCCGAGGTCGCCAGCTTGAGCGCGGGCCCATCTGGCTTGAGCAGAAGCTCACCAGCGTGGACCCAAGGTCGCTGGCTCCAGCAAGGGGTTGCTCGGTCTGCTGAAGGCCCGCGGTCAAGGCACATGTGAGAAAGCAATCAATGAACAACTAAGTTGTCACAACGAAAAACTAACGATTGATGGTTCTCACCTCTCTCTGTTCCTGTCTGTCTGTCCCTATCTATCCCTCTCTCTATGTCCCTGTAAAAACAAAAAAAAAGATTTACCAGTTACATCTGACTTCACAGCAGTCCTCTGTAGCTAAGTCAGGAGGGAGTGTTCGTTTATACAAGACAACAATAAACCTGGGGGCCGGTTTGCCGAGACCAGATGTGCTGTATGAACCACAGTCAAGGTGGGGCCTAGACCCCGGCCCCCAACCACCTATTCGGGGTTCTTTCCTCTGGACAGGTGCTTCCCAAACCAGTTTGTGAATTTGTTAATTTTCTCATCTGAAGGGAGTAGGGGGAAGAAAAGGACAGATTTTATTTGTGTGTATGAAATTAAACTTATTTACTGTAAAGAATTGTTTTGAACTTATGTCCTTCCTACTGGTTTAAATAGTCTTTTTTTATTTAAAGAATAGTGATAATGAATAGGAGTCGTTTATTGTTGGGGTTTTTTATGTCTTTATTTGGAAAAAGTAAAACATTCTTATTTCCTGGTCAGTACCTTTCATTTTCCCCAATTAAAAAAAATTTTTTTTAATATTTTAATTGATTTGAGGAGTATGGGTGGAAGGGTGGGAGGGGAAAGAGAGAGAGAAAGAGAGGAAAGGAGGGGAGGGAGAGAGAAGCATCAACTCCTTGTTCCACTCAGTTTTGTTTAGTTGTGTGCTCACTGATCACTTCCTGTAGGTGCCTGACTGTTTGACCTTGTGACCTCGGGTGCACCGGGAGGGCGCCTCATCCCCTAAGCCACCTGGCTAGGACTTGAAAATATTTTTTATTCGTGAAATCTCAGAGTCTGGGAAACAAGCACCATATCACACACAAGTGTAAAGCAGAAACACCAAAACCTGGGACAGTTACAATATATTAATGCTGAGTCTGAAAATCTTCACATATGGAAGTGGATTGATTTTGTGAGTTTCCTTGAAATAAATAGTAAACAGTGGGACACTTTGTATCATATGTATGAAGTAAGGTAGTGTGGGACTAAGGATATTCTGAAAACAGCTTACATTTTGTTAGGTTAGACTATGTGTGTGAATTTGCACACACAGAGAGTGTTTGTGCGGTCAGTTCTTTCTGAGTCCTCCTGAGTGTCTGGTCATGACTGCTCCCTGCAAACCTTGATCCCACACGTGTCTTGTTGTGTACTGGTTGTCTAGCGGGTGTGACCTTTCGCAGGACATTACTTTTGTATGATTTTCATTACACTGTACAAATTTGGAGGGTGCTTTACTCATTTAACGTCATAAACATTTTTTCTGTGTTATGATGTGGTCTTGGTATACTTTTTAAGTGGCAGCAAAATGGAAGGCATTGGGGACCTCTGAACAACTTGTTAAAAAAATCACAGATTCCTGGTCTTAGCCCAGAAATGCTGGTCTGTTAGCCTAAGGTGAGCCTGTGAGTCTGCATTGTGTCAGGTTCCTGAGATGATTTTGATGCAGCAAATCAGACGACCACCATTTCTTAGATTATGTGACTAGTTCCCCAAAGTATTTGTGTACCTTTTTTCATATTTAAAATTAGGTGAAGAAGTATGTTTTTAAAGAATGTGGGGTCTGGCCCTGGCCAGTTGGTTTAGTGGTAGAGCATTGGTCTGGCATGTGGATATCCCTGGTTCGATTCCCAGCCAGGGCACACAGGAGAAGCAACCATCTGCTTCTCTACCCCTCCCCCTCTCATTTCTCTCTCTCTCTCTTCCTCTCCCGCAGCCATGGCTCGAATGAGTAGGTTGGCCCGGGTGCTGAGGATGGCTCCATATCCTCCATCTCAGGTGCTAAAAAAATGGCTCATTGCTGAGCAATGGAGCAATGGCCCAGATGGGCAGAGCATCGCCCCCTAGTGGCCTTGCCAGGTGGATCCCGGTTGGGCGCATGTGGGAGTCTGTCTCTCTGCCTCCCTTCCTCTCACTGAATTAAAAAAATGAATGAATAGAATGTGAGGTCTGAAGACCACTCACTGCATATAACCATCGCCTGCTGTGTCTGTGCAGAGCCGTGCCTTTGCTGGGGTACCTGCCTCAGGACCTGGTTGGAACATCCATCTTGACTTACCTGCACCCAGAAGACCGTTCTCTGATGGTTGCCATTCACCAGAAAGGTACGCACCACTTCTCTCTGGGACGAGATTGTTTTTTCCATCATCGATATGATTCTTATTTCACTTCTTGTTAGAGCTTAATCTTTAACCAGGTAAGCTACATACTGATACTGCTAAAACATATTTTCCTATTTTGACATTCTAAAAAAATGCATAAATAAATGCCTAAAAGTGACATTTGTAATGATTGTGTTAAATTCTTACTTGTCTTACTATCCTGTGTAGTGTTGAAGTATGCCGGCCACCCTCCTTTTGAACACTCACCCATCAGATTTTGCACTCAGAATGGCGATTATATCATCCTGGACTCCAGCTGGTCCAGCTTTGTGAACCCCTGGAGCCGGAAGGTCTCTTTCATCATGGGTCGGCATAAAGTGCGAACGTAAGTCCACTGGTTTTCGCATTTTCTAAAAGAATTTTTTTACCGAATAATATCCCCTCGATCCTTTCTCCCCTTTGAATCAGTTAACACATGAACTAAAGAAAACATTTTTTTTCCCATGCCTTTGGAAGGCAGTTTAGCAGTGTGTACCAAGGACCTTAAAAGATTCCTCTCCTTACCTGACGGCTCCCTCCTGGGGCTGTTCTAAAACTCAAAACAGCTAAATAAAGAAAATACCTATTTTGCAATGTGATCTAGCATTAATGGCAGACTTAGAGCAGCTTAAATGTTCATTGTTAACTAAACTGGAGTATCTGCTTGACATGCTGTTATATTGGTCAATAAGAATTTTTGCAGAGGTTATGTAGCATGGAAAGTTCATATATTAGGTGTAAAAAGCTGCATACAAAGTTATACCATATGATTATAACTGTGTCTAAACCATAAACACTATGAACTACGAAAACGAAAGTTAGAAGGAAATGAAATACAAATTTTAATTGTGTGTGGGGTAGTAGAATCATGTATTTTCTTTTTGCCTTTTCAGAATTTTAAAGTTCTCTTTAGTAAAGTTTTTATGTCCAACTTCTGCTGTCAGATTCCACTTATTTGTGTCTGTTTTATTAAATCTTTAGTTTTAAAAATTATATATTTTTCTATATTTCCCGGCCAGCATGGCTGACTCGAGTCTGTTGATTGCTGCTACCTGTTCATGTAGCAGAGTCTGTGAGATGGACGTAGGCGCCTGGTCCACCACGGTTGTCCCTAAAACGCTTCTAGTGGCTTGACTTCTTTCTAGGCTCTGAGACTGCAGGCTGGGGCTTGGTTCCTGGGACCCAGGTCCCTCCCTCTCCACCAAACTCTCCTCCCGCCACACGGGTCTCTCCGGGCTGCCGTTTGCTCCGGGGAGCTGGGCAGCCCTCTTCGCGTTTTCGCTATTCCTACCAGTCTCAATGTGGCTTCTTCTGTGTTCCTTGGTTGAAGAGTCCACTTAGTTTTGTTGAAAGTTGGTTTATCCAGGTGATGGTTCTTAAAATTGAGTTGTAATCCACTTTGGTTCTGGGAGTTGGAAGTTGGTACGTCCGCCTACTCCGTCGCCATCTTGCTCCACCTTAAAGTTCTCTTTAGTAAAGTTTTTATGTCCAACTTCTGCTGTCAGATTCCACTTATTTGTATCTGTTTTATTAAATCTTTAGTTTTAAAAATTATATATTTTTCTATATTTCCCGGCCAGCATGGCTGACTCGAGTCTGTTGATTGCTGCTACCTGTTCATGTAGCAGAGTCTGTGAGATGGACGTAGGCGCCTGGTCCACCACGGTTGTCCCTAAAACGCTTCTAGTGGCTTGACTTCTTGACCCGTTTAAAATTGACTTGAAGGTTCCTCCACTGGGCTGTAGGTTTTCCTTTGACTTTTTCTGTTAAGCACGGCAAGTATACTTTGCACCATCATGCTGAGAATGAGATGTCTTTCATATTTTGTTACACACCTGTGTGCACACAAGCGTAAGACTGAGAACAGCCAACCATCGGACCCCGTCTTACACAGCAGTAGAGCAGGCCCCGCCGAGGTGCGGACAGGTCTGCAGGTTGCTCTGGTCTCCTTGTGCTCTGGGCCTGTCCTCGGAGCCGGTCTGGAACCTTGGCAGAGGACATGGGCTCCTTGCTGCCTGACTCACAGGACGGACATGAGCTGGAAACTAACCTAACGTGACTGCCGAGCAGGTGCTGTTCTTGCTGGTCAGAGAAGACTTTACTCTCGGAGGGAAAAGCGGGTTGAGAAATGAGAACAGAATCAGAGGCTTGCTTAGTGTGGGATCTGGATGAGGGAAGACAAGACATCCCCCTGGGTGTCTGTCGGTTGGTCCGTGTGCCCTCTGCAGTCAGCGCTAGAGACTTGTCCTTGCAGTTCTTTGATTGACTCTGTGTGAAATTAACTGACATGTTAGGACTTACAGTGCTTTTACCATTTTAAATTATCACACCAATATTATTTACATCTCTAGGTCCAGGATAATGTGAGGGAAAGAACTCAAGAGTCTAGTATGTATCAATCTCTGGTAAAATAATTGCCCAGTATATTTACAAAATTATTATAATGCACGTATTCCTTAAATGAGTCTCTGTGGGTCACCTGCTGTGTCAGGCCCTGTGCTAGGCCCCGGGAATGACACTCGCAGGCACTTGTGTGACCTTCACGAAACACCCAGTGCAGTGGAGAGGCAGTCCCTAGAGAGGGCCAGCGGGGTTCTGGAATGTGTGGCAGTTGAAGTGGGAGGGGACAATGAGAGTATTTAGCGGGGACCCCCACCATCTCCCTGGGGCTCCCTCTCAGCAGCTCTTTCGGGCAGGGAAGTCAGGGACCGTTAGCACTCATTTCACAGAAGAGTCCACAATCGGTGAAGTCGTTTCTTTCCTGGGACCACCTAGGAGACGCCACAGAGGGGACAGAGCAGGTCATCTTCCCCCTCCCAGCCCCGGGTCCCGCCCTCCACAGTGGCCTCCTTGGCCACATCCCAGTGAGGGCTGCGTCTCTGTCACCTACACGGTGATCACTTTGAATTATCTAACTACTGATGAAAGAGACAACTTAAGTTTTGTAGAAAGTTTCACAGATAAGAACATCTAAATCTCATACCACAGAACAGTCTGTTCTGTTTTCATTTCAGAATTTCACTTGAAAAATCAAACCCAGACATCTCAGGGAGACAGCCGGGCTCGTAGTGCCAGTGTGTATGGGTCACGAGTCAGAGGCACTCTGTTCCCGACTGGGCTCCGTTACGTTCACTCTGCTCTGTGCTGGGCACTGTTATCGGTCCTGGGGGGATTGGCACAATGGACAGGAGAGCCTGACCCCACAGAGCCCATGTGGTAGTGGGGTATAGGGGGAAGGCAGGTGACAGACCAGGTTGTCAGGTCAAAAGTCTAGTGTGCCAGATGGTCATTCAAGTGCAGCTTGTCACTTATGTTCAATGTGTGCACCATGCTGTGCCCATAGATACTCCCCTCCCATGGGCTAAGAGCAGAGGGACTGAACGCAAGGGATGCACTCTCCAGAGGTAGGGCTCTTCCTCACTACTTTCTAACACTGCTGGCATCCTGTGGTGTCTTGATAATTTTCGTCCTTGGGAAAGTGTGTCAGTTTGTAGGGGATGAGCTGCATGTTGAAGTGACAGAATCCCCCAGATGGCATCAGGAAAGCACTGGCCTTTGGAATCAGACTCTGACTCTGCTGCTGCCGGTGTCATGAGCTCTGACACTGATTGCTGCATCGTGGGCTCTGGGGACTCGGGAGATGACGGATCTGGCCCCATTCACCTTACTCATGGGACTGGCTTTACTGAGACACAGAGGCGGGCCAGGGTGGGGGCACACTCTGGTCCCTTCCTGCCTGCCTGCTTAGACCTCACCAGCTAGGTGACCTGCAGCAAGTTTCCAACTCGAGTGAAGAAGGGAACCCTCGGTAGAGCACCTGGAATAGTGCCTCACACGTCACGGGGTTTAGAAAATGCTAGTCTTTCTTCCCTGTGCATTGGAGAGCTGGCCAAATTCTTGTCCCACAAGGTCCTTGTCCTTATGTGGGCATGGTACTCCTCACTGTGTTTGGTGGCAGCTCTGAAATACTCTAGAATTTGAGTGTAAGTAAGACTTGAAGGGATGGTGACAGTCACATTTTCACCACTAGGCTTTGTCACAGAATTGTCTTTATTGCTTAAGGTATTATTAGATGCTTTAACCATTAAATGTTATTCGACAAACTTGGGCTTTTAAAATTCCTATAGCAGGTCGTTCAGTTAATGTTAAGTTTGGAGACTAGTAGTTGTTGATGGCATTTCAGTAGCTAAGGAGGTCATTTGTCACCAACTTTAGACCTGTACAAACAGTGCTGAGACAGCTATAGAAAGATGACAACCTCAGAGATTACACAGCCTATTAGCGTCTCATTTGTTTATCAATATTTTCTCGGCCTCCATGATTAGAATTTTAGCTTCATATTTTTTATACTTGGAGTCAAACAGTTGCTTTGTAAAAAGCATAGATTTATCATTTGAATATTAAAGATCACTTTAGACTTCATTGTAAATGAATTTTGAATTGCTTCACTCAACCTTTCACATGGTATTTTGTAGGAGTCCACTGAACGAGGATGTTTTTGCTACCAGAATAAAAAAGACAAACAGTAATGACAAAGACATAACAGAATTACAAGAACAAATTCACAAACTTCTGTTACAGGTAAAATGGGAGATTTTTAAAAAACAAACAAAAAATCCCCATAATCTTAAAAATAAATTGCAAAGAGAGTGAAGTCCTTACCCTCTACATTCCAGGAATTTTTGTCTTTCTCTTTCTTGTTTTTAAGTTTTACTAGTTTTCTTTTCCTTTTTTTTCCTTTTTCCGTGTTAAATACACGGAACATTTTGTAGTAACTCATTTTCAAGGTGACAAAACTGAGTCACATTAAGGGGTAAGACAGAGAAGGTATATCTAAATGAGAGGGTTCTTGTATTCCAAGCACTACCATGTCCTTAAACCTCTGGGTTTTAACTTCGGTACTTTTTAGAATAATTCCAGTTTTAAAGGCTGGGGAGAGGTCTGGCTGGTCATTATAAGGCAAAAGTAGGAAAAGCTGCTTGCTGAAAACGAATACCCAGCCTAACCTGTGGTGGCGCAGTGGAGAAAGCATTGACCTGGAACGCTGAGGTCACCGGTTTGAAACCCCAGACTTGCCTGGTGAAGGCACA
This sequence comes from Rhynchonycteris naso, assembly GCA_037038555.1. Taxonomy (NCBI): domain Eukaryota; kingdom Metazoa; phylum Chordata; class Mammalia; order Chiroptera; family Emballonuridae; genus Rhynchonycteris; species Rhynchonycteris naso. The sequence goes on along the minus strand of CM072997.1, from coordinate 232,618,044 downwards.
TATGGGAGTTGATATTTCCTGCTCCTCCCCCCTTCTCTCTCTCTCTCTCTCTCTCATTTCTCTAAAATTAATTAGAAAAATCTGAGAATAAAAGAAAAATAAACAAATACCAAAAATGATTTCAAGTAGAGATTTAGTCAGTAAACTTGGGATGTGTGCACCTAGGGTTTCCCGGGCTCGCTCACAAACCTTTCAGGATTCGTGAAGCCCCTCTGGGTTCTTGGGGAGAGCTGTTACATCTATTTAATTTCTTGTGTCTAGTCTAAACTCAGCATAAAGTTATTTTAAAAATATTTTTATATTTTGGTAAAGTACCATATTTTCCCATGTATAAGACACTCCCATGTATAAGACGCACCTTAATTTTGGAGCCTGAAATTAGAAAAAAAAATGTATTACAGAAAGTTATTGAGCTCATGTATTATTCATCATAAAATTCATACAACTCCTCATTTGCGTGGAAAATGCAAATAAAAAAATCTACAACCACTGTATAAGACGCACCCAGTTTTTAGTTTTTAAATTTTTCGGGAAAGGGTGCATCTTATACATGAGGAAATACAGTGTACACTGGCTTTAAAACTTTTTTTTGTTCCAGAAATACCCATTTAGACTAGAAAGCTAGACTTTGTACTTGAAATTACTGAAATGAGCGAGGAACATCTCTCATGTCAGCATCGGGGTTAAAAGCATCAACCCCCAGGCACCTGATTTAATCTGGGACCTTTCAGCCATTCTCTCCCGGTGGCTTCAGGGACACTGAGCGGGTCCTGCTGTCCCTTCCCCTGGGGCTGTCACTGCAGCGCCGGCCTTTCTCCCTTGCAGCCCACGCACGTGAGCGCGTCCAGCGGCTACGGCAGCCTGGGCAGCAGCGGGTCCCAGGAGCAGCATGTCAGTGCCGCCTCCTCCAGCGAGTCCAGCGGGCCCTGCGTAGAGGACGCGCGGAAGGAGCCGGTGAGCGGCCGCCTGGACCCCCCCCCCCCCCAGCTCATTACCCATTACCGGTGACCCGTCACAGCGCAGGCTCTGCAGCCCAACACATGGCTTCGCAGTCTGTGCTGGAGACCTGAAGGCCTGACTGGGAGAAGAACTCCTCACCCACTTTGGTCTGGGACACTGGGAAGAGCAAAGGGGAATTTGGGTTGACAGCGTGCTTTCTAAAAATGGGCATGTCGTGAACAGATTTATCTTGGTTGTACTTGTGTACTGTGGTGAGAAGCTGGACTGAGGTTATAACAATGCTTTTTCATCGTTATGTGTTCAGAGAACCAGAGGTAGACATGTTTTTGTCATGTGCCATCTAATGTTCACATTTATAATATCTGAAACGTGTTTTATTCTTTTCCCTAAGTTGACGTTGCAGCAGGTCTACGCCAATGTGAACAAAATTAAAAACCTGGGTCAGCGGCTGTACATTGAGTCAATGACCAGATCACCCAGCAAGCCAGCAACGGGGACGCTCAAAGGCCGGCCTGGTGGTGAGTCCGCAGGGCCCTCGACCTCCTCCGCATCCTGTCCCCCATCTGTGCCACAGCTTTTGGTATTCACTTGCCCGAATGGTAACGGAACGGCAGCCGCGCATGCTCTTCCAAGAGCGGGACAGTGGGAGGACGTAGGTGCAGTGCACACCTAAAGAAGTGGCGCTTCTGATGACGCCGACACACTCATAGATCCCCCATGTGAGCTGTCTGTGAGAGGGTGAACTTTAGAATACCTTTCAGGTAACAAAGTATATTAAAATAGTAATCCCTTCCTGCCATTTCAAACAGTGGGGAGTGTGTATGATCTAAGTTGAATGGAAAACTTGGCATTTCTCTTTGATACATGTGTACATTTCTCAGAGGAGGGGAGCAGCACGCAACAAGGATTGGGTCAGTCATGGTAACTACTTTTTTTTTTTTGGTTTTTTTTTTTTTTTTTACAGGGACAGAGAGAGAGTCAGAGGGATAGATAGGGACAGAAAGACAGGAACGGAGAGAGGTGAGAAGCATCAATCATTAGTTTCTCGTTGCCATTGCAACACCATAGTTGTTCACTGATTGCTTTCTCACATGTACCTTGACCGCGGGCCTTCAGCAGACCGAGCAACCCCTTGCTGGAACCAGCGACCTTGGGTCCAAGCTGGTGAGCTTTTGCTCAAGCCAGATGGGCCCGCGCTCAAGCTGGCAACCTCAGGGTCTCGAACCTGGGTCTTCCGCATCTCAGTCTGATGCTCAATCCACTGCGCCACCGCCTAATCAGGCGGTAATTACATTATTTTGAAAATTCAACATACTCACATTATATGGCAGGGGAAAGTTCAGTAATGTAGATGTCAAATTTTATTAACATCTAATTTAGCTAACATTACCTTCATTTTTCTCCCAGAGTATTAGTATAGTTTGGGGAGTCGTGACAGATTTGGGGCGCCTAAGTGCGATGAATGGTGTGTGTTGTCAGACGTGGGTGTCTTACACAGTAGAGGTGGGGTTTTTCTCTGAGGTCAGTGACGATACTGGCTGCTATGCTGGAGGACTAGACACGGATAGACACAAAAGACAGCTCAGACTCCTGCTCCAGTGGGTGCGGTCACGGGAGCCCGCAGGCTGCATTCTGGACCACGTGTTCCTGCTGCTGTGTTCTCTTCTCACCGTGGAGGGTAGCATTTCACATGTCCTTCATCAATGTAAGGGTGCAGGGTAGAAATATCTCTGTCTGTCCCTGGAAACGGTCAGATTCCCTCCCAACAAAATAGTTCATCTTCTGTTTGGCCAGTGGTGCGCAGTGGGTAGAGCATTGACCTGGGACACTGAGGTCCCAGGTTCGAAACCTTAAGGTCACTGGCTTGAGTGCAGGTGCATCTGGTTTGAGCACGGGGCTACTGGCTTAGGGTCATAGACATGACACCATGGTTGCTGGCTTGAGCCCAAAAGTCACTCACTGACTTGAGCAAGGGGTCACTGGCTTGGCTGGAGCCCCCCTGGTCAAGGCACATATGAGAAAGCAATTAATGAACAACTAAGGTGCCGCAACGAAGAATTGATGCTTCTCCTCTCTCTCTTTCTCTTGCTTTAGGAAAAATAAAAAGTTCATCTTCAATATCGTTATTGTTGTGTATCATTATCCCATGTCTTGGCAGAGAAAACTCTTTGCGTAGATTTTAATTCTTAATTTTCTAAGTGTTTTTGTTATTGTCTGGTCCAGTCAGTGCTACTCACTCTGCCTTGGCCCAGGGCCTCGTGTTAGTGCCACCATTTTACATCCTGGCCACTGTTCCTTTTCTCAAAGTGGGGATCCTTTCTCCTCTTCTGCTCTAGTCAGCTTCTTTCCGTCGGTGCTTGGTCTGGTGACACCATCTGTACTATTGTTCTAAGGCTGTGTGTTGAAGCAGACGTCGGAATTACATCATTTACCGTCTTAAAATTTTTAAGCTGTGCTAACTGTGTGGACTTGTGCTGCTATATTGGAAACCGAAACGTTCCTAGTCCTTGTATTTGTGCTGTGTTTGATTCTGACCCATGTAGGACAGGACCGTGGGGGAGAAGGGAGATCTGGTGCCAGTTGGTGTCACTTGGAGAACTATTATTACTGGGGCATCTTGATTTTACTAACACTTTAAGACCTACAAATTGAAAGAATTAGTGAAAAAATTTCAGTCCTCCTTTTTCAAGAGAAACAGGTATACACCTTCAGAATAAAAATGTTGGCCCTGGCCGGTTATCTCAGTCTGTTAGAGCACTGTCCCAAAATACCGCAGTTGTGGGTTTGGTCCCAGTCAGGACACAAACAGAAGCAACTAAGCAATGCCCAACTAAGTGGAATGCTTCCTTCTCTCTTTCTCTCTTTCTAAAATCAACCAATAAATAATTTTTTAGAAGGCATGAAAAATGTAATACTAGGAATTGAGTGGAATCTACACCAGTGAAAAGGAAAATATATATATGTGTGTGTGTGTTTATTTATGTATTTATGTATTACATATATATACATATACATACATATACATATGGGGTCCTAGAGCCAGCAAGAACATCAGGTTTTAAGTTTTTATTTTTACCTTTCTTACAAGGGCAGGATGCTTTAAGGTGGGATAAGAAAGGACACTTTAGAATTTAATGTGGAAGGGCAAGGAGCAACAAAGAGATTGAAAGCCCCTTCATCAGCGACTCTGGCTGAAGCCCACTGCCGGGAAGTAAGTAGGACAGTTAAGGAAAATAGACTGTGCCACCTCTCGGAGGACATGGTGCCGGCGTGAGAAAAGATGCGCCATGAACTGCCATGGTTCAGAATGTGAGTGCCTTGTTTCTGCACAGAGAGCTGGAACAAGCATCGTTCTGGACTCGGGAACAGCACCGGACGAACAGCAGGCTCGTGGTCCACCTGGAACCTGTCAGAGTGTTACAGGGCCACCAGCAGGCCTGGATCTGAGAGAGACATGCACGTACAGGGAGCAGTGAGGTGCATGCACCATGTACCTGAGCCCAGCAACCTGCAGAGACCGGCCTTCCCTGAGGCTCAGGGCGAGGGAGGACCCAGAGCTGAGGGTGGAGCAAACACCAGGGAAAAGCCAATCTAGCAAACCAGCCGCCATCGGAAGCACAGCATGTCTTTAGAGGAAGTGGGAAACTGGAGTCCATTGAGCAAAACCGTGGCAACAAAACGCCTCAGTCCTGACCAAAAACTTAACAAGACTAACTCAAACACGTGCCTAGTGGGAGGAGGGCATGCCCAGTCGCCCAGCCTCTATTGTGTATACAAGATGCTCAGCTTTCAGCAAATGATGAAGCATAGAGAAAGATAAGAAGAGCTCCCAAGAGACACAGCAGTCATCAGAACAAGACCCAGATGTGACACAGATGTTGAGACTACATGACGGAATTTAAAATAATGGTGAGTAGTACATTAAAGGCTCTAATGGACAAAGTTGTCTGCATGCAAGACCCCGTGGGTAATCACAGCACAGAGATGGTACATAAAAGATCAGTGGAAGTGTTAGAAATGCCTCAGTGGGCACTCAGGTAAGATAGGTAAACAGAAAAGACACAGACTGCGACACAAAGAGAAAGGAACAAACAAATTAGAGCATCTTAAGAATTTTGGAACAATATCAGATGTTCTCTCTATGAGTAATTAGAATCTCAAAGAAATACTTGAAGAAATAATGGTCAAGATTTCCCACAGATCCAGAGAACATCAAGTATTATAAATACAAAACGAAAAAAAATGTCGGGGTTAGAAAAACACCCACTGCAAAATAAAAACACCACTCACTTGAGCGTATGACATTCAAACTGCTGAAAGCAAAGGAGACCGTCTTGAAGAAAGCCGGAGGGGAAAGACAGATTCCCTACAGGGGAGCAAAGACCAGGTTCTGGCAGACGTTTCCCTCGGAAACCGTGCGTGCTAGAAGACTACTGGTGATGTCTCCAAAGAGAAAGAATGGTCAGTGTAGAATTCTGCATCTGCTGGAAACTTTCAGAAATGAGGGCGATACAAAGATTCTCAAAAACAGGGTATTTATTGCCAGCAGACTTACTCTAGGGAACACCAGAGGAATTTCTGAAGGTATACATGAGACTCAGATCTACACAAAGTCATGAAAAGCGCTGGAAATGGAATAAATGAAGGTAAAATCAATTCTCATTTTCACTTATTTTTAATTGCTCTATAAAGTTACTGACTGAGACAGAAACAGTGTTTCTGCATCTGTGGCCAATGTGGAAAGACCACAGGCATTGGGAACTTGCTGTTTGTAAGGCCCTTAAACTACACTTGAAGCAGTATATCATTTGGAGGTAGAAACTGAATTGAATTCTTAATTATATATTTGGTAGACTTTAGGAAAATTATTACAGAAAGTTTTTAAAGAAGTATAAATAATGTCAGCAGAGGAGATAAAATAGAATTCAAAACAGCACAAAATGATGCAGAAAAGGAGGAAAAGAACAACAAACCCAGATGGAACAAATGGAAAAGAGCTAGCAAGATAGTTTTATTCCTGCCATATCAATAATCACATTAAGTGTATAAGATCTCAGTCTATCAGTGAAAAGCAGGAATGATCAAATTGGATGAAAAAACAAGAACCTATTTGGAAATAAATAAAAACATAGGTTAAAAACAAAAGGTTAGAAAAGCTATACCATGCTAACAAGAATCAGAAGAAAGCTATATTAAGGTTAGAGAGAGTAGACTTGAGAAGAAGGAACATTAGCAGGGTTTCAGAGGGTTATTGCGTGACAGGTAAGTTGATTCTCTAAGACTATACAACAATCCTAAGTGTTTATGCACCTGACTTCAAAGCCTCACAATACATGAAGTAAAAACAAATAAAAACTTCAATAACAAATCCACAGTGACGGAACCTGCTAAATACTTCTCTCCATAATTAGTGAAACAACTAGTAAAGATACACAATACCCGAGCGACTATCAGCAGATTAACCTGGTTGACATTTATGGAACACTCCAGTCAACAACGGCATAATGCATGTTTTCCTCAAGGGCACATGGGACATTCATCAAAATGAATTCGACTTTATCAAAATTAAAAACTTCTCTTTGAAAGACTTTAGTAAGCCAGCAGTAAGAGTGAAGGAAACAATATTTGTAAGTTATATATAAAAAATAAAGAATTTTTAAAAATAAATAAAATAAAGAATTTTTATCTAGAACATATAAAAAAATCTCATAATTCAACAATAAGAAAACAACCCAATTTAAAAGTGACCAGGCGCCTGACCTGTGGTGGCGCAGTGGATAAAGCGTCAACCTGGGAACACTGAGGTCGCCAGTTCAAAACCCTGCAGTGGTCTGGTCATGGCACATATGGAAGTTGATGCTTCTAGCTCCTCCCCCCTTTCTTTCTCTCTCACTCTCTTTCTCTCTCTCTCTCACTCACTCTCTCACTCGCTCTCTCTCTCACTCTGTGTCTCCTCTCTAAAATAAATAAATAAAAAGAAAATTAAAAAAAAAAAGTGACCAGGTGGTGGCACAAAGGATAGAGCGTCAGACTGGGACGCAAAGGATCCAGGTTCGAAATCCCCAGGTCACCAACTTGAGTGTGGGCTCACCAGCTTGAGTACAGGGTTGCTGGCTTGAGCCCAAGGTAGCTGGCTTGAACAAGGGGTCACTCGCTCTGCTATAGGCCCCCAGTCAAGGCACGTATGAAAAATTAATAAACAACTAAAGGAGCTGCAATGAAGAATTGATGCTTCTCCCTCTCCATTCCTGCCTGTCCCTATCTGTTCCTCTCTCAGACTCTCTCTCTGTCTCTGTCACAAGAAAATAAAATTGGTCAGGAGAGCTGAACAATTTTCCAGTTATACAGATGGCAAATAATATGTGGGGGAAAAAAGTTCCATCTCATTAGTCATTAGGAAGTTAAACTGTATGAAATACCGTCCCACACCTATTGGAATGGCTAAAATTAAAAGAAAAAAACCTGGCAATGCCAAGTTCTGGTAAGATTTCAGAGTAACTGGAACTTTCACATCTTTCTGAAGGTAATGTAAAAATTGTACAGCCACTTTGGAAAAATTAGGCCATTAACTTTCAAAGTTAAAGATACTCTTACCCTTATCACTCAGCAGTGCCTTCTTAGTAATTTACATGAGTGAAATAGAAACTCAGGTTCACACAGAAACCGGCCTGTGAATGTTTATTACACTTGACTGACACTGGCCAAAAACAGGAAACAACCTAGTGTCATTGAGCAGTTGAGTGAGTAACCTGTGGCCCACGCACACAATGGACTGCTACTCCCAATAAAGAGGAGTGTACTTGATTCACACATGCAGGATCTTAAGTGCATCTTGCTAAGTGAAGGAAGCCAGAACCAAAGAGTGTATGACTCAATTCCGGAAACCATAAGCAGTTACTGCGGCTGGGGAAGGAGTTAACTACAGCAGGGCAGCTGGAGGGGACTGTGCGCATGGTGGAAAGGTTCTGTGTGGCACTCTCGTGGCGGATACACAGCTTTCTGTGCCTTTGTTAAAAACCAAAGATCTCGACACCTCATCCCACCACAGCCTATAGAGCAGTGGTTCTTAACCTGGGTTCTATCGAACCCTAGGGGTTCGATGAGTCAGTCTCGGGTTCAGAGAAGCCTCTGCTGCGGAGTAAAGACACACTTGTGTAGAGTCGTGATGACACGCCCCACTTGGCCATCACTTGCTGCAGAGGATCACGTTACATTGCTTGGCCAACCAGTGCTGCGGGGAATTTAGTGCGCACAGTAGTCAACGGCTGTCGTAGTTGTACGTCGTGTGGTTTCTTTCTTAATATTTTAATGCATACTAAATATGTCGAGCAAAAAAAGAAAGTGGTCAGACGAATATGTACAACATAGATTCACATGTGTCACGGAACGGGATGGGAGTCAGCATCCTATCTGCATGATATGCAATGCCAAGTTGAGCAACTCTAGTCTCGCACCGGCAAAACTAAAGGAACACTTCTTGAAGCTGCATGGAGGTGGTGAATACAAGAACACAATGCCTGCTGAATTCAAGGTGAAACGAACCACATTCGATGAAAGGACCACTCTGCCTGCTCTTGGATTTGTACCCGTTAACAAACCGATCCTCACAGCATCGTTCAAAGTTGCTTACTTGATCGCAAAGCAGGGTAAGCCACACACCATCGGTGAAACACTGATAAAACCAGCTGCGTTAAAGATGGCGAATCTGATACTCGGAACAGCGGCTGAAGGTAAATTATCCCAAATTCCTCTTTCAAATGACACCATCAGCGACAGAATAGAAAACATGAGTAAAGACATCTTGGCTCAAATAGTTGCAGATCTAATTTCAAGTCCGGCAAAATTCAGTCTTCAACTTGAGACCACAGACATTTCCAATCTAAGCCAGCTTGCTGTTTTTTGTGTGCTATGTGAAAGGAGACATGATAAAAGAAGATTTTTTATTTTCTAAGCCTCTTACTTTGCAAACTTTCCCCTTCTGGACGACTGTGTAAGTAAGATCGAAGATGTGTCTGGAATCGGAGACAGTTCTGTACCCATGAAACTGAAGCAAACAATTGCCACGCACTTATATGAGCTAGCAAAGTCTCTCGACAGATATTTCCCTACAAGAGTCATATCCAGCATGGGTGAGACAGCCATTTCCGTTTACTGTTGAGACAGTGGATGTCAATAATGAATACCTGGACGAAATCATTGAAATTCAGCAGAACGAGGTTCAACTGCAGCTCTTCAGAACAACAACACTCTCAACTTTTTGGTGTCAACAAATGGAAAAGTACCCAGTTATTGCTAAGAAAGCCCTGGAATTTTTTATACCATTTGTTACAACATATCTTTGCGAGCAATCCTTTTCGAGGATGCTGGACATAAAAACGAAGAAAAGGAACAGACTTTGCTGTGAAGATGACATGAGAGTAGCACTTGCCAAGGTGAAACCACGCATATCTGAACTGGTCTCCCAAAAACAACAGCAGAAGTCACACTGATTTGCAGGTATGTAATTTGGGCAATGCTTTATTCTGGCCCCAAAAAAGTATTTTGTGGATTCAAAACGACAAAAAACAAATTAAATTTTAAATTTTAAAAATTAAGTTATTAGCCTGACCTGTGGTGGCACAGTGGATAAAGCGTCAACCTGGGAACACTGAGGTCGCCAGTTCAAAACCCTGCACTGGTCTGGTCAAGGCACATATGGGAGTTGAGCTTCCAGCTCCTCCCCCCTTTCTCTCTCTTTCTCTCTTTCTCTCTCTCACTCTGTGTCTCCTCTCTAAAATGAATAAAATTAAAAAAAATTTTTTTAAATAAAAGTATTTTAAAAAAAAAGTTATTAAAAAAATGTTAAATTCTTAAAAATATCCGAATTTATTTTTAATTAGTAAAATAGTAAAAAAATATTTTGGGGGGCTGAAATTCTTTTATGGGGCCGAAATATTTTGGGGCCAGAATAAAGTAATTCCGTAATTTGTTGTGAGTTCATGCACTTTGTTGTTTTTGTTCTTTGAGCAAGGTGATATTCATGCACGGCTCATTTTGTGCACCAGTAAAAAACATATACCTATGTTTTGAATTTGGAAAAAAAATCATATTTTCTTTATCACTAAAGAAGGGTTTGGTGAATGTGCATATGAAACTGGTGGGTTCTGTACCTCAAAAAAGGTTAAGAACCACTGCTATAGAGGGAAGCTAGGCTGGGGCGGAGGCTTTGACGACGGAATCTAACCAGTGGCGTAAACATACTAAAGGGGAGAGGGTGTGAAGTAGCTGTGGAAATGAGTGTTTAACTGAATACCTTAGGACTAAATATAAAAAGTAGATATACACACGCACTGTGATGCAGTTGATAAACTCGTTTCTGAGGTTGGTTAGCAGTTCTGAAGTCACTTTATATATATAGTAGGTTTGAGCAAATAGGTGTATATATATATACATTGTAGGCTACAGTAACCAGACTTCTCATTATCAGAGAAAGCAATTACAAGTAAGCAAAAAAGGAACGCCAGAATGAACTCTGGTGTTGGGCCGGAGTTAAATGTATCAGAATGAACACAGGCCTTTTTGTTGGATGGATGGGTGGACTGGTAGATGGATGGATGGATGGATGGATGGATGAATAAGGGTTAGTGTATATGTACATAAATATATATTTTTCTTTTACAGGGACAGAGAGAGAGGGATAGATAGGGACAGATAGACAGGAACGGAGAGAGATGAGAAGCATCAATCATCAGTTTTTCGTTGTGACACCTTAGTTGTTCATTGATTGTTTTTTCATACGCGCCTTGACTGCAGGCCTTCAGCAGACCAAGTAACCCCCTTGCTCGGGCCAGTGACCTTGGGTCCAAGCTGGTGAGCTTTTTTTTTTTGCTCAAGCCAGATGAGCCCGCGCTCAAGCTAGCAACCTCGGGGAATCAAACCTGGGTTCTCCGCATCCCAGTCCAACTATATGTACATGTATTAATGACTTTATCCATTGAGAGGCTCTCCAAGGAGGGGTACATTTAGCAGTGAGCACACCTAGGCCCGAGGTCATGGTTTCTAAGTATGTTTTTCCAGTAAAAGAACCCAGAGCCAGAATTTACAGAAGAGCTCAAAACGAGGAGGTGGGTGACATGTCAGAACACATGGCACAACTTGAAAGAGTGCTCAGTGGCCGAGCTGGAACAACTTGAGCAACAAAATAAATGGTGATAGTATTGAATTATAACCCAACAAATATCCAGGAGTCTATCCTGGTAAATAAATGGTTGGGTGAATAAAGAGAAAGAGAAAAGGGAAAAGGAAAACTTTTCCTAATAGAAGAATTTCGATGAATAAACATCGAAGGGGGGAATATAGACAATTTCTGTTAGAATTCCACCATAGTCATTAGTGTATGCCTTAAAGTTACACATTCTTGTATGTCAATTATATCTTCATAGAGCTGATATTAAAAAAAGAATCCCACAGTAAAATATTGCTATAGGGAGTGTTCTGCAGTAAATGCTGAAAGTGGAAAGTGTTTTTATTAATTGTGGTTTTATATGTATATATATATATATATATATATACACACAGCATTCACTGTTTCCAAGTGTATAGTTCAGTGGCACTAAGTACCTTCATGTTGTTGTACAGTCAGTAGCTGAACAAATAAGAGAAACAGGGTATTTGCATGGTCTCACAGTATTTCTCTAAAACAGTGTTTCATTTACGTTACTCATTACATTGTAAAATAGTAACTTTACATAGAGGAAACCTGGCAGACACCACAGGTTAACACACCGGCCATAAAACATTGTAACATTGTGGACTCCCCAAGTCGCTAAGAGCTCACAGCACTTCTGTGGTGACAGTCTTCATTCTCCTCTTGAGAAGACAGCAGGGAAACTCACAATGGAAGGGCATGTCTACAAAGTTCCTGCCCCATACTCTTTAGAAGTGTCAAGATCACGAAGGACTGAGGAGACACTGACAACTGAAGTCACATGAGATCCTGGATTATTGGGTCCTGGGACAGAAAAGACCCGTAGTGGAAGACGGAAAATCCAGATAGAGTGTTGTTTGGTCAGTAGTACGCCTCGGTTAGTCTTTAGTTTTGTTCATTTCATCTTGGTTGTACAAGATACCCCATTCATGGAAGCTGGGCAGAGGGTATATGGGAGCTTTTTACTGTTTTTGTAACTCTCGTAAGTCTAAAATTATTTAAAATTCAAAACTAAACATGTCAATGAGTTAACAGAAGCAGTTACTTTTCCATCGCTTCCTCTGAAAATAGAGAAGCCTATTTCAAGCAGCTAAAATAGCCTTTCGTAATAATGACAACAGTAGCTGACAGGTCTCATTCAACCTCTCAGAAGTATTTGACATCATGAGTTCCTCCTGCCTTGACAGTTTCCCTTCCTGGTTTCCATGACACTGGACTTCTCTTGGTCTCTTCCACTGGCGCGTGCTTCTTACAGAGAGCTGAAGCCCTCCAGCGCTCTGGCCTCAGGCCTCTTTGCTTCTCTCTGCCTCTCTGCTCTGATATGGTAGCCACTGGCTACATTTGGCAATTTAAATTAAAATGAATTACAAATAAATAAAATATAAAATGTAGTTCCTCGGTGACTCTAGCCCAGTGGTTCTTAACCTTTTTTGAGGTACCGAACCCACCAGTTTCATATGCGCATTCACCAAACCCTTCTTTAGTGATAAAATATGATTTATTTTTCCAAATTCAAGACATAGGTATGTTTTTTTACTGGCACACAAAATGAGCTGTGCATGAACATCACCTTGCTCAAAGAACAAAACCAACAAAGTGCATGAACTCACAACAAATTATGTTATTACTTTATTCTGGCCTCCGTGGCAGAGGCTTCTCCAAACCCCTGAGACCGACTCATCGAACCCCTAGGGTTCGATAGAACCCAGGTTAAGAACCACTGCTCTAGCCACATTTCAAGTACTTCATCACTGTGTGTGATGTCAGTGGCCGCCATGTTGGACAGCGCAAAGAGAGAAGTTATGTCATGGCAGAAAGCTCTGTTGGATGCTTGGGCAGCACTTCCCTTGTCAGCACCTGGTGCCCACTCAGCCATGCCACGTGGGCCAGTTGTACAGATGATGTCAGACCGACATTGTCAAGTTCCCATCAGCCTCTCACCCAGCAGCTTTATTCCTTAATAATCTTTGCCTCAATTACTTGTTTAATTCTTTTTTTTTTTTTTGAGAGAGAGAGACAGGAAGAGAGATGAGAAGCATCAGCTTGTAGCTGTGGCACTTTGGTTGTTCATTGATTGCTTCGCATACGTGCCTTGATGTGGTGGGGGGCTTCAGCCCAGCCAGAGACCTTTGTGCTCAAGCCAGTGACCTTGGGGTCCTGTCGATTATCTCCCACTTAAGCTGGCGACTCTACACTCAAGCTGGATGAGCGCGCGCTCAAGCCGGCAACCTTGGAGTTTCAAACCTGGGACCACATCCCAGGTCAACACTCTCCACTGCACTGCCACCTGGTCAGGCCTGTTTCAGCCTTTTATAAAAAAATACAAATGTAATCATTCTGTGTAGATATCTTTTCACGTCAGTGCATTTAGATCTGAGCTCATTTTTAATAGCTGTGTCATTCTATTAAATGTATTTATTCTAAAGTATCGGGATATAATTTTGCTAAGTGCGTGTTTTTAAGAATAACATGTTTTTAATTGAACGCCCTTTCATTCTCTTTTAGGTGAGCAGAAGGCCCATTCTTCCTTACAGACGCTGAAAAATAACAGCATGTGCATCGGGTCCTGTGAGGATTTGAGGAAAGAGCTGCATAGCCCATCCTATCAGCAAATAAACTGCATTGATAGTGTGATCAGGTACGAAACACAAGCTTTAATAGCATGTTAGTTTTTCCAAAAAGCATTCATGGTCACTGTGGAGCCTTTATATGTATTTTAATGGCTGCTGTCTTGACTTTTCATTATAAATCAATAGATATTTATGGACTGCCTACAACATACAGTTGATACTACATCAGCATTGCAGGAGATGCAGAAAGCTAGGAGCTGCATTCCTTTTCTGAGAGAGCTGTGGTCTAGTTGGGAAGACAGGACCTGCGCTTGTCAAATTTCACTGATGCGTGATTTAATGATGAATTCTAGACCATGGTGACAGAGAGGTAACAGTCCAGGGATTCAGGCCGGGACGGTCATTGACGTCCTCAAAGAGGAGAGTGTGAGGTCAGCATGGTGGCAGCGTGAGTTGTTTCCTTCTCGCCCTCCTTTAGTTTTCAACCAATTGGAAGGACATCATACCATTTAAAAGTGCCTCTGCACTGCATACCAGGCCACTCTCAAGTTCTGCCTGTCGTGCACCTGGAAGAGGGTGGGCTGGACCGCAGGAACAGCCATAGAGAAGCAGCAGCAGCCCAGCAGGGGCCTGCGTGACCAAGTTGGCCAAGGAGACTGAGGGTGGGGGTCTGGAGTGGTCAGCCCAGCTGTGGGAGTTCCGCAGGTGAAGGGACCCATTGCTCTCTTTGAGGCGGGACCACGGTGACGGGGTGGTAGGAAGGAAAGGAAAGGGACATAGGCAGGCAAAGAGCTGAAGGACAGTCTGCTCCGATTCTGCTGGGAGTACAGCCCACAAACCTCCAGGCACACTCACCACACCCAACCTGATGATCCCTCTATTGGGCCCCAGGCACATCTAAAGCCCCAAGGGCTAAGTACACAATTCTCCCTGTTCCACTACCACACTTGTTTTCCTTCTGGCATTGTTTGAAAAGCGAGAGAAAGAGAAACATCCATTTGTTGTCCCACTTATGTATGCATTCATTGATTCTGTGTGTGCCCTGAGCAGGATCAAACCCACCTTGGTGCACTGGTACAGTGCTCTAACTAACCGAGCCTATGGGGCAGGGCCGACAGTTTATTTTTATATATATATATTTATATATTTTTTATTATTATTAATTCTAATGGGGTGACACCAATAAATCAGGGTACATATGTATAATGAAAACATCTCCAGGTTATCTTATCATTCAATTGTGTTGCATACCCGTCACCAAAAGTCAAAATGTCCTCTGTCACCTTCTATCTGGTTTTCCCTGTGTCCCTCCCCTCCTCCCTATCCCACTCTTCCCTCCCTCCCCCCATCCCATAACCACCACTCTCTTGTCCATGTCTCATATTCTCACTTTTATGTCCCACCTATGTATGAAATCATGCTGTTCTCAGTTTTTCTTTTTTTCTGATTTACTTATTTCACTTCGTATAATGTTATCAAGGTACATCCATTTTGTTATAAATGATCCGATGTCATCGTTTCTTATGGCTGAGTAGTATTCCATAGTATATATGTAGACAGTTTATTTTTTAATGCGTGTGATACCAACCTTGGCTCTAGTAAGACAAACCAAAACCTTGTGACCACAGCGCCACCTCCTGGAAGATAAAAGGAAGACTGCTAATTTTCAACCTGTAGAGCAGTGAGACTCAAAGTAAACGAGGCCTTGCCTGAGTAAGAACAGTGTCCGCTACTTCAGTGCAGAGACAGAGATGCTCTTCATCAGACGCCATGGAAAACCCCAGCACTGCAGGGTCACAGAGAGAAAACAGTGAATTCCCAGCAACCATATCCAAGGGCGTGGAGCATCACCTCCAAACTGGTGAAGAATTCACAATGGCTGCTGTTAACTTAAGTCAGCACACTACAGGAGAACTTACACAGGCAAATAAATACAGGGCTCTTGGGAATGAAAGGAGCAAACAGAAGGAGCACTTTGCCAAAGAGGTTAAGATTCTAAAGAAGAGCCAAACAAAAATTAATTGAAGAACTCAATAAGAGGAAGAATGTGTTGGAAAGGGGGTTTGGGGACAGGAAGAGGTGGGCAGAGGAGGTGGGGGTGGGGACAGAGACTGTGCTTGGGGCAGAGGGCACACGATGCCATGTGCAGAGGATGTTGAGTTCTGTACATGAAACCTGCATGATTTTGTGAACCAGCATTACCCCAATGAATTCAATTAAATTTAAAAATGAATTGCGTTGAAAATGCAATGGGGTCAGATGGAAGAGAGAAGATAGGAATCTAGAAATAATTAAGGTTGAAAAAGAGAGACAATTAAGATTTCTACAAAGTGAATAAACCCTATGAGAGCTATCTGACAACATTTGAAAAGCCAACATAAGAATAATGGGTACTCCAGCAAGAGACGCATTCAGCATTATTTTGATACCAAAACTGGATAAGAGTACCACAGGAAAAGAAAACTGTTGACCAGCATCCCTGATGAATATCTATGTAAAAATTCTCAACAAGATATTAGCAAATTAAGCAGCATGGTAAAAGGATAATACCCCATTCCTGGAATGCAAGGGTTTATCCCTGGACTGCAGAAAAAGGATTTGAGAAAATACAACACCCTTTTATGATTAAAAATAAAATTTAAAACCTAACAGATTGGGTATGCAAGGAACATACCTCAACATATTAAAGGCCATGTACAACAAACCAACAGCTAATGCTATACTCAGTGGAGAAAAATTGAAAATGTTCCCTTTAAGGTTAGTAAAAAGGATGCTTACTCTCTCCACTCCTATTCAGTATAATACTGGAAGTCTTAGCTAGAGCACTTAAGCAAGATAAAGAAAGAAAAGACATCCAAATGGAAAGAAGCAATGTTCCTATTTGCAAGGATATGGTCTTATATATAGGAAATCTCAAAGAGTCATTCAAAACACTTGGAATTAATCAGCAGTTTCAGTAAAGTGGCAGGATACAAAATCAACATATAAAAACCAAGTGCATTTTTTGACACTAATGACAAAGCATCTGTAGAAGAAATAGAGAAAATCATCCCGTTCACAATAGCAACAAAACAATAAAAAGGGGTGAATTTAACCTAGGATGTGCAAGATCTATACAATGAGAACTGCAAGGCTTTGCTGAAAGACATTGAAGAAGACACAAGCAAATGGAAAGACATCCATGTTCATGGATAGGAAGAATTATGTTTTTTGTTTGTTTTGTTTTTACAGGGACAGTGAGAGAGTCAGAGAGAGGGGCAGATAGGGACAGACAAACAGGAACAAAGAGAGATGAGAAGCATCAATCATCAGTTTTTCGTTGCAACACCTTAGTTGTTTATTGATTGCTTTCTCATATGTGCCTTGACTGCGGGCCTTCAGCAGACCAAGTAACCCCTTGGTGGAGCCAGCGACAGCGACCTTGAGTCCAAGCCGGTGATCTTTTTGCTCAAGCCAGATGAGCCCGCGCTCAAGCTGGTGACCTCAAGGTCTCGAACCTGGGTCCTCCACATCCCAGTTCGACACTCTATCCATTGCGCTACCACCTGGTCAGGCAAGAATTACTGTTGTTAAAATGGCCATGCTACCCAAAGCCATCCACGGATTCAATGCCTTCCCCATCAAAGAATCAAAGGTGGTTTTTCCAGAAATAGAAGAAATAATTCTAAGGTAGGTATAATCACAAAAGACCCCAAATAACAAAATCAATCCTGAGAAAAAGAACAAATCCAAAGGTGTCATAGTTCTGGGTTTCAAACTATGCTACAAAGTTATAGTAATAAAAAACAAAAAAACAGTATGAAGCACTAACACAGATAGACACATTGGCCAGTGGAACAGTATAGAGAGCCTAGAATTAAATCCCAGCATACACGTAATCAACAAAGGAGCTCAGAATACCCAATAGGAAGAGGAATGTTTTTTAAACAAATAAGACTGGGGAAATTGGAGAAAGACGTACGAAACAGTGAAATTGGACCCCTGTCCAACAGCACTCAGAAAAATTAACTCAAAGTGGATCAGAAATTTAAACACAAGACCTGACACCATAAAACTAGAAGAAAATTTGGGTGAAAGCTCACGTATGCCATTCTTGGCAGCGATTTTTTAAACATACAGCGGAAGCACAAACAGCAAAAAATCAACAAGTGGAGTTGCATCCAACTCCAAAGCCTCTGCACAGCAAAGGAAACAAAACACTATCTACAGACTGGGAGAAAATCTTGTAAACCCTATGTTAGATAAGGGGTTAGTATAAAAAAAATACAAAGAATTCAACAACAACCACAAAAATCTGATTTAAAAAATGGGCAGAAGAACTACGTACACATTTTTCCAAAGAGAACATCAAAATGTCCAACAACACATGAACAGTTGCTCGACATCGCTAGTCATCATGGAAATGCAGATCAGAACCACAACAGTGAGATAGTACCTCACACCATTTAGAGTGGATAGGATGTGAAAAGGGAACCTTCATACACTGTTGATGGGAGTGTAAATCCCCCATGGAAAACAATATGGAGGCTCATCAGAAGTTAAAAATACACCATTATTGTTCAGCAGTTCAGCTTCTGGGTATATACCCAAAGGAAGTGAAAACAGGACTTTGATAAGCTATCTGCCTCCCATGTTTGTCTCAGCATTATTCACAATAGCCAAGATACAGAAACAACCCAAATGCCTGCCAGCAGTTGGATTAAAAAAATGTGGTCTACACACAGTGGAATATTATTCAGCCATGAGAAGGGAAGGTTGCCTCCCACTTGCAGCAACATGGGTGGACCTTCAGCAGGGAATGCCAAGCAAGAGAAGTCAGGCAGTCTAGTACTGTACGATATCACTTATATGTGGAATCTGAGAGAGTTAAACCTATAAGAAACAGTAAAATGAGGGTGACCTAGGGATGGGGTGGAGGATACGGGTGATGGTTTGTTTAAAGGTGTAAACTTAAAATGACTGGTGAATAAGCTATAGATATGTAGTGCACAGTATATAAAAATACACAATAATATTGTACTCCATGACTGCACTGTATTATGTATATAACATCTCTATCGCAGCCCTGTTACAATATACGGATTGTCAAAGTAGAACACTGTATACCTTAAACTTACATAATGTTAAATTATTAAATATAAAATTATTAAATATATTTAATGAATACATGTGAAATGTATTCAATAAATAAATGAGAGTGTACAATGTATCTATCCGAAGCTGTGTGAGACAGGCAAAGAGGGAGGTGGCCAAGTTAGGGGCTGGGTGAGTACGTGATCTCATTATGGTGTTGCAGGTACCTGCAGAGCTACAGCACTCCGGCTTTGAAGAGAAAGTGCATATCCTGTACGAATACGTCTTCCTCGGAAGAAGACAGGCAGAACCACAAGGCAGATGACACCCAGGCCTTGCAAGGTAACAGGAATGCCCTGCGTAGCTGGATAAAAGGAATTTTTATATGGTCAAACTTTCTCTGTTTCTCTTTCATTTCTCAACTTTAATGATTTTGTTGTAATCGCAAATGACCCTAGTTTCATATTCCTTTTATAGTCTGTAGGTTTTTGTCAAGTTATAAATGTCTGTAAACTGTTTGGTTATTAACAAATTTCCTGTTGGGAGTTCTTTTTACAATCAGCTTCTCTCCTATCCACAGCTGTTTCTCAGACCCCAGCCATACCTACATCGGAAGTGCCAGCCTCCGGATGGTCCGCCGGCACAGAAGGGGGCACCACGCAGAGCCTGCCCACGGCAGCCCTGAGCCTGGGCTCCGCCGTCAGCCAGTGCAGTTACAGCAGCACCATGGTGCACGTCCCGCCGCCAGATCCAGGTACCACACTTACCTCTGCCTTCAGACACACTCAGCACTAATGCACCGCTGGGAGAACACAGAAGTGACCTATACCATTCAGTCAGAAATAACACCTAAATTAAAAGTCCTTTCTCCTTTAATTCAGTTCAAGTATTTTCAGAACTGTCATGTTTATATTCGTTACATACGTACATCTGTTTTGGACTATATTTCTTAGTTGTGTCATTTGTTAATCAAATCAGCAGACACATGAAACGCTTAGAACCCGGACTTAGCAGTGAGTCCTCAGGTGGTGTTGGCCATTCTGAGAGGAGGTACCGGGTGCAGACTGACTCTAGTAGTGGCTGGACAGGGCATATGTGTCTTCTGCGTCGGTCCGATCACTCCCTTTATCTAACAGTATGATGACTTGGTAAATCTGAAGTCTTCTCTTTGTTCCCATGTGCTGCCTCCTATTCTTTTGACTTTTTCATCACTCATAACAGTTTGGTGGATGAGGAAAATGACAGAGGTGTGACATCAGGTTGTCAGGGTATCTCTGATCTGTCTCTGCTGGTGTTCAGCGGTGTGCTTGTTCACACGCGCTGAGCTGTCACCGTGCTCCACTCCCATCCTCCGCCCTGCAGAGAGATAGGAGCCTGCAGCCCCGCTCCAGCGGGGAGCAGGCCCTGCTGACCCCAGGCTGTGCATGGGCGGGTGAGGACCAGACACAGACTCTTGTGAACTTAGAGTGCATTGCTCATGAGCCCGAGGCCGCTTGTTGATTTTTGAAACACGTGAATATACTACAGATTAAAAAGTAAATTTCAAGATAGAAACATTTTTAAGAATTGAGGAAGGTGGGAAAATATTTATAAAAAAAGCAAGATTTAAGCCTAACCTGGGTGGCGCAGTGAGTAAAGCATCCACTTGGAATGCTGAGGTCAGCGGTTCCAGACCCCGGGCTTGCCCGCTCAAGGCGCGCAGGCGCAGTGACTGCAAGTTGATGCTGCCCGCTGCTTTCTCCCCCTGCCTTTCTCTTTCTCTCTCTTTCTATCCTCTCCTCTCCTCTCCTCTCCTTTCCTCTCCTCTCCTCTCCTCTCTATAAAGTCAATAAATAAAATCTTTAAGAATAAAAGTTAAAAAATAAAGCAAGGTTTAAATACATAAGTCTGCACGTTGAGTATTAAACTATAAAACACAGGTATACAAAGAATATGAAACAGGCAGAAAAAAATTAAAAGGATTTATGTGCTGGGTTGATAAAGCTTTTTATATTCTGGCTGCTGTAATGTTTGTAAGAGGTCATTAAATTGGTGAAAATAAATAAATGCAAACAGTTGGCAGCAATTAAATTAACTCTTTCTTCTTCCATGTCGGCAGAACTGACTCCAGCTGAGGAGGCCACCCCGGCCTGTGGGGCCTGGACGACCAGCCCGCTGCCAGCCCCACTGACCGCAGAAGAATTTAAATATGTGGGACTCACCAAGGCCGCCCTGTCAGCCCACACGCAGAAGGAGGAGCAGAACTATGTCGATAGGTTCCGGGAGAAGATTCTGTCCTCGCCGTACAGCTCCTACCTGCAGCAGGAGAGCAGAAGCCAAGCTAAATGTTCCTATGTGCAAGGTAGTTACACTCGCAAAGAGCTGTCCCTCTGGCCGCCATCGCCGTTCTCAACCCCATCTCTGTGCTGGGAGGCGGGGCGTGGTGGGCCCTGGAAAGAGCCGACTGGGCAATGCTGAGATTAGTTTGTCTTGTAGCAGCAGCTCTCACCCAAGACCTTACTGATCTTAGAGCAGACGTTAGGATCGTCACCCGCCTTCCCCTCCTCCGGGTTGGTATCCACAGCCGCCCTGTCTGTCCTCCCAGAGTCGGCCTCCAGGCAGACGCGGTCGGCTGGCTGCAAGAAGGGGAAGCACAAACGCAAGAAGCTGCCTGAGCCACCAGGCAGCCGGTGCCCCAGGGACGCCCTCTGTTCCCACTTCAGAGCTGACAGCAAGAGCGGACAGTCCTGCTGCCCATTCCCCGCCGCCCCGCTCCACACGCCTGGCCTGCCGCTCCCATTCCCAGCCCCGGGGACGGCTCCCAGCCAGGCCCCCTACCTCCTGCCAGCGTGTCCCCTGCCCACCATGACCTCGCTTGGGGGAGAGCACACTGCGTTGGTGATGGCACCAGCCTGCCTGCCCGGACCACTGTTCCCAGCAGTCCCTTTACCCTGCATGGATGCTTTCCTGACCGTTTTCCTGCCCAGTCCCCCTGTGGGTCCCCTGTTGGCACCGTCCTTCTCTCTGTATCCATTCCTGGGAGCAACAGGCCCTTCTGAAGTCCCACACTTGGTATCCGCGGTAGCGCCATGTGTGGAACCACCGTGTTCGGTGCTGGACCAGAGGCCTGGGGAGGCCTGGGACACCCAGAGCGGGGAGCACCCGATCCTCCCCTCCAGAACCAGCTCACCCCTGCAGCTGGACTTGCTCCGGGAGGACACGCCCAGGTCCTTCGCATCTGCCGAGCATGTGAGCAGGCACGTCGGCTCAGAGGCTGAGTGTGTAAGTGATGCAAGCTCAAGGCACACAGCTAAGCTAAGAAAGGAAGCGGGTACCCTGTGGCTCAGTGGGGGGCGGGGGCAGAGCAGGCTATAGTGCCTTCCCCAAGAAACACGTTCTGTGCCTTCCTGACTCTAGAAAGGTGAGTGAGAGAGCCCATCTGTCCTGGTCTCAGCTACCACGTGTTTTTCCCAAAGTGCTGTCTCTCAGATTTTCTCTAGAAACTAAGTCTTCCCCCCTTTAAAATTTGATATCCAAGCATTAAACTTAACATGTTCGTTGCTTGTGAAACCTGTTTTCTTACCCACAACCGAGGTCGTGGTCTGGGGGACCAAGAAGGAATAGGCCATGCCCACAGGCACGGGTTAGCAATTTCACTTCTTCGGGCATCACGTGGAGCGGGTAGGTGCTTGCCAGTCCTCATCAGTCAAGAGGGCGGTTTGTAGTTTTCCATTTATCCATGTCATTTCCAAACAAGAAGAATTTTTGGTTCTTTTCCTTTAACTTTTCATCCCTTCATCTAAAAAGGCACTCAGATTACTGGGTTAGATTTTGGAATAGGATCTAAGATGAGCGTGAATATTTATACAGTTTTCCTCACCCTGCCCTTCAAAGTACCCTTTAACACATCCACACCGAGAAAACGATACCATTCAAGAAAATGTGCTCATTTTGAAAGCCTGATACTAGTGCACTCGCTAGAAATCTAAGGCCAGGTCGTGTGTCCCAGTGAGTCCCCGCCCTGTCCCTTGTTAGCTGGTCAGCTCAGGCGGGTCATTTAACCTGCCTTTGCCTTTGTTTCCTTATTTGAAAAGTATAAGGATGAATACTTCATAGCTGAGTCTGAGGATTAAATGCAGTAATATTTACAGAAATCTTCCCCCACCGCCCTGGCCCAGTGCAATGTGACTTCCAGGGCAGCTAGGCCTTCATTTTGTTCCATTATATTTCTAGTATTTTGGACACTGCTTAGAATGTTTACAGTGTTCAATACATTTTTTCTGAATGGTAAAAAATTTCAAACATGCACCTGTGTGGTCTGTGGCCTGTAGTAGGTGGTCAGAAAAACAACAGTATCTTGAATATTAGATTCAAAGGAATTTGAACTATATTCCTGGGGACAGACTGGGAATGTTTAGCTTCTCAATGATACCCGGCATTTTGTTCCATTCAACAGGTGAAGTTTAAGCTCTCCCAGTTACTTTGTAACAGGATCCGTGAGATGTTAAAACGTGTCCTTGTGTTCTTACTTTGTAGCAGTATGTTACAGGCAGCCGCAGGAAGAAGGACCTCGTCACTGCCAGCCACCTGTCCACCGTGCCCCTTCCTGAGGAGCGTCCTTCTGGACCTTGTTCTGCAGCATCAGGTAGTGGGTCCAAATGCACAGCCCTCCCACTCAGCCGCCAGCGGTCTCATAGGGGGCAGGCTGTCTGGTTTCCATGCTAGGGTAGAAGTCCAGAGTTTTCTTCCTTTTCACTTTCCATGATCTTTTCTTGGGGATGTGTTTACGTACAGCAATATACGCCAAGTTTAGGTGTAGAAAGGAAGAATTCTGAAAAGCGTATGCATTAGAGTCTCAGCACCCCAGGCACTGTGTGGAGCATTTCCATCACCAGGAACGTTCTCCTGTGACTTTGCAGTCAGGCCCCTGTCCTGATCCTCTGGTCCCTGGCCTCCACCCATGTGCTTTGTGTCACTTGAGTGTGTTATTTCCACGGTGCCATGTAAACTGAACCACTGGCTGGCTGTCTTCTGTGTCTAGATTCTTCAGTGAGCCCAGGCTCCTGAGGTCCGTCCCAACGGCCCTCCCAGCAGTTGTCCCCTCTCCTGGCCGAGGATAGTCATGCTGTGTTCATGTCCACTCACCAGCTGATGGTGTATCGGGTTTCCAGTTTGGAACCATCAGTGCTGCGATGAATGTTTCAGTCTGAGTCTTTTCGTGGGCATGTGTATTATATTCTCTTGGGTAAATACCTAGGAAGGAAATTGCTAGGTCGTGTGTATGGGAACTTTATAAGAAGCTGCCACACTGTTTTCCAGAGTGGCTGTACCATTTTCCATGCCTATCAGCGATGTATGAGAGCTCCAATTTGCAACATATCTGGGCCAACACTGGGCATTGTCCATCATCTAAGGTTTAGCCATTCGGGTGGTAATGTAGTGATACCTCATTGTGGTTTTAATTTACATTTGCCTATTGATGAACAGTGATGAGTATCTTTCAATGTGCTTTTTGTAATATGCGTTCAATTCTCTTGCCCACTATTTTTGAAAAGGGGTGTCAGTTTTCTGTTGAGTAATAAGAGTTTTGTGTATAATCCCTATCAACTATTTGTTTTGCAAAAATCTCCTCCCTCTGTGTGGCTTGCCTTTTCATTTTTTTATTTTTTTAGCTTCATTTTGAAGAGCAAATTGTTTCTAATCTTAATGAAGTTCAGTTGATCAATTTTTTTCTTGTATTGGTTGTGCTGTGTGTCTTTTTTAAGAAATCTTTCACCTAACTAGAAGTTACTAAGATATTCTCTGCTTTGGAAGTGTTATAGAGTTAGTTTTTCTAGTTAGGTCTGTGATCTTTCACCAGTTAATTTTCATATACAGTGTGCGGTAAGGGTCAGTATACTTCCCTTGGATATGGATATTGTTCCACCCCATCTGTTGAAAAGATTAATCTTTCTCCCACTGTACTATCACGGCACCTTTGTTGATAATTGATCCTGCGTGTTTGGGTTTGTCTCGGGGCTCTCCATTCCGTTTATCTTGATGGCTGGCTTTAGGACATATCCCACAGTCTTGATGTAGCTTTCAAGTAGGTCTTCAACTGGGGGGGGGGGGGGTTAAGTTCTCCAACTTTGCTCTTTTTTTCAAAGTAATTTTGAATATTGTAGGTTCTTTGTCTATGTAAATTGCAGAGTCAGGTTCTTATTCTTTAGCTTCTAAAAAAACAAACAAAACCATTGGGCTTGGATTAACTCTGTGTTGAGTCTGTGGTTAGTTTTGTAAGAATTATCACCCTAACAGTATTGAGTCTTCAGTCCACAAGCATGCTGTTTCTTTTTTATGTAAGTCTTTACTCTTTCTCAGCAATGTTTTGTAGTATTTCATGTACAGGTCTTACCCGTGCATATTTTGCTAAAATTATCCCAAAAAATTTCATATAGTTGATAGTGTAGTAAATTCCAATTTCCAGGTGTTTGTTGTGAGCCTCTAGAAATTCAGTCAGATTTAGTATTTTGAACGTTCTATTGTGCAGTCTCACCAAGCTCACTGACGAGTTTGCATAGCTCTGTTGTAAGCCTGTAGGACTTTTCTACATAGACAGTCCTGCTGTCCACAAATACAGTTCCACCTTCTCCTTTCTGACCTGTGTGCCTGTATTCACTTGTCTTGCCTATTGGACTGGCTGGGCCCCGAGGACAATGTGGAGGGGAAGTGGCCAGCCAGGCGTGACTGCTTGTTCAGTCTCAGCGGCAGGCAGTCAGGTGGCACCAGTAAGTATGGTATTAATTCTGGTTTTCCTTAAATGTTCTTTGTCAGTAAAATTGAGAGAGGAGTTTCCTTTTTATTTTTAGCAAGAGATAGAGATGGAGAGAGAGGGACAGACAAGAAGAGATGAGAAGCATCAGTTCTTCGTTGCGACACCTTAGTTGTTCATTGATTGCTTTCTCACATGTGCCTTGATGGGGGGCTCTAGCTAAGCCAGTGAGCCCTTGCTCAAGCCAGCGACCTTGGGCTTCAAGCCAGCGACCATGGTGTCATGTCTGTGATCCCACAGTCAAGCGGGCAACCCCATGCTCAAGCTGGTGAGCCCACACTCAAGCCAGCGACCTCAGGGTTTCAAACTTTGGTTCTTAGCATCCCAGGCCTATGCTCTAGCCACTGCGCCACCTTCTGGTCAGGCAGCTCCTTTCTGCTTTTAAGTTCCCGAGGTGTTTTTTTCTACAGCTATTGAGATAATCAGATGTTTTTTCTCCCTTATTTTATTAACATGGTGAATTACATTAATTAACCTGGTATTGATTATGCTGTTTTAGTGTTTTTAACATATCACTGAAATCTATATCCTAATATTTTGTTAAATATTTATGTACCCATTGTGACAAATACTGTTTTATACTGTTTTCTTGTAATATCTTTGTCTGGTTTTGGTATCAGAGTAATGCTGGCCTTAAAAAAAAAAAAGAGTTGAGAATGGTTCACTCCTCCTCTGTTTTCTGAAAGAGTGTGTTTTGAATTGGTATTACATTATCCTTATGTGTGTGATAGAATTTCACCAGTGAAGCTATCTGAGTCTCAAGTTTTCTTTGTGAAAAGGTTTTTAACAGCATACTTAATTTCTTTAATAGAGTGAGGTCTATTCAGGTCATCTATTTCTTTTTGAGTGACCTTTGGTAATTTGTATTTTTTAAGGAGTTTGTCCATTTCATCTAAGTTATCAAACTTATTGTCATAAACTTGTTTATCATATTCCCTTATTCTTTTTCTTTTTTCTTTTTTATTTATTCATTTTAGAGAGGAGACACAGAGTGAGAGAGAGAGAGAAAGAGAGAGAGAAGGGGGGAGAGAAAGGGGGGAGGAGCTGGAAGCATCAACTCCCATATGTGCCTTGACAGACCAGTGCAGGGTTTTAAATTGGCGACCTCAGTGTTCCCAGGTCGACGCTTTATCCACTTCACCACCACAGATCAGGCTTCCCTTATTCTTTTAATGTTTGTGGAATCCATAGTACTCTTATTATTAGTAGTATTAGTATTTTTTCTGCCTGACCTGTGGTAATGCAATGAATAAGGTGTTGTTGACCTGGAATGCTGAGGGTCACAAGTTCTGAACCCCAGGCTTGTCCCATCAAGGCACATTCAAGAAGCAACTGCTATGAGTTGATCGCTCTTCCCCCACTTCTTTCTCTCTCTTCTCTCTAAAATCAATCAAAAAGAATAATAATTTTTTCCTGATTGTTCTTATTGTTTACCAATTGTATTAACTTTTCAAAGAAGCCACTTTTGGGCTTTTTCCTTTTGTATTTTGGTTTTGTATTAATTACTGC
This sequence comes from Rhynchonycteris naso, assembly GCA_037038555.1. Taxonomy (NCBI): domain Eukaryota; kingdom Metazoa; phylum Chordata; class Mammalia; order Chiroptera; family Emballonuridae; genus Rhynchonycteris; species Rhynchonycteris naso. The sequence goes on along the minus strand of CM072997.1, from coordinate 232,590,956 downwards.
TCTAATCTTTAGTATTTCCTTTCTTCTGTTTTATTTTTATTTGTTTTTTCTAAGCTCTTAAGTAGAAGCTTAGGCCATTGATGAGACACTTTGTTTCCCTTCTAATATAAACAGTTAATGCTCATTTCCCTCTTAATAGTGCTATAGCTTCATCCCTTCAATTCTGATGTGTGTTTTTATTTTCATTCAGCCTAAAATACTTTCTGATTTTCCTTGTGTTTTCCTCTTTGACCATAGGTTATTGAAGATGTATTACATTTCCTAATTTGGGGATTCTTCCAGCTATTTCATTGGTTTCTAACTTAATTGAAGTCAGAAAACATTCTTTGTATTAATCTTTTAATGTACTGAGACTTGTTTAGTGGTCCTGAATGTGGTCTGTCTTGACAAATGTTTCAAGTGCACTTGAAAAGAACATGTTCTGTGGTGCTGAGTGGTGTTTTCTATAAATGCAAATCAGATCAAGTTGGCTGATAATGTTGGTCCAGCCTACTACATCCTAACTAATTTTCTATCTACTTGGTTTATTTTCAGTTTACTAAGATAGCATTCTTAAAATGTCCACCTATAACTGTGAATTTGTCTTTTCTTATAGTCCAATCAGTGTTTGCTTCATGTATTTTGAATCTTTTTTATTAGGTACATACACATTTAAGATTGTTAGTCTTTTGATGACTTCATCCCTTTATTATATGTACCTTACTTTGAAATCTCATTTGTCTGATACTAGTATATCTACTCCAGTTTTATTCTGTTAAGCTTTTACACGGCATATTTTTTAATCATTTTACTTTTAACTTGTATGTGTCTTTATATTTAAAGTTGACATTTTTGGCCTTTGCCAGGTAGCTCATTTGGTTAGAGCATTGTCTCAATACCCTAAGGTTGCAGGTTTGATCCCCAGTCAGGGCACATACTAGAACCAACCAATGAATTCCAAACTAAGTAGAACAACAAAGCGACGATTCATTATTTCTCTTTCTCCCTCTCCTCTCCTTCTCTAAAATCAGTCAGTCAATAAGTAAAAATTTTTTTTTTTTTTTTTAATATATATTTTATTATTATTAATTCTAATGGGGTGACATCAACAAATCAGGGTACATATGTACAATGAAAACATCTCCAGGTTATCTTATCATTCAATTGTGTTGCATACCCATCACCAAAAGTCAAATTGTCCTCTGTCACCTTCAATCTGGTTTTCCCTGCGTCCCTCCCCTCCTCCCTATCCCACTCTTCCCTCCCTCCCCCCATCCCATAACCACCACTCTCTTGTCCATGTCTCATACCCTCACTTTCATGTCCCACCTATGTATATAATCGTGCTGTTCTCAGTTTTTCTTTTTTTCTGATTTACTTATTTCACTCCGTATAATGTTATCAAGGTACATCCATTTTGTTATAAATGCTCCGATGTCATCGTTTCTTATGGCTGAGTAGTATTCCATAGTATATATGTACCATAGCTTTTTAATCCACTCGTCTTCTGACGGACACTTGGGCTGGTTCCAGATCTTCGCTATTGTGAACAATGCTGCCACGAACATGGGGGCGCATTTCTTCTTTTCGAACAGTGCTATGGTGTTCTTAGGGTATATTCCTAAAAGTGGGATAGCTGGGTCAAAAGGCAGTTCGATTTTTAGTTTTCTGAGGAATCTCCAAACTGTTTTCCACAGTGGCTGCACCAGTCTGCATTCCCACCAGCAGTGCAGAAGGGTTCCCTTTTCTCCACATCCTCGCCAGCACTTATTCTGTGTTGTTTTGCTGATAAGTGCCATTCTGACTGGTGTGAGGTGATATCTCATTGTGGTTTTAATTTGCATTTCTCTAATGATTAGTGATGTTGAGCATTTTTTCATATGCCTATTGGCCATCTGTATGTCCTCTTTGGAGAAATTTCTATTCATTTCTTTTGCCCATTTTTTGATTGGGTTGTTTGTCTTCCTGGTGTTGCGTTTTATAAGTTCTTTATAAATTTTAGTTATTAACCCCTTATCAGATGTGCTGCCGAATATGTTCTCCCATTGTGTGGTTTGTCTTTTTATTCTGTTCCTATTGTCTTTAGCTGTGCAAAAACTTTTTAGTTTGATATAGTCCCATTTGTTTATCTTGCCTTTTATTTCAGTTGCCCATGAAGATAAATCGGCAAATATACCGCTGCTACAGATGTCGGAGAGCTTGCTGCCTATGTTTTCTTCTAAGATGCTTATGGTTTCACGGCTTACATTTAAGTCTTTTATCCATTTTGAGTTTGTTTTTGTGAATGGTGTAAGTTGATGGTCTAGTTTCATTTTTTTGCAGGTAGATGTCCAATTTTCCCAACACCATTTGTTAAAGAGGCTGTCTTTACTCCATTGTATGTTCTTTCCTCCTTTGTCAAATATCAGTTGTCCATAAAGCTGTGGGTTTATTTCTGGGTTCTCTGTTCTGTTCCATTGATCTATGTGCCTGTTCTTATGCCAGTACCAGGCTGTCTTGAGTATAATGGCCTTGTAGTAAACCTTGATATCAGGAAGAGTGATACCTCCTGCTTTATTTTTTCTTTTTAAGATTGCTGAGGCTATTCGTGTTCTTTTTTGGTTCCATATAAATTTTTGGAATATGTGTTCTATATCTTTGAAGTATGTCATTGGTATTTTAATTGGTATTGCATTGAATTTATAAATTGCTTTGGGTAATATAGACATTTTAATGATGTTTATTCTTCCTAGCCATGAGCACGGTATGTGCTTCCACTTGTTTGTATCTTCTTTGATTTCTTTTATCAATGTTCTATAATTTTCCGAGTACAAGTCCTTAACCTCCTTGGTTAAATTTACTCCTAGGTACTTTATTTTTTTGGCTGCAATAGTGAAGGGGATTGTTTCCTTAATTTCTTTTGCTGATATTTCATTGTTGGTGTATAGAAATGCCTCTGATTTCTGAGTATTAATTTTATATCCTGCCACCTTTCTGAAATCATTTATAAGGTCCAGTAGTTTTTTGACTGAGACTTTAGGGTTTTCAATATACAATATCATATCATCTGCAAATAATGACAGTTTTACTTCTTCTTTTCCAATTTGGATGCCTTTTATTTCTTCTTGTTGTCTGATTGCTGTAGCTAGGACTTCCAGAACTATGTTGAATAAGAGTGGTGAAAGTGGGCAACCCTGCCTGGTTCCTGATCTTAAGGGGATTGCTTTTAATCTTTGTCCATTTAGTATGATGTTTGCTGTCGGTTTATCGTAGATGGCCTTTATCATGTTAAAGAATGATCCCTGTATTCCCACTTTACTGAGAGTTTTGAGCATGAATGGGTGCTGGATTTTATCAAATGCCTTTTCTGCATCTATTGAAATTATCATGTGATTTTTGTCCTTCCTTTTGTTTATGTGGTGAATCACATTGATTGATTTGCGAATATTGAACCAGCCTTGCCTCTCCAGAATAAATCCCACTTGATCGTGGTGTATGATTTTTTTCATATATTGCTGGATCCGGTTGGCTAATATTTTGTTGAGAATTTTAGCGTCTAAATTCATCAGGGATATAGGCCTATAATTTTCTTTCTTTGTGTTGTCTTTGCCCGGTTTTGGGATCAGAATTATGCTCGCCTCATAAAAGGAGTTTGGTAGTCTTCCTTCCTCTTGAATTTTTTGAAATAGCTTGAGGAGAATAGGAGTTAGTTCTTCTTTGAATTTTTGATAGAATTCACTTGTGAAGCCATCAGGCCCAGGACTTTTCTTTTTTGGAAGTTTTTTGATAACTGTTTCGATCTCATTTGCTGTAATTGGTCTGTTTAGGTGTTCTGATTCTTCCAGATTGATTTTTGGAAGGTTATATGATTCAAGAAATTTGTCCATTTCACCAAGATTGTCTAATTTTTTGGCATATAGTTCTTCATAGTATTTTCTTACAATGCTTTGTATTTCTGTTGTGTCAGTTGTTATTTCTCCACTGTCCTTTCTAATTTTATTTATTTGAGTCCTCTCTCTTTTTTTCTTGGTGAGTCTAGTTAAAGCTTCATCAATCTTGTTTACCTTTTCAAAGAACCAGCTTCTTGTTTCATTGATCCTCTGTATTGTTTCCTTAGCCTCTATGTCATTTATTTCTGCTCTGACCTTTATTATTTCCTTCCTTCTACTTGTCTTGGGTTTTATTTGTTGTTGTTTTTCTAGTTCTTTTAGATGCAGGGTCAGGTTGCTTATTTGAGCTTTTTCTAGCTTCTTATGATATGCCTGTAGTGCAATAAACTTCCCTCTCAGAACTGCTTTTACTGTGTCCCATAAATTTTGAGTTGATGTATGCTCATTATCATTTGTTTCTAGAAACTTTTTTATTTCTTCTTTGATCTCATTGTTGATCCATTCATTATTTAATAACATGCTATTTAGTTTCCAAGTGTTTGAGTATTTTTCATTTTTTCTTTTGTGGTTAATTTCTAGTTTCATGGCATTGTGATCAGAGAAAATGCTTGATATGATTTCAATCTTCTTAAATTTATTGAGACCAGTTTTGTGTCCTAACATGTGGTCTATCCTAGAAAACGTACCATGAGCGCTTGAGAAGAATGTATATTCTACTGCTTTAGGGTGAAAAGTTCTGAAGATATCTATTAAATCAAGTTGATCTAGTGTATCCTTTAAGTCTGCTGTTTCTTTATTAATTTTCTTTCTTGAGGATCTATCCAGTGTTGTTAGAGGAGTATTGAAATCCCCTACTATGATAGTATTGCTGTTTATCTCGCCCTTTATATCCATCAAAGTCTGCTTTATGTATGTCGGGGCTCCTATATTTGGTGCATAGATATTTACAATAGTTATATCTTCCTGTTGAATTGTTCCCTTTATCATTATGTAGTGTCCTCCTTTATCTCTTACTACAGCCTTTGTTTTAAAGTCTATTTTGTCTGATAATAAGTAAAAATTTTTTAAAGTATAAAGTTTACTATTAGTTGGGTATTGCTTTATTATCCATATGATAGTCTTTGCCTTTTAATTAGAGTACTTTATTAGATCATTTACATCTAATGTGATTATTGATATGGTCAGGGTTAGATTAAATCTTTCATCTTACTCTTTCAGTCTCATCTGTTCTTTCTCCCTCTTTTCTTCCTCCCCTCCTCCTTTTGGGTTAATTGTATACATTTAATGATTCTTTTTTCTCTACATGATTGGCTCTCAGCTGTACCTCCTTCTTTTTGTTTTTAAAGTCAGTACTCCAGGATTTACTTATCACGGTTTATCTTCAAATACTATACCTATTATATCACCTTACGTCTAACAGCCTGGAAACAGAGGACTTTCATTACCCCTCTTGTTTTTAGGCTATTTTTAACTTACATTTTACTTCTACTTGTATTATAAACCCACAACTTTTTGCTTTAAATAGTTCATTATCCTTTAAAGGGATTTATTAATGAGGAAAAAATGTTTTATAGTTACCCATCTGCTTACTTTATTAAAAATTAGAAAGGTACTTTTGTTTGTTTGGGGGATTAGTTGTTCTTGTCCAAGAGTCAATGGGGAGGACCTAAAAGGTCAGATGCAAGACAGTAAAGGGGTGATCCCAACGGCAGCGTGGAAGGATGAGCCTCGGGGTGGCAGGTCGCATTTCTGTCCTAACTGGAAGAGGTGAGGAAGGTGTGCAGATATGACTAAGGTCTCAGGATAATAAGTTTCTTTTCTAATGCTTTCCCTTTTTTCCTTATAAAACAGGTGAAAGTGAGGGGGGAAACAAAGAAGTAGAAAATAGCCGTGGCCAGTGCTAGATTAGCGATCCTTCTGGGGATGATGAATTTATTGTAGATCCAACATACCCTGTTTTGTGTGCATTTCTTCCTGTCTGAGCCTTCTTGGGTTTAGCTACAAACAGTTGATCATTGGCTTTATCAGAGTTGACATTGTGATAGTTACAAAAAGTCAGAGGAAAACAGATATTGAAGGTATTGCAAAGAATGTCCCTGAATGACTGACTTTGGGCTCTGAGCTGAATGGCTAGGGCACTGTTCCAGATGTGTAGCTGAATGGTGACGAGAAAGTGAGGCTGAGATGTGACTGAGGGGACAGAGCTGAGAGGGGCCATGCTGGGCTGTGGCTGCCAGAGGGCAGAACTTGGGAGTGGAGGAAGAGAGCTTGAGGAAATCAAGCGGGGGTAAGGTCACCTGGGCGCAGTCTGGGCTCAGTGTTGGAGAGGAGCAGGTAGTTGCCGAAGTCTTTGAAGAATGATGGTCAGTTGAGGAACCAGTCCCTGACAGGCATTTTCTAATTCATTGTTGTGGTGGATTCTTGATAGGAGCCAGTGACAGCAGCCTCTGTTTTGCTAGCAGTGATTATTCTTCCGAAGTCACCGAAAGCGGGCCACGGGGTCCCAAGGCTCAGAAAGAGGTGGCAGCTCGTGATCTGGCCGAAGAGCCCATGTGGAGAATGATCAGGCAGACACCTGAGTGCGTCCTGATGACCTACCAGCTCCCTGAGAGGTGAGACGCACCAGAGAAGACCTGCTTACGAGTTCCTTAATGGCTTCTTACGTGTGTCTTTAAATACAAAGTGATTTTTTAGTGTTCTTATATATATCCTCAGGGAAGCGTATTTTCAAATTCATTCATTTGAAGTCAAATGGTGAATGATTTCATAAACAGTGGTCGCGCCACACGTGTGTGGGTTCATACTGACGGTCGTGTCACCATCGTGAGGCAGGGGGACAGAGAAAAGCAGTGCCCTCAGGATAGCGCATGAGTGTAGGGACTTTCTGTGAAGACTCTGGGTTCTCCCATTCTAAGAGAACTGAGGAAGCCTGTATCTCCTGCATGTCTCATTGCAACAGTGTACAGGTGTTTTCTACCAAGAAAAAAGGGCTTTACTACCAACTGAACAAAGAAATGGTTTGATTATTTTTAAAGTGTGCCTCCTATATACACGTTTATAACAAGAGATGTACAGCTTGTTACAGAACAAGAAGGCTGCTGTTCCAGGTGGTGTGGCGAGAGCCCCGGGCTGTCCTCAGGGCCGTCAAGGTTGTGTCTGCTCGCTTTCAGGGCTGAGGAGACCGTCCTGAGAGAAGACCTGGAGAAGCTGGAGAGCATGCGGGAGCAGCAACCGCAGTTCTCCCACGGACAGAGGGCGGAGCTGGCTAGGGCGCACACCTGGGTACGGGGCTGCACGCTCCCACACAGCATGGACTTCCAGGTGAGCGCGGTGGCTGCAGTGGTCCACTGGTGTGTGCTGGTCGAGCTGGCGGTTTGGGCCCTTCGCACGCATTGCATGATCCCACGGGAAGGGAAGTCCTCATGGTCACTCCTATGGCACATGCCTGTTTACCAATAAGCAACAAAGGGAGGTATGCAGATGTTAGACCATTTGTATAAGGTTACACGGTTCATCGGATTTTGAGGACAGGTCTCTGCCCGCCGGCATTATTCCTTCCACCAGTTGGAATATTATGGGGCAGTAAGGAGTACAGACACCTGCTCTGACATGTTTACAGAGGAGGTGGGTGTCGGAGGTTGGCGCTTCACATAGGAACGCATGTTTGAACAGAATTCAAATTCAAGATGTAAGCATAATGCCAGAGGTAGTGTTCACACCCACCAGGAGTCTCCAGGGGGCCCGGTGGTCTTTTTGCTCTTGTGACATCTTTACAACAAGAGCATGCGTGAACAGCCAGAATGGGGACACGCTCATCTGCCAGCGGCTCCAGGACTTGGTTCTGTAGTGATGGTTGTGACAGCTTTAGGAAGCAGTGTGTCAAGTCAAACGTTGTAACTATGGAATCAAGGCAGGTGTCCAAAAGAGGGTCTGTGAAGATTTATAGATTAAACAAGTCATGGAGTCCTCCCCAGTTTTTATTTATTTATTGGGTTTTTCTTGTGACAGAAACAGAGAGAAGGACAGATAGGGACAGACAGATAGAAGGGGAGAGAGACGAGAAGCATCAGTTCTTCAGTGTGACACCTTAGTTGTTCATTGATTGCTTTCTCATATGTGCCTACAGCACGGCAAGTGACCCCTTGCTCAAGCCAGTGACCTTGGGCTCAAACCAGATAAGCCCTGCTCAAGCTGGTGACCTCGGGGTTTCGAACCTGGGTCCTCCACGTCCCAGTCTGACGCTCTATCCACTGCGCCACTGCCTGGTCAGGCGTCCGCAACCCTCCTCTTATTTTTTTTTTAACAGACAGAGTCAGAGAGAGGGATAGATAGGGACAGACAGACAGGAATGGAGAGAGATGAGAAGCATCAATCATCAGTTTTCTGTTGCCATTGCGACATCTTAGTTGTTCATTGATTGTTTTCTCATATGTGCCTTGACCGTGGGCCTTCAGCAGACTGAGCCACCCCTTGCTGGAGCCAGCGACCTTGGGTCCAAGCTGGTGAGCTTTTGCTCAAGCCAGATGGGCCCTGTGCTCAAGCTGGGGAGCTCGGGGTCTCAAACCTGGGTCTTCCGCATCCCAGTCCAACGCTCTATCCACTGCGCCACCGCCTGGTCAGGCTCCCAACCCCATTTTTTTTCTGCTTTTTTTTTTTCTTTTTATTCATTTTAGAGAGGAGGCACAGAGTGAGAGAGAGAAAGAGAGAAAGGGGGGAGGAGCTAGAAGCATCAACTCCCATATGTGCCTTGACCAGACCAGTGCAGGGTTTTGAACAGGCGACCTCAGTGTTCCCAGGTCGACGCTTTATCCACTGCGCCACCACAGGTCAGGCCCAACCTCATTTTTGAAGAAAGGAATGTATGTCTCTCGTTGAAGGATGGCTGACATGGTCTCACCAGACACTACTTATCATTAAGTGTCTATTTTTTTTAAGTATTGTGTTACTGGTTTTTTAATAGAAGGGTATGTGAAGAATGGGCCCCAAAACAATTTACACAGAAGCTTTTAAAAACTTGCTGTCATCTACACTCAAATATTAAGGAATGGGCCATAATGGATATTGTTAGACATGAATAGGTGGGGGAATTAGACACAGATTGCTTGGCCGGCATTTTGCTGATTTTAAAACTTTGCAGATAACATTACATCAGATACCCAGCCTGTTCCTTTTTTTCTTGAAGGGCTGTGTCACTTGCAGAAGCAAACATCCGGCCGGAGGCGCTGCAGGACCCTGTGGCCAGGACGTGGTGGCAGATAGCAGTTGAGAAACTAGAGGTGCCCGTCACACCTCCCACAGCCCCACTGGGCAGCGGCCTCTCCATGTCTCTCTGGACACCCTGACTCTTAAATGACCATGAAGTTACCGTTGAATGTTAAGGTTTTTCTTTCTTGACTTTTTAATAGGCATCGGTTTTCTGATATGGACTTTGTACATGGTGTCTTTTCCTCCTGCTGTTCCTGATGCATTACAACTGTCAGTATGCATTTTTCCTAGCTTAGCTGTCTTTTACAGAGATTGGATGGCCTTGAAAAAGGTGTGTGTACAGCAGAACTTCATTTCAGGTGTCACCCAGAATTAATTGTAATTAGAAATGTGGTTGGAAGGAGCCCCCACCAAACCCTAGCCTCGTTAGTTTTGCTCTGCTGTTAACATACATCATCACCCTGTTCGAGTCAGTGAGGAAACCCCACCTGTGGGCTATGCACTGTCCATCGTGGCTTCCCAAAATTCAGTTCTGGTCTGCACAGGTGACACTTCCCCTCTGTAATTAGCATCAGACACCCAGTATCCTCACAACATGGTCACTTCATGGGTAGCAATATCAGCATGTGCTGCCCAGTGGCGCCTGAGAGACCCAGTTCTGAGGGGGCATCTGGACCTTCATTCTTCCAGATACCTTTTCTCTCTGTTTTCCACCTTCCATGAAAATCCTGAGTCTCATCTTAAAAATGGGTCCACTTAAAATGAGCTTATGACTTGGGGAGTTGAAATTAGCTGTGCACGTGTCATTTTAATTTTCCCATTGATCCGGGGGTGGGCGGAGAAGCATCAACTCCTTGTTCCACTTAGTTGTTCCATTTAGTTGTGTACTCATTGGTTGCTTGTCATACATGCTCTGACCAGGGGTCAGACCCGCGACCTCTGGTGCACTGGGTCGACACTTTATTTACTGACCCACCCGACCAGGGCACATATGTCATTTTAAAACAAAAGAGCTTCTAATTCAACCAGTGGTATTTCCCTTTTTAATGTCTTTATTTTTAAAATGATGATTGTAAAAAGTTTTGTAAAAATTCATGTTGCTTTTATATGCATCTGTATTTAAATGTTTAAACCAAAACTAACAGTTAACTCTTTCTTTCCAACCAATGTACACCAAAAAGGTCTCCACCCTGCCAGAGGTCTGATTGGCACTGCCTTTTGTTTGCCCTCAGACAAGGGTGAGTGTTGGACAAGGGCTGCACAGTGAGGAGGGACTGCCGGCACTTGGGGGTGCTGCATGCCAGGCGCGGCCGCAGGCTCTGCGGAGACCCCTGCGCTCTGAGCCACTGAAGTTGTGTCTTCCCAGGAGTGGCCGTGCCTCCTGGGTGAGTTAGCTCCCTGTCCTTTAGAGAAGTCAGCAAGTCCTCTCAGACCAGGGGTGACGTGTGCCATTCACATGGGTGCAGATCAGAAAAAGGAAATAGAAGAAAGCAGAGGCTACAGTACCCTTTCATCTTTACAAACTAACTTATTCTTTTGTTGTTGTGTTTCTCTGTGTATTGTCTTATTTTAGGAAAACTCCTCTTCCTCCTTTCAAGTTCTATAGGTTTTTATAAAGTGCATTCTGATAATACTCAGGAGCATTGATGTTTTTGTCTGTGATGACTGCTGGGCCTGCTTCTCAGTCCCCATAGCTTAGATTTTCTTTCGAAAGTAGTTGTTTCCTGGAAAGTAATTCTGTCTTAAGATGTCAGCACCTTTTGCCGATGCTACCTATGACATTACTTGGAATTTTTTAATATTAAGCAGTTCCATGCAAATATTCCTGTTTTATGGAGAGAGAACTCTCATATTCTGCTCTGTCTTGATTGCTAAATGATTTCTGAAGCCCTCATCTGGTTGTGTGCTACTTTTTTCCCTTTGGTGTAAAATACCAAAATTTTCAAAATTAGTCATCCCGGATATTGTCCATCAGTAGAATCATCGTGATCTTCTGTAGTGGTAAAAGTTTTAATTTGCGTAAATCAAAAATGGCACGTAGCTATCAAAGGATCATTCTGCATTTGTGTATGCATATGTTAAACCTCACGCTCTCTGATAACATATGCCTTTTTTTTCCATTCTTTCGGGATGTTTGTTTTATCTAAATCTGCTTATTTCTCTGCCTTAGTACACATTTTAAGACGTGTACACTATATACTAGGCTTGAAACTGGTGCTTGTTATAGGCCGATTTCTCAAACCACTTACAGTTCTCGGATTTTGACAAACAGAGTAGCTGGTGTGTTTAGAGACTGGACCGCGAAGCTCCTGCTGAGGCCGGCGAGGAGGCCCAGCAGGGACAGCTGCTGCCCCCCACGAGGGCTTCTCCCAACTTTGTTCAAGTTTATTAACTTTTTGTATTATTGACTATAAAACTTTGGTAATAAAAATGTGTATATTCTAGGCTTCAGTGTTTACATACATGTTGTCCAGGGCTGTATTCTCTTGGGTAAAGGGTCAGAATTTATGGAAACTCGTTTAGAATGCTGTGTGAATGGAATCATTTTGCAGTTAAGTGAAATTTCATTATGATCCACAAGGTCAACTTAATCCCAATGAAATTTTGTTTCCACTGAATTTATAACTAGCTGTGTGAAGTCGCTTGTTTTTAATGGTTATTAATATTTTAATTGGGTATGTTTTTTAAGTAAAAACAAAAAATAAACCATGTACATGTGAACTTGAGAAATGTCCTTGCTCTGTGTCAACAAACACTTGCCCTGCACGTGTGTTGAATGTCTCTGGGGAACGGCGGCTGAGCCCTACTGGGTACACTGGGGACCCCAGCTGCTGCGTGCCTGGGCTCCCGGCTTCCGTCGACAGGTGCGCTGGGTGGACGGATGGCCTCTCCAAACTCAGGGAGTGCTCAGCACTGAGGAATTTAGTACATCCAGAGCACACGTACATATTTTTAATACTAAAATTAATGCCAAATTTATAAAAATCAGTCATCAGCCTGACCAGGCAGTGACGCAGTGGATAGAGCGTTGGACTAGGATGTGGAAGACCCAGGTTCGAGACCCTGAGATCGCCAGCTTGAGTGCGGGCCCATCTGGCTTGAGCAAAAGCTCGTCAGCTTGGTCCCAAGGTCGCTGGCTCCAGCAAAGGGTTGCTCGGTCTGCTGAAGGCCCGCGATCAAGGCACATGTGAGAAAACAATCAATGAACAACTAAGGTTCACAACGGCAACGAAAAACTAATGATTGATGCTTCTCACCTCTCTCCATTCCTGTCTGTCTGTCCCTATCTATCCCTCTCTCTGACTCTCTCTCTGTCCCTGTAAAAAAAAAAAAACAAAAGAAAAACATCAGTCATCAAAGTTATTCTTCAGGATTCTGCGGTGAACCTATGTTTCACAATGTGTGTCACTGGTAGCAACAAAACCTCCAAATTAAAATATGAAACTAGATCCTGAAGCCAGCAGGAGTTTTTAAACGGCCCACCTTTCAGGTCACCTGCAACTTTCCATAGCCAAGTGCGGAGTGTTGGTGGTGTGCGCTCCAGTCCCAGGAAGCGGCCCGGTGCCCTCCGTGAGTTTTAGCACCTGTAATGCTGGAGCCCCCAGGACGCATTGTTAGCGTCCCCGTTCTACAGAGAAGGCCACTGAGCAGACAGACTCTGAGAGCTGGGTCAGGGACTCCCAGCAGCGTGCGTGCGTCGGGAGCGGGGACCTGAACCTGATCATGACCCCAGCTCCCCAGCTCTACAAGTAATGGCTGAGTGTTGCTGAAACACGGGAGGGTTTCTAGCATCACTTGCTGTGGAATTCCACCATCAACTCTTCCTAGGTTCATAAAGATGAGATCGTTTCGAGGTTCAGGATTTCTGTGTCATGAACTAGTGCTGGTTCAGCATCCCTGATGAAAGAGGCCCCCAGAATTCCATAGTGTCACGTGGTGGCAGCCGCAGGTTCCCGGGGTGGCGCCTCTGTTCTCCATGTGTTGAGTTTAGAGCACCTTTCCCCGGCAGTGTGTTGATATTTTCAGTTAGGGAAGTGAAGATGTATCAAGCCTGTGCTCTTTGTAAGAGACTTCTGGGGTCTGGGTGTGGATCTGACTTTATCCCCCCTACAAATGTCCCCTCGCTGTGCTGGTTTAGTGAATGGCAGAGTGGGGGTGGGGAAGTGCTCCAGGTCTAATCATGTTCTGTGCTGGAGGCAACACTGTCTTTCTGTCCATCTAGAAGCTACATTACATAGATGTAGCAACAATGTAAAGCAGTACATGCACACACCAGGCTAGTTCTTCTAGTTCTTTCGTTTTACCATCTTAAATCCCACCTCAGCTCCCTACTCTCTGCAAGAAGCAGATTACAAAGGGACTTTTCTGGTAAAAGTGAACTATGGTCCTTGAGCTCACAGGCACGGAGCACAAGAAAGAGTCAGTGTTATCACATGAGAGTCAAGCTATCTCATGTTTCCGTACTTGGGCCAGCTGATGGAGGGGGGTCAGAGCATGAGGACTCCCCCCATCAGACAGGATGGAGAACTGAGGCTGTTCCCAGCCCTTTCTGCTTCCTTCACCTCTAATTTTTTTTCAAAATACTGATTTCCTTTTAGTGATAACTCATCCATCTTTAAGGGTTGAGAGGACATCGTAGCTAAGATAATGTAGTTGCCGTTTAACTATTTTAACTGAATTTTACTCATGACTTTTTTAGCATTTGTGTCTATTTATTAGCTTTACATTTACATTTTCAGATCCATCTCTAAAAAACAAGTTGATGGAAGGAAGAATTACAGCTTTGAAGTTATGTTGATAAGTAAAATAGCCAGTACTGATATTTGCAGAACAGGATTTATTTTCCGAACGATCATGAACAAGGTGCATAGTTCGCCTAGCTTTCCTTCTATGCTGTTTTCAAATCAAGCGTTTTTATTTGCGGTTTTCTAAGACAGTTGTTCTGAGTTGACGAGTAGATGTTCGTTTTACTTCAGACACAGTATTTCCAGAAGCACCCAGAGGTACGTCCACGCTTGTATTGCTTCCCGATCCTGGCCCAAAGACGATTCAGTGAAACGTTGGGATCTTGTCCAGAGAAAGCCTGAAACTAAAACCAAACAAACACAAACAGGTGGTTTATCAGTGATTCAGAGTCCTGCATGAAAAAGAAATGTTAATCAAGATATTGGACCCCTCTTCTTCTTCTCTGGGATTTAATTGCAGTAAGAGATCATCGTGGGGGCTGCAAGGGTTCCCAGGTCCTGTGCCCGCATGGTGTGCTTAGCCCTGCGACTGCAGAGACTTTGCCTACACACTCATTGACCTGTTTCTACTCAAATAATCTGTTAGAGACAACTTCTAGACATCTGTTATCTTCTGCGTAAAACATCTTTCTGTCTTCAAATTAACTTCTTGGACACTTTCTTTATTCTAGAATTTTCATGAGCAAATCTTACAAACCCTCGTGTGATTTTAGAGTCTTTAACCATAATCGTTCTATTGAGAAGACTAACATATTTAGTCACACGTGGAAACCACACCATCCCTTCCCAGGTGGTTCACCCCAGGTGAGGCCTCAGGTGCTGGGGGCCAGCCATCTCCAGGACTGAGGTTTCTAGAGTCTGTTTTTACAAGGGTATTAACGACTGCTATACCGAAAAAGACGTTTCTGATCAACGTGTTTGGGAAGTGCTTGGTGAAAGTTAAATAAGCGTAGCTTGTGATTTCCTGGCCTTCAGTGTGCTGCTGTACACAGGGAGTCACCAGGACAGGCAAGGGGCTGGCTCGTGGGACTGGTGTGCCCAGGAAACACTGATTTGGAGTTGGGGGAGGGGAAGGAGTAAAATCAAGTACAGGTTTTCCTTCAGCGTACAAGATGCTCCATGAGCTGTGCCTCACCTCTCACCGTTCCATATCCCCCATCATTCCCTACCACAGCCTCCCTGTTCTGAGCCTGTTCCTCCTCTTGGGCGTTGCACTGCTGTGCTTCTCAGACCTCGATTTGCAAGTCACCCAGGGCCCTGGTAAGCTGCAGATTTGAGTTCCTTGGGTGCTGGGGGTGGGGTCTGAGAGTCACCCTTTCTCACCAGGGCAGCTGGTCCGCTGACCGTGTGTAGAGGTGACAGAAGGAGAGCACAGGTGGATGACAAACTCTAGAGCAGGGACCTTACCTATCTTCTGTAACAATGTATCCACAACAGGCACTTGGTGAGTTCTGCTTCACGTCTCATATGCATCAAAATTTAGAGAGATTAATGCTTTGAAATAACTATAACCGGACAGTTATTTTAAGGTATGGTTTCTACCAGGGACACTATCTAGTTCATGAATTTAAGGTCCTCTATAAAGTCAGGATGTAGAATGTTCACCTTTTTTAACTTAACTCATACTCACCTTGTTTGTGATTCCTCTTGGGTTAAAAATGTTAGTACCAGGATCTGGAAAAACAATATTTTGAAACTATTCATCATCATATCTATTGTTTATATTTCTTGCTTATTTTATTTAAAATATACAAAATATAACATTACTAAATATCTAGTTACTGGCCTTCCTTTTGATTTGTTTTTGTTTTGGGGGGGTTTGTTTGCACAGCGGTGATACTTAACCTGCGGCCAGATAAGCAGGCAATTTTGTTATTTTTTACCTACAGACTTCACAAACAGCACTGCGTTATTCCTCAACTTACCATTTTAGTAGCTTATAAAAAAATATATAACAAATGAACTCCTTTCTATTAAGCAATGCCTATTTTAAAATCCCCACTTTTCTCCAGAATGCCCCGGGCATTTGTATCAATGCTTAGGGAAGTACGGTCATGGGGAGGGGGGGCAGGCATGCCTTGCTTTATTGTCTTTGCTTTGTCGCACTTCCCAGACCTGCAGTGTTGACAAACCGGAGGACTCCAGCAGCAGCCTGCATTGAGCAGGTCTGTCGATGGGCCTTTTTCCAACAGCATTTGCTCACTTCATGTCTTTGTGTCCACCTTTTGGTCACTCTCCCAATCTTTCAGAGTTTTTCTTGATTGTTATATTTGTTATGGTGATCTAGGATCAGTGATCTCCGATGTTGCCATTGAAACTGTTTTTGGAATGCCACAAACCACACCCATGGAAGACGGTGACAAAATGGCTGGTCCACCAACCAGCCGTTCCCTTGTCTTTCTCCCTCTCCCGAGACCTCCCTATGCACTGAGACACAGTGATATTGAAATCAGGCCAATTAATAACCCTGCAGTGGCCTCTGAGTGTTCACATGATAGGAAGAGAGGCTCATCTCTCGCTTTAACCCAAAAGCTTGAAGGAGTTAAGCTTGGTGAGGAAGTCCTAGGAGCTGTGATAGGCCCAGTGCTAGGCCACCTGGGCCAGTGGGCCAAGTTGTGAATGCAAAGGGTAAGCTTTAGAAGCAACCTAGAAGTGCTACTCCAGTGAACACACAAATGAGAAGAAATTAAACCAGCCTCATTGCTGATTTGGAGAAAGTTTTAGTGACGGGACGTCAAAAAACGTTCCTTAAGCCACAAGGTCCTAATTCCTCAATTCTGTGAAGGCTGTCAGAGGCTAAGAAGCTGCTGAAGGAAAGTTTGAAGCTGCCTGAGGTTGGTTCATGATGTGTAAGGAGAGAAGCCATCTCCATAACATTAGAGTGCAAGGTGAAGCAGCAGGTGCTAGTGCAGAAGCTGCAACAGGTTATCCAGAAGGTCTAGCTGAGGTGATTCATGAAGGTGGCTACACTGCACAACAGGTTTCAGTGCAGATGAGACAGCCTTGTATTGGAAGAAGATGCCATCTAGGACTTTGCTATCTAGAGAGAAGTTAGTGCCTGGCTTCAGAGGACAGGCTGACTCTCTTGTTAGGGGCTCATGCAGCTGTGACTTTGGGTTGAAGCCAGTGCTCATATACCAAACTGAAAATCCTAGGACCCTTAAGAATATGCTCAATTTGCCCTGGCCGGATAGCTTGGTTGGTTAGATCATCGTCCTGAAGCGCAGGGGTTGCCAGTTCAATCCCCAGTCAGGGCACATATAGGAAAAGTGCCTTGTTCCTCTCTCTCTTTCCCTCTCTCACAAAATCAATAAATAAAAATTAAAAAAATAAAAATAATATGCTCAATCTACTCTGCCTGTGCTCTATTCTATAAATGGACAACAAAGCCTGGCTGACAGCATATCTGTTTACTACATGGTTTTACTAAATATTTTAAACCCACTCTTGAGACTAATTGCTAAGGAAAAAAAGATTCAAAATATAACTACTCATTGACAGTGCACCTGTTCACCCAAGAGCTCTGATGGAGATGGACAATGAGATTCATGTTGTTTCATGCCTGCTAACAACATTCATTCTGCGGCTCATGGATCAAGGAGTCGTTCAACCCTCAAGTCTCATTGTCTAAGACAGGGGTGCCCACACTTTTTCAGCTTGCGAGCTACTTATAAGATGATCAAGTCAAAATGACCTACCTACAATAAAAATGCAAAACATAAATTTATTTCTTCTATATTATCATTATTTAAGTTACTATTATTACTATTTAATATTGTGTATTCTTCTTTCACCTTTCTCCTTCTCAGCTCTCTTTTCGGAGGAAAGTCAATGTCATGGTTTTTATGAACAGTCCGAAAAAGCTGCTCCACATTTCCCTTCTTTGGAATAGCAATGGCACGCAGACAGATGAGGCAAACGCACTTAGAATATGACATAGTGAAAAAAATCCCCTCCCATTCTGTATGAAAGTGGTAGGTTTTAGGCTTCTTACTCGGACCAGCTAGGCACTCATTTTTATACCCTTTGTTGTATTTAGTTTAAATAAATTGAAGGCTAACTACGCAGCAATGTAACTGCACAAGTTAGCGCATGCGTAGGGTATCAAAAGTTCAGACGTCAAATTGGCTACCCTGTATGCCAATCAAAAGACAAATGTCTTTTTAATGCCATGAGATCTACCCACACTTCATTCGCGATCGACGTATTGAGCACCCCTGGTCTAAGAAATACATTTTGTGAGGCTCTAGCTGCCATAGATTGTGATTCCTCTGACGGATCTGGGCAAAGTCAGTTGAAAACCTTCAGGAAAGGATTCCCTATTCTAGATGCCATTAAGAACATTCATGATTCATGGGCAGAGGTCAAAATATCAACATTAACAGGAGTTTGAAAGCAGTTAATCCCAATCCTTATGGATGACAGACGGGTTCAAGACTTAAGTGAAGGCAGTAATGGCAGAAGTGGGGGAAACAGCGAGAGAACCAGAATTAGAACTGGAGTTGGAAGTTGTGACTGAATTGCTTTAATACATGGCAATGTGTGTAAGACTTGAATGGATGAGAAGTTGCTTCTGTGGATGAGCAGATGAGCAGAGAAGGGGGTTTCGAGAGATGGACTCCATTTCAGGTGAAGATGCTCTGAGGACTGTGGAAATGACTATGAAGGATTTAGAGAGTATTACATAAACTTAGTTGATAACGCAGCGGCAGGGTTGGGAGGACTGACTCCAGTTTTCAGAAAAGTTCCACTGTGGGTAAAACGCTATCCAACAGCATCACAAGTTCCAGAGAAAGTGTTGGTGAAAGGAAGTGTCAGAGGATGAAGCAGATTCCATTGTCTTTTTTAAAGAAATTGCCACAGCTACCTCAGCCTTCAGCAGCCACCACCCTGATCAGTCAGCAGCCATCGATATGAGGCAGGACTGACTCTCCACCAGAGAAAAAGATTGCTTTGCTCAAGGCTCAGATTATTGTTGGGGCCCTGGTCAGTTGGCTCAGTGGTAGAGCATCGGGCCGGCGTTTGGAAGTCCCAGGTTTGATTCCCGGTCAGGGCACACAGGAGAAACACCCATCTGTTTCTCCACCCCTCCCCCTCTCACTTCTCTCTCTCTCTCTCTCTCTCTCTCTCTCTCTCTCTCTCTCTCCACCTCCCATCCTGCAGCCATAGCTCGATTAGAGAGAGTTGGCCCGGGGCACTGAGGATGGCTCCATACCCTTTGCCTCAGACACTAAAAAAATGGCTACAGTTGCAATGGAGCAAGGACCCCAGATGGGCAGAGCATCGCCCCCTAGTGGGCTTACCCGGTGGATCCCAGTGTGTGGGGGGGAGATACAGGAGTCTATCTCTGCCTCCCCTCCTCTCACTAAATTAAAAAAAAAGATGATGGTTGCCATTTTTTAGGTAAGGTATGTACATTTTTAAAGACATATGCTACTGCCCACTTGAGAGAATGCAGTATTATATAAACATAACTTTTACGTGCCCTGGGAAACCAAAAGTTCATTTTATTGTGTGATTGGCTTTATTGCAATGTTTGCTTTATTGCAGTGGTTTGGAACCAAACCCACAACAACTCAAGAGGCCTGCCCATGGTAAACGCTGAAACCTTACTGATTACTTTGTGTGGGGCTGTGCTGAACATCTGACTTGCCTTTACCCATTGACTCCTCACCATAACCCCATGAGGTGGGTATTTCTGTCATCCAGCTTACTGATTAAGAAACCGAGGCACAGAAAGATTAAGTAATTTAAAATTTCAGTAAATGGGAAACCAGGATTTACAACCGCACTTGTTAGAGACTGTCATAGTACCCTCCTCCCCCCCAAATAAAATTCAGTCCAGAAAAAGAATTCCCCGTGGTGCCAAGTAGAGCGTGATGCCCCAAAGGAGTTGCTGGGCAGAGGGAAGAGAGGCTAGCAGAGGGAGGCCTGACACCAGGAAGGGAGTATGTGGGTTATCAGTGTCCTTATTTTATGTAGCTTGTCTTGATGCTCCAAAATAGAGCTTTACCTCATCTAAGAGAGGAGAGTAGAGAGGAGCCATAGAATCAGACAACCTGTGACTACCAGAATCCTCTTACCTGCTTCCCTGAGACTGTCACCTGTCTCTGCGCCCAGCATGGCCAGCAGCCCGTGTAGAAGGGGCGCTCTGTCCAGTGCGTCTGCAGTCGATCTTACGCCTCCACCAGGTGCTGCACAGAGTAAGGACAGGCATCAGTGACACAATTCCTTTTTCGGTTCCTTCTGTTCCTGATGGCCTTTTTTTGGGTGGAGGGGGAGGTACCAATGACAGGGAGATGGTACTAGAAAAGCTTCAATTGCTAAGTTGGTGATTTGTCACTAGTGGTGTGTTAATAGAGAAGTGTAAGGGCTGTAGTCCAATATACGAGCCAGCAGGACCACAAATCAAGAGAAATGGACCCACTTCTCACTGCCGCCTAGGGGACCTGCCAAGCTGTCAGCTGCCTCGAATCAGAGGGTAGCGTTGAGTCACGGGGCCAGTTAAGAACGTTTCCACTAAAAAGTGACTCTTCATTGTTTCTATTTTTATTAAGTTTTTTAATATATTGATTGATTTTAGAGAGAGAGGAAAACCATCAATTTGTTCCACTTATTTTGCATTCATTGGTTGATTCTTGTGTGTGCCCTGACTGGGGATCGAACCTACCACCTTAGCATATGAAGACAACATCCTAACCAGCCGTGCTACCCGACCAGGGCTTCCTTGTTTCTGTTAATCTACTGCTGTCTCTTGCTTTTGGAGACTCGGATGCTGAAATGGGAAAGGAAAATCGAGGACTGGTTTTCTAAAGGACAAGATTACGTTCTTCCTGTTGAACAGGTAAGAGGGAATTGGCTCTTATCCTTCTGTTTTTCAAGAGTCAGATACAGCTGTTATTAGACAGGAGTCAGCTTTGAAATGCTCTTTAAAGAACCTGATAGTAACATTTCCAGTGTGAAATATGGCGAGCTTACGGCCTATGAGCGGGATGGTACGTGAGAACCACGAGGGAAATGGCAGGAGAGGTACAGGGAGAGTGAATGTGAGTGTGGGGTGCATGGGGAGTGCGTGTGAGGTGCGTGGGGGGTGCGTGGAGAGTGCGTGTGGGTGCGTGGGGAGTGCGTGTGGGAGTGTGTGTGGGGTGCGTGGGGAGTGCGTGTGAGGTGCGTGGGGAGTGCGTGTGGGGTGTGTGGGGGATGCGTATGGGGTGTGTGGGGTGGAGTGCACGTGGGGTGCAGGGAAGTGTGGGGGGGGGTTGAGGGGAGTCCATGTGGGGAGAGCGTGTGGGGTGTGGAGACTTGGACCCCGGGGCAGCCCCCTGGGGCAGGTGCTCCCGAGCTGAGATTGGAGGCTCTGGGAGCCATGGAATACCTGCATGCTTGCAGCATACAGATACTTAGCTACAACCTCCACTGAAAGACAGTGAACAAACCATCCAAGCACATTCACAGTATTTCTGAAGAACAGTAATGAAACCCTATGAAATCTGGCCACATGAAAGTGTTCATGTCATAACGGATCATTTATGGAGAAAGAAACTAATGAGAAAAAACTATTTCAGGCCAAAACTCGACAGTAAGATGCCACCTGTTTAGAATTTTAAAGAGATAGCTATACTCCCTTCATGTAAGTTCCTTAATGATTTTTTAAAAATAATTTTTAATTTCCCCTAAGTTTTTAAAAATCATAATAATGCCATGCACATTTTTGAAGATGGCGGTAATATCTGAATATTTATTCTTGAGTTCGTCCTGTGTTTTTTCACTGGTCGTCTTTAAATAGCAGAGATTCAATAAAGTTAATGCTTGTTTTTGGCCATTAAAATGACTGCCACTGAGGGGCTCAGTGACCCCAGAAGTGACCGTGCAGGACTAACAGTGCTCGACAGTTAGCAGAAAACTGCTTGGGAGAAACTTTATAGAGGCTAGAAATGATCATCAAAGCAATGGCTCAGAGCTTTTTTTCTTTTTAATTTATTTAAAGAAAAATATCTGAAAGTGCCCAGAGTTAAAGACAAGATAAAATCCAGTTAAAATGTTTATGGAACCTAATCCTGAAGCATCGATCATCTTTCTAATTTCTTAAATTAAGAGGTAATAGCAAAATAGGTATCTGCTTGACCCATACATTCTTAAAAATCCAACTTACAGACTTGACTCGAATGCACTGGGCATCAAAAAGAAAAAGATAAATGCCGTACTTGGAAATCTGTGACATCCCTAGCTCCAGCTGGTCACTGTTTTAAGTTTTTAATATACATTTTTGTTCCAAATAACACAAAACAGATGATTAATTTTTAACTTAAAGTAATAGAGGATAAAATGTAAATGTTTTTAATCTACAATTGGAACAACCAAATGCTACATTCAACCAGTTCATTGAAAAGAAACACAAAAAGAATGTGTATACCATTTTTTAATGTAGTATAATTTTTCAAATTAAAAAACCTGACCAAAACCGAAAGTTTGAATCACAGAATCACAGCAGTGAAATGAAATGAGCACTTCTACTTCCCTTCCACTCTTATATTTTGGAAAGAGGAAAAACCGTATCCATTTCTGAATGTGAACTGTGCTATAAGCATCCTCAAGTATTCTTTTCATAGCATGCATTATTCATTTAACACTACTCCTTTTAAGCAAGAATTCCCATCCTTATCTCTAGCATTGCCATTTAAGATCCTTGCTCTGAAGGCTCTTTGAAGGCAAACACAAGGGAAGAAAACCCATCTTACCGGAGAGCTGCAGGGGCTCTTCCCTGGAGTCAAGGACTGGGAGAGAGAAGAGAGGACTCACGCATCCTAGGAAAAGCAGGCAGGAGACCAGCTTATACATGACGGGCAGCAGATGGAAGGCTTCCCTCTTGGCTTCTGTCATCCAGAACTTCCCGTTTGCTCCTTCTCATTCCGCGATCTGCAACTATATATATTATCCTATGACCTCATACCATCCCCTCCAAAAAAAAAAACAAAACACCAAATCAATTTATTGGCTATGGAACGAAAAGGCAATCACTTTGCATTGATGTAATTATTTTCAAGGTTACAACTCATAGACAATAAATTGAATGCCTTGTCGCCTAGTGTACAAAGTAGATATTTAAAGAAAGGACAGTTAAGTTTATAGGTCTGGCAAAAGGAATGACTTAGAGCAATAACTCATGAGTGAAAGAAAGGGTGGGACACAGCCAGAGTGGCCAAGGCAGAGACATGGATTTATGAGTCCCAGCACAAGTGACGCAGAGCAAGACATGAAATGTGCTTGGTTTCCTTTTTCTAACCTTTCACGAGTGAATAGATGGACTGTCGTGTTCAGGGCCGCCGTGCCTGAAGAATGATGGTGTGTGGATTAAAACTTAAACCAGTTATTTGAAATAGTGCAGGGGAAAGCCTGAAGCCGGACTAGTTCCCCTCTGAGACCAGAGATGCGTCTTGAGTAGGTCCAGCATCTTCTCTGTCTAAACAAGTCCGCTCTAGCCCCAGAGAAGCCCGGACCCAGGGCCAGTGTTCCTTGGGAAGATGCTCAGTTGTTCAACTCTCAAGACCACAGATGGTGTGTAGAATGAGGTGGGATTAAGACCAGTTTAACTATATGACCAAATCAAAGACAGGATGTTAGTAGATAACCTCTTCCCCAATCTCTGTCACCAGCCACTGCATGCTCCACAGGAGGTGGTGACAGTCATCTGAATATCAACAGAGGAAAATATAAGTCAACAGACAGGGGATGTTAAGTAATCTTCATAACCCCACCACCACTACTAAAATCCAGGAAGGCTGTCATTCAAAAAGCGATGTTTTGAGGAATACATACAAACTCTTTGTGACTTTGGATTCAACACTGATTTCTTAAATATACACAAGCAAGCCAAAAATAAGTAGATAAAATGGACTTCATAAAAAGAAAATGGTGCCTGACCTGTGGTGGCGCAGTGGATAAAAGCGTCGACCTGGGAACACTGAGGTCGCCAGTTCAAAACCCTGCACTGGTCCGGTCAAGGCACATATGGGAGTTGATGCTTCCAGCTCCTCCCCTCTTTCTCTCTTTCTCTCTCTCTCTCTCTCTCTCTCTCTCTGTGTGTGTGTGTGTGTGTGTGTCTCCTCTCTAAAATGAATAAAAGAAAAAGAAAAAGAAAATGGTGTAGATACGTTAAAACGCACAGCAAACATCCAGGCTCAAACATCAGTGGGTTTTGTACATACACGTGGAACCAGGTCAAACTACAAGTCCGTGGGTCTTCAGAGGAGGACAGCAACTTTCCTTCAAGTTGGGTATTATTCCTCCTCAGTGAGGAATCAAGAACAGGCCTGAACACCTCGCTGGTATTTCTAGAATTTTGCTGCTGTGCACCACCCAGCCGGTACCAGCCAGCCTGGTCCTCCAGGCTGCCGGATGCCCCACCAGCCCCAACCCCACACAGAACGCACGTCCCCTTCGCACGCGAGTCAGATCATATCAGTTCTTTGCTTAAAACCTCATACTGACCTGGACGTAAAAGTTAAACCTGCAGGATTGCTACAAAGAAAAAAAAAACATGAACACACTCAGAGCCTTCAGGTAGGCAGATAGTTAGTTCTCAGGACACCATGTAAGAAAGAAATAGATAAATTGACCTTCATCAAAATTAGAAACATCTGCCGTTTGAAAGATACGGTTAAGAAAATTGGAAGACCTGCTGCTCCTCTGAGAAAGAGTCATAAAGCACATGCCTGGCAAAAAAAGATGTCTCCAGGATATATATATATATATATATTTTAAAAAAACCACAACTCAATAAGGTGACCACCCAGTTAGAGCAATGAGCAAAAGCTTTGAACAGGTGCTTCCCAAGAGAAGGTTTACACGTAGCTCATGAGGACATTAAAAAAATACTCAGCATCATTTCACCAGAGAAATGCAGATTTCCTTCTAAGGCAAGAACGCACAAACCGCACAGCCCAGCAGTTCCTCTGTTACACACCCAGGCGAGATGCAGACGTGCAGCGACCCACACTCATGCACACGTGTGCATGTCCGCTGGGATGGAAGGAGGTCATCCTCAGACTCACCCGCCCACTCAGACATCTCAGGGCCTACAGTGTGCCAGCAGCCAGGTGGGGGACAAGCCACCAGCCAAGGGGACAGAAAGTGGCCCTCAAGGGCCTGGCAGCCGGATGGGGGCAAACAGAAACCACTTTGAGCGTATGAAAAACAAGTGTGTAGCAAAGATTTGGGATAACTTCTAGAATCCAAGGAACTAACTGCACGACCCCCTCCTTTATGTGACTGGACTCCCCACTTAGTCTCTGTCTCTCTCTGCCCCCACTCTGTCTCTCTTTTTCTCTGTTTCCATGGTTTCTTGCCTTTCCGCCTTCCTGTCTATACAGATCTCATTCTTTATTCTCTTGGCAAGAACTGGTTTTCTTTTCCACATCTACTTGGCCAAACGTAAGCCCCACTGCCAAAATTTCCCTTTCTTCAGTTCGAGCGATCAGCTCAGACACGTCACCGCATACTTACGTCAAGTTTGCAAACTCCTAAGGGAGAGGCTCTCCACAGCCCGGCCCCACTAGGCTTTTGCCGAACACCCCCTGCAAAAGGTCAGCTCTTTGCAACAGAGAGACCTGTGGCCCCAACGGACACCCCAATGGAATATAATACAGCAAGGGCCAAAATATACCTGATAAGCCTGCTTTCAGAAATAACACAGCAGAAGCAAAGAATTACCTATAGGCACCCAATTTGGGCCTAAATGCCCCAAATCAGTGTATAAGTTAGTAGATTACAGAGTTCATGCACTTTTAGCTATTGTGAAAATGGTAACTAAAGGTGATAGAAAACTTAGAACATAGAATAACATTAAAGAATTAGAATGTGCCTGACCTGTGGTGGCACAGTGGATAAAGCGCCGACCTGGGAACACTGAGGTCGCCAGTTCAAAACCCTGCACTGGTCTGGTCAAGGCACATATGGGAGTTGATGCTTCCAGCTCCTCCCCCCTTTCTCTCTCTCTCTCTCTTTCTCTCTCTCTCTCTCTCTCTCTCTCACTCTGTGTCTCCTCTCTAAAACTGAATAAAAGAAAAAAGAAAAAGAATTAGAATGTAAGGTAATTGACACTATGTACAAAAATGGTGACTATTTGGACAAGAACTGATATGTAATAGTACACATTCAACATAATTGTGTTAAGGTAAAGAAATTTTTTTCTTAAAATGCTATTTATACATATCTATTACATGTGTATATGTATCTGTGTGTGTGTGCATGTGTTTTTGTGTATGTCCATGTGTATGGTGTCTGTGCATCTGTGTGTGTGTGCGTGCATATGTATCTGTGTATTTATTATGTTTGTGTGTATCTGTGTGTGTGTGTTTGTGTGTATGTGGGTGTGTGTGTGTGTCTGTGAAGCAGTCATGGAGGAAGGTCCCCGGTGAGGTGAGAAGCTGCCAGGCAGTGAGAGTCCGGCGCTGTCTGTGCCCCGAGGACGTTTCAGAGAGAGGCGGGTGAACAGCAGACTTCTCTTTGAGAAAGAGGCTGCCTGCCAAACTTTGTCACCCTGGGTGACTCAGGGGCGCCTCTGACAGTTAGTAGTAATGGCTTTACAGCGTGGCCTAATTAAGTTACTACCAAACGCTTAAGCCTCAAAGAAAATTAGCTTCTTCCCTTCAACAGGCTGTCAATGACAATGTCACCTTGTCCCAGCAGTGCACTGTGGGCCTCATTGCCTACAGACGCTCCCTGTGTTCAATAATACAGCTTTGTGTTTATGTCAGGACACATACGAACAATGATCGCCTTTCATAGGAGGTGCGGTCCCTTTCGTTAATATAAAATTATTTGTTTTAAGTAAGAGAAGTATTTTTGTTTAATGAAGAAGCAAAATGCTAACAGGACCTATTTGGGGTGACTTGTGCCCATAAAGCACCAGTGTCCAGTAGATGAGTGTCGAAGTCACAACCTCTTTTTAGTCCTGTTCTGAAATGGATCTAAGTTTGCCCTCTCCTGCTATCTTCACCCTCTTATCACATGGGCATGACTTTTTAAAAAATATTTTGATTGCCTGACCAGGCAGTGAAGCAGTGGATAGGGTGTTAGACTGAGATGCGGAGGACCCAGGTTTAAAACCCCAAGGTGACTGGCTTGAGTGTGGGCTCACCAGCTTGAGCTCAGGGTCACTGGCTTGAGCGTGGAATCATAGACATGACCCCATGGTTGCTGGCTTGAGTCCAAAAATTGTTGGCTTGAGTAAGGGGTCACTGACTCTGCTGGAGCCCCCCTCCCCCCGGTCAAGGCACATATGAGAAAGCAATCAGTGAACAACTAAGGTGCCGCAACAAAGAATTGATGCTTCTCATCTCTCTCCCTTCCTGTCTGTCTGTCCCTATCTGTTCTTCTCTCTGTCTCTCTCTGTCACAAAAAAAGAATGTTTAAACAGTTTTTCCACTGATTTGAGAGAGAGAGAGAGAAGCATGAACTCGCTGTTCTACCCAGTCATTCCATTTAGCTGTGCACTCATTGATGGCTTCTCCTGTGTTCCTGACTGGGGACGGAATCCAACCCCAGGGTGCCAGGACAGTGCCC
Organism: Rhynchonycteris naso; assembly: GCA_037038555.1. NCBI lineage: Eukaryota > Metazoa > Chordata > Mammalia > Chiroptera > Emballonuridae > Rhynchonycteris > Rhynchonycteris naso. The sequence continues at coordinate 232,563,595 of CM072997.1, read as the reverse complement.
TGTCCACTGGGCCACCAGGCCAGGGCATGCGGACATTACTTTGGAATATACTGTTTATATTGACTGTCCTCAGGCCTCATGAGGCTCCATGTGGAGGAGCTAATAAAAGTGACCTCGTCAAGTGCCTAACAGCTGTCAGAACTTCCTCAGTGAGGAGCATCCCATCATCTGGGACGACCCGTCAGGAATGTGTCTGTGCCCTTCAACTCCTGCAATGCTCATACCCGTTTTAGGCAGATGTGGGTCTATGGAAGTTCGGGATTTCTGAAACCAACACAGTTCACCTCCGGTTGATGGTGAGAAGGAGAAATCGAGGCAGAGGTAAGATGAAGAGCGTGCTCTGGGAGGAGGTAGTCAGTCATGATGGAGGCCGCTGATGAGGAACACCCGGTGGGTTCCAGCTGGCAATGTGGGATCCTGCAACACTGACGAGAGCGGTTTGGGTGGCATCTAGGGCGCTGGAGGGCTGGTTGGGACGGGTTCAGTAAGAATGGGAAAGGAAGTAGGGGCAGTGACCAGACTACCTTTTAAGGAGCCTTGCTGAGAAGGGAACAGGGCTGGGCGGCAGTTGAGGGAGGACCAGGATAGGAGAGATGGTTGGAGAAGGGCGATATCACAGATGACTTTCTGGGCTGCATGCACAACCAGATCTGCCTTTTGCACATGGCACCCTCGTGGTGACCTATGCAGTGGAGCCAAGTGCCTGGTGCCTGACCCCAGCCTGTGCAGCGTCAACTGGCCGCTGTGGAGTCCCCGTTCCCCCAGATGGAGGTAGAAGCGAGCATGCCCACAGAGATGGCTGGCTGCCCACGACTCCTGGCAGGTTTTCGAGTGTGATGAACACACAGCACCAAATCTCTGTGGTGGTAACCAGGTTTTAGACTTCAAGATCTCCCTGGGTGCCTAGTGCCAGAATATAATAAAATATCTCTTCATTCTGAGAAAAGTCCTTACAGTGGCCTGCCAGGGCTGACCTCACCCACCATGGTTCTCCAGCCTGTCAATTCTCCTCCACGCTTATTTCCACCCCAGGGCCTTTGCATTGGCTGTCCCTGTAGCCTGGAATGCTGTGCCCCAGACAGATAGCTACATGGCGTTCACTTACTTGAAGTCTCTGCTCATGGGGCCCACCCTGACAACCTTTATTTAAAGCCACAACCTACCCTCTTTCCTTCTGCATTGCCCGCCCCCTGACCCAGTCTATTTTAAACGTTTTCCCTTATCACACTTTACTTACTTATTGTGTTTGTTGGGGTTATTATGAAGGCAGCAGGCATCTCTGTCTCTTTTGCTCACCCTGAGTTCCTAGAACAGTGCCTGGCACATGGTAGGTGCTCAAACACTATTTGCTGAGTGCATCAATTTTTGGACGTCCTTTTAACCTAGTGCATGGATTCTCTATTTTATCTAGCCAGAGCTTATTGCCTCAGTCATCTACTGCTGTGTAAGAAACCACCCCAACCCTTTGTGGCTTAAGACAATCACCATTTAATTGGCTCATGATTCTGGATGTCAGCAATTTGGACAGGGTTCACAGGGGGCTTCAGATGGCATCTCAGGGCAGTGCCAGGGCAAGAACAGAAGCTGCAGGGTTTCTGGAGAGAGGCCCAGGCTCTGAAGGCCCTCAGATTCATTTCCACTACATGCCCCTGGTCAAAGCAAGTCCCCGGACCAGGCTAGACTCAACAGCTGCTGTATGAGTCTGCTCGGGCTGCCATAACAAAATACCATAGACCAAGTGGCTTCAACAATAGAAATTTATTTTCTCACAGTCTTGGAGGGCGGAAGTCCAAGACGAAGGTATCGGCAAGGTGGGTTCCTCCTGAGACCTCTCTCCTTGGCTTGCAGATGGCTGTCCCCCCTGCTGTGTCCGCGCGTGGTCTTTCCTCTGCGTGTGCACCCCTGCGCCCCTCTCGTCCTAAGGACATTCATCTTACCTGAATCGCCTCTTTAAAGTCCCGATCTCCAAATGCAGCCACATTCTGAGGGACTTGGATTAGGACCTCAACACATTGTGGGGGTGGGGGTGGGGGGACGACACAGCTCAACCCACAACAGGTGGTGGGACAGCAGAGGAGACACGTTGCCAAGGGCGCCGTGTCCGGGTGGAGAAATGTTGCAGTCGGCCCGCTTACCAAACCGGCCCTCATCCTCTTGCCCAGACACCTGTTTCTAGAGCCTCTTCACAGCCCGGCTGGGCAGGAAGTCAGACCTGGCACTGGTTGGGTGACGGTCCTAAATTTAGGGTTCTAATTTCCCTTCAGGCTGAGGAGGCAGTGGTAGAGTCCACCCACCAGCCCCTGCTGAGGCAGCATGCCAGTTGGGGGAGTTTAGACATTTAGGAGGACGGTGAGGGCCCTGCCAGCCCAGGAGACATGACCCACCATCGCCAACAGGCCTGTCGCCCCCAGTGAGAGCTGGCAAGCCCCTGGGTGACAGCCAGCACAGAGCCTCCATAGGCCCGGCACCCTCTATAAGTGGGATAGTAGTGAGGTCAACGCTGATGCTGGTGCCCTTGGCTCTGTGCACTGCGGGCAGCCCATGTCTGAGTCTCCAGGAGAGAGGGACAAACCTCTGGTGACAGCCCTGCTCTTCAGATGACAGAAGTAAGCCCGCCTGCGGTCAGAAAGCCTGCCAGGATCCCGCGGCAGGTCAGCGCCAGTCCTGCCGTGGGGACCCAGGCCTGGCTGCGCTGTTTGTTTTGCTGCACTGACATCCTTCAATGAGTGGAAGGTGGGGGGCGGTGACTGATCCCTTTTTGAGGGTAGCCCTGGATGCTCAGGAGTCCCTGCATGGCATGGGTGCCCAAGAGGACCAACTTTGTGGAATTACACTAGGATGCTCACCCACCCCTTCCCTGAAACAGGGGTGGCCATACGAAGAAGATACCTACATTTTTAGTGATAAGAGTGCTATTCAGTGAGCCTAGATCTTTATGAAATATTTTGAGAAACACAGTCATCCATTTACCTTGGAAAGATCCCATTTCTGCGGGACTTGTGGGTCTATGAGCTGATCCCTTTCGGACATCATTTTTCTAGCAGAAAGGTCTATCTCTACCCCTGTGACTTGGAAGGCCACGTCACAAAGAAGGATCAGCTGCCAAAGCAGTGACACTCCAGGTCTGATATCATCCAGCCAGGGATGCGTCAGGCACCCTGAGTGAGAGCGGAGGAGTGAGAGCGATGGGTAAGTATCTGCCCGAGCTACTGACTGATTCATCCCATTCCACAGGAGGCTTGTTTAGGAGAACATCCAGGGAATGACTCAAATGTCACCTGAATGATGCCTGCAGGGCTTCAGCCAGCATTTTGTCATATTTCTGATATTCAAGGAGACTGCTGAAGAATATTAATTGTGATGGAGAGCTGGTGTGAAATTGAAAATGAAAACCCCCAGACACATTTGTGCCGTGCTCACAAGATCTGGAGGAGACCCCAGGCTGAGCTGAGCCAGCAGGTGCTTTGATTTCATGAGGGCCTGCCCTGGCCCGCGACTCACTTGGTTAGAGCATTGTCCCAAAACACCTAGGTTGCAGGTTCGATCCCTGGTCAGGGCACATACAAGAATCAACAAATGAATGCATAAATAAACGAAACAACAAATGGATGTTTCTCTCTATATCTCCCTTTTTTCCTCTCTCTCCAAAAATCAAATAAGTTTTAAAACATTTAGTGACTGTTTTTCCCACTTCCAGTCCTTAAGTCATATATAATGGGAGGTCAGCCTACCTCCTTCACTGAAAAATTCTGTGAAGCGCCTCAGGGTCCCCGATTCACAGGTGCGGTAGAGTTTCCAGGTGAGAAAACTTGCTTGTTCCCTGAATAGTAACTAAACTTAGAATCCCTAAATTCTCAGTATGTTTCCTGGAGGCCTTTCCTAAGGTCAGAATTTAGTTTACCCAAGTCCTCCAGTGTAAATATAGGGGGAGAAAGTCTCTCTTCAAGTTTCAAAAAGATATGGAACATTGAACTACTGTTCTTGTTCAAATAATTTGTGTTGTAGTAAGGTATTTGAAGAACTTCCTTGCTCTTTCAATAGGAGATAGAATTTGTATGTTGCTCTCTTTCTCCCCCCCCCCTTTGAATCCTAGGACTAGCATGCCCCTGGGCAATGGAGGGAGGGGAGAAACATTGGAAGAATCTGTGAAATGTACGTCTTATGAATCCCCACCTGTATGTAGTAGTAAGCTTGTCATGATGTTATGCCTCCCCCCACCTGTGTGTGGTCAAAGAGTATATAAGCAGTCCCTGAGAGGTTAGTCAGGGCTGCATGATTTGGGTAGGAGGATTGCCCCTTGTATGCCGCCGGCTTTTTATAATAAAACTCCTCAAAATTCATATTGGACTTGGTGTCTCTACATCAGTGATTCTTAACCTTTTTTGAGGTACCGAACCCACCAGTTTCATATGCGTATTCACCAAACCCTTCTTTAGTGATAAATAAAATATTATTTTTTCCCCAAATTCAAGACACAGGTATATGTTTTTTTACTGGTGCACAAAATGAGCCGTGCATGAACATCACCTTGCTCAAAGAACAAAACCAACAAAGTGCATGAACTCACAACAAATTACGGTATTACTTTATTCTGGCCTCCGCAGCAGAGGCTTCTCCGAACCCCTGAGACCGACTCATCGAACCCCTAGGGTTCGATAGTACCCAGGTTAAGAACCACTGCTGTACATGAACCCGCAGAAATGAGGTACAGTACTTTATAAGAGTGTTGCCTTTTTGTTGTCAATGTATTTTCACCAAAACCCTCCAAGAATGCACCTGTAGCCAGGCAACTTGGGGTTATTGTCACTCCTTTCATAAACTCTTACACCAGTGGTTCTTAACCTGGATTCTATCAAACCCTAGGGGTTCGATGAGTCGGTCTCAGGGGTTCGGAGAAGCCTCTGTCGCGGAAGCCAGAATAAAGTAATACCGTAATTTGTTGTGAGTTCATGCACTTTGTTGGTTTTGTTCTTTGAGCAAGGTGATGTTCATGCACGGCTCATTTTGTGCACCAGTAAAAAACATATACCTATGTCTTGAATTTGGGGGAAAAAGTCATTTTATTTATCACTAAAGAAGGGTTCGGTGAATGCGCATATGAAACTGGTGGGTTCGGTACCTCAAAAAAGGTTAAGAACCACTGCCTTACACCATGGGAACCATGAGGTATCTCAGTAAGGAAGAACTGAAAAGAAAGGGTTTGAATTGGGTGATTAGGGATGGTGGGGAAGGGAGGCGGGGGTCTGAGGACACAGGCCTTTACTCTGGATTGGAAGTGAGTGATTTATGCTTGGCCATCTTAATTCTTATCCAGAACACAGGAAGGATCATGTGAGGCTGGCCCCGACACTGGAAAAGCAGCCACCTCTCCTGTTAGCTGACATGGGGGATGTGGGACCACGTTTGTGATTGGGCAGTGTTCCTGTTGTCCCTGAGCAGCCCTGATTATGGAGTGCTCTCTCTTCTGTACTGGCCTGGATGCATACGGGGTGCTTTTTTTTTTTTTTTACAGGGAGCTTTTTTTTTTTTTTTTACAGGGACAGAGAGTCAGTCAGAGAGAGGGATAGATAGGGACAGACAGACAGGAACAGAGAGAGGTGAGAAGCATCAATCATTAGTTTTTCATTGTTGTTGTGACACCTTAGTTGTTCATTGATTGCTTTCTCACATGTGCCTTGACCCCTGGCCTTCAGCAGACCGAGTCACCTCTTGCTGGAGCCAGCGACCTTGGGTCCAAGCTGGCGAGCTTTTGCTCAAGCCAGATGGGCCCCGTGCTCAAGCTGGCGAGCTCGGGTCTCGAACCTGGGCTTTCTGCATCCTAGTCCGATGCTCTATCCACTGCACCACCGCCTGGTCAGGCCCGGGGTGCTTTTGTCTGATGGTGTTCCGTGAAATCATCGTGTCCCACAGGGGAACACTATGGCCCAGCTGGGAGGGGCAGGTCAGCCCCCCTGTCAGGCTGTAATGTGGCACGCTTTCTTTTGACTGACACACCGACACTTGATTAACAAGCAGGGACTCATTTCATCAAAGCAGCCTTAGGGCCCTCCCTTACCTCCACACCCCCTTCCACGCTCTGGCTTTTCTCCACACCTTCCCGACATGCTCTGGGCTTATTTACTTGTGGTCTCCTTGATGTCTGTAAGCTCCACAACGGCAGGGCTCTCTGTTTGCTCACTGCTGTAGCCACATCGCCCGGAACACAGCTGGTGTTCAGTAATTGTTGACGGTGCAGACCATTAAAGCACTTATCTGTATGGTGCATGCATGCCTGGCCAGATCACACATGAATTTTTTCCTAGTAGAATGTTCCAAAGTCCTGATTCCCAAGGCTCCTTTTCTGAAAGAGCAGTTCCACCCACCCACCCATTATTCACTCACTCATCCATCCATCAATTATCCATCCACCTATCCATCTACCCACTCTCTGTTCCTCCATCACCCATCTATTCGTCCAGCATCCATCCATCCACCTACTACATCTTTTATTGGTTTTTACGTAAGCCTCATTTGGAAAGTGAACATCTTTGGAAAGTTTTTGAAAAGTAAGCGTTCCTCTCTTGTTTCTTATCCTTGTGTCCACATCCTCAGTAGTAACTGTGTGTCCATAGTACCACTTTGTCAGGCATTTTGTTAACACCTGTGCTGGGCCGGTGGGTCTAGATGGCGGATCCCAGCCCGAGCCTGGTGTTCGGTCCAGCCTCGAAAAGTATGAGGTCCTACCGCCCTGGATGTGCTGGAGACTGCGGGGGCCAGGAGGAGCGACGTGGGAATCGCAGAGGGCGCCACCTCCTGCACAACCCGCTGCATGACCTGCAGCTGCGTGTCCCTCAGCCCACTCTCCCTGCGCCAGGGTGTGGGCGGGGACCTGGGTGGGCGTGGCGAGGCTGGTGGGCGTGGCGGAGCCTGCCCTGGGAGGCCAGGTCTAGGCTGTGTCCAGAGTGCTGGGACGCGACGTCGGGAACACGCCAGGTCCAAGACCGGGTGGTTGGCGAGGAAATCCTACATGTGAGAGGGCGGGGCCAAGGTGGAGAGATAGTTGGGGGCGGGGTCTTGGTGGCCAGGGGAGGAGCTGGGGACCCCTGGTCTAGATTAGGCTAGAATTCTTAGTTCAGTGTGGGCGGAGTTAGAAGGGATGAGATTGGAAAGCCAGGAGATAACACGCCAAGAGACGCAGGTGCGGTTTATCAGGCCCAAACCCCACGAAGTGTGGGAAGACTCAGGCCGGGGGCTGCGGGCCGGGGGTAGAGTCTCTGACTATGGGGGACCCGGTAGGGGCAGTGTTTCTGCTGCATCTCTGTAATCAGGGATACTGTCTCTTGTACCCATCGGGTGTCACCTGCACAGCACCTGTCCTGAGGTATTTTCTCAGGTATTCAGGTGTAATTCTCTGTACGACCTGTGCCCTGACCCCTCACGAGAACACTGACATGGGGGAGGATCTGAGACAAAGTGCGTCCTGCCCGCGCAGTCTCTAGGACCTACGTTGGAAGCTTTAAAGCTAATTGAGGCCAGCGTAGATTTTATACTAGAAGGTAAATGTTGTCACAATTGTACTCTGGCTCTTACAGTCAAAGGTAAATAAAAATGAATTAATTTCACAGTTGGAATTACAGGGGGGATGTATTATTATTTTATTACAAAATATTTTTGAACAGAAATGAAATGTTTATTAAAGATTAGCTTTAAGTATGACAGTATGTCCAAATCAATTAGTTAACCTGTTCTCTATAATCATGTAGGAAATATAATTAGAAATTATGGGCCAAGCATTGTGTTGAATGATAAGAACACAGAGATAAGGCCTAGTTGTTTGTACATTTAGGAATGGCGTGACTGCTTGGTGAATTGATCCTTTTATCATTGTGTAATTTTTTTCATCCCTGGTTCTATTTCTTGTTTGATGCCTACTTTGTCAATATTAATATGGCCAATCCAGTTTCTTTTGACTAGTATTTCTGTGGTATATCTTCTTTTGTCCGTCTGCTTTTAACCTATTTTTGTCATTATATTTAAAGTGGGTTTTCTTGGTCGCAATTATTTTTAAATTGAATTGTACTGGAGTAACACTAATTTAATATAATTATACAGGTTTTAGATGCTACAACACATCTCTGTATACCATAGTGTGTGTTCACACACACACCCTTTATCCTCTTCTACCTCCTTTCTTTAAATATAACATATATTTGGGTCTTGTGTTTTTAATCAAGTCTGACAATCTTTGTCTCAACTGGTGTGTGTAGGTCATTTACATTTAATGTAGTTATTGATAGAGTTAGAGCTAGGCCTCCTGTTTTCTATTTGTCTGTTTACTTCCACTATTCCTCTGTTCTCTCTTTCCTCTACTCTTTTTTTATTTCAATATTTTTAGTTCTTTATTATCATTTATCTATTGGGATTTTTTTCTGTTCATATCTCATTACTTTATTGTGGTTGCATTGGGGGTTATAATATACATATCTAACTTTTCACAGTTAATATTTAAATTTAATATTTTACCAATTCAGATACAATATACATACCTTATTAGCATGTAAATCCTTTTACCCTCTTCCTTATATTATAGTTGTCTTATGCATTATACCTTTATTCATGGAAAATCCCAATGAATTTTGCTGGCAACAAATTCTCCTAGTTTTCCTTCATCTGAGAGTGTCCTTATTTTGCTGTCATTCCCTAAGATAATTTTCATTGCTGTTCTATCATCTTTTGTCCTCTCCAGTTTCCGATGAGAAACCCATGGCGGTTCCAATTCGGAAAGTGAACATCTTTGAGAAGTTTCTGAAAGGTAAGCTTTCCTCTCTTGTTTCTTGTCTGTATGTACATGCCCTCAACAGTCACTGTGTGTCCGTAGCGCTTCTTTGTCAGGCGTTTCTCTAACACCTGGGCTTGTCCAGTGGGTCTAAAGAGGGATCCCAGCCCGAGCCTGGTGTTCCGTCCAGCCTCGAAATGTATGAGGTCCTACCGCCCTCGAAGTTCTGGGGACTGCAGGGTGGGGTGAGAAGCGCGACTTGAAATCTGCATAGGACGCCCCCTTATGCACCACACCACCTGCTTGCACGTCTGCCTCTTCGCATCTCTTCATCTCTTGGCCATGGGGCAGGGCCTGGCGATGGGTGTGACATGGTGGGCGTGGCAAGGTTGTGGGCGTGGTTGTGGTGGGCGTGGCAGAGCCTGCCACGAGGAGGCCAAGTCTAGGCTATACATCCAGAATGGTGGGACGTGGTGGGGTAGGATTGGGCGGTCAGGAACATATGTATGTAATGTACCACTTTTTATCTGCCTGCTTCCGAAGTATTTCTTTCATCTTTAGTTGTTTTTTTTTTAATTTTTTTTTATTTATCATTTTTTTTAGAGAGGAGAGTGACAGAGAGAGAGAGAGAGAGAGAGAGAAAGGGGGGAGGAGCAAAAAGCACCAACTCCCATATGTGCCTTGACCAGACAAGTGCAGGGTCTTGAACCGGCAACCTCAAGCATTGCAGGTCCATGCTTCATCCACTGCACCACCACAGGTCAGGCTCTTTCCTTTTTAGTTTTTACCAGTTTATTACTATGTATCTGAGTCTGAGTGTTTTTTACTTTCTCCTATTTGATGCTCCCTTGAGCTTCTTAAATCTGTAGATTTGCATCATTCACAAAATTTGAGAATTTTTGTTCATTATTTTTTCTAATATTTTTCGGCACCAATCTCGTCTCTTTCTGGGACTCCAAAGGCACACATATTAGACATTTTGATGTTGTTTTTGTGGTCCCTGAAGCTCTGTTCAATTGTTGTTAATAATCTTTCTCTGTTTTTCAAACTGAATAATTTCCTTCAATTTATCTTCACATTCATTGACTCTTTCCTCTGACAACTCCATTCTACTGTTTTGTTTCAGACATTGTATTTTTCAGTTCTATAGTTTCCATTTCTTTTTTACGGTTTCCACTTTCTGCTGAGAGCGTCTTTCCGTCAACTTGAACCGTATTTACCTTTTCCTCACAAAGCATAGTTATGAAAACCATGGTAAAGCGTTGTTAATTTCAATATCTGAGTCAACTCAGGGGTGGTATCTATTGATTTTAATTTCCCTTGAGAATTGTTCACATTTTCCTGGTTCTTTGTATGCTGAACAATTTTTGACACTTTTCTGGTTTTGTTGTGAGACTCTGTGTCCTGATGAAATCCCCTGAGAGATGTTGTTTTGTTGCTCTTGTTTAGTGGGCAATCACATGGTTAGGTTCCTACCTTCCACAAGTTCTATTTTGCCTCTTGTGAGTGGTCGTTCCAGTGTCACTCAAGTTTTTAAAATCTTTGCCATGTTCCTTTGTTTTATGTATGGGCCACTCAGAGCTTAACCTGGGATGCAGACAGCTGTTTACATTAGCAGTTCACTTCTCAAAGCCCTTCTTATGTTGCTCTCAGTCTGCCCTGCACGTGTGTAGTTCAATGGCAAGCTGAGGACTTGTGCTCATTTGTATATAGAATTAAGAAACCTCCTTTTTCCAGCTCTCACCTCTCTGTGGGTCCCTGAACACTTTCTAGCTCCCAGGGATCCCCCTCCTCAGTCCTATGGCTGGAAATCCAGACTTTTTCCCTGAGGTGTTGTTGTTCTCCCTGTGACCTTGTAGGTCTCGGCTCTCAGGACAGAACCTGGAGAAAAAAAAGAACGGAAAGGAAAAAAGAAGAGAGGTTCTCTCCCACTCTGGTTCGTGAGAACCCCTTTTCCTGGTTCTGTGACCCAGACCACAGAACTGCACGGTTCTATGACTGGGGCTGCCCTCAGGTCAAAGCTAGGAGAGAAGAGAAAAAAACAGCCAGGAACTCCCCTCCACCCTCCACACACACCCAGGTTGCCTCTTCAAGTTCGATTTCCCTATGAGTCCCCACTTGTGGTTTACTGCCCGGAGTTCTCAAATAGTTGCTCTTTGTACTTTGATTTCTTCCCTTAAAGATGTTAAGAAGCCTTAACATTCACTGGGGTCAAAAATTGAGCTTTCCCTCATTTTTTTTGTCCACAGAGGTCTCAATGTCACATTTTGTGTAAACCCTTAAATAGCAACATCTGCATTCAGAACTCAGACACACTGTAAACATACGTTCCTCTTTTGCCTGATTTGTTAATCAGATCATCCAAGCAGGGGTAGTCCAAAAAACACCTTCTTTATATGAACAATTCAAGAAAATTAAGCCTGGAGAATGTGTTTGCTCTTTTGACCTTTGCAAGGTCAACTCCTGTTTGTTTTGCATATGATACCTCTTCATTTTTTGGCCTAAATATATGGGGCAGTATACGTTAATCAGTGGGAATTGAATTGCATTTTGATAAATAGTGCTTTTGCCTTCATTGAAGGTTAATTACATTACAGCAGGAGGATTCCACTTCAATTAAACATAACTCCTGATCTTAGGTGCGGTTTATATCTGAGTGTTAGGGTTGATGTTCGCCCTGAATGCAGGCCGGGTGTGTTAATTATTTGAGAAGCCCAAAGTTTTCAGAGGGGAAAACAGAGACCTGTTTGAAATAAGAAATGTCAGGTGTAGCTGAGGAATTTGATGGTTTCATAGGGACTGTTAAGTTTCAACATGTGAGTAGGAGTTATATAGTTCAATCAAACACTGTCTCCCAGTTTGTCTGTGTCTGAATTTTCATGCCATACATTTGACCTCGGATGAGCCAAACCTGTTAATGAAAAATGACTCAATTGTCCTTTATTCTCTTTCTGCCCTTTCCTTACTACCTAATAGTATGACACATATTAATAAATATAATTTATAATGAGAGGCGTTGTTTCTTTCAACATTTCTTTCTAAGCATTGTGACTGATGGGATGTTTTTCTTTAAACTGGGAATATGGAATTTGATATAGAATTGTGGGGGATGCTCTGGGGTCCGGTGCCTCACTACTGGGTGGCACGGCCAGTTTTCTCCCTTCTCCGTGCCACGGTGTTCTCGCCTGTACCCGGGAAGTTGCATTTGTTCTTGCCATTCTGAGGATTACAAGAGATGATATAAAAACATGCTGAGTATGGTGTGTGGTGTGGAGTGAGCCCAGGCAGTGTCACTCGTAGTGTTGGCCTCTAGACATGGACATCCTTGCCACCATCACATCCAGTGACAGCAGTGCTCCCGTGTGCTGGGTGCTGGCACCAACGTGTGGAATCACCCTCAGTCCTTGCTGCGCGTGCTGTGGGGAGACAGACATAGGAACAGGTCTTCATAAAACGCAGCACTGGTAACCAGAACGTGGGTCAGTGTTCAGCGCACTCAGCCTCAGCCTCTGAGGAGGGCCCAGCGGATGCTTTTCCCAAGGACTCTCCAGCTCTCTATTGGCTCCTTAGGCATGTTACTTTGTCCCTTTGGGTATTTCTAGGAGAGAAGTTACATCTAAAATAATGACTGCTCTAACATTGACAATCCATGAAAAGGAAATCTCATGAAAGCTAAGTTGGTGTTCTGCATATAACAGGCTTGTACTGAATATTCCTGACAAACTCAAGTTTTATTAGATTTAGAAGCAGATAAAAATTATATAACCAGGCCTGACCAGGCTGTGGCACAGTGAATAGAGCATTGGACTGGGACGCGGAGGACCCAGGTTTGAAACTCCAAGGTCGCCGGCTTGAATATGAGCTCACCAGCTTGAGCGTGGGGTCACTGGCTTGAGTGTGGGATCATAGACATGACCCCATGGTCACTGGCTTGAGCCCAAAGGTTGCTGGCTTGAGCAAGAGGGCACTTGCTGTGCTGTAGTCCCCCCCCCCCCCCGTCAAGGCACATATGAGAAAGAAATCACTGAAAAACTAAGGAGCTGCAACGATGAATTGATGCTTTTCATCTCTCTCCCTTCCTGTCTGTCTGACCCATATACCACCTCCAGGACCCCCAAAGCCCAGATGTAACTATCCTATCACATAGGTGAGAACCCTCAGAAACCAATTTGTAGCTGTAGTGGACTGATCCCACCATGAACACAATCTGAAGCATTGTTGAATGTTCTACCTTCAAAGAAAAAAGAAAACACAGTATTTGTTTCCTTGAAGTTCTAAAGAAATCAGTAGCCCTCATGGAGTTACATATGTCAACTCAATGGTCACTGGTGCCAATCCAGCACCAACAGAAACCCCCAGTTTGGGGCTCAGTGAAGAAGGAAACTTTATTCAATGCAAAAACAGCTCAGTTATTGTATGGCACAGCTGTGAGGTAGCCCTGGGGCCAGGCCCCTCTCCAGCTAGACAGCTCTGCTCTGCTCCCTGCTGGATGTTTCAGTTAAGCTCAGCTCAGAAAATACAGTCTTCCAGGCTTCTAGAGAGAGGGACAGTGTGCTTCCAGAGCCAGAGGGAAGCTGGCTTGTATAGACACAATTCCCTGCCCCTGGTCCCTGATTGGCCCATCAAAGACCAAAGACTTCAAATCTTTAAAGTTTGATTGGTCCAAAAGGCACTTTCCTGACTGGTCAGAATGGAGCTGCTCTGATTGGTCAGCTGAGATATGGATGGGAGGGAGAGATATAGCTGCACAGCTATGATTGGATGGGAAAAGCCTCAGTCCTATTGGTTGAAATAGGACTCCAGGAACTCCTTTATAAGGGCTGGTTCAGTGGGCAGGAACACAGCACAGGCAGGCAGTCCAGTGCAGTGTCAGACAGGTTAATGCAGAGGCTTCTTTCTAAAGTGCAGTCTGCATGCCAGGCTGCTGGGTAGAAGTAGCTGGTTTTTTAAAAGTTTTAGTCCGGTTAGCCCCCAGGAGCACTTCTTAGTAAGCATCTTCTTTCTCAGGGTTTACATATGTCTTCATGAAAAGGCAAGGCTCACAGCTGAGTTTATGGGCGCAGGTCCTGCCAGGCGGGAGAGAAACTGACAAGAAAGGAGCTATTAGCAGTTGCCAGGTGAGTTAAGCCTTCAGGACCCTGGCTGTCTCCCTGGAGCGGAGTTGCCTTGCCCTTCATTCCCTCCCCCACTGTCTGCTTCCCGGCCAGTGTAGACATTACATTAGACCAATGGTTCTTAACCTTTTTTGAGGTACCGAACCCACCAGTTTCATATGCGCATTCACCGAACCCTTCTTTAGTGATAAATAAAATATGATTTTTTTTCCAAATTCAAGACATAGGTATGTGTTTTTTTACTGGTGCACAAAATGAGCCATGCATGAACATCACCTTGCTCAAAGAACAAAACCAACAAAGTGCATGAACTCACAACAAATTACGGTATTACTTTATTCTGGCCTCCTCGGCAGAGGCTTCTCCGAACCCCTGAGACCGACTCATTGAACCCCTAGGTTTCCATAGAACCCAGGTTAAGAACCACTGCATTAGACAGCAACTCTTCCATGGCTGGTTTTTTGAATTGTTCGAAAACAATTGCAAAAGAAAGTTCCAATTTGGCCATTCTTAAATGCTGTCAGCCTATATTTCCTTCTCTCTATGCCACCCCCATTCCTTACTGCCCAGTAGCACGTGGTAGGATTTTGTCAGCGTGACCATGACAGTATCGTAATTGTCATTCTGGATTTCCCCCCCCCCCCCAGTCCTTCAGAGGTTCCACAGTGGAATTAAGTTGCTGGGGTGGCCTTTTCCATTTGGGGCATGCTATGAAGACCCTTCAGCAGGCCACACCCCATTGTGTGTCTCCCCCCATAGCCCAGGGTCCCACATAGCGGGGTGTTTGTATTCAGAGGAGCCCGTGTCACGTTTGGCCTTGGGTGAGTATCTATCTGCCTCTGGGAGGCTGGAGCACAGGTCAAGAAAGCAGAGGATGATATTCTTCCTAATAAGGGATGTGATCACATAATGTATCAAGTTTCAATCTCTGCAGCAATAAATGCATTATTATTTCTTTAAATACCCAGAACTTAAAACAGTGAACTTAGGATCCTCATTAGTGACCACTTTTTAAAAAACAAAGTCACTCTGAAGGATATTTTATAGGATTGACTTTCAGTTAGGTTCAAAGGTGAACATGATCTACCACCACAGGAGCAGCAGGGGCGCTTTCCAGAGCCCCAAGTGCCTATGGGGAAATGCTAAGAATTCTCACCCCGGCTCCAGCCTATGTGGGCTAAGGTCTTAGGGGATCATAGAGTTAAGCAGAAAGGCCTCGTTCTTCCCACTGTGTCTGTCACTGTGTGTCTTCTTTGCTCTCACCCACCATCACGCTCACACTTCTGACAACAAATGTGTGAGTTCTGTGCTCCACCACAGAATTCTCTGTGATGTGACACCAGCGGGGCATCCTACAACTTCATTCTGACACCGTCTACCTGGGGGAGAGCATCAGGTCCCACAGGCTCATCCCCCAAGATTGCTCCCACCACACTTTTTCTTTGGAAATTAAATTTAGTGAGGTGATATTGGTCCATAAGAACACATAGATTTCAGGTGAACATCTCTATAGCATTTGAACTGTTGATTGCGTTGTGTGCCCATCACCCAAAGTCAAATCATTTTCCATCACCATATATTTGTCCCTCTTTACTCCCCTCTCTCTGGTAACCACTTCACTTTTGTCTATGCCCTGGAGCCTCAGTTTTATATCCCACCTATATGTGAAATCATATAGTTCTTAGCTTTCTCTAATTGACTTATTTCACTTAGCATGATATTCTCAAGGTCCACCCATGTTGTCTTAAATGGCGCTATGTCATCATTTCTTATGGCTGAGTAGTATTCCATTGTATATATGTACCACATCTTCTTTATCCTGTCCTCTATCAAGGGACACTTTGGTTGTTTCCATGTCTTGACTACCATGAATAATGCTGCGATGAACATGGGAGTGCATGTGTCTTTGCCTTCCAATGTTTTTGAGTTTTTCTGGTAGATACTTACCCAATAGCTGGATTGCTGGGACTCCCACCCCACTTTAGGGGCCAATCCCAAGACCAGGCTGTCACCGGGCTTCTGACTGATTCGCTATAAATCTGACATTCCCACAACCCCCCCCCCTTAGGTTTGATTAATTTGCTAGAACTCAGGGAAACACTGACTTGCATTATCAGTTTAATCGAGGATGTGATAAAGGACACAAATAAACATCCAGGTGAAGATATGCAGGACGAGGTCTGGGAGGGTCCCCAGTGCAGGAACTTCTGTCCCGAGGAGTTGGGTTATGTCACGTCACCGTCCTGGTATGTGGATGTGTTCACCAGCATGGAAGTTCTCCAGACTCCGTACCAGTGGGATTTCACGGAGGCTCCAGCACCCAGGCAGGGCCAATCCCTAAGTCTGTGTCCAACCCACTCCCCTCTCAAGGGGATGGGAAGTGTGGCTGGAAATGTCAGCATTCTAACCGTTGACTTGTTCTTTCCAGTGACCAGCTGCCATTCAGGAGTCCACCCAGGAGTTGCCTCCTCAGAACAAAAGACACTCCTATCACCCAGGGAATCACAAGGGCTTCAGGAATTCAAATATTTGGGACAAGAGATGCTGCTAGTGCTCTTATCACTTAGGAAATTTCAAGGGTTTCAGGAGCTCTAAGTCAGGATGCGGAGTCAGAGAACAACATATAGAAATCACAATATTACCTGAAGTATAGACACATTCACAAAATGAAAATGCTAAATACTTCGCTCCATCAAGTGAAGAGACCAACAGAGCCCCCCAAACCTGGATTCGGTCCTGTGTTCGGCGAGCTGTATGTAAGGTTTCACTTGAACTTTCACTTCTGTGTTTACTGTCCTCATCTATCTCTCTCAGCTTCTTCTCTCACCTGAACGGTGTTTCCAGCCTCGTGATTCATTTTCACGTTGATGGCACTTTCCCCTAGGACAGGGTGCTCAATATGTAGATCGCGATGGAAGTGTGGGTAGATCGCATGACATTAAAAAGACATTTGTCTTTTGATTGGCATACAGGATAGCCAATCTGACATCTGAACTTTTGACACCCTACGCATGTGCATTAAACCACGCTAACTTGTTCAGTTACATTGCTGCGTAAGTTAGCCTTCAATTTATTTAAACTAAATGCATCAAAGGGTATAAAAATGAGTGCCGTAGCTGGTCCGAGTAAGAAGCCTAAAACCTACCACTTTCATACAGAATGGGAGGGCATTTTTTTCACTATGTCATATTCTAAGTGCGTTTGCCTCATCTGTCTGTGTGCCATTGCTATTCCAAAGAAGGGAAATGTGGAGCGGCTTTTTCGGACTGTTCATAAAAACCATGACATAGACTTTCCTCCGAAAAGAGAGCTGAGAAGGACAAAGGTGAAAGAAGAATACACAATATTAAATAGTAATAATAGTGACTTAAATAATGATAATATAGAAGAAATAAACTTATGTTTTGCATTTTTATTGTAGGTAGATCATTTTGACTTGGTCATCTTATAAGTAGCTCGCAAGCTGAAAAAGTGTGGGCACCCCTGCCCTAGGATGTAGTCATTCCAAAAGAGCACTTAGCATTTCGGCTTCCTTGCCCTGGTGCCTCAGGCTGGCTCTGCCTCTGTGCCCCTGACCCCACCGCAGCTCACCACCAGCCTGGACCTGAGATGCATCATCCGTGAGTCACCGCTCTCCCTTTCAGCCAGGGTTCATTCAATAACAAGGTCAGAGCAGCATTTCCCGAAAATCCCTCCTGCTCACTCCCCCTCCACCCTCCATGCAGCCTCTACTCCAGGGTTTCATTAGCTGCAGGAGCCTGTGCAAGGGTCTGGCCATCTCACATGAGACACGAGGTCTAAGATGAGGGAGGTTCAAGTGCCATCCGGTCCCATGTATCGGGTGAGGTGTGGTCATACCTTATGACAAACCGAACGGTGTCCAGACGATGGCTGTGTCTGGAAACCATCTCTTGGATGGAGGAATAATGGAGGCAGCAGCTAGTGGGTTCTGATTGGGAAGGGATCGTTCTTGGGGCTGGGGGAATGTCAGCGGCGGTCCTAACAGTTTTACCATTCTGGCAAAGTCCCTGGAAATCATTTCCATTAACATGATGCATATATTCTTTAAAGAAATGGCCTTGGTTGTCAGCGTTGCCTTTCCCCATTCTTATTTCCTGCCCAGGGGCATGAGTTTTCCTTCTGGTGAGTTATACATAATCATTAGACTACTAAATTATTGGGGAGGGTGTCCGTAATAAGGTGTCTCCTGTTTCATTCTCTTTAATTTGGGGACATGTTAACCTTTGGGGAGAGCAGACTGGCAACCTCAGACATGACCTCAGATGTCTCCCTCTTCCCACCCACAGAAGGAGAGGCAGGGCCCTCACCATCTCCTGGTTCCTTTATGGACAGCACTTTCTCCCTGCCTCCCAAGCCAGATGGCTGCACGGAGTGGTATCTACTGCCCTCTTGTGGTGGAGGGCATCTTTCTTTCCAGTTTATTGTCTGACTGAAATGTTCGCACTGAAACCTACGGGATAGCTCAGTTGGAGCTCCCACCCCATGCACCAAGGTTTCGGGTTTGATCCTGGGTCCAGGCACATGCAGGAATCAACCAATGAATGCATGACTAAGTAGAACAACAAATCAGTGTTTCTCTGTCCCTCCCTTCTTCCCTCTCTCTAAAAAATCAACAAATTAAATGAATGAAATTTCTTAAAAAAAAAGTTCCTCATTAAATCTAAATGATTGTTATATTAATATTTGAGTGTCATGCTTAGTGACAGGAAGAGAATGGAAGGGAGAGGGAGAACAGGAAGAGGGGAGGGAGGAATGGGGGGGAAGTGAGCTCTGAAATATGATGTGAGTAGGGTAGGCAGGAGGAATGTTTAATTTCCTCCCTTTGATAGGGATTGGAAACTTTTGGTTCAAAACTTAGATTATCCTAGAAAAAAGAAAAAGAAAATATGACAGCTGTTTTTTCCTTTTGTAATGAATACCGACAGGAAAATGCTCTGGTGCCCATGGAAACAGCACACACGTGTGGGTGGTCTCTAACAGCCCCTCCCTCCGCTGCAAATCTAAGGGGGTGTTAACCGAAGACGCACAACTAAGACGCTAGGACCAGGAGTACAAGTAGAAGGAAAAGTTTATTACAGACAAAAGAAAAAGAGTTTAGTACACTCGCGAGCGGGCACTAGGCAAGTATGCTGCCAGGCGCGCCATACAGCGTTTTCTCAGCATTTTTATACTTTACTTTTTAGGGAAGGGCGGGGGGGCAGGGGATTTAGGTATTTGCTTTGATCAAGCGGTGTCTCGTAAGGTGGGTTTGAGCAATGTCCTTATCTGTTTACAGCAGGATGCAGTTTATCTAGTTCCTGTCTGTGTACAGCAGGGTGCCTGTCTCACAAGCCCTAAAGGTCATATGGAATTTTTCCTAGTTCTTGTTTTTCCCTTACATTTCCCCCTCTTGTTCTGTATATCTCTAATCCTAGAGATTAGTGTTTTCAACTAGTCTCTCATAATGCTGTCGTACTATCATTAATTTTACTGCTCCTATCTGCCCTTGCAAGAAAGTGGTTAGCCTATTCAGGCAGGACACATGGTCCGACAGTGACAACTAGAAGTAATACTATAAGGGGCCCTGCCAAGGTGGAGATGAGGGTTGTTAACCAGGGTGATTTAGAATACCACCCTTCAAACCATCCTTGCTGATCTTGTAGCCTTTTCTCCCTTGCTTTCAGCCTTTCTTTCAGCTTACTCATAGAATCTCGTACTACTCCGGTGTGATCAGCATAGAAGCAGCATTCCTCCTTTAGGGCAGCACATAGTCCACCTTCTCTCAGAAATAACAAGTCTAGGCCTCGCCTATTCTGTAATACTACCTCAGATAGGGAAGTTAGTGACTTCTCTAAAGCCTCTATAGATTGCTCTATAGCTTTTAAGTCCTGTGTAATGGCAGATTCAAGTAGTGCCATCTGTCGAGGTCCTTCAACTAGGGCCGCAGCCCCTGTTCCTACTCCTGCTAATACTCCTGCTCCTAACAGGGCTGCTAGAGTGAGGGTAACAGGCTCTCTTCTATATCTAGTTCGCCCCTCAATTGCTTCTTCAAAGTCTTCATTCCCATGGTAGGTCAGGCGGGGAAAAACCCTGACCATTACACAGAAATCCTGAGAGTTATTAAAGGCTTGGGTGGACACACAGGGGTTAAACCTGTTCTGCATGCCCACCGTGTTCCTTCCTGTTGGGCAGATAAAATATATTATGCTCACTTTGTTAAAGATGGTGCTGCCCACATGGAAGTTCATTGATATTAATGTGTGTTCTGGAACAGGCTGTGGGCAGGCTGGGTCATTATAGCCTAAGGCTTAGTTTAAGAGTAAACTCTTCTCCACACCCTTGACTGATTGGATGATGTAGGGTGGTGATGTAGGGAGGAATCCCATTATGCCTCAGATGGGTGGCTTTGTATCAGAGACTTTCTTGTATGTATAATTGGATTAAAGGTTTGGATTATCTATGCTATAAAGTGGAAGAGACCAGTAGCTCTCTCTCTCTCTCTCGGTTCCTGAGTTCCTGAGGTTGGTATTAGAGAGGAGAGCAGATTAAGGCCATGTGGAGGAGAAGTAGCCAAGATGACAGAGTGCTGAGGAAGAAGCCAGTTTGTTAAGAGTTTGTGCTGGAGGAGATGGGGAACAGAGGTGAATAAGTCTGGTGAGCTAGAAAGCTTTGATGCTAGGAAACTCGGATAAGTCAGTAGCTTTGTGAGCACTGAATGTGTGGGTTTTGGAGCCCAGTGTGTGTTTTTGCTTGCCCGCCGGGTGCAAGCTAGAATTAAAGCTGATGGCTCACCAGTTTTTGGCTCCAGTGTTCCATTGCCATCTGTCCGAATCCAATGTGAACCTGCGTGGGTCAGGCTGCTGTGATGGTGGCCTTGACTACTGGCTTTACATTTGGCGTAGTCGGCAGGATTCGATACAGTTCGGCATGGAGCCACCACCACCTTTGAGTGGTGGAGTAGAGGACTGGTTGCTGTTTTGGTTTCCCATAGCTGTTTTTTGGGGAACTGTAGGCTGGCTGACTTTTACAGCCATGCGTGAGGAAACTGAGAGCTCTATGGAAGAGGTTGCCCAGGACCTGCAGGCTGAGCAGCGGAAGGAGCTGAAGGAAATGTGGGAGAAACAGATGCTGACCCTGGAGCTGAAGGAAGTGCTGGAGGAGGAGGCTGACCAGGTTTGCGAGATTCACCTGGAAATGGAGCAGACACTGGAGAAGGAATCATAGGTTCGTGAGTTGGAGATTGCCCTGGATGTTGTGGAGAGCCAGCAGCGGCATGAGGCCAGGACCGGGGCTGAGGCCAGGGCTGAAGCCAAGGCTGGGGCTGAGGCTGAGGCAGGGGCTGTAAGACCCATGGAGCAGAAAGCAGTGGCAGCAGGGGGCTCGAGCCCAGCAGCAGGAGCTGATGTTTTCAGTTCCTCTTTGGAGGATGAGGAGAATCAAGCTGGAGTTGCAATCTGCTGTCTCCAGAAGGTGAGAGCCCACCAGCAAGGAGCTTCTACTACAACGCTGGTAGGTCTGCGATTTTGGGACATAGAGGTGGATGCCATCATGCTCCCCAGAGCAGAGATGGAAATTCTGACTGCCATGGCCATGTGCTCCTTTTTGGGACAGTGTACGAGCTGCCAGGATGGCAGAGATGAGGGGGGAGGCTAACACCCCATGTGTGTGGACTGATTTCCTGGACTATGACCAGATGGGCACAGGCTCCTTTGTTGAATGGACTTACGGATTTTGGACAATGTGAAATACCTTGACGGGGGTGGGGGGTGGCTTTACTGGAGGCCCTCCCCCTGCCCCGGGAAGCTTTTCCCATGGCTAGAAAGAAGGCTGAGGACATTTTGCGCTTTTGGCAAAGTGCTCAGAGACTGGTGAAATGTGTATACCTTTGTAATTGTTGAAACTGTATGATTTGTGCTATTGCTGTAATTTGTGTAATGTACTTAATTTCCTTGTATAAGAATGCCGGTGGTGTAGATTGTGG
This sequence comes from Rhynchonycteris naso, assembly GCA_037038555.1. Taxonomy (NCBI): domain Eukaryota; kingdom Metazoa; phylum Chordata; class Mammalia; order Chiroptera; family Emballonuridae; genus Rhynchonycteris; species Rhynchonycteris naso. Next base: position 232,541,745 of record CM072997.1, on the reverse strand, counting down.
GTAGTAAAGTGAGCATAAGGGTGGATTGTTGGGCAGATAAAATATATTATGCTCACTTTGTTAAAGATGGTGCTGCCCACATGGAAGTTCATTGATATTAATGTGTGTTCTGGAACAGGCTGTGGGCAGGCTGGGTCATTATAGCCTAAGGCTTAGTTTAAGAGTAAACTCTTCTCCACACCCTTGACTGATTGGATGATGTAGGGTGGTGATGTAGGGAGGAATCCCATTATGCCTCAGATGGGTGGCTTTGTATCAGAGACTTTCTTGTATGTATAATTGGATTAAAGGTTTGGATTATCTATGCTATAAAGTGGAAGAGACCAGTAGCTCTCTCTCTCTCTCTCGGTTCCTGAGTTCCTGAGGTTGGTATTAGAGAGGAGAGCAGATTAAGGCCATGTGGAGGAGAAGTAGCCAAGATGACAGAGTGCTGAGGAAGAAGCCAGTTTGTTAAGAGTTTGTGCTGGAGGAGATGGGGAACAGAGGTGAATAAGTCTGGTGAGCTAGAAAGCTTTGATGCTAGGAAACTCGGATAAGTCAGTAGCTTTGTGAGCACTGAATGTGTGGGTTTTGGAGCCCAGTGTGTGTTTTTGCTTGCCCGCCGGGTGCAAGCTAGAATTAAAGCTGATGGCTCACCAGTTTTTGGCTCCAGTGTTCCATTGCCATCTGTCCGAATCCAATGTGAACCTGCGTGGGTCAGGCTGCTGTGATGGTGGCCTTGACTACTGGCTTTACACTTCCTCTGGGATCAGATAAGAATTATTGGGGGAGACTGAAATGGTCTGGAGACATCGTGCCTTGTCTAAGGCAGATGGAGTTCCTAGGCATATTCCTTGTCCTGTTACCTCTGGAAGGGTGAACATATGGCGCTTATTCCAATTACATTGGGAAGAACTACTATTTTCATGATAACTCCCATTAATTGCAACTCCTTCGTAGTAGGGAGGTTCTGCCTGCAAGCAGATCCAGCATGAGTCAGTTAGGTTGGGGTAGGTATGATTTAGAGCCTTGTAACTCCCCTCTACTAAATCTAGCAACCGCTGTCCCGTAGTTTCTAATTCTGACGGGTCTGTAGGCAGGGGTATACTACTGGCTGAGTTGGAGGCTGTATTTGTTGGCGATGGGGTGACTCGTGCAGGGATTGGACGAGCTTTTCCAGGTTTGGGGGCTCCCTGATTGGCAAGTACTCTATTAGGTCCTATTGGACTTCCCTTGGTAGTACTTAGCTGAAGTCTGATTTTAAATGTTACACCAATGTCTGGACCTGGCACATACATTCTTAACCCCCATTGTCTACCTTTTATCCAGGTATTGTCCTGTTTTCTTCCATGCTGAGTGAAGGTAATATTTAACGGGTTGCAGGTAAAGTTAAGACAAGGTCCTTCACCTATCCAAATGCCTGGTCGTCTATTACTTATCCCTGGTCTCTGGCTAGGGACCCCTCTGGGTAGACACCGGGAGTTTTTGGTTCCTACTTCTTTTTGAGTTACTCGCACAACCCTGATCCAATCCCAGGAGGATGCGGGCCTCCAGTGAGTCGTCCCAGTAGTCTCACAACCCCAAGCCTTACAGTAGAAGGCTTCTAGTCCTCCGCATTTCCAAGCGATGTTCTTATTACGACCGTCCCGGGGACAGACATAAAAGTCAGTCGTCCTGAGAGTCGAGCGGAATTCTGGGTGAGAGCATCCAAAGCCTACAGCTCCTATTCCACTAGTTGGGCATTCACATTTTCCGGACTCACAAGGAGGGGGGTTACCCGCGTCTGTGGTTGGGATGTCCCAGGTCTCTAACCCTGCTGCTAACTGACAGAGGTCTGGATGCAGAGATGGCTACCAAGTCCAAGGGGGATGATTATCAGAAGTTATTTCCCATACTATGTCACTAGTCCCTGATATCACTTGCCATGTCTGCTGGGTTGGCTGATGAGGATTCATTGCGGAGGCGGACACGCAGCTTGAGGGGGCTGTCCGTTTTCTCCACTGTCCATTGGTCATCAGGAGCAGGAGCAGGCTTGAGGTGCGAAGCATGGATCCAAGCAGTGATGCCATCGACCTTTACAGCAGTGGGTGTGATGAGGAGGACCTGGTAGGGTCCCTTCCAGCGAGGTTCGAGTGTACGGTGCTGGTGTCTCCAGACATAGACGTAGTCCCCAACCTGGTGACGATGTGGGGTTCCGTCTCCTGCCGGCTGGTAAAGGTCAGATAACTGCTTCCACAGGCAATGTTGCACTTTGGCTAGGGCCTGTAACCTAACAGACAAGGGTGTATTCGGGATATTCATGTCAGAGGGGGATAAATCCCGAATGGGCGGAGGGGTTCCAAAAAGTATTTCAAAGGGAGTCAGGTTAGTTTTGGCAGAAGGGGTATTCCGTGCCTGGAAAAGAGCGTATGGTAGGAGCATTACCCAATCTCTATGGCCAGTCTCTATGACTAATTTAGTTAGGGTCTCTTTAATCGTCCTATTCATTCTCTCTACCTGTCCTGAACTCTGGGGTCTATAAGCACAATGAAGTTTCCAATTAATCCCCAATATTTTGGCTACACCCTGGCTTACCTGGGCCACAAACGCCGGTCCATTGTCAGACCCTATTACCTTTGGAAGGCCAAACCTGGGAAAGATTTCTTCCATGATCTTCTTAATTACTACCGCCGCCGTCTCATGTTTGGTAGGGAAGGCTTCTACCCATCCTGAAAAGGTGTCTACAAAAACTAAGAGATACCTTAGTCCATACTTGGCAGGTCTTACCTCGGTGAAGTCTACTTCCCAATATTGGCCCGGTCTGGTGCCTCGGAGACGAGTTCCACTGGTTCCTTTGGCTGGGTAGGCATTTACTATCTGGCAGGTCTTGCAGGCTTCTATTACTTCCTTTGCCATTTGCCTCTTTTCAGAGGAGGTTAATGTCTTATCATCCTGGAGCAGTTGTACTAGTTTATCAGTCCCAAGGTGGGTGAGATGGTGGGCCATCTGGAGGAACGTCCGAATGTCCTCAGGTTCCTTTAGGTGGGTCGAGGTGGAGGATGGCTCTGCTTCTATGGCGAGGATGTTGGAGGCAGTCCTCATGGCTACCGCTCGTGCCTCTTCATCCGCCCTCCTGTTGCCTTTGGCTACTGGGTCCTGCCCTTTCTGGTGCCCAGGGCAATGGACAATGGCCAGCTCCCGTGGGAGCATGACAGCATCTAAGAGGGCTAGGATTTCTTGTTTATGTTTAATATCTTTACCTGCTGACGTGAGCAGGCCCCTTTCTTTGTAAATTGCCCCATGCACATGAGCAGTGGCAAATGCATACCTGCTGTCCGTGTAGACGGTGGCCCGTTTACCACTGGCCAGTTCTAGGGCTTTTGTTAGAGCTATTAGCTCTGCTTTTTGGGCTGAGGTTCCTGGGGCAAGTCTCTCTGACCAGATTACTTTTTCCTTGTCTACTACTGCAGCCCCAGCTCTGCGTTCTCCTTCGCACAGAAAACTGCTCCCATCAGTGTACCAAATTAAGTCAGATTGTGGCAATGGTGTGTCCCGTAAATCCTTTCGAATCCCAGTCTCCTCGGCTAGGATATCCCTGCACTGATGGTGGACAGTTTCCCCCTCTTCCCTGGGTAGCAGGGTGGCTGGGTTCAAAACAGTTGGAGAGCCGAAGGTGATCCTGTCTTTATCTAACAGGAGGCTCTGGTAATGAGTAATGCGGGCATTAGTTAGCCAGCGGTCCGGAGGTTGTCTGATTATGCTCTCCAGAGCATGGGGGGCGACAATAGTCAATTTCTGGCCCAGAGTCAGTTTGTCAGCATCTTTTACCAGTAGGGCTACAGCAGCGATCACCCGTAGACACCCTGGCCACCCTTTTGCGACTGCGTCTAACCTTTTAGAGAGGTAGGCTACTGGTCGCTTCCAGGGTCCCAGAGACTGAGTCAGTACTCCTTTAGCTATCCCTTCTTTTTCATCTACATAGAGAGTGAATGGCTTCTCTATGTTGGGGAGTGCCAAGGCCGGGGCTGATAACAGCGCTCTTTTGATTTGGTCAAAGGCCTTTTGCTGTTCATTTCCCCATGTATACTCAGTTCCATCCTTTAACAGGGGGTACAGAGGAGCAGCTAGTGTGGCAAAGCCGGGTATCCACAGTCTGCAGAAACCTGCTGTGCCCAAGAATTCCCTGAGGCCCTTCCGGTTCTTTGGGGGCGGGATTTGAGTAACAGTCTTTTTCCTGGCCTCAGTTAGCCATCTCTTACCGTCTCGGAGAGAGTAGCCCAGGAAGGTGACCTCGGGTTGACAGATCTGGGCCTTCTTGGCAGATGCTCGGTATCCCAGTTTGGCCAGTTCGACCAGCAGCTTCTCAGTTCCCTGTTTGCATTGCTCTATGGTGGCGGCTGCAAGTAACAGATCATCAACATACTGTAACAGAGTTACCTCAGGGGTGGAGGCCCGGTAGGCACTCAAGTCCTGATGCAGTGCTTCGTCAAAGATGGTAGGAGAGTTCTTGAAGCCCTGGGGTAGCCGTGTCCATGTTAGTTGTCCGCTGAGTCCATTCTCAGGGTCAGTCCATTCGAAAGCAAACAGGGATTGGCTGTCCTCATGCAGGCGCAAGCAGAAGAAGGCATCCTTCAGGTCCAGCACTGTATACCATTTCCTATCAGGACTGAGGGTACTGAGGAGGTTGTAAGGATTTGGGACCGTTGGATGTATGTCTATCACCCTACTGTTAACCTCTCTTAAGTCCTGGACTGGTCTATAATCCCCTGTCCCTGGTTTCTTCACTGGCAGCAGGGGGGTGTTCCATTTTGATTGGCAATGCCTTAGGATCCCTTGTCCTAGCAGCCTCTGGATATGAGGCCTGATGCCTTCCCGGGCCTCCTTACTCATGTAGTATTGTCTGACCCTTACGGGAGTGGCGGAGGGCTTTAAATATACTACTACCGGAGGCCTTTGTACTGCTAACCCTGGCCCTGCCGTTTCTGCCCAGGCCTCTGGGAAGCTCTGGAGCCATCTGTCTGTTGTCGAATGGGGTCCGGGGGTAGGGGCTTCATATAGTTTATATTCATCTTCAGCAGACAAGGTCAGCATGGTCACAACAGGCTGACTGACAAGAGGGTTACTGAATCTTACTTCTGGCCCCTGAGGTTTGAAGTCAATACTTGCCCCTAACTTGGTAAGCAGATCTCTCCCCAGCAGCGGGGCGGGGCATTCTGGTATGACCAGAAAGGAGTGCTGTACTTTTCCTTTCCCCAGGTCCATCGTCCTTTTAGTTGTCCATGACCTATGCTGGCATCCATTTGCCCCCTGGACTAAGGATTTTTTATTTGAAAGGGGTCCCAGCGGGCTCTGCAAGGCGGAGTAAACTGCTCCTGTATCTACCTCAAAGTCGATTGGTGTCCCCTCCACGTTGAATGTTACCCTGAGTTCGGGGAGGGGGTCCGAACTCCGACGCCCCTAATCACCTAGGGCAAGAATTTCATCAACTTTCTTCTTTTTCTTGGGGCAGTTTTTTACCCAGTGCCCTTCTTCTTTACAGTAGGCACATTGGTTAGGCCCCAGTTTTGGCCTTTGGCGCGGGCCTGAGGTACTATTCTTTCCTTTTCTGTCCTGTTTTCCCACTACGGTAGCCAAAATTTTAGTTAACTCTTTATTCCTTCGTTTATCTCTCTTATTCTCTAATTCTTCACGTTCTTTCTCTAATCTTTGTTCCTTCTCTTCTGCTGTCTCCCTTTTGTAATAAACTTTGTCAGCTTCTTTGACTAAGTCTCTCAGAGCCATATCCTGTAACCCATCTATTCTCTGGAGCTTCCTCCGAATGTCAGTAGCTGACTGTCCTATAAAAGCCATAGCCAGTGCCCCTTTCTGTTCTTCAGACTCAGGGTCGAAAGGGGTGTACCTCCTATAGGCTTCTATTAGTCTCTCTAAGAATCTGGATGGGGATTCCTCTGGTCCTTGAGTTACTTCTCTTACCTTAGCCAAATTAGTGGGGCGTCTCACCGCCGCTCGGAGACCCATCATCAGAGTCTGGCGATAGAGTAAGAGTTGCTGCCTACCTTCAGGCGTATTAGGGTCCCAGTTAGGCCGCCTCAGGGGAAAAGCCTCATCTATAATGTTGGGGAGTTGAGTAGGGCGACCATCAGGTCCAGGAACTAATTTTCTGGCCTCAAGGAGAATTCGGTCCCTTTCTTCTGAGGTGAAGAGGATACCTAAAAGTTGTTGGCAGTCATCCCAAGTGGGCTGATGGGAAAACATAAGAGATTCGAGAAGGTCAGTAAGTTTGACAGGGTCCTCTGAAAAAGGCGGATTATTGTTTTTCCAATTGTATAGGTCTGAGGAAGAGAAGGGCCAATACTGAAGTGCCGGCATATTCCCCCCTTGTCCATCAGGGACAGGGGGTCCGAAAGACCGGAGGGGCAGGGTGATGGCCACGTCATCTGGAGTCTGTGCTCTCCGGCTCCGGGTGCCCTGGGCCGGACCTCCTACTGATGGTCTCTGATCGCCCTGATGCGGGGCCCCAGGCTGAGGACCAGCAGCGCCGGTGGGGGCACCCCTAGGATAGGGAGGCGGGAACTCTGAATCAAAAAGAATAAGGTCAGTTTGAGATTCAGGGAGAACAGGGGAGGGGAGAGAGGGATATAGGGATGGAGCAGGCGCCGCTGGCACTGGGGGTTTGAGTGGGAGCATAGAGCAGCTGTTCGGATGAGTTGGAGCAGGTCTAGAGGGGTCCGGGGTGGTGGAGAGAGTTATTGGAAGGGAGGGCGTAGGGGGAGGAAGGAAAGGTTGGACCCAAGAAGGAGGGTCATTCGCCAGGTCTTCCCAAACCCAAATATAAGGCTGTTGATCCGGATGACTATGAGGTCCTGGACTGAAGACAATTGTTTTGACCGCCTGTATGGTGTCCTTATGAAAAGTTCCAGTGGTTGGCCAACCTACTCCGAGGGTGGGCCATTCGGAGGTACAGAAAGTCTGCCACTTGCGCTTCTTAACTAGGAGAGACAAGTTATGGGCTCAGGTATTAACCTCAGACCAATGAGACAAAGTCAGGGACAGTGGGGTCGACGACCTTTGTCCCATGTTAGTCTCGAAGAAATAGAGAGACAAAAAGAAAGCAACAAAGAAGACAGTAACAGAGACAGACAGACAAAGCCGGCTGCGCCGCGAACAGCAAAATAAAAAGAAAAATAAGTCTATTGGTCCGGACCTATGAGCTCGGTTAGAAACTGGCAACGAAATTACAGATTCTGTCTGAGACAGCAGATGGACTTCCAAGCGTCCTTGGTCGTCCGCACACTCCAGGGCGTCCCCCAGAGTTGTGGCCTGCGACCCTCTGACACGTCTGTCGGTCGCAGTCAGGAGAGACTCACGTCCTTGCCTGACAGCCACCGCCAGTTTCACTTACCAGAAGTGGGCGTCCGTCCAGTGATTTCCGAAGAGATTGGATCTCGGTGGAACCTCCAAATGTTAACCGAAGACGCACAACTAAGACGCTAGGACCAGGAGTACAAGTAGAAGGAAAAGTTTATTACAGACAAAAGAAAAAGAGTTTAGTACACTCGCGAGCGGGCACTAGGCAAGTATGCTGCCAGGCGCGCCATACAGCGTTTTCTCAGCATTTTTATACTTTACTTTTTAGGGAAGGGCGGGGGGGCAGGGGATTTAGGTATTTGCTTTGATCAAGCGGTGTCTCGTAAGGTGGGTTTGAGCAATGTCCTTATCTGTTTACAGCAGGATGCAGTTTATCTAGTTCCTGTCTGTGTACAGCAGGGTGCCTGTCTCACAAGCCCTAAAGGTCATATGGAATTTTTCCTAGTTCTTGTTTTTCCCTTACAGGGGCAAGTGGTGGCTTTTCTTTTTTTAAAAATGTATAGGGATTTCCTAGTTGTCTTCAAAAGCTATATGTTTATCTGATAAAAATATAATAACATAAAATAAAAGTTGCCCCCTGGCAGGTAGCTCTATTGGGTTGTCCCGATATGCAGAGGTTGTGGGTTCCATCCCAGGTCAAGGCACCTATAATAAAACCAGCCAATGAATGCATAAATAAGTGGAATAACAAATCAATGATTCTCTCTTGCTCCCTCTTTAAAAATGAATAAAGATAAATTTTAAAAATATCTTTTTTTTAGAGGGAGAGAGCTGGATAACTCTTAGAACTCTCTCCTGGGCACTTAAACAGAAAAGGACGGAAATGAAGAACAGGGACTGAGTGCCTGCGAGGCCAGCTCGCTCGATTTGCCCTCCAACCTCCAATCGCTCAGGTGGTCATCTGCGCACTGTACGGTTACAAGCGCCTCTGTGCTGGACGCGGCGCTAGGTGCCCGGGGACAGCGGTGAACAGGACAACCTCAGTTCCTGCCCTCAACATTTAAAAAAATTGTTTTTCAAAATCATGGGAAATAACACACAATTCGTCGTCTCTGTTTTTTTTTTTTTAATTTTTATTTATTCATTTTAGAGAGGAGAGAGAGAGAAAGAGAGAAGGGGGAGGAGCAGGAAGCATCAACTCCCATATGTGCCTTGACCAGGCAGCCCAAGGTTTTGAACTGGCGACCTCAGCATTTCCTGGTGGATGCTTGATCCATTGAGCCACCACAGTTCAGGCACGTCGTCTCTGTTTTTAACTGTGCAGTTCAGGGGCAGTGAGTACATTCACCCCGTCATGCAGCTGCCTCTACCATCCATCCCCATAAGTCTTCCCACCTTGCAAAACTGCAACTCTGTCCCCATTGAACACCAGGTCCCCCTTACCACGCCCCTGCCCCTGGCAACCTTCACTCTACTTTGTATCTCTGACGACTCCCGGGGCCCTCTGCACTACTTGGGGTGTGTGGGGAGGTGCAGTCCTGATCCTCATCATTCACTCACTTATTCACTCGTTCACCTACTTGATCCCTGGGTACTGGCACTTTCCGGGGTGACAGCAGAGAATCAGAGAGACCCCTGCTCTCAGTGGTTGGCAGATGATACATAAGGCTTTGTGCCTCTTCTCTCTCCCATAGAGATTGGGGGGATGGAGGGGTACACTTCAGTTTCCCCTGGCTGACTCCAATTCCCCTTGGAAGTTCTCATTCGCCAGCAGAGGTTGCTGGCTCCGGGTGTCCTGTCATCACCCTGTGCGTCCCAGTGTGTTTGCTGCCTGACCGGCAGTGGTGCAATGGATAGAGCAGGGGTCCCCAAAACTTTTTACACAGGGAGCCAGTTCACTGTCCCTCAGACCGTTGGAGGGCCGGACTATAAAAAAAACTATGAACAAATCCCTATGCACACTGCACATATCTTATTTTAAAGTAAAAAAACAAAATGGGGGCAAAAACAGTATTTAAAATAAAGAACAAGTAAATTTAAATTTATTTTTATTTTATTCATTTTAGAGAGGAGACACAGAGTGAGAGAGAGAGAAAGGGGGAAGGAGCTGGAAGCATCAACTCCCATATGTGCTTTGACCGAACCAGTGCAGGGTTTTGAACTGGCGACCTCAGTGTTCCCAGGTCAACGCTTTATCCACTGCACCACCACAGGTCAGGCAAGAACAAGTAAATTTAAATCAACAAACTGACCAGTATTTCAATGGGAACTATGGGTGTGGATGTATCCTGTGCTCCTCTCACTGACCACCAATGAAAGAGGTGCCCCTTCAGGAAGAGCGAAGCACGCACGGCAGGGCCAGTTAAATGGCCTCGGGGCTGCATGCGGCGGGCGTGGCGTAGTTTGGGGACCCCTGGGATTTTAAAGTATCAACCTGGGATGCGAAGGTCCCAAGTTCAAAACCATGAAGTTGCCCGCTTGAGCACAGCCTCGCCAGCTTGAGCGTGTGATCATCACTATGATTCTATGGTTGCTGGTTTGGGCAAAGGGTCCCTGGCTCAGCTTGAGCCCCCATCCCCCAGGTCAAGGCACATATGAGAAGCAGTCAGTGAACAGCTAAAGTGATATAACTATGAGTTGATGTTTCTCATCTCCCTTCCTGTCTCTCCCTCTCTCTGTCTGCTTCTGTCTCTCTTTCATTCTCTCTAAAAAAGTGTGTTTGCTGACACCTCTTCAGAAAGATTGAATAGTGCACTAAAACAGCCTCTATAACAAGTACATAATTAATGTGTAAAACGTGAACTTTGGATGTTTTTGTTCACTCTCTTGTATCTTCAGTTTCCTGTCCCGCTGACCTGTCACTCCCTCCTGGAAAAGCCCGCCCCAGGGACGGTCTCCTGGGCCTCTTCCGATCCCATGTGCCCCCTGGCTCCGTGGTCTGGCTTCCTCGGTTAACGTGTCCCCAGAAGGGCTCCCATTAAGATGACTGCCTTGGTACTAAACCGAATGTGCATTTTCTTGTCACCTCTCTAGCCTCTTGGTGACCTTTGATGGTCCTGACCCTTCTCTGTTGGACTCGGGAGACCCTGCCCTGGACCTCTTGAGAGGCCATCCCGCCCCACCATCTCCTCCACCACGTGGTCCCTTCACTGGGGCATCCCATAACATTCTACACTGACACAGGACCGACCCTTTCCTCCTCCAGGGTATTGGCCCTGAAGGTAGTACCCCTGCCCCCCTCCCCCCACTCCATGCCCAAGCCAGGAGCCAGCACCCGGCCCAGATGAGTCCCTCAACCGGAGAAGCCCTCGTCTCTGTCATTTATTTTCCTCACTGTGCGCAGGGAGACCTTCCTAACACGTGAATCTGATCAGATCCCTTCCATGGCTCCCCAGTCAGGGTCCGTAGTTTAAAATTCAAGCTTCTTAACTTCGCTTATAAAATCTGGATGTCTGGTCCCTGCTGACCCCGCAGCGGCCTTCATCTCTGCTCCTTCCCAGTCCCCGACCCTCCCATTTACCTGGGCCCTGTGCTTCTTCTGGGGAACACAGCCTTGTACCTCCTGCATGTCCCAGGGAAGCCCCCACCCCTCCCAGAGCATGCCCCCTCCCAGAGCACGCCTCCACCCTTCCCAGAGCACTTCCTGCCCCTTCCAGAGCACGCCCCCTCCCAGCACGAAGGTGCAGCGCTCAGCTTTCTGCACCAACCCCAAAGCTACCGCTGTGTCTCTTAACGGGCTGAACCTGTCAGTCCCTTGGACTCATAGTGCTCCGTGAAGAAGGGCTCTTTCTCTCTGGGTCGTTGCCTGGTGTCTCTCTGCGCAGAGCACCCAGCTCAGTGAAGGGTCCCCTGTATTTCAGACTGAGCGCCTTCAATGGTTTGTCAGAATAAGCCTCTTCGATGACGTTGTAAAAAGGACATGTTTGAAAGGCTTCCCTGATCCTCACTTTGAAATACAACCATGGGACTCCATATTGACATCAAAACAGGGCTCATTTTCCTGTGACTAATTTCCTGTACATTGTTGGGAGCTGAAGAGAGCCCAGACTCTACATCCTGCGCGTGCCTCGACCCTGGAGTCTGTTTCCAGGGTTCGCAGCGAATGGCCCGTCGTGCAACGATCAGCCTGTGTGATTTGATGCATCTGGGTTACAAAGGTTCTTTTTAATAAGCTATTTTTATCTGTGTGTGTGTGTGTGTGTGTGTGTGTGTGTGTGTGTGAGAGAGAGAGAGAGAGAGAGAGAGAGAGAGAGAGAATGATATTTTTATTATAGAGTCCTTTTTGAAAACATAGATAATGATCGCCCTCCCAGTTAGACCGCACGGAAGTCACCCGCGCTGTGGTCCGGGGGCGCACCCCGCCCCCAGATGGAAACGCTTGCCCTGCAGAGGGGCGAGCACACACCTCAGCAGCCAGACGCCCCTCATCTCAGAAGTTTCCATCAGAGCGACACCTTGCACAACAGGAGAAAATCACGTTTTGTTTCAGGAGGAGCCTGAACTTATTTTTAAGCATCAAGAAAACTGTTTCCAATGTGTGCATCCCTAAACGTGTCCACCTCATCTTGGTCACAGACCTTTGCTTTCATTTCTGTTAAAGCTTAACGATCAGATTTCCTAAGTGAACCCCACAAAGGGAGTCATTTTCTTCCGTCTTGCTTTTCTTTCCTCGTTCACTGGCATTTAGGGGAAAAGATGACTCTTCCTCCAAATTCCTGTGCTTTTCGTTGATAACTTTTGCACATTACGCCAGAGGCGGCCCTGCTGAAGTCATCGTGCGGTCTGTGTAATAAAGAGCCCCTGCCCGAGGGGTGGGGGACAGGAAGCTGGCTCTTATGTGTTTACGGTGAGTCAAGGACCAGGGAGTCGAGGGGAGTTATTTCAGGCGACCCAAGCCTCTGCGCATGACTGTTCCTCTGTGTGAAAGGATAAAGACAATGGAAAGTGAACACCCGGTATCCAAAGCCGGAGGGGAAGCCGCATTAGATTAATAGCCGCGTGGTTTGGAAGGGCAAAAAAAAAGAAAGTTATATCTCTCCCTGTTTCTGAGGTGGCTTTGGCTCTGTAAACTCCCTAAACTGCTCTGCCTATGATTTTATTTTATTTTATTGTTTTATTTGAGACAGGAAGAGAGAGAGAGAGAGAGAGAGGCATCAACTCATTGTTCCACTTAGTTTTTTCATTGACTGATTCTCATATGTGCCCTGACTGGGGCTCAAACCAGCGACCTGGGGCAGGGGATAGAGCCAACAGCCACAGTTCTGCCTCCCATTTGAAAAGGATTGCACCGCCAACGAAGGCATTTTGCCAGAATACCAGCTGCTCAAGATTAAAATCCAAGTGCAGGTACTTTATTTAAGTTAAAACAACCAATGTTTTCTGAACATGTGCAACGGTATCTTATGCCAGAGCATAAGAAGATACATTCGGGCAGTCGTTCTGTTGGAATGTTGAAGTTTAAATCCAAATTGAAGATGACAGACCCACCAACTGAGTCATTGTCTGCAATTGATGCTGTTCTTTTTCTTTTTAAAAAATCTTTTAAAATTTATTTTAGAGAGGGGGTAGGGGAGGAGCAGGAAGCATCGACTCCCATATGTGCCTTGACTGGGCAAGCCCAGGGTTTCAAACCGGCAACCTTAGCGTTCCAGGTTGATGCTTTATCCACTGCACCACTGTTCGTTTTTCTTTCTAGAAAAATAATTTAGTATTTTTCCATGCCTATTGAATGCAGCCAGTGGCTCTGTTGATTCGAGACTCAGCCCTGGGCTCTGAGGATACATGTGTTGATTCGAGCATCGGCCCCAGACAGGGGTTGCCAGGTGAATTCCAGTTGGGGTGCATGCTGGAGTTTGTCTCACTATTTCCTTTCCTATCACTTTTAAAAAAAAGTGAAAAAAAAAAACAAGAACAAAATATAGAAAGAAGACTAACAAAAAACACACAAACAAATTCTGGAGAAACTATAAAACTTTACTGAAGAAAAGAAAAAAAAAAACTTTACTGAAGAGCATTAAAGACCTGTTCTACTGGATATCATGAGTTAGTCTACAGCTGCCATAACAAAGACAGTGCAAGTAAACCAACGGAACAGAAACCCTTGGCTTTGTGGAGCCCGGGTGACTGACAGGCAGTATGACATGTCCATGGGGAAAACATGTTTCATTCCATGAATGAACGAAGGGGATTGGGCTGTGCCTGTCCATATACAGAACTCACAATCAGGTCACTGCCTCACAACATGCACGAAAATCATTCGATGGATCAGTCTTAAACACAAACGACAGAGCTAAGACTTAAAATAAAATGTGAAGAAATATCTTTATGTTATTGAGGCAGAAAAGAGTTTCTTTAAACAGGAAACAATAAAAAAAAAGTTAACCATATAAGAAATGAGTTGTAAATTTAACTAAATTACATTAAGAACTGTCCCCTCTTACTATTAAAAAGATACAATTAAAAAGGGGGGGGAATAACAAAGCAGATATTGATAACACACAGATGTGACCAATGATTATTATCTACAATATATAATAAAGACCATCTAGGAATCAAAAAGAAAGACACAAGCAAGTGTTTTGTTTTTGTTTTTTTACAGGGACAGAGAGAGAGAGAGAGAGAGTCAGAGAGGGATAGATAGGGATAGACAGACAGGAACGGAGAGGGATGAGAAACATCAATCATCAGTTTTTCGTTGCCATTGCGACACCATAGTTCAGGGGTGCTCAACACGTCAATCCCGATCTAGTGGTCGATCGCGAAGGAAGTGTGGGTAGATCGCATGACATTAAAAAGACATTTGTCTTTTGATTGGCATACAGGATAGCCAATCTGACGTCTGAACTTTTGACACCCTACGCATGCGCTAACTTGTTCAGTTACATTGCTGCGTAGTTAGCCTTCAATTTATTTAAACTAAATACAACAAAGGGTATAAAAATGAGTGCCATAGCTGGTCTGAGTAAGAAGCCTAAAACCTACCACTTTCATACAGAATGGGAGGGGATTTTTTTCACTATGTCATATTCTAAGTGCGTTTGCCTCATCTGTCTGTGTGCCATTGCTATTCCAAAGAAGGGAAATGTGGAGCGGCTTTTTTGGACTGTTCATAAAAACTATGACATTGACTTTCCTCCGAAAAGAGAGCTGAGAAGGAGAAAGTTGAAAGAAGAATACACAATATTAAATAGTAATAATAGTAATTTAAATAATGATAATATAGAATAAATTTATGTTTTGCATTTTTATTGTAGGTAGATCATTTTGACTTGATCATCTTATAAGTAGCTCGCAAGCTGAAAAAGTATGGGCACGTGCCTTGACCGCAGGCCTTCAGCAGACCGAGCCACCCCTTGCTGGAGCCAGCGACCTTGGGCTCAAGCCAGATGGGCCAGTGCTCAAGCTGGCGACCTCGGGGTCTCGAACCTGGGCCTTCCGCATCCCAGTTCAACGCTCTATCCACTGCGCCACCGTCTGGTCAGGCAAACAAACAAGTTTTAAAAATGAACAAAAAGTAGAAGCAAGCATTGCACAAAAAAGAAACACAAATGGTATAAAAGGACTTTCCTGACAAAATGCTCATTCGTAATCAAGGAAATGCAAAATAAGAGCACAGTGAGATGCCATCGGAAACCCACCAGGACTGGCAAAATCAAGAGTCTGACAATGCCTGGGGTTAGTGCGGGTGGGGCTCAGCAGAACATGTATCTATCTCTGACAAGAGCATGAGCTCGAACAACTACTTCGCAAAGTAGTCTGTCACCCCAATAGCCTTCTAGTTGTTCAGACATATTTTCTGCCCCTCCCAGTGTGAAGAAGACCCTTTCGGCCCTGTTGATGCCCGGCTGGACGGTGTGACTTGCTCTGAAGGTTAGAATCTAAACCAACTGTGAGCGGAGGGTGTCTGTTTGCCAGGAGAGCACCAATGTTCCTAGCAGAAGCTGCTGTCTCCACCGAAATCCCAGTGCAAGACAACGTGGGACAGAGAGAGCCGCAGCCAGCCTGCAACCCGCAAGGGGCGTGTGAGCACGGCAGGAAGCCACCTCTGCTCTTTTTTTCTGACCCAAAGATCTGGGGAACCGCTTACTATTTCTGCCTAAATCAGCATGCCCTTACTGATATGGGTCCTTGGTCAGTGGGCTGAACCTTCACATGATCTAATACCCAGAAATTTCATTCCAAGGAAGTTTCCCTGGAGACCGTCTTACACAGGAAATGCACAAAAGAACATTCATAGCTACGTTATTCATAATTGCAAAAAGCTGAAAACACCCACATGTCCTCTGGTAGAAAATGAATTGGTAAATTACCATTTATTTGTGAAATTATACAGCAGTCAAAATAAATGCATTCTAGCTACGCACCATCACGTGAATATTTTGAATCATTAAAGCAAGTGACAGAAGTCTTCACACAGCACAATATCATTGTCAGAAATCTCAAAAACACATAAAACTAAATGAAATAGTTTATGTTTATATAACTATTTTTTAAAAGCAAGGGTGACAGACCCAACATTCCTGAGCAAGGTTGCTTTGGGGTGGGGTGAGAAGGTAGGCAGAAGAGGAAGGAGAGACACAGCCCACAGACAGGTGCTCTGACTTTGACCTTGGCCCTATATAGGGTCAGATACTAAATAACTTAGGTATCATGGGCCATGGAGTCCCCTGTCACAACCATTCAGCTCTGCTGTCATAATGCAGAGGCTGCCTTGGACAGTCAGTAAGTAAATGGGTGTGGCTATGCATTCCAATAAGGCTTCATTTATAGACTCTGAAATTTGAGTCTCACATAATTTTACATGTCATGAGATATTATACTTCTTTGGATTTTAAAAACCATGTAAAAGCGGCTGACCAGGCGGTGGCGCAGTGGATAGAGCGTCAGACTGGGATGCGGAAGACCCAGGTTTGAGACCCCGAGGTCACACCAGCTTGAGCGCGGGCCCATCTGGCTTGAGCAAAAGCTTGCCAGCTTGGACCCAAGGTCGCTGGCTCCAGCAAGGGGTTGCTTGGTCTGCTGAAGGCCCGCGGTCAAGGCACATGTGAGAAAGCAATCAATGAACAACTATGGTGTCGCAACGGCAACGAAAAACTAATGATTGATGCTTCTCACCTCTCTTCATTCCTGTCTGTCTGTTCCTATCTATCCCTCTCTCTGACTCTCTCTCTGTCCCTGTAAAACAAAAAACAAAACATAATAAACAAACAAAAAAACCATGTAAAAGCTTGACCTAGGGTGACAGAATGGATAAAGTGTCAATCTGGAATGGTGAGGTCCCAGGTTCAAAACCCTGGGCTTGCCCGGTCAAGGCACAGACGAGAAGCAGTCAATGAACAACTAAAGTGAAGCAACTATGATCTTGCTCTCTCTTTCTCCCTCTCTACAATCAATAAATTAAAACAAACAAACAAACAAAAGATACATGTAAAAAAATAAATGTATATACTAGTCTTAGCTCCCAGGTGACACAAAGGCCCGTGGGGTCTCAGATTGGGCCCAGGGGAGTATGGCGACTCCTGTACCAGCTCTATTCATCGTGCTCGTGGGTCTCCATTCCCTGGCTGTGTTTCATTCCTGTTTCATGTATTAGTTTATGTGTATAAAATATTATTTTTAGTCTTTAAGAATTAAAAAGAAATGTAAGCCTTGGCTCAGAGGGGTGTAGGTAGGACCAAGGTAGAAGGGCCAGGATGGAGGGGACCACGGGATGCAGGGACATTGGACCTCTTTTCAAAACTCTTTCTCAAAGGAGATTTTCTTTGCTCTGGACCCCAAACTTGGGCATCGTCATCATTTCCCCCCAACAGTGGGAGAGGTCGCTGTGCTGAATGACTGAACCAGTGGAAGATTTAGTTGGGGATATTTTCTGCATCTTATGGCTTATTGTCCAATGTCATATTAATACACACACACCCTCCCTAATATGAGCTGCACCATTCATCTACATGACTGATTTAAAATATAATTCTCTGTGAATTTCAAGAAAAAAACAAAAAAATAACTAGCCCAAACCTGCCAAGTACTATCTAGAAAACACCCCTTTGCCACCAGCTCTGTTCGCTGTTCTGTCAAACGTGGTACATATTTTAAAGCCAATCAGTTAGCACTTAGAAGAAACGCGTTGGGGGTAATCCTGGGAGTCATCTCAGAGGGCATGTTTCAGTACAGACAAACATGGGGCGGGTGGCTCCTGCTTCTCCGAGGGTTCTTCTCCGAGCGCATCCCGGCGGCACCTGGGCAGGGGTTCACGGTCTGTCCTCTTCTCCTTCCTCCTCTTCGGGAAACCGGCAGCTGCAGGCGTCCTCCTCTTGGGCAGTTTGAACAGTTTTCATAAAAGCTGAAAAAACAATTTCAAAGTTACGTAGCTTTCCCTGGCCAGTTGGCTCAGCGGTAGAGCATCGGCCCGGCGTGTGGAAACCCCTGGTTCGATTCCTTGCCAGGGCACACAGGAGAAGCACTCATCTGCTTCTCTACCCTCCCCCCTCTCCTTCCTCTCTGTCTCTCTCTTCTCCTCCCGCAGCCAAGGCTCCATTGAAGTAAAGTTGGCCCTGGTGCTGAGGACGGCTCCACGGCCTCCATCTCAGGTGCTAGAATGGCTCTGGTTGCAATGGAGCAATGCCCCAGATGGGCAGAGAGCATCACCCCCTGGTGGGCATGCCAGGTGGATCTCGGTTGGGCGTATGCGGGAGTCTGTCTGTCTGCCTCCCTGCGTCTCACTTCAGAAAAATACAAAAAAAAAAAGAGAAGATACATATCTTTGGTCGTCTGTTTGAATCATGTAACCCTTACTTCCTAGAGACCCTAGTCATGGAACTAGCATCTCTAAGTAGCAAACATTCCCCCACTTAATTTCAACCAACTCGTCAACAGGAGAGGTAATGACAAGTGTGAACGTTTCCTACTCAGGATTATTTAAGATTTTTCTTTCTCTTTACCAAATATTTTTATTGGTCCTGAAAAAGGATGCTATCCCTTATTTTATACAGTGGCTAACAATACTCGTGAACATGACTCACTCATGAATAAAGTTGGTCAGGTAGTTTCAATGGGGGTTACTTAAATTACACACTCCACGGTTTCTTCTGAATGAAATGCTATGGCACCAATGTTAAAGACACTCCCCCTACTTCCAACTCTTACTAAGTAAAGAACTGACTTAGGCATTAGCTTCTATGTTTTCTTATACATATCAGTCTAAAGTATTGGTGTTACTGCTGGGCAACTTTTACTCCTAAGCAGATATTTTTATAGCCAGACAAAGCATAAGGCCCTTCCCAATTCTACATGCTTGTTACTATATATATATAAATAACCCACCGATCTCCAAGAATTTATGAAAAACTGGCGAGACATTCAGAAATACCAATGGGATGTCTTGTCCCAACTTATTTTGTGAAACCAGTATTACACTGATGCCCAAACCAGACAAAGATGGTTCTAGAAAAGAAAAACTACAATCACTGTCCCCTGGGAGTATACCTACAAAAATTCTTAACAAAATATTAGCAAATAGACTCCAGCAACTTAGAAAAAGAATTATATATTATGAGCAGGCAGAGTTGAGTCCAGGGATGCAAGGCTGATTCAGTATTCAAAAGTGAATTTCTTTAGCCTGACCAGGTGATAGCATAGTGGATAGAGCATTGGACTGGTACACAGAGGACCCAGGTTGAAAACCCCGAGGTCACTGGCATGAGCACGGGCTCACCAGCTTGAGCACAGGGGTCACTGGGTTGAGCATGGGATCATAGACATGACCCCATGGTCACTGGCTTGAGCCCAAAGGTGACTGGCTTAAAGCCCAAGGATCTGTGTAATCCATCATCTTAACAGGATGAAAGAGAAATCACGAAACCATACCAGATTGATGCAGAGAAAGCACGTGACAAGATTCAACATGCATTCATGGTTCCTAAAATACTTTTCAGAAAACCAGAGATAGGGGAGGAACTTCCTCAACTTGATAAAGATCTACTATCAATCACATTATACTTGTGAAAACTCAATGTTTTCCCCCTAAAATTAGAAGCAAGGCAAAGACATCCACTCACCTCTCTTATTCCACATATCACTAGAAGTTCTAGCCAGCACCAGAAGCCAAGAAAAAGAAACAAAAAGCAGAGAGATAGAGAAAGAAAAGATAAAACTTCCCTATTGGCAGACAGCATTATGGTCTATAATCAGTGGTTCTTAACCTTTTTTGAGGTACCGAACCCACCAGTTTCATATGCGCATTCACCGAACCCTTCTTTAGTGATAAATAAAATATGATTTTTCCCCCCAAATTCAAGACATAGGTGTATATTTTTTTACTGGCGCACAAAATGAGTCATGCATGAACATCACCTTGCTCAAAGAACAAAACCAACAAAGTGCATGAACTCACAACAAATTACGGTTTTACTTTATTCTGGCCTCCGCCGCAGAGGCTTCTCCAAACCCCTGAGACCGACTCATCGAACCTCTAGGGTTCAATAGAACCCAGGTTAAGAACCACTGGTCTATAGTAAACCAAACCACTTCAATTGGAAAAAAGGGCAAAAATCATGAAGGAATATTTTGCTGAAGAAGATACGTGAACAGAGGAGGAGTGTAAGACCCTGGCCAGTTGGCTCAGTGATAGAGCGTCAGCTGAGCGTATGGATGTCCTGGTTAGATTCCCAGTCAGGGCATACAGGAAAAGTGCCCCTCTGCTTCTCTACCCCTACCCCTGCCCTCTCTCTCTCCCCCTCCCCTCCTGCAGCCATAACTGGGTTGGAGCAAGTTGGCCCTCCAGGGTTGAGGATGGCTTCATGGGCTCTCCTCATGCACTAACTAAAACAGTTAGGTTACCAAGCAATGGAGCAATGGCCCCAAATGCACAGAGCATCCCCTGGCCCCATAGGAGGCTTGCCGGGTGGATCCCAGTTGGGACACATGCGGGAGTCTGTTTCTGCCTCCCGCTCTTCATTTAAGAAACGTTTAAAAGAAAAAAACAAAGATGAGTGTATGGAAAGATGAGTAGCACCTCGGGAAAGGCCATAAGGACCCCAGGGGCCATCGCTGCACCCCTACTGGAAAGCAGAGAGAGGGAACCATGGTGACGCCAAGCGCTGGTTGGGGGGCAGAGAAAGTGCATGTCTCCTGTGTTGCTGGTGGGATGTTGAATGGTACAGCTCTCTGGAAAATAGTTCGGTGGTTTCTTAAAAAAAAAAAAAAAAACACTTGCCATAGGACCAGCAATCTCATTACTGGGCATTTGTCTTGTAGATATGGGAACTTCTGTCCACACAAAACCTGTACAAAACCATTCATAACAGCTTCAAAGGCAATACTCAAAACCTGGAAACCACCCCATTCTCTTCCTCGGTGAGTGGTGAGACGAGCTGGTCCTCCCACACCAGAGATGACCTGTCAGCAGTAAAGAAGTGAATTATGGAAACACACAGGGACTTGACTGGATCTCAATGGCATTGAGTAAAACAAAGCCAATCCCCAAAGGTTATATATATATTCATGATCCATTTATATAACACTCTTGAAAAGACAAAACAGTAAAGATAGAAAACAGATACATAGTGGCCAGGGGTCTGGGATGGAAGGCAGGGAGGGTGTGATGTGACTATGAAGGACAAGCAGGAGGGAGATCTTGTGGTAGTGGAATGGTTCCGTGTGTTGATGGCACTGGTGGTTATACCAATCTACACATGTGATAAAATGACATACAAGTATACACACCAAATGCACCAAGGTCACACGCCTCGTTTTGGTCTTGTGCCGTAGTGACATGAACTGTAATCCCATGAATGGCACATGACACTTTTCTGCACCGTCTTTACAACTTCCTGTGAATCTATAATTATTTCAAAATAGAAAGTTTCTAAAAATGACCTAAAATGTTTAAAAATGGAATACAGTTCCACTGCAACTCATAAGGCTCTAATTACTCATAAATGCTTTTGAAAATCATTTTATAAAGGACATTGTGACAGTTTGGGTGGCGATGGGCGGGTTAGTTCTTTATGTGAGAGGTTTCAGTGAGAGCTGAGAGGTTTCGATCAAAGGCTTAGACCTCAACAAGAGAGTCAGAGAGCAAACCACAGATTGGAAAAAGATATTTGCAGAGCATGAGCAACAGGTAAAAGGATTCCTGTGCGTGAATAAAAAAAAGTGGCAGACAATCCAATAAATAAAGGTTCAAAAGACTTGATCAGGCCCTTCGCAAAAGAGGAAATCCAAGCGGCCAATATAACATGAAAAAAGTCCCATCTCACTAGAAATCAGGGAAATGCAAATTAGAACCACAATGAGATCTACTATCCACCCACCAGAGAGAAATATTAGGAAGTCTGACCACGCCAAGTGTCAGCAAGGACTGGAGCAGAAGGAACTTGCCTCAGTAACTGGGAAAGTGACAGTGGGGCTCCACCATTGTTCTCAACAGTTTGGTATATCTATTAAGGACCTAAAAATTTTATTTCTAGGTTAAAAAAACACGTAGAAACATGTGCTTATGTGCACTGAGATAAGCAGACAAAAATATTGGAACCCCATTGTCTATAATAGCCCCACACTGGAAATAACCTCAGTGTCCATCAATATCAGAAGGGATCAACAAAAGATGAAGTCATTCAATAGAAGAGTGTTGGACAATAGAAATCAATTAAGGTAAATGCAATACTTGGATGAATCATAATGATACAATGTGGCAGGAAAGAAAGCAGAGACAGACTAGATATAGAAAATACAGAATAGATACATGTCATTTCACTTGTAGGAAGTTTGCAAGCAGCCAAATTAGACTGTTAGGTAGCAAAACTATAAATAAGAGCAAGGGAGTGACTACCACAGAATTCTAGGTGGGTTGGGTCTGGTGGGGAGGGAGGCTTTTCATCTGGAAGGACAGGCAGGGCTTCCTAGGAGCAGATAACCTTCTGTTTCTTGACCCAGGAAGGGGGATACGGGTGTTTATTTTGCAAGAATCTGTTAAACTTCACCTGATTGCATCTTTTCCTGTATGTGATATGGCACAGTGTAAAAAGATTTTCTATTGTTTTCAAAAGATCCTTTATACGAGTTAGTGTGATACACCTTTAGATAAGACTTTACTGAGCCTGACCAGGAGGTGACGCAGTGGATAGAGCGTCGGACTGGGATGCGGAAGACCCAGGTTCGAAACCCCGAGGTTGCCAGCTTGAGCACGGACCCATCTGGCTTGAGCAAAAGCTTGCCAGCTTGGACCCAATGTCGCTGGCTCCAGCAAGGGGTTGCTCAGTCTGCTAAAGACCCGCGGTCAAGGCACATGTGAGAAAGCAATCAGTGAACAACTAAGGTGCTGCGACAGCAACGAAAAACTAATGATTGATGCTTCTCACCTCCCTCCGTTCCTGTCTGTCTGTCCCTATCTATCCCTCTCTCTGACTCTCTCTCTGTCCCTGTAAAAAAAAAAAAAAAAAAAAAATTTACTGAGACTGTCCCTCCTATATTGCTAGCTAACATTGTGGGCTACAGCATAGCCTCTTGGGGTCTAGCCTGGATCTATGGTTCTGTCCTCCATGAAGACAAAGAACAGGTTGTCTACTCCCACCCCCACCCCCATCTACAAACCTTTTGGAATAAATACTAATAAATACTAATAGGTTTCATTTAGTAAGTGCTGTCTCTTGCCTGGCACTTGCCAAGTTCTGTATGGAAATAGTATATAGTTCAGTAAAGGAAGTCCACTATTAAATTGTCTCATTTAACCCAGATTAGTGTACTGTCCCTCTATCGGATGGACACGCTCTGAGTTCTCTGTGTCTTCTCACCTTGAGAGTCTAGCCCAGGGTAAGGCCACTAAGCAGGCCAAGGAACAGGGTCCTGCCCCTTGTTATTTTCTGATCCCACTTTGTCCGGGTCCTGTGTGCATGACTGACTCGCCACCCACACATGCACACCTGCACACACACATGCATGCATACACACGTGCACACACAGAGTTATCCAAGACTGCACATACTTAAGCTGTCATTTCTCTGGGACCCCTGGGTTATGTTCTGCTCTCGCCAGCTCTCTTGGCCAGGCACTATTGACACTCAGGCTGGGCAGCTGTTTGCTGGTGGCATCCCAGCCCACTCAGTGGATGTCAGAAGCATCCCTCTCTGCCCCCCCAGGGAGTGATCCCCGAAACATCTGGAAAGATGTTGCCAAACATCTCTTGTGCCCGACAATCATGGCGTTATACTAACCTAGTTTCTAGAACGTAAATCGCCATCTTTCCCTTTCTACTGTAAAATGCCTGGCCCCAGAAGAGCTCACATCGGACACACATATATTAGTCTTACGTTGCTTGAATATGTACAGCAGTTTCTTTCTGCTGTGTTTAACGACAGAGAAGCGGAGCGTGAAGAAGAACAACAGGAACAACGCCGCCGTCGCCGCCAGTGCCAGAAAGAAGATGCTGATCGTGGGGGCGTGGCCTTGGAAAGAGGAGCAGGGATGCATGAAACAACCGTCACCTGCAAGGATCCTCACGTTGCTACGCAGCTGCACACCCTCAGCCCGGGGAGAAGTGGTCTGGGCAAAGGGGATCCTGGCCTCCTCCAACCCGCTGATGTAGTTAACTTGCCAGCATGTAAAGAAAACTTTCTTCAAAGAACACATTTAAAAACCTTAGTAATATTCTTAGAGGCCCACAAAAATTAAGGGCTTTGGCTTTTCTCTATTTGACCTTTCTGCATTTGATACAGAGACTACAGGACGCTGTGGTCCCCTTTACTGGGCTTTATCGAAGGTATGGTGTGTGGTCTGGGTCAGATCTCACCTTCTCTGCTTACTAATAAACGTCCCAGACTAAACGAAAAATGCCTCAAAAACTGAGAGGTCCCCCAATGCCAGGGTAAGAGGAGGAAGGCCCGCAGCAGGCGCCCGCTGAAGGTAGGGACCAGGGATGGGAGACCTCGCTACATTGGAAGAGTCAGATTACAGTGGGAATAGCCAGGGGACAGTCACATTGATTTGACAGCAATAAACTAGCTACCTGACTCTGTGGCAGGGGCCGGCGCAGTGGTGGCAGATGTGCCCGGAGAGAAGTTGCCCGAAGCTGGTCCACATACCACGTCTCGCTCCTTGGTCCCATTCATAAGTACCATCTTCCCAGCCAAAGAACAGCTTTGTCAGTTCAACAAAAAAGAGTTGAGATAATTAATCTGGGTACAGAGCATCCGAATGAAAAACATTTGACATTTTCTGCCCAATGAAGTGGCCCTAGTCACAAAGATTGAAACACCCAACCTTGACCAACTGGCTCCCTCCGGAGTTCACTCAGCTCTGGTGGTTCTCTACGATTCAGCAGACTCCATCCACTGAACTGGACTTTCCTTCCACCGGAGGAGCCTGGCTGGGTGACAGCGCAGCTCTGACGGTTTGCCTGGTTAGTCTCTCCCTTCACCCCCACCCCCAACCCCACCCCCGCATTCTCCAGAGCTCAGTTCAGTCCCACTTTTCATGCAGACTCATTTGACTCCTCTGAATGACTGGTGTTGAAACACCTTTTAAAAAATAAAAATAGCCTGACCTGTGGTGGCGCAGTGGATAAAGTGTCGACCTGGGAACACTGAGGTCGCCAGTTCAAAACCCTGCACTGGTCTGGTCAAGGCACATATGGGAGTTGATGCTTCCAGCTCCTCCCCCCTTCTCTCTTTCTCTCTCTCTCTCTCTCTCTCTCTCTCTCTCTCACTCTGTGTCTCCTCTCTGAAATTTAAAAAAAAAAAAAAAAAAAAAAAAGAATATTTCAAAAATAAAAAATTAAAAATAAAAATAAAAAAACAACTTTCCAATCTGTTACAGGCCACTATTTTTGTAAAACACAGTAAGAATGTAAATGTAAAATAATAATAAAGATGATTTTTTAGTAAGAAAATCAAATGAAAAGAAGGGCAAAGGCATACAAACTATATAGGACCTAAGTTTTTTTATTATTAGAGCTGCCGGACGCACTTGACCACCAGTTTGCCTTAAAAGCCTCTGAATGCTTCCTCTTCATGCCCGTGGGGCTCTAGCCATGACAGGGACAGGCAGCAGGCTGTGTGTCAGCATCTGTCGGTGGACCACACTGCGAGTAGCTCAGGTCCAGATAGCACAAGTCAACTGGAGTGTCCCTATGTCCACTGTCGGCTGCCTTCACTACCTGTGATGTCCTGTTTGCTCACGTCCACATTATGTTTTTAAGGGAACTGTGCAGACTTGTGCATCCGTCTCAGTGTGGGGCTCTGCCCACCTAAAGATGAGCTGGTTAAGGACGGAAGGAGAGAGGCAGCAGACCAGAAGGAAGCAGAACACCTGGGACAGACAGTAACAGAGTCCCATTGACAACTCTGACCTGGACGCTCTGGGCACTGTTTCTGGAGAAAATGCCCAATTTGTGTATCAGTCTGTGTTCCCATCCTGTCCTCCACTCTGCCTCGTCCTGTGCTATTCCATGTCTACACTTGATTGATTTTAAAAAGCTTCAATGATAACATTCTTTGTCATAAAAAAAAGAAAAGGAATTAACCTCGATTCTTTGTTGCGTAAGCACAAGAAAATTATACATACTCAGTCCAGGGTCGACAGGTGCCATGCTTCTGATCATTAAATGTCCCAAAGTTACAGTCTCTACAACCTGGCATAACAATTGAAACAATAATTAAAAAGGAAGCATTGTCATTGTTTCATAACTTTCCCTGGGATGAACCGAGTCACATCATCAAGTCATGACCTTAATTCAGTCTACACAGAGATTGTTAGATGATTGTTGGAACCCAACCCTAAGATGGCTGACGTTTTTCGTCCGGCGGCACACAGCAGTGTGTCTGTGCGGGCAGAACGTGTGAAAACCCATGGTCCTGTGAATAACAAGCGTGATTTCGAATCACTTCCATTGATTGAAAAATGGTTTGTAACTATCCTATATTTGACTCAGCAGCTCATTCCTTGTTACTTTAAGGGACTAGAGATCTACTTTCTTTTATATTCAAAAGGCCCAGAGGGTGCTTCAGCGCTGACAGCTAGGAATTGGCTCTCTGGGTCGACCTCTCTCTCGACCTCTCTCTCACGTGCCTTCAGGTCTAAGAAGGTACGTCCCATAGTAATTTGAGTCTTTATTCCTTCATCTCCCCTTTGCCTGGAGCAATAATAATGTGATTAACTTCCCACTTATTTGGAGTATGCAATTTCTTTATTTGGCTTATTATAATTTGGCTTAATATAAGAGGTATTATCCCGTATGCCTTTAGCTTGTGAAATTGCCAAAGTGCATCTGTGTTAAATAAATTTTTAAAAGACAAAACAAAAACAACAAGACCTAAGCTAATGACTTACATCTAGATAACAAAGTTGCACGAGATTGATTGATGAAGACCATGCTTACCGTTTGTGGTTAATTCTTGACCTTGCTTACAGCCCTGCGTACACATGGTACATCCGACCCCTTGGCAGTAGAATCCTGCAAAGCACTCACATTCTGCGTTGCTGGTGGGGGAGCATGCCTTCTTAGTCCTGAAAACACCTACAAAGCCCTCCAAGGTTACATTGCACCTGACCTCCAAATCCAGGAAGCAAATGTATGTTCTGCAATAAAAAACCATGCTCACTCTCCTTAAACTGTTCCCAGCGACCTTAGAGTATTTTTTTTGCATCTGGATATAAGACATTTTTTACACTGTGCTAATGGAATGTTCTCTCTTGTTAAATGAATGCTTCCTCCAGTATTTATAAAGCTCAGTCCACAAATAAGTGCTGTTATGGTAGGTTAGCCCACTGGGCCTGCCTCCTGACGGAAGGACCAGCACCTCCAACACTACACTGTCAGTAGAGATCTGTACTCTAGGGAATAAGGTCTTGGCTTCCCAACGTGCCCCCAAATGAAGAATACATCTTCGAAATTGTACCTTCACACCGCCGGCAGATGTCACAGGCCTTTTGTCCGCTGGTGCTGGAGAAACTGTTTGAAGGACAGGGAATGCAAATCTGATCCTTGTTTTCCCCACAGAAAGTACCTGAGAAGTTAGATCACAGCTGTCCACGTTTGACAATGAATTATTGCCACCCAGGGCACTGTGAAGTTCAAAAGAAAACTAGACTATGGCACAATAATTAGTTTGCTAGCTGCCACTGTGATAGACTTCATTTTGTTTATAGAGTTTTTAAAAGTATACATTGAGCCCTGGCCAGTTGGCTCAGTGGTAGAACATCAGCCTGGTGTGTGGAAGTCCTGGGTTCGATTCTTGACCAGGGCACATAAGAGAAGCGCCCATCTGCTTCTCCACCCTTCTCTCTCTCCTTTCTCTCTATCTTTTTCCTTCCCGCAGCCAAGGCTCCACTGGAGCAAAGTTGGCCCGGGCGCTGAGGATGGCTCCATGGCCTCCACCTCAGGCACTAAAATGGCTCCAGTTGCAGTGGAGCAATGCCCCAGATGGGCAGAGCATCGCCCCCTGGTGAGCTTGCCAGGTGGATCCCTGTAGGGTGCATGCGGGAGTCTGTATCTCTGCTTCCCTGCTTCTCACTTCAGGAAGAAAAAAAAAGTATACATTGGTGCCTGGCCTGTGGTGGCACAGTGGATAAAGCATTGACTTGGAATGCTGAGGTTGCCGGTTCAAAACCCTGGGCTTGCTGGGTCAAGGAACGTACCAGAAGCAACAAGCAAGCAAGGAATAACTAAAGTGATGCAACAAGTATGAGTTGATACTTCTTGCTCCCCATCTCCCCCTTCTCCTCTCTGTAAAATAAATAAATAAAATCTTTAAAAGTACCATGTACATTTGCAAGATGGCCTCAGCACAGTCACATAAATAAGAATAACATAAGTATAGACATTGCAACAAATAAGTCCACAGAAAGAAAATCGTTTCCTTTAGCTATTGAATAAAGCAGAATGAGTTGTCTTGATCAATATGATGAGATTCAGGAGGAGATCTATGTCCTTCATTGGTACCCATGTCTGCCTTCCCCTGTGCTGTGCCCCCCTGCTTATTCCCTGCTGTGCCCCCATTTGAGCATCAGTTCTCACACACATGGCTAACATTCAATGAGGTCTTCTCGCGAGTAAGCCCAGCATAGGATCCTCCCAACAAGTAAGTCTATGAAACAGATTCTCTTAGTATCTCTAGATCAGAGGTCCCCAAACTATAGCCCACAAGCCAAATTGCAGCCCCCTGAGGTAATTTATCCGGCCCCAGACCGCACTTCCGGAAGGGGCACCTCTTTCATTGGTGGTCAGTGTATGGGGTACTGTATGTGGCGGCCCTCCAAGGGTCTGAGGGACAGTGAACTGGCCCCCTGTGTAAGAAGTTTGGGGACCCCTGCTCTAGATGACAAACTGGGGCACCACAATTAAGTGGCATGGCTTTGTTCACACAGCTGAAGAAATAGCATCCTGAAAATATTCGTAAATGAATGAACAAAAGGTCATTAAAGCAGAGCTCATTGGCCCTGACTATTGGACTCCCTGAACCATGTTTTCAACAGAACAGAAACTTGGTTCTTACCAGCTGGGCAGTAACTGCAGGTGTCCTGCATGGATCTTGCCCTGTCAACATTCATCACCAACAGCACCGTAGCCACCAGGTTGTAATACCCTTTTCCCATGATGACGTCTTCCACAGATATGGTACTAGCAAAGCAGATCCCAAAAGAATTTTAATCAAAGTTGGCTGTTTCACAAATACCACTCTGCAAAAGGTAAACATTTACAGGAATAAGGCGTTTTCTCCTTTCCGACTTATACATCTCCACCATTACCTATACGATTCCACAAGACTGTAACTCGGTGGTTTTTCAGGAATGATTAGTAAAGGAAAGTCAGTAAATTTGAAAAAGCTGGCCCTGGCCAGTTGGTTCAGTGGTGGAGCACTGGCCTAAGGGTACATTTTCCAAC
The DNA here is from genome assembly GCA_037038555.1 of Rhynchonycteris naso. Taxonomy (NCBI): domain Eukaryota; kingdom Metazoa; phylum Chordata; class Mammalia; order Chiroptera; family Emballonuridae; genus Rhynchonycteris; species Rhynchonycteris naso. The sequence continues at coordinate 232,512,605 of CM072997.1, read as the reverse complement.
AAGTTTCGCCAAAAAAACAGAAATAACTATAGCAAAAACTTTTGGGGACTTTCATGGGTACTTAGCATTAGCATCTGGATTTCAACAATGCAAATTGTTTGCTGACCCTGGATTATAATCCTTAAAAAGAGTCTGTCAGGGACATCTAAGACATCCCTTGTTACCATTTGTCTGAACAGCATGTGGAAACGTCAACATCTAATTGCTAAAAAGTTGATATACTTCTCTGCTCAACTCATTATCACGTTAAAATTTTTTTTTATTTTTTAATTACAGATGACATTCAATATTATGTTAGTTTCAGGTGTACACAGAGTGGCTAGACATTCACATATCTCCCAAAGCGACCCCCAATAAGCCTGGTACCCACCTGGCATCATGATTACAATATTATGAACTATATTCCCTATACTGTAACATTTTCTTAAAAGACATATATACCCATTTTGAGATTTGATAGTCATATAGTAACAAAACTAAGGAATTAAGAAAAATCTCTCTAGAGAGTTTTATTTCATCTTTAAGGGGCTATGGAAGAGATATTAGCAATCAGAAAGGCGGGGAGTCTAGAAGTGTACAGAGAAAACAAGGTCTCTATCCCTAACCCGGCTAGGTCCCCCCTGTGAGCCCCAAATGGACAAACCTTGAGGACGCAGGGCTGTGAAGAACTTTCCACTTCTTGCTCTTGGGAGCAACGGAGCTTCTGCAGCTGTGAGGGCGACAGCAGGTTGAGACCCACACAGGGCGCCTGTGTGACTCAGCCGGGGGCGGGGCCTCATGGGAAATTCCCGCCACAGCTCTTGCGAGGTAGCTCACTTGATATTTGTTGATCCCCGGATCTCCCCCTGACCCCGCTTAATGGTGACACTTCAGCATTTCTTGGAAGCATCTCCTCCACTGTTAGGACAATGCTCAGAGGACTTTGGGAAAAGGATTTTGTCACTTTCTGTAGTTCACAAACTATCTGACATTCTTCAGAATGAGGACCAGCCCTTGCGCCGGGCGCTGCCCCCACCCTCCAATAACAGTGCTGCTGGAGCTCTCACTGATGCAGGGCAGCTGCCGCGCCAGGCATCCCAGACGCACTTCATAGAGCGCTCTGCTCCAAGCGACCCTGGGAATAAATACGGCTGTGGGTGCTATTGGAACAACACTGTGCAAATGAGAACATTGAGGAGGCTGTCTCTAGGCAGATGATCACCAAGATGGGGAGCGAGCCGGGATTAAAACCCAGGGTGACCTGATGACTCTTCTGTACTGTGCTCCCCGCTCGCTGTGTGGGTGAGATGCGGGGAAGAAGGAAGGAGACATGGAGGGCAATGGACGCAAGGGGAAGCACAGAATTTTTATGGCCAGGTTACATTACCCAATAAAGTGAGATCGGTGAAGGAAGAAGAGGGAGAGGGGAAGGAGGAGAGAAGGCAGGAGAGGAGGAGGGGAAGGGGAGAGCAGGAGGAAACAGGGAGGAGGGGAGAAGGAGGCTTCAAAGAGGCTGAAGGGGACTGTCCAGCACCCGGTGTCCGCAGGAAGACAACCAGAAGAACTCTTGGTGACAGTGCTTTTGACTAAAACAGATAGGTTTTCTCTCAGGATTTAAACAAAAAACAGTTATTTTATCCCCCCACAGGAGACATGGAGGCTCGGTCTTGAATTAGGGGGGTGAAGGGAGAGGAGACGAGAGCTAATATATATTAAACATTGGCTGCGTGCTAAGCACTTTATATGTTCTCATGACTCCCATCATGCCACCATCCTGCTTAGAAACTACCAGTGGCCCCTGCTGTCTCCAGTAGCCAAGGAACCTCCTGGATCTGACCTGAAGTTGCCTTTTTTGAAAATTAAGATGTAGTTCACATAGTATAAATCTCACCATTTTGATGGATCTTAGTATATTCACTAGGTTGTACAACCATAATTCCAGAACATATTCTTTAGTCAAAAACAAAACAAAAAAACAATGGCCCTGGCCGGTAGCTCAGTGGATAGAGTGTTGGCTTGGTGTACGGATGTCCTGGGTTCAATTCCTGGTCAGGACACACAGGAGAAGTGACCATCTGCTTCTGCCCCCTTCTCCCTTTTCTTTCCCTCTTTTCCTCCCACAGCCAGTGGCTTGATTGGTTCAAGTGTGGTCCCGGGCACTGAGGATAGCTTGGTTGCTCTGAGTGTACCAGCCTCAGGTGCTAAAAATAGGTCGGTATTCAAGCATGGTCCCATGAAAGAGTTGCCAGGTGGATCCCAGTCGAGATGCATGCGGAAGTCTGCCTCACCATCTCCCCTCCTCTCATCTAAAAAACAAACAAACAACCCTATACCTATTAAACAGTCACTTCCCAGTCCTGCTGCCCCTAGTCCCTGATAATCACTAATCTACTTTCAGTCTCTATAGATTATCCTATTCTGGACCTTTCATATAGATGAAATCATACACTATTTGGTCTTTTGTATCAGGCTTACTTCACTGAGCATAATGTTTTTAAAGTTTATCCGCATTGTGGCACGTATCATTTCTTCTCATTGCTGAATCATGTTCCATTGCTCAAATAGACCACATTTTGTTCATCCACTCATCAGCTGATGGACATTTGAGCTGTTTCCACTCTTTGACTCCTATGAAGAATGCTGTTGTGAACATCTATATACAGGTTTTGATTTTTATTTTGGAGAGGTTGTAGGTTTCCTTTTTTAGTTTTAGTGAGTGTTTTTTAAAAAACATTTTTGTCTTTAGTCTCTTCTGTATTTTATTTTCTTGGGTTTTTCTTCTTTTTGTGTGTGTGTACAATTTCTTTTTGTATTTTTCTGAAGTGAAAAGCGAAGAGGCAGAGAGACAGACTCCAGCATATTCCCAACCGGGATCCACCTGGCATGCCCACCAGGGGATGATGCTCTGCCCATCTGGGGAGTTGCTCCGTTGCAACAGGAGCCATTCTAGTGCCTGGGGCAGAGGCCATGGAGCCATCCTCAGTGCCCGGGACCAACTTTGCTCCAGTAGAGCCTTGGCTGCAGGAGGGGAAGAGAGAAACAGGGAGAAAGGGAAAGGTGGAAAGGTGGAGAAGCATATGGGCGACTCTCCTGTGTGCCCTGGCTGAGAATCAAACCCATTGTACAAATTTTTGTATGGACATGTGTTTTCAGTTTTGAGTGTGTACCTAGGGCTAGAAGTGTTGTATTGCATGATAATTATGTTTCACTTTTAGAGAAGTGGCCAGACAGTTCTTTTGCAGTATCTGCACCATTTTACATTCCCACCAATGATGTGTAAGGGTTCCAAATACTCCTCACCCTTGCTACCACTCTTTTATTTTAATTAAAGAAATATATTATAACCATCCTAGCAGATGTGGAATGCTACCTCATTGTAGTTTTAATTGGCTACCCTTACCCCAATGTTACACCCCTCCCGACATAATGGGAACAGTAGAGTACAGCACATAATTGAGAGCCCAAGCTTTGCTATCAGCCAGACTTGGACCGAATCTAGGTTCATGACCACTGATGGTCATGTGACCTTGGGAAAATTTCTTAACCTCCCTAAGTCTCAGTTTTTCCAACCAGACCTTACAGAGACAGTATCACTGTCCTTTCTCCTCCTTCGGTGAGGAGTAAAACTGTGAGCAGGAGGTACTATGCTCAATGCCTGACCCATAGTTCTCAAGAAAATAGTCAAGGCTGTAGAGATTTATTGCTTTGAAATCTTCCTTTCCTCGCCTCCCACACTGACCATCAGTAAAACAACCCTGAGCAAATAGCAAGACAGCAACAAAGTGCACGGGCTATCTACAGAATGTATTCCCAAACACTGTACCATACCGTAAACATCACCCTGCTGATCGTCTCCTTGTACTGTCAGAGTCACGATTGAACCAAGTGGCCTCCTCATTTACACGTGCTACTCTGTGTTTAACACGGCAGCATGACATTTACCTGGCCTATATTTTCGCTGAACTAAATGCTACTTACTAACCTACACTGTGGATGTTCTGTGGGTAGAGAGATATTAGCTCCCCTGAAAATGACGTAGGTAGTTTCCCAGCACAGTAATTAGCTCATTTTCTCATGCTGAGCCAGTGACATAAAAGTCTTGACTGAGCTAAGAGATTCTCAAGATTAGTTTCACCAGCCTACAGTTACCAAAATCACCTGCTGCAGAATTGTTCTCCTGAAGGCAATGCACAGCTTTATTCAAGCATTTAAAGAATTTTGCTAATGTTCATGTTACTGCTTTCTTGTTGCATAAAATTGTCCTAGAAAGCTAAGGCAAATTCTAGCATTAACCAGCCACCCACGCTACCTAAGCCAGACATACTCTTTTAGCACACATTTCATTTGCTTGAAAATATGTATCATATTGCTCTATTTGTTGTAGAGGTCTAATCTTTCAAATGCAACAAAAAAATTTTTATCTTGTGCATGAAGGCTTCCCAAACTAAATCAGAGAGGACCCTAAGCAAACATCAACACTTTAGCAGGCAAGAAAGAAAGCATGCCTTGTTAGGTGAGGGTGTGTGTGTGTGTGTGTGTGTGTGTGTGAGCAGTCATCACATTTGCTCAGTGTTCCTCCTTGCTCACACTTTCTCCAGGTGCCACTCAGTTGTATGTTAATGACTCACAAATACAACTTCAGACCCTCCCTGACCCTGGGCAGCCAGGTCAAAGTGCACATGGAAGCCCACATCCCCTATGATCAGATATGTAGATGTTATATGTCAAGCTAAGTACACGGTTAGCTAAAGTGTGTTCTCTCCAGGCGGGTCCACAAACACACATAATGAGCAACCAGGTGCCCCTGTGACCGGGGATCTGGTGCCTCATGCTGGCAGAGGGAACATATAATTTTACTATTGGCTCTGTGACCCTCGGATAGCACTGTCAGTCCCCAGGGAAACACTCCACAGTTCTTGTTCTGTCTCTTGGAAACGCAAGGCAACCACGTCTCTGTGCTGTGCTCCCCCGCCCCCTGGCCCAGGAGAACAGCGTCCCTTCAGAGTATAGGGACGGAAGCAGGGCACAGGTCCCGGGGCAGGGTAAGAGCACATGCATTTGTCAAGTGCTTCTCAGACACCTGGCATGAAACCGACCCTTGAACAATCTATTATTATGCAACAAGATGATGGGAAGTGTAATTTCCTAGAAGTCCCAAGTGTCTGATTTTCTTGATTCTATTTATGTGTCCCCATTTGTGGTTTTGGAAGTCCCTGTGAATTAGCGTGGAATTCACAACAGGTGCACACAAAGTCTGCGGAAGCCCCTGCAATACAACATAGGTCCTCATACTCTAAAGCATGCATACTGTATGTGGTGAATGGTGTAAGAGCCGTCATACGGGTTCTTAACCAGAATCAACTAAGCCCTGGAATTGCAGTTTTTAATTATAAAAATATTTAATTTTAATTTTATTTTTATTTTATTCATTTTAGAGAGGAGACACAGAGTGAGAGAGAGAGAGAGAAAGAGAGAAAGGGGGGAGGAGCTGGAAGCATCAACTCCCATATGTGCCTTGACCAGACCAGTGCAGGGTTTTGAACTGGCGACCTCATTGTTCCCAGGTCAATGCTTTATCCACTGCGCCACCACAGGTCAGGCAATTATAAAAATATTTAATAAAATTTTATGAAATCTCTGAAAATAAAGTCTCAGATATATTTAAATAATTTTAGATATTTGATATTTATAATTATAACTTTTTTGTTTTAATAGATAATTTTGAAACTTTTCTTTAAAAAATATGTATTGATTTTTATGAGACAGGAAGGGAGAGAGAGACAGGAACATCGATCTGTCCCTGTATGTGCCCTGACCGGGGATCAAACTGCAACTTCTGAGCTTTGAGAGGACGCTCGAACCAACTGAGCTATCCCGCCAGAGTGAAACTCTCCAAAGAAAAATAACTTTTTAAAAGCAGCCATAAAAATAATTTTAATTTAAAAATTGTAAGAACAGAGGACCCAGAAATAAACCCACAGCTTTATGGACAACTGATATTTGACAAAGGAGGAAAGAACATACAATGGAGTAAAGACAGCCTCTTTAACAAATGGTGTTGGGAAAACTGGACATCTACCTGCAAAAAAATGAAACTAGACCATCAACTTACACCATTCACAAAAACAAACTCAAAATGGATAAAAGACGTAAATGTAAGCCGTGAAACCATAAGCATCTTAGAAGAAAACATAGGCAGCAAGCTCTCCGACATCTGTAGCAGCAGTATATTTGCCGATTTATCTCCACGGGCAACTGAAATAAAAGGCAAGATAAACAAATGGGACTATATCAAACTAAAAAGTTTTTTCACAGCTAAAGACAATAGGAACAGAATAAAAAGACAAACCACACAATGGGAGAACATATTCGACAGCACATCTGATAAGGGGTTAATAACTAAAATTTATAAAGAACTTATAAAACTCAACACCAGGAAGACAAACAACCCAATCAAAAAATGGGCAAAAGAAATGAATAGAAATTTCTCCAAAGAGGACATACAGATGGCCAATAGGCATATGAAAAAATGCTCAACATCACTAATCATTAGAGAAATGCAAATTAAAACCACAATGAGATATCACCTCACACCAGTCAGAATGGCACTTATCAGCAAAACAACACAGAATAAGTGCTGGCGAGGATGTGGAGAAAAGGGAACCCTTCTGCACTGCTGGTGGGAATGCAGACTGGTGCAGCCACTGTGGAAAACAGTTTGGAGATTCCTCAGAAAATTAAAAATCAAACTGCCTTTTGACCCAGCTATCCCACTTTTAGGAATATACCCTAAGAACACCATAGCACTGTTCGAAAAGAAGAAATGTGCCCCCATGTTCGTGGCAGCATTGTTGACAATAGCGAAGATCTGGAACCAGCCCAAGTGTCCGTCAGAAGACGAGTGGATTAAAAAGCTATGGTACATATATACTATGGAAAACTACTCAGCCATAAGAAACGATGACATCAGATCATTTATAACAAAATGGATGTACCTTGATAACATTATACGGAGTGAAATAAGTAAATCAGAAAAAAAGAAAAACTGAGAACAGCATTTCATACATAGGTGGGACATAAAAGTGAGACTAAGAGACATGGACAAGAGAGTGGTGGTTATGGGATGGGGGGAAGGAGGGAAGAATGGGATAGGGAGGAGGGGAGGGACACAGGGAAAACCAGATTGAAGGTGACAGAGGACAGTTTGACTTTTGGTGATGGGTATGCAACACAATTGAATAAGATAACCTGGAGATGTTTTCATTGTACATATGTACCCTGATTTATTGGTGTCACCCCATTAGAATTAATAATAATAAAATATATATATATAAAGGAAAAAAAATTGTACATACTTACCTTTACATTTTACATTACCTACAGGCAAATTCTATACACACTGAGTATATACACTTATATTTTTAATCTTTTAAGTCAGTGCTGTCAACAAAACACAAGTGACATGTAATTCCCATAACAAATGAAATAGAAGAAAAAATAATAAGCTATATTTTTAAAAAATCTATAATTTATGTAATAATTTGTGACTACTGCTAAATAAATGCTTTCTTTTTCTCTTTTTTTTTTTTTCTTTCTTTTTCTCTTTTTAAGGGAGAGGAGGGAAGATAGAGAGACAGACTCCCGCATGTGCCCCGACCAGGATTTCCCTGGCAACCACTGTCTGGGGCCAATGCTCAGCCCATCTGGGGCCATGCTCATAACCGCACTATTTTTAGCACCCGAGGCAGAGGCTCCATGGAGCCATCTCTCAGCACCCAGGACTGACACTCGGACCAACTGAGCCATTGGTTATGGGAGGGGAGGAGAGAGAGAAAGGGGAGAGAGAGGGGAAGAGAAGCAGATGGTCGTTTATCATGTGTTCCCTGACCTGGGATTGAACACAGGACGTACATATGCTGGGCTGACACCCTCTCCACTGAGCCAACCAGCCAGAGCCTAAATGCTTTCTAATACTTAATAATAGCTCATATGCATGGGTTTCTACCTTCGTTGCAGATGTTGTACTTTAGCACGTGAATTCTCATTTAGCCTCATCAGTTCTATGGGCAAGAGCTACTACTGTGACTCTCGTAAGGTGAAAAAAAACAGAAGCCGAGAGAGTTCAAGTAGCTGAGCCAAGTGGTAACGGCAGCTTTGGAGCGTTTACATATGCCAGTGATCTAGCCTTCTCTCTACTTACCCCTCTAACCCTCACAACGACCCTTTGATGTCATCCCTGCTTTCTAGACGGGGAACCCGAGGCATGAAGCATAAGGAATTTTCTCAGGATCGCCTGGACAGCATGGGGCAGAACTAGGCTTAAACCCCGACCGGCCCGACCCAGTGCGGACAGACTCACTCTGCCCCGTGTAAGGAAAGGGGGAAACAGGGCTGGAACCCAGATCTTCCTGTTCCAAGGCTGCCCTGACATTCGGCCCAGAGCTGTGACTAATGAGGGAGCTACTCTCCACGTACGGCACCTACTCATTCTTGTGAATGAGTGAAAAGGTGCTCTGACTCAGCAAGCAAGGCTGGGACTGTCGAGTCAGTGGTTTGAGAGCTGACTCGGAAACCACATTCGAGCTCCGCTACGTGAATACGTGAATGGTTGTCAAGAAGGTGGCAGTTCATTGCAACTTCAAAAATGTTAGGAAGAGAAGCATTGGTAGCCCATCATAGCCGCTATCTGGAGGGAGCCAGACTAACTAACTAACTTAAAAAAAAAAAAGGCATGTAACCAAACGCTGTTAAGTAAACAAGCATTCTGTATTGTTTAATCCTGCTGGAGAGAGATAGTTGCCACATGCCACTAACTGGAAAAATATTCTTTGGGCTGCAAGTGACAATTGTGATCAAAACAGTATCACGCTGATAAGCGACGTGACCCCGAATCTTACGACAGTGCTGAAGGCTGGGTCCTGTCCGCCGGGCATGGGCTCCCTATCCCAAGCATTCACTTTAAAGGATGGGCAGGCAAGTACTGTTACAATTATAAATATACAAATGTATCTATTTCATAAACTCAGCTTTTGTCAATTGACAGTCAAGCATTCCCCTCACCCCTCAATAAAAAGCAAGACCATGCCGGGAGATGGATTCCGTTTTCTTCTGAGCCTCTCTGTCGTCCTCCGTTTTATCTGCCAAATGGTGCCGCTCCTGCCGCTCCACTTCTTCCTCCCCAAGATCTACCTACTTCCTCCTCTTCTGGGTTCACATGTCCGTGGGGAAGCACTGAGTTTCCCACGGACCACCGCTGGTTTTCATTAAGACTTTTCCTTATTTCTTTCAGTTAAATGTTGCTGCTAGGTGGGAGTTTCAGTGTCACATGTGCGTAAGCTGTGACTTCAGCACCTAGGTCCACAGGGTCAATCCCACGCGAGGGATTTCCAGGTTTCATGGGCAAGATCATTATTCTCTACCCCTGATCAGTTCAACGGATTCAAGTCGACAAGCATTTTCAGGAGACTCAGGTCCCATATGTGCATGACCTGGTTGCTTTTGCTTCGAGTCCTGCCACCCTGTCACCTGACTCCCCTGCTTGCTGCTAAGGTCAGAGGCACTCCTGCCTCAGGGCCTTTGCTTTGCTCTCTCTCCTCTGAAAGACTCTTTCTGCCATAGCCACGTGACTTGCTCCTTCGTCTTATTGGGGTTTCCTCCTCAGAATAAAAGCCTTCCTGGACCCACTCTTGGGAATCACGGCCCTTGCTGGGATGCTCCGTCTCCTTCCTCTCCTTTCTTCTGCATCGGACATACTGCCACCTGTACCTGTAGCTTTCTGTGCGTCAGTTTATCGTTTTGTGGTGGGCAGTTAGACGGACATGAGCAGAGCAAAAACGGTGGACCAGGTACAGAAGGTTACCAGGGCAGAAAGCCCCAGGTGCCTAGCAATGGGCAAAATGGGAAAACAAGGTAACTTTCCTCCCCTAGCATCCAGCAAAACCAGACAAGGAACACCACGGCTTACCTCAGGACCAGCAGCATTGACTACTGATCCCCTGCCCTGGCACTGACTAATCAGTAGAGACCACGACCCTGAAAGGACACACCTGCAAAGCTGTTGAATATTCTATTGGGATCCTTCCCTGAGACCTCCAGCCACATAACTCAAGACAAGACTCGGCACGGTTCCCCATTCCCCATTCCCTTCCCTGGGTGCAGGTGCAGTTTCCTTGCCTCTCTCTCCTGAGTTCCAAGGGCCCTTGTTCTGGCTCTGTAACTCGTTTCCTGAGCCCATTCCTTCTATGATCACTTCTTTGACTTCTGTGACCTTCTAAATAAACTTTCTCTTACAGAGTTTGAGTCTTGGATGTGAACTCTTCCTGAGCCAGAACTCAAGTACCAGGTTGCTGAACAGAGGTCCATTCTGACTCCACCTGTGTAACAGCTGGTGCGGGTCTCACCTGCCACAAGTACAGAAATTCCACGAGAGGGGACACTCCTGTTGTTTTCTCCTGCAGCATCCCTGGCATTCAAAGCAGTGCGGGGAATACGACAGGCAATCATTAATGCTCCTTGAGTGAGCTTTTCTGTCTTGTGAAACGTATAGAGATAAGGTACCATCCCAAAGGCCTCCACAGCCTAGAGAGGTATGAAGACGTTTACACAAATAACTACGGTCAGGCAACACAGCCTTGCAGATTCTATAAGGGAAAAAGAGCGGTGCAAATACAGAAAACGTTTCCTGCAGGGACCGGCACGGTAACTGGGTTTTGCAGGATGGGTAATACTACATGGGTAAGCACGGATGGATGCAGAGGGCATCCCAGTGGGAGGAATCTCTATGCCAAAGCATGGAGGAGGCAGAGTCCAGGCTATGTGCCAGCAACAGAGGAAATGAAGGAGGGAGGAGAGGAGGTATGAATGGGGAGATAAGGAAGAAAAGATGTTTGAACACCGCGCGGAGGGATCAGCGTACCTACCATGATCTGAATCCCCAACGTAGGAGTGCACTACCAAAGTCAGCAGATCCACAGGACATTGAAAAATGTCACCAAAATATTTTGTTCTCAACCAGGAGCAGTCACTGTTTAACCATCTCTGGAGCAAGTGGGAGTCAAGAAAAGAAAGGGGCCTGACCTGTGGTGGCGCAGTGGATAAAGCGTCGACCTGGGAACACTGAGGTCGCCAGTTCAAAACCCTGCACTGGTCTGGTCAAGGCACATATGGGAGTTGATGCTTCCAGCTCCTCCCCCCTTTCTCTCTCTCTCTCTCTCTCTCTCTCTCTCTCTCTCTCACTCTGTGTCTCCTCTCTAAAATGAATAAAAAAAAAAAAAAAGAAAAGAAAAGAAAGGGAAACAAGGCACAAAGGGCAAGGACACGGGGCTCAAGAACGTTTGCTAGATGCAACTGTGTCCTGCTGGATGCAATACTGATTACTTTGTCCACTGAGAGAATTGCTGGTGTGGCTTCCAGATCATTGTATGTTTCTGAGATTAATGGAATCCGAAAACATCATTGAAGCAGAATAGAAAAAGAAGAAAAATCCTCAATAGGAAATTAGGAAAAAGGACCAAACACTTCAATTCTCTGGAGTTTAGTGTTGTATGTAAGATCTCACTAGGGCCTGACCAGGTGGTAGCACAGTGAATAGAGCGTCGGACTAGGATGTGGAAGACCCAGGTTCAAGACCCCAAGCTCACCAGCTTGAGCGCTGGCCCATCTGGCTTGAGCAAAAGCTCGTCAGCTTGGACCCACGGTCGCTGGCTCCAGCAAGGGGTTGCTCGGTCTGCTGAAGGCCTGCGGTCAAGGCACATGTGAGAAAGCAATCAATGAACAACTAAGGTGTTGCGACAGCAACAAAAAACTAATGATTGATGCTTCTCACCTCTCTCCATTCCTGTCTGTCTGTCCCTATCTATTCCTCTAACTCTCTCTCTGTCCCTGTAAAAAAAAAAAAGAAAAACAACAAGATCTCACTAGGTTCTCTCCAAGCTACGGGCAGGCATTACTGTTACTGGGAAAATGATGAGACCACAATTCTTGTCTTCTTGAAGGAAAGAATTCAGTCAAGAGACAAAGTGCAGCCAGTAAAGCAATAATTTATTGGTGAAGGAGAAGGAAAGTCAGAGAAACGGGGGCCTTGGAGACAGGTACAGAGGGTGAGCCTGGGATGAGCTGCTGCCGCCCACTGCTCCCCTGGTTACTGGAGGTTAGGAGAATGAGGGAGGCAAGGAAACGATGCCAGGGGGGAAGCAGAGGAGCAGTGGGAGGAAGGCTCAGGTGCGCTGCTAGGGTAGAACCCTGGGTCCTCAGCCCTAAAGGCTTTCAGGGATGGAGATTTTAGGGAAGGTCCCAGGGGAGGACCTGAGTAGAATATTCATCGGCTTCCCAGGTGTGTCACTGTCTCCACTGACTGGTCAGTGCCAGGGCAGGGAGTCATTCATCAATGCAACTAGTCCTGAGTTCAGCCTTGGCATGGCATGTCTAGTTTTGCTGCTCTGCTGGGTGGGCCTGGTGCTGAAACACAACTAAGGCCTAGATGTTATCTGTAGGAGTTAATCATTAAGATCTACTCTCCAGTATCCATTCACTCCCCTAAGGGGGTCTAAACCACATGACCAGCAATATGCTAGTGGAAGAAAGGTCACCCTGGGGGCGAGATTGTTTTCCCAGTTGTGCCCCCTGGGTAGGCACCTGGGGCTTTCCACTCTGGTGACCTTCAGTGCCCAGCCTCTAGTTCTTACTCTGTTCAAGTCTGCCTACCACACTATTATTCACGTTTTACAAATGAGAGGTGTTTTTAAAGCTTTTACTAACACATTATTAAAACTCGAACCAGATTTTTCCCTCCCGGAAACAAGATGCCAGTTAACAGCACAGCACAGCATAAAGTGTTTTCTCAACGCAGCTAGGCCTAGATTTATATTCTTCAAAACGCCCAGGGCTCCCGGCTGGAACAAGTGCAGTCGTGGTTCCCTCGTGCATCCATCGCAAAGCAGCCCGGGAGGAGGAGGCGAAACAGGTCGAGTTCCGACCTCGCACTCCCCGGTCACAGCCTTCCCCGGAAGCCTGCGGGGTCGCCAACGTGCAGCGGAAATCCCGAGACCACTGGCCGGGTCGTACACATCCTTGCGGCCGCCCACAAAGGCGCACAGGATACCCGCCAGGAGGGTGAAAAGCCCGGAAACTTGACCCAGGCTGGAGGCCGAAAGTTTCCGCGTCTGGGAGTGCAACCCGCCCCGCCCACTGCGGCCCGGCTCGGCCAATCCCAGGCGCCGCCGGGGGCCGCGCGCCCAGGCCGACAGAATGAGCCTTACGTCACTGCGGGCCGGGCCGCCCACTTCCGGCGCCCGCCGAGCCGTGGGAGGTGGGCTCGGTGGCCCACGGTCCGAGGCCTTTTACGCGGGGTGGGTGCAGAGGCGAAGCTGTCCTCCGGGCCACTCACAGGCCTCGGTGTCAGAATTTCCCCCTTGCTCTGGCGCTTCCTCAAATGTCAGGGCTCGCCCACTCTTCTCCGGTCTCGCCGACCTAACCTTTCGGGGGCTGCGGAGGGGAAATTCGCCGTTTCTGCCGGACCTCTCTAGAGGTTCTTAACCTCTCGTGGATGTTGAAAAATACGTTAATTTAATGCCCTAAATGGCTTCCTTATGCCCGGTCACTTCAGCTTAAACCCTGGACCCCTTTACTGAATAGAAAACAGGTGAAAATGTTAACTTCCCACTGCACGTAGGACCTACGTTAAAGGAATTGGAGGCGGGCAATAAAATGGAACTAAGAATAAGAAGTTGGTTGCAATCGTATCATGAACTGGAGTGTTCTACAAATGTAAAGTCTTACTCCAGAGCAGGGGTAGTCAGCCTTTTTATAAAAACCGCCACTTTGCCTGACCTGTGGTGGCGCAGTGGATAAAGCGTCGACCTGGCAGCACTGAGGTCGCCAGTTCAAAACCCTGTACTGGTCTGGTCAAGGCACATATGGGAGTTGATGCTTCCAGCTCCTCCCCCCTTTCTCTCTCTTTCTCTCTCTCTCTCACCCTGTGTCTCCTCTCTAAAATGAATAAAATAAAAAGAAAAATTAAAAAAAAAACCCGCCACTTTTTGGGCGGTTTTTATAAAAAGGTTGATTACCCCTGCTCTAGAGCCACTGTCCAAGATAGGAAGGGACATCTTATAGAGTGAAATTAGGATGATACTTAGCAAGCTCTTACTGAGCTCCTGCTCTGGGCCAGGGTCTGCAACAGACTCTAGGGATTCAGCGGGGACCAAGACGGGAAGGTCCCATCACGGAGTTCACAGGATTAAAGGGACAGAGACGATAAAACACGAACAATACACTAGAAAATGCTAGAATTAAGTGCTATCTATGAAATAGAAGGATAAGTTCATAGAACATGAGTGTCCAGTAAGACGAGATGCAAGATGTAAGTGACCCATGAAAAAATAACCAGGCAACAGCACCCCCCACCCCTTCCCCATTTATTGTGCTCAGACTAATTCTAGAGAGATTGGCTTTTGGAACCAGGATCAGAAAGACGGGGGTGACTGTAGCTAATGTAGAGGAGGTAAAAACGTTACCTCTGCCTTCCTAGGGTCTCTGGCTGGGCCTGAGAATTAAATGTACCTGAACAGATGAACAAGAGAAGAGCGTGCACACTTATTTAATACAAGGTTTACCGTGAGCTGGGAGCCTTGAGGGAAGGACCCAAATAAATGGCAAAACTTAAACGCTCATATACTGGCTTGAATAAAGAGGGACAAATAGTAAAATAAAATGGGGAGACTAACGGAAGATGAGTTATTTTAACACGGTCTCTCTGTACAGATTCTGCCAGACTCAACTCCCGCTCTAGTGCTAAAATTGTTTTTTTTCCCTCCTAACCTGGGGAGGGCTGTTCTTACACCAGTTTCATCTTCGGCTTTCAGGGAGAGGAAAAAAAAAAAGGAACCGGTGCCTTTTTTGCACCTGCTGTTTTAGGAATGTCTTTAACTCAAAAGAATCACTACGCTAAGGCGGCAAGGTTGGAGGTGACATGTCCTGAACTCCTTCACTCACGTTGTCAACACAGTTCCACCATTCTTGGATTGTGAACTCAGCGGGTAGAACAATATTTCTTTTTTTAAAAAATTTCTTTTTATTTATTTATTTTAGAGAGGAGACACAGTGAGAGAGAGAGAAAGAGAGAGAGAGAGAGAGAGAGAGAGAGAGAGAGAGAAAGCAGGGAGGAGCTAGAAGCATCAACTCCCATATGTGCCTTGACCAGACCAGTGCAGGGTTTTGAACTGGCGACCTCAGTGTTCCCAGGTTGACGCTTTATCCCACTTTATCCACTGCGCCACCACAGGTCAGGCCAGAACAATATTTCTTAATTAAATGTTGCAACTGCTACAAGAAACAGCCAGAACAATATTTCTTAATTAAATGTTGCAACTGCTACAAGAAACAGATGCACTTTTCAATTCCCGCTTCCCACAATGTGCAAACACTTTGTGAAGCATTGAATTGTTGAATAAATAATATGGATGGGATGCAGTTATTATACCTGAAAATAAGATACTGAGCTAGGGAGTGTCTTCATTGCCAGGCCTAGAGCAATGTTTTTTGGTAAATGGTTTAATTTATTTAAAAAAAAATTTGTTCTGTAAACGTGTGATGAGAGAAGGGTATGAACTACAAACTTAAGAGAGGGTTGTGTTGAAGACTTAACTTGGCAATAGTGATAGGGTGTACTGTGGGTAGTGTGAGATTTGGCACCAGAATATCTGCATTTGACCATGACTGCAGGACCTTCTACAGTCATTTCACTCCTCTGGACCTCATCCTCTGCATTTGTGAAGTGAAAAATATGTTAATAGCTTCCAGGAAGTCAAGAGACAATGTCTAAAACCAATAAATGAGAAGTAACAGTATTAGTACATTGTTTAAACATACTGAGATAATTATCAGATAAAATAATTTAAAGAGTTGAAAATACTTGCCTCTGAAGAGCAGGGCGGAGGGGTACAAAGACTGAGGATTGAGGAGGCTGTTTTTCATGATGAGCTTTTTTTATTTGTATTTTTCCAAAGTGAGAAGGGGGTGTGTGGCAGACTGACTCCTGCATGCGCCCGACCAGGATCCACCCAGCATGCCAACCAGGGGGCGATGCTCTTCCCATCTGGTGGTTGCTCTGCTGCAACTGGAGCCATTGTAGCGCCTGAGGCGGAGGTCATGGAGGGGAAGAGCGAGATAGAGAGAAAGGAGAGGGGGAAGGGTAGAGAAGCAGATGGGTGCTTCTCCTGTGTGCCCTGGCCGGGAATCGAACCCGGGACTTCCACACGTCGGGCCGACGCTTTACCGCTGAGCCAACTGGCCAGGGTCCATGATGAGTGTTTTAATGCTGTTACCAAGGAGCTATTGCTGAGTAACAAACTCTGAGTACTACCATCTGCCATTTGGTTCTGGTGATCTGGTTCAGATGTAGGTACAGGTTGGTTGGGGCAGCTCTGTTCCACATGTGTACATTTGGAAACCCACGTTGGGAGCATGGCAGCACCTTTCCTGGGGAAAAGCTCTCCCTACAGCACCACTCAGGTACAAGGGAGCACACCTGAGCACCAGGTCAGTGCTCTGAGGCTCTGACCAGGTCGTGTCTGTTAACGTTCCATTAGCCAGAACAAGGACAGACCCAGAATCAAGGGGCAGCACCCTCCACTCCTGCAGATGAAAGAGGAAAGAATGAATATTTCTGAAAAGTAATACAATCTACCATGAGTAATATCTCAGTTTTTAAAACTGTGCAATGGCCTAACCAGGCGGTTGCATAGTGGATAGAGCGTTGGACTGGGATGTGGAGATACCAGGTTCGAGACTTGAGGTCACTAGCTTGAGCGCGGACTCATCTGGTTTGAGCAAGGCTCACCAGTTTGAGCCCAATGTTGCTGGCTTGAGCAAGGGGTCACTCGGTCTGCTGTAGCCCCTGGTCAAAGCACATATGAGAAAGCAATCAATGAACAACTAAGGGGCCGCAACAAAGAATTGATGTTTCTCATCTCTCTCCCTTCCTGTCTGTCTCTCCCTATACATCCCTCTCTCTAACTCTCTCTGTCTCTGCCACAAACAAACGAACGAACAAACAAAAAACATGGTGTGCAATGTATTCATCTGATTAGTATTCATGCTGACGCAGGACCCTTTCAGATCTTAATGGTGATGCTGATGTCTCAGGAGTGTTAACTCCGGTTCTCTTTTGCTGCTGAATCATCTTGTCATTTTTATGCTGTTGTGGCTATCTGGTGCTACAGCAGGCCACCAACGTCATTTTCTCCCTGTAAGAGTTTACTGTGCGGACTACAGCAAAACAGCTTGTGTCTTCCTTTGTTTTTCTATCTCCTTACATCCCTCCTTGGTTCTTGAAGTGTGTTTCGGACCACTTTCCCCCTCTCCCTGTCTATCTCTATTTCCCACATTCCTTCAAAACTAAGAGGGGACCCCCTTTGCCTGCTTTCTTTGCAAAAAGCCAAAGGTGAAGTCATTCCAGAACTCCCAGTCTGTTTTCTTCTGAAAAGACAAAATGATTCCAGACACTTAAAACTTTTGCACGAATGCAGTGTTAGGTTAATGAATCTATTTACCATTTTAAAAACTGAATAAAACCCACTCACCACTATTGTAAGGTTCATGAGATACATGAAAGTGCTTTGTAAACCAAGAAAGAAAAATAACGTTATTTCTTGAAGATAAACATTTAAAAAATCTAAATTGAAGCTTTATAAACACTGACATGTGAAATACTGTTTAATCTCATGTTAGTGGTGAGGATGCTAAGTGATTCAACTTGTATGGAGTCGCTCACGTGTACGTATTTCCCATTTCTGGGAATTGACCCTCCCGTTATACCAGCACAAGTAGGACATTTGAATAAGGTCATTCAGTGCACTGCTGCATTTCCCTCTGGTGCTATCTGTAGAGAAACGGATTGGAAATAACCTATTATCACCAGGGCACCAGTAAATAAATGATGGACGTGCCCATGATGGTATACTATCTACAGTGGTAGAAGGGATTAGAGGAAGTGTTTTTTTATATGAAAAGATCTTCCAAGATACTTAATAAGGTGGTGAGGATGGGAGGGGAATAGAGAACAAAAAATATAGTTGGCTACATTTTTCTGAGGAAGAAGGAAAATAGTGTATATCTGCATTTGCTCGTGCTTGCATAAATGTTGGAAAGATGTCCAAGAAACTAACAGCAACCTGTTGAGGGTGGGAAGATAACTGGATGTGGACAGACATAGGAGGCTGTCTATCGAATATAACCCATATCCTCTCGGTGTTTGAAACTGGTAAAAGTTATCAATATTCAAAAACTTTAGAAGATAATGTTTGAGATTATAATCTCAATAAATGTAATTAATCGAGCACTTTTTAGATTTATGTGTTCAGTAGCGCGCTAATTCTGTGGATGCAAAAGCAGCAGTGGTATCTTTGAAAACACAACTGAGAAACGAATTCACGTGAAATTACCGCGAGTCAATGACTCGCCGGGACTAGTGACCGAGTGGGGCTGATTCCGCGGCGACGCCCTTGATGAGGATCCTAACGAAGTGCAAAGGAAGACCTCAGTGCACACAGAAGCGTGAAGCACACTGTTGTCTTAAAACTAGGGGATATTTTATCGCTTCATATTCATTTTGCAATATCCCCTAATTTTTGTAAGCAGTATATTTAGGAAAACGCAAGTTTAAAGTAAGGAGCCACGGCTCTGAATTCGGGAATTGCACCTATGAGCTGAGGTAAAAATAGTGGGTTCAATCCAGCGAGTGTTGCAGACGGATCGGACCGTGCTATTTTGGGGCGGGACTTCGTGAGCCCGCGCGAGTCCACTGGATTCTCGAGTTGCTGGATGCTCCAACTGGAACTACAATAAGCGCGGAATAAGGACGAGGAATGGTACGGTATCCCTTGATATCTGCAAAGGTCAGTTCCGCCGGCCGGATGTGACATAAAGCGCCGCGAGCGGCGTGCGTCTGCGCATTGAGGGGATCTAGAAAGGCCGGCGGCGTGCGTTTGCGCAGTGCGGAGCTGAGTGCCCAGTGTCGGGCGGTGTGCGTGCGTGCGTGCGTGCGTCGGTCCGTCAGTCCCGGTTTTGTGCGGTTTTGGTTCAGTTGTCCCCGGCGCGGAGGTGGCGCTGAACTGCCGGAGGAGCCGTGTCTGTGGGAGGAAAGGCGAGGTTCAGGTTGGGGCCTGGGGCGTGCGCAGGCCATGGTGCTGCGGGTGGCGAGTGGGCGCCTGTGTCCCGGGCTGCACAGTGCCACTGCTCCGGGGCGGGACCCGGGAGGAAGCACCCCTGGACTGGGTCCTCGATCCCGCCGCGTCTGGGGCCCGTGCGACCTTCTAGAATAATCAGATAAGGCTTTCGACTGCCAGCGTGGTACCCGCTCTGAAGCTCCCGAAATCTTGTGCATTGCGTCCCACCAGTTTGGAACGAGTTGATCCTGTGTGTGTAGTATCGTTTTGTTAAAATCGATTTTGCACGGACAGCAGACCTTGCAGAAAAAGAAGAGGCTAAAATCTATTTGGACCCCGGTGTAGCAGCAGTCGTGTGCAGGGAGAGAGCTGTCTAGTGGTGTTGGTTTTTGTGCAGGGGGATTCCCATCGTTCTCCAGCATGAAAAACAAGTGTTGAAATATTTAACACTGTTAATGTCCCCCCCTCCCCTACGCTCCGGATTTTTAGTACAGTTACTGGAATTTAAAAAATCCCCTCCAAAACTCTTTAGAGGCTAATTGCTAATGACTGTGTTTTGGGTATGAAGTTTAGTCATTTTTCTGTAAAATGGTACTTCTCTCTGCATTGTGTGAGACGCAAGACCCATGTCCTCGTGTTTTAGAAAGCTTCATTTGCAATATAGTATTAGAACTTGAATTTTTAAAAACATGGTGAAATTAATACGAACACGGGTTAGCAACCGTACCGTGTTTTCATCTCAGAAATAACGGGCAATTGAAATTCTGTGTAAATTAACCTACAATGCAGTTTTCGTGTTCAGTTGTGTTTTTCTATCAGAACTTGTTCCCTGGGAGGCGCTTACTTTGCTTAAAAATGTTCCTAAACTTTACATTTGTGGCTGTAACAGGGTCCCAGTGAAAGTTTTTTGAAAATCTTTTATCTTTTCTTAATTAAGTCTTTAAAAAAGACAACGTAGAAATGGCTTCAAAAAGAGCCCTGGTGATCCTGGCTAAAGGGGCAGAGGAGATGGAGACGGTCATCCCTGTAGACGTCATGAGGCGTGCTGGAGTAAGTCCCTCAACGTATCCCAGCCCCTCCCCCCCTTTTAAACACCTGTTAGGTTTTTTAAACAGTCATTTTGAACAAAATAATATTCAACTCACCTTATGAAATATTTAAAACATAACAGATCCTGTATCTTCATTACCTGTGTATCCACTGTCCACATTTAACGCTGTGAACATTTTGCCCTATCTTCAGAGCATTTCTTGAAGAACAAACGCTTTGAAGAAAATGCATTGTAGAGCATTTGGCATATCTCCCCAATCACATTCCCCTTCTGGCCCCAGAGATAGGAAAGTAGCATTAGACTGCAGTTCTCATTTTGCATGTCTGTATTTTATATTTGTATATTTAGATATGTAGCATAGTGAACACTTACATAGCATTCGCTGAGTGCTAGTTATTCTGAGCACTTATAGAAACTTGCTTCAATCTTACAACAGCCCTGTGAGTTACCGCCATCCTCATTTTACAGGTGGAGAAACTGAGGCAAGAGACTCCAAATAAAGTGCCCGCGCTGTAGAGTTAGTAAATAGAAGAGCAGTCTGGCCCTGGAGTCTGCTACCCCTACATGCCTCTGGTTCTCAGTAGTGAATTCAGATGCATGTGGATCCCAGGTGGTTTATTTTAAATTTGCTGTACGAACATGCCACAAACCTGCCTTTCTAAATTCATCTATTGTTTCGTGGCATTACGACATATATACTGTTCTTTTACAGGCTTCCTTGTGCAAATGGGTGGACGTTTTTCCAGGCTCAGTGCCTGAAAATGAACTTATTAGGCCAGAGGACAGCCCCTAGTTAGTGTTACTGGATTTTCTTACGTGACTGAAGTACCAACGTGTGGACCCACCAGCAGTGTAGGAAAATTCCCATTTTTCTGTTTCCAGCTCTTGGTATTGCCAACTTTGTACATTTTTGTAAGATAAAGTAGCATTTTGTTGTTTTGATGGCAGTGCTAACTGCAGGCGGTGGGTGGTTATTAATAGAATGAGCATAGGGTTTATCTCCTAAACCAGAACACCTGTGGGGGAAAAGACACCACACAGGGTGCTGAGACAGGCAAACCAGGACAGACCTAGTCATTAAATATGTTTTGCTAGTTTGTTAGCTTGAAGTCAGCATGGCGTTTGTGTGTTATTTCCTGTCAAGTTATTTTAAAACACTGGGCAGCTGTGAAAACGTTACTCTGTGTTTCAGTGTTCTTAAATATCACGATGACGTCTTTCTCTTAGATTAAGGTCACCGTTGCAGGTTTGGCTGGAAAAGACCCTGTGCAGTGCAGTCGAGATGTTGTCATTTGTCCTGATGCCAGTCTGGAAGATGCAAAAAAAGAGGTTTGATCCCTGTACTTGGAATTATTCCTTCCCATGGCTTCTTCCTCAGTTTCTTGACATGTCTTTTGAGCACATGTAAGGCTGTTGGTCGCACAGACTTATTTTAGGGAAATTGTATTGCTTGAATGTCTTCCCCACTATAAGTCCTGTATGTAGAAGACTAAGTCGCCATGTGCTCAGTAAGTGGCTGGTGGGAGGTGCGTGGACAGGACCTTCCGCAGAGTTCTTCCGGCTTACACAGGCAGCCTTGCCTGCTATGATCACTTTGTTACTTGATATGAGAAAATCAACTGCCAGTTTCCCAGTCATTTCTGATTTCTTTATTCAAAAGCCACCGTTTTTTTTTAAACGATAGGAGGGGAGGTGGGAAGAGAGAGAGATGAGCAGCAACTCATAGTTGCGTTGCAACACCTTAGTTATTGCTTTCTCATATGTGCCTTGACGGGAGGGGGGGGGCTACAGCAGAGGCAGTGACCCCTTGCTCAAGCCAGTGACCTTGGGCTCAAGCCAGCAACCAAGGGGTCATGTCTATGATCCCACACTCAAGCCAGTGACCCTGTGCTCAAGCTGGAGAGCTCATGCTCAAGCCGGCAACCTTGGGGTTTCAAACCTGGGTCCTCAGCGTCCCAGCATGACACTTTCCTCTGTGCCACCGCCTGGTCAGGCCGACAGCTACCTTTTGCTTTTCCTTCTGCAACGGCACAGGAGTAGTGTGTGATGTGTTGTGTGGAACAGCGCCTACATGGTTAGGGAGGGGTAGGGGTTCCACTTAAATTGTGTCACTTTTTCAGAATCTTTAGAATTATGGTTCCTTACTCTTGGGGGCAACCAGCACTTTTGGGAATCTGTCTAAAGCTCAGGTCTTGCCCTGGATGGGTAGCTCAGTTGTGTAGAGCATTGTCTCGGCACACCAAAGTTGCGGGTTCAATTCCCAGTCAGGGCACATATAAGAATCAACCAGTGAATGCATAAATAAGTGGAACAAATTGATGTTCCTCCTTCCCTTTCTCCCTCTTCCCTCCTCTCCCTTCCCCTTCTCTCCTCCCCCTCCCTCTCTCTCCATCTTCCTTTGTCTTCTTTTCTCTCTCCAAAATAAAAAAAGCTGAAATCTCTTTCCTCAGAAGCATGCCGACCCACACGTGCACGGCTACTTTTGCTTACCCTTTCATGGGCGCAGGCTCACCCGGCCCATGTGACAGCCATGCCGGCTCTGCCCTCTTGAGCAGAGATCTAGCAGGAAGGGGGGCAGAGCCAGCTCATAGTGTCCCCTGAGGAACCTGGCAACAAGAGTCTCCATATCTAGCGGTCCTTGAATGCATAGAATCACATTTAGTACTTTCTAGTAAGTTCATATATTTCAATGGTAGATTGTGGAATATTAGAATATTAGTATTGACATAAATTGTTGAAACTTTCTGAATAACATGTTAAAAGTCAAAGTAAATATTTCTTTGTAATGACTAAATTTTTGAAAGTTTTTCTAAACGTCTGAAGTTATTTAAACCAATTGCCATTTTGTAATTTCAGCAAATTTGAAGTCATTAGATTTCTTAGATGTTTTGGTGTTTGGAATACTGAAATACTATATCATATTTCTCCCCCAAGTTTCATTTTCCATAAAGTTAAAAATATTTTTCTTTGCCTTTTACATAAAACTTGTTTTTGTTTTGATTTCATTTTATTACTGTGTACATTCTTGTTGAAAAATAACTCACACAGTGTAGACGTACAGAAAGTCAGGTGTTAAGTGGCTCACTCTGTTCGTCCCCTCCGTCCCACACCACTCCCGGTGGTGGCCCGGGTATCTCTTGTCTCTGAGTACCTGTATACTGTACACATGTACGCGGGGTGTGTGTGTGATGTATACGTGCATCTGCGTACACGTGAACACACACTTGGTTTTCTTTTTACAAGAATGGGGTCACGCTACACCTGCAGTTCTGCAACATGGTCGTCCTTTTGTGGGACTATACACAGGTTTTTTGCATATTTTCCTGGTTATAGTACCATTTGATCATAAGAGATACACCTTAAATTTATTGAATTGTTCTGTGAGTGGTTTTTTGCTATGACCCATATATAAAATATGAAAGTTTTATTGACTCTTACTTTAATGCACGTTTCAAATGAAATGTTTTTACTTGTTTTAATTTTTTAAACTGTTACAGGGGCCTTATGATGTAGTGGTTCTACCAGGAGGTAATCTGGGTGCACAGAATTTATCTGAGGTAAGAGCTATGTGATGAAAGTATTTTGACATCTGCTTGGGGTCTGTCGATTTTGTTACTGTTAATATACTTCAGGAAGGAGCCTGTTAATAAACTAGAATAGGTGATATTAAGAATTCTAAATTAATTTTAAAAAGTCATGTCTTTATTAATCTGAATTGGTGGACAGTTATTTACAAACACATTTGGAGAGTTCATTCCATGTGTTAGACTGCCCCCCCCCAGCATAAAATGAAGTGTGTTCTTTGAAGGGTTGTGCACAGGAAGATGAGAGCTTAGCAGTCTGCTCAACAGTTGGGGAATGGGCTGAGGGTGGAGGGACTGGGGGTGTGGTGGCTGGGGCTGTCGGCCTAAATGGAAAATGGCATTGAGGAGGCTACTACTTCATTTATTTATTTATTTATCTATTTATTTCTGAATCAGGGAGGCAGGCAGGCGGACTCCCGCATGCACCTGACCAGGATCCACCCGGCATGCCCACCAGGGGGCGATGCTCTGCCCATCTGGGGCGTTGCAGCTGGAGCCATTCTAGCACCTGAGGCGGAGGCCATGGAGCCATCCTCAGTGTCTGGGCCAACTTTGCTCCAGTGAAGCCTCAGCTGTGGGAGGGGAAGAGAAAGAAAGAGAGAAAAGAGAGGGGGAAGGGGGAAGAAGCAGATGGGTGCTTCTCCTGTGTGCCCTGACCAAGAATCGAACCTGGGACTTCCACACGCAGGGCCGATGCTCTACTGTTGAGGTAGCCGACCAGGGCTGCTACTGCTTCTTTTAAAGTGACAGGTGAGGCCTGACCAGGTGGTGGTGCAGTAGATAGAGCGTCGGACTGGGATGTGGAGGACCCAGGTTCGAGACCCTGAGCTCGCCAGCTTGAGC